>RCIC01000003.1:8377500-8977500 GCA_018883505.1 Ceratosolen fusciceps | reverse complement strand
TATATCCTAAAAACTCATATATCAGACTATGTATTAGTGAAACTGCTTCATTACAGTCATCGTAAAGTATATTAAAAGATTCGTAGGTTTATATTAAAATTCATGAGTCATACAACGTAATTGAATTCGCAATACTAGAATAATTAGAAATTCGTGTACCAATATATAAATATTTATAGATCTTTTATTAGATACAATTTATATGGACACGTGCACATGCCCGGCATTATTTATAATAAATATAATTTTATTCAACATAAATTTTGTAAATTTATTCTTGTACGTATCGTCATATCACATTTGTTCTAGCCAATTGAATTTAATTAAAGAAAGAAAAAAAAGAAAGAAAAAAAAAAGAACAAAGAGGAGTTTTAATAATACAGAAATGTAACAACGAAAAAAGTAACAAAACTTCATTAATAATAAATTTTACTTTTAACATACATAATTCAGCTCGGGCAAGGTCGATTTTTTTCATATTTTTCCTCCATACATTAATAATGTGGATATATTGTGCATGGACCCTCTTGGGCCATTGACATTAATTTAGTTTCTCATTGGAGGGATGCATCAATCATCTTGATGATAATGGTTGTACCAATGTGTACGTGTGTACGAAAAAAAGACAAATGTATGTACATAAAGTTGGTGGGTGAGTGCGTGCGTGCGTTCGTGCGTGCGTGCGACTATGTGGGTGCGCGTATAAAATTCTTTTTTCCCTTTCGATTACAAGTTTTTCAACTGCTTGGCCTGGCCTGGCTTGGCTTGGCCTGTAGGGCTTCTCATTAATTAATTACATAAAAAAGAAATATCATCAATTCATCGAAATATTTAACTTTTCATATTATGTACGCTCATTGGCATTATTAATTAATTGTTATTAATAAAATCTTATTTAGAATCTTATTCGATTCAGAAAACTGGTTAAACCTCTTGTAGTTAAAATAATTCAAGTTATATCGTCTAATTATTTTTTCTTTCTTAAAAATAACTATTTTTTTTATTATTATTTTTATTTATTTATTTATTTATTTATTTATTTATTTTTGCCACTAATTGTACGTATTATATTTATCTATATTATCCTCCGATGAAACGAATGTTCCCCAACATACGTTCTCATTAAGATTATTTCAGATACAAGTAGTATTCATTAATTTAATTTTATTCAAAAAAATTCAGCCTGAAACACGTAGCATAAAGTATTGCCATAAGCCTTACGAGCCTTGGTTCACATCAGCACATTGATAGAAAAAAGATCTTGTGCCATTTGTATCCTGTATAAATAAAAGATATAGGACCGCCCGTCACAAATAGCACCATTAAGAAAATAGTAGTTTAATAATACGAACGAGCTCATGACTTGAAAGCTCACGAAATTTCAAGAAAATAAACAAAATTCGTTAAACAACTGCCATTTACTCATTATCTGCCGTAATAATAATAATAATAATAATAATAATAATAATAATGATGATGATTATTATTATTATTATTATTAGCATCGTATTATAATTAAAATTAAAACGATGCTTTTAGTTTGAAAAATAAAACGAATGGGAATAAAATTAGGAACAGTGCAACTAAAGAAGATATGAGAAGCCAAAACCTTATCGACTATATTATCTTTCAGCAACGAATATCTAAGGAATAAGTTTTTGCTTCTCATCCCTCAAGCCGTCGCGTCTTATTTGCAGTTTTATTTCTATTTAATCTCGGAACAAAGATAACAGTAATATAATTTTAATTTCAAATTACTTTATAAATAATTCATGAAGTATATAGCATAAAAATAAATTCGTGAACGATTTTGTATTCCATAGCACAAATATTAATATTACGAATAATTTTGAATACAATAATTACCATTTTTCAATACTAACCACGAAGATTTATATTTAATACTACTATAAAAAGTTAAAAACAAAAAAAAAAGCTTAATAAAAATGTTAATAAACGCGACATTACCATATTTTACAAAATTATGTTCACCGCCGTAAAACTCGGCTTCTGCAAATTATCATTACATATAAAAATACCTCCAATTTTTCATTATAATCGTAATATAAACTTATACTATTTCAGAGGAACATAACCATCGCATAAATCAAAATTTTTATGTTGTAGTTATAATATTCGGTGTTTTTTTTACTTTTATTTTATGCTCGTGCTTTTCTGGTTATCTTTCAACTTAAAAAATTAAAGAGAATATATGTATAAATATTGAGAGACAGAGAGAGAGAGAGAGAGAGAGAGAGAGAGAGCGAGAGAGATAACGAACGAAAAGACGTTAGTAATAAAAAATAATGAAATAGAAATAGAATTATCTTCTTTTGCGCATTTAATTGGAAATCATTATTATAAGTTATTTACGATAATATAAATAATGCATAAAAATTCTTAAAACTTTTGGGCATAATATTAGTTAATAGACGTGATATTTTACTTAAAAAAGGAACGTTAATATTTTACGTTCAAGTATAATTATTACAATATTAAATACGTTGCTTTAAAATGTGTTTGTTTTATTTTGTACATAGATAATCGACATGTTTACTTAATAAGTAACATATTCCTTAGAAAAGATAATCGTACAAAAGCTATCTTTGTTAAAATAAAAAAAAAGAGCGGGGGGGGGGAAGAAAGAAATACAAAATAGATAGTTCCCTCCCAAATCGGTAATCTTTTTATTTTATTTTATTTTCTTTTGTTAATATAGTTAGATATTAGGCTGAGATGTTAAAATTGTACATCGTTAACGCTCAACGCGATGATAATATCGAGATTGGAAAATTTTTTGAAGCAAACCAGATAAGGAAGCGTTAACGATGGCAACCTAACAACCATAACTGTGATTTCCACTCGCGAGAATATCAACGGTTGTATTATCCAGAAGTAGAAGAGATATCAGAGAAAAAAATAAATACGCATTTGATTTGGTTTTTCGACGCCTCAAAAAGGAAGACGAGGCCCGTCGATATCATCCCGAGTGAATGATGCATAGCAATAGGCCAGATTCGAACGCAAGTCCCCGGCTAAGCATACTACGGCCACGCAATTAAGACATTGTCATTAATCAATGGAGAAAATCCGTCGCGATATTGAAATGCTCTCCGCGTACGCTTGGGGTTGTCGTAACACATACAAAAACTCGAGGACTCAACGGCCACGTCCGAGTTGCGTAGCTTGCCAATAAAAGGCGCCAAATATTAAAAATTCTAAACTTTTCGTATCGCGCATTCGCTGCTTTACATAATATGCATATCTAAGTCTATTATTCATGCAAAAATATTCATACAAAAGCGAATACAAAAACATGTTTTCTCAATCTTTCATTTATCAAGTATCTCCGCGTACTCGATAATTTGAAATTTTCAACAACGGAGATTTATGCTGCTCCTACTGCTGCTGCTCCTACCGCTCCTACTGCTGCCATTATACTACTGCTTCGACTAATGGCATATATAATATAATGCTCAAAGACATCTAAGAATTTTAAGAGCTCAGGACTATTTAGAATAGTTTAATAAAAGAAAAGTGTACTTCAAATCAGTTAATACTATAGAAATATTAATAAAATAAATGCCTCGTCGGCTTCAGCTTCTAATCTATTATTTATTAAGAAGTACTTTAATAATATTTTAATCGATATTTTTGCTTTTCTTTATTGAGCATCGGAATGATTAGCACGTGCAATTCAGACATCCGTACATGAGAGTAAACAGTGGGAAAAAAAACTTTTATAACTCAATACGGTAGATTGACATCGACTTGATATTTCATGCTTGATAGTATTTGTTATACATAATATAGGACTAGAAGTTTCGGTGATCGTAAAAGTTTTGAAAGATTATTTATTTCCTATTAATGTTCATAAAACATACAGTTTTTAATATACGCGCGGTGACGATTCCTTTTAAAATACTAATGTCCGATATGTAGTTACCAATTTTTCTAGTTTATTTTTTATTAAATTATCACGTGATATCAATTTCGTAAGTGAAAGTTGTGCCTATACCTATCTCTATACCTATCTATAAAAAAAAAAAAAAAGAAAAAGAAAAAGAAAAAGAAAAAAAAGATAAGATATTTTTGTATTTATTCGTGCTTGTGAACTATTATTGTAAGAAAATATTAATCTTCCTACTCGTGGAATAGAATTATATGAAATTAATAGTGCGATATTAAATACGAAAATTCGATTATATGAAATGTTGAATGTAATTTTATTGTTAATCAAGCTCTTGGTGCTATTAACTTAAAAAATAAAATATACATTACATTCCGTAAAACGTCACATTATAGTTATTTATGGGATATTAAAATAAAATCAGAATATAATTGATTGAATAATTATTATAAATGAAATATTATTTTATGGTGTAATGAGTATGCGATGCTTTATTGAAGGTTATTGTATTGATCTGGAGTAACGAAAATTCGTTAGGGAAAAAAGGAAAAAATCTACGTAAATTCTATACTATAAACTATAAACTTTAAAGGATAAGATATTGAAATAACAGTTTGGTTTTGTAATGGAAACATTGGCAGATTTTAAATTGGTAATTCGTGGGTAAAAGAAAGCAGAGAAGAATTTTAAATAATAATCTTCAAAGTTGAGCTGAACCTTAAAAAAAAGAAGCGTTTATACGAAGGAAGTAGGATGTTATCTCGATAGTTGTATAATGATCTTAAAATAAGAAATATAACGAAGGAGGGGATGTTTGGAGCAGGAAAATAATCTAAATTGGGACTTGAAATATCACGGGAACGAATCTACGTTAGCACGTTATCATATTATCATGACGTAGTGAGATTAATAGTGACTACTAAACCAGTGACTATTACCGGTTAAACTAATGGATACGTATAGGGGATATGCCTGCCGCTCGCCTGAGTAAACATTGCGTGGACTCGTGTTTATTATAGAGACAAATATTCTCGGAATTTCTTGATTAAACTTACAAAAAATAATAGTGACTTTGAGGAAGGTATAAAATGGTTAAGGTTAATTATAAGAGGGAACGCGTAAGGCAAAGCAGGCGTAAATAATTTTGAAAAAAAATAAAAAGTGAGAGATTCTTTAAATAAAAAAAAAAAAAAAAAAAAATAAAAAAAATGAATGGGGAGGGAGGCGCGGTTAAGGTGGTACGGCACACTGAGTATATGTATTAATGAAATTTATAAATCACAAGGAGATAGGGAAATAAGAAAAGAGATAAAAAACAAGATAATCCTGGGATGACTTGTACGAGTTAGCGGTGCAAGATAGGGCAATAGATACGGTCGGAGGTAGAGTGTGCAGTGACCAAAAAAGAAATCCTCTTACATTTCACAAAGAGGCGATCTTCCCTACTATTATAAAAAGCGAAATAGCAGCGACTGACAAAATAGAGAAAAAGAAGCCTCTGTGGAAATTAGATCCGAGAAGGTCTTGTATCGCTTCAATGGCAATTCAAATTCTGAATACCTGCACCGAGTATAGCTAAGAGAAGCAGATATTTTAACGACGAATAGAAATAATTAAGCTACGGAAATCTGAGAATACGGTATAATACGTCGGCAGCGATCGGACAGTAATTGTATATTCATCCATACGATCTTTCATCGGCAAATTATTGCTCCGAAGTTTTATAATAAAATACCGAAAACCTTAAAGCGTTAAATAATGCGTATGAAGAATTTTCTCGTATTCGACTAGATCAGAAATCGAAAAGGTATATTCTCGGATTGTATAGTAAATCACACACGCACTCACTCACTCACTCACTCACTCACTCACTCACGCCCTCTCCGTATATGCGTATGTTGGCTATAATAACTCCCGGTACTCAAACGACGAGAACCTGTCCCTAGGTTCTTGTCGAACCCGAATCCGGCTAGTCATAATTCAGGGTGACCCTTATTATTTCTCTGAAATAAATTGAAATTGCACATGTTATAAATAATACCCTTTTTTTTTCTTTTCTTTTTTTTTTTGTTACTTTTGCTGCTCTAGTCCAAAAACATTTACCAAGTATATTTTGTGCCCGGAATTTTTCATTTCATCCCAACGACTAATGAGAACATATTCACCCACTCTTTATATTAAAAATATCAAATTGAGTTCTTCAACGGGGCAATTAACGGATTTTCTTTCTTTCCTTTTTTTTTTTTTTTTTTTTTTTTTTTTTTTTAACTTTTGACGAAAATTATATAAATACGAGTAGTAGAGGCGCGGCAGTAATTATATAAACTGATGGGCGAGGGGGGTGGGAGTTAATCAGGCGAATTACATGGTAAAACTCTGTGTTTATTATTACGTGTTTTTTTTTTTGCTTTTTTACCACAATTACACGGCATTCACAAATCATAGCGATAATTATATAAGTAATTGATTAATTCGATAGTAAATTAAGTACAATTTATTATGTGTAAAATATAAATTTAAGCGAGCAGCAGCGGTAGGAGCGGCAGCGGTAGGAGCGGCAGCGGTAGGAGCGGCAGCAGTAGGAGCAGCAGCAGTAGGAGCAGCAGTAGGAGTAGGAGTAGGAGTAGGAGTAGGAGTAGGAGCAGGAGCAGGAGCAGGAGCAGGAGCAGGAGCAGGAGCAGCAGCAGGAGCAGCAGCCCTGATGATTTATTTCGCACTGTGTGGTTAGGTGCTTGAAACCGGTTTTATTATAACTCACACGGCACACTGCGCCCAAATATAATCGTCGTATTGTACATAAGAACAATTTTTTTTAAATATATTCTTAATAAACGAAGAAGGGGGCCTGCCTGGTTATTGGGGCTCGGCTCCCTCCGCCAGTCGTCGGTAAGTTTATAAAAGCACTCTAACCATCAAGTGTCAGTTGGGCCCAAGATATAATGCGATATAAATCGCTTTACCCTCGGCATTTTAACTCGACCCAATAACCACCTGCTGCATAACGAACGAGTAACACGAAATCTCAGGAAAAAAGTAGTCCTATCTACTACCCCCTCGGAGCGTCTCGGAATTATATATTTTACTTGCGTAAAACCTAGATTCCTAAGATCCCTAAGATCGGTTTAGAGATTCCTTCTTCCTTTTTTTTTCTTCTTCTTCTTCTTCTTCTTCTTCTTCTTTTTTTTTTTTTTTAAATACCTCGACCTGCGCGGGAAAAGCTTTTCATCTTATAGGCGCTCATAATGTATTGTAGGAAACGTGGCCTCATTGGAATGCATTTAAAGAGCTTTGGTCGGCGAGTCATGAACCTAAAGTCATGAACCCAAAGAATCCTTATCGAAAAATTCAATATTATTAGCGTCGTTTTTTCTAATGTAATTTTCTTTTTTTTTTTTTAATTTACAAAAAATAACAGACAAAAGTATACGTGTTCGTAATTTTTTTTAAGTCTCAAGACAACTTTTCTTTAGATTCTCGAGCGCCCTAAAATAAAAGCAACCAAATGAATATATTCAATATAACTGTTTATTAATCGCTTATACTCTACAAAATAAGTTTTGAGATATATAAGATATAGTGTTTCTTCGGCTCAATCTCTTCCACTCGAACTACATTCTCGGCTTAAGAAAAAGGTTCCTCGTATTCTTCCTTTTCCCCTATTGTATTTATCTTGAGTAGTACTTCGGATTAAATTTGACGTTCCTTAAAATACGTTCGCATAGGCTTTAGATATTAAGAAAATAATGGATATATTAACAACAATTATCGATTAAATAAATTGTGCATAAAATATTTTTATTTTCATTTTAGATATAAAAAACTGGGATACGTAAGATATTGGAAGATCGAAGTTTCATTAGTTTAATATCGATTGCTCCTCTTAAACTGAAATCATAATTCATTGGCAGCCCTTTTAATTATATTTAAATAATATTACTGTACATATATGATTAATACTCATTTCATTGGCTTTTATGTACTTTAATTTATGTAATTGAATATTTATTGAATTGTAAAAATTAGCTCGCCCTAGTTTTCTCTCAAATTATTATTCAACTTATCAACTTTCATTATATTAATAAAAAATAATAATAATAATAATAATAACTCTACGACCCAAAGAAATGTTGTGTTATTTAAAACAAAATAGAAAAACCATTGACAATATCGTAAGTTTGTCTCCTTCGGGGGATAAACGGAATTTTAAGTGGCTCAACAATTGCTCGGTAATGAGTTCTCGGTAAGCTCACTAAATATTGGGTTACGGATTTCCGTGATTCCAGTATTATTCCAAAATCGAATGAAATCTTTGTCCTTAGAAAAAACGGCTTTGGAAATGCTATTGGATGGGTGTGATCGGAGTGAAGCGGTGGGTTATTGGGTGGGGAGGGGGCCGGGGGGAAATCGTGAGGTTGGTCGAGCACGGGGAACAAAAAAAAAAGTGACTTGTGAACCGAAGCACAATGAGTGGGAAAAACGCCTCCGCGAGCCTTGTTCTCCCCCCCCCCTCTCATCCCACCGACCCCACCAGCCCGCCACCAACCCGCCACCAGCCCCCTCCCCTCGCCGAGCCACCCCGACCCCTTACGCCTCGCCCACGTACGTATAAGCAACGCGCGCCAGCCAGTTGCACGCCATTCGAAAATAGATCCTCGATTTGATCTTGAGGTGTAAAATTCCTAATGAACAATGAATGTCCTTAGGATCGGCTTAGGGAGCAAAAGGTCGGCATCGCCTCGAGTGCGCTCTCTACGTACGTACGTAGGTACGAACGTTTTAGCGAGAGGCTCTCGATAAATCACGCGAATTGTTTCCCCTCGAAGCTTACGGCGAACCACTTGAAAACTACTCGGGACTTCGCGATCCTCGACTTGCTCGCTCCTATCAAAGAACTTCGTCGTGTTTTAACAAGTTTGGAAAAGCTCTAAAACGCGGCGTTTCGAAGAGCGTTACGAATTTGTAGAAATATTTATAATTAAATGTAGATATGAGATTGCAGGGGTATGAAACAAAATGTAGTAAAAAAATTCATTTCAAATCATTTCAACATTTCTTTGGTCTGAATTGAATAATCAACATTGTAAACATTCTTGTTCTTATTACAAATAATTATAGAAAACTAATGCTAATATAATATGAAAGTATTGCAGGTAATATTTCACACGCAAGCGATGTTATAATCATAGTATATAAATAATGTCAAAACTGATTATACGCCATAATTATTATATGATTGTGTAAGAATTAATAGAAAAAATTAGAATATTTTACTATAAATATGGTAATGCGATACATACTTGTTTAACTTTTTAATTAAATACATAAATTTAAATCCATTTAAACTACATCGTCTTATGAAAATTATTTTTCATACATAAGTGCATTATTATTGATAATATAATTATAATTATGAATTGTAAATAGGATTCAAGGATACAATCCAAATTAAATTTCAAAATATATAAATTTTTTTTTAATTGTTAAATTAACAGCAACTAATTTAGAATTTGTTTTTTTTTTTAGAATTATCAATAAAATGAATAAATTAAAAAAAGTTTTAAATACTTTGAATTCATGAAATACAGGATAAATATTGAAAAATAACAATATAGATAATAATAATCTTGTTTATCGAAAATATTAAACCTTTGTACCTTGTTAAAAAATAAATATTATATCAAATTTTAGATTTCGAATAATAATTATTTAATGCGTCTCAGAACAGTGTAGAAGATCGTGTATGCAAATGTATGAAAATGAATAATTTAACTACATTCAAGCGATATCTTTATTTAAATGTAATATTAATCCGTATAATAATTAAATTGTTCAATTTTAATTCGATATATTTTATTATCAAAGCATTTTAGAAATTTATAAATAAATAGGGCTATAAAATATAATTGTATACGAAAGTATAACTGTACGTGAAACGAATATCGAATGTATCAATAGGTTCGTTTGTTTCTTTTGGCATAATGGCAAATTAAATAATCAATAAGATTTATATTCGGCGTATTATGAATAACTTATAGAACATGTATTTTTGTAAGTAGAATATTTTAGGATTTCATTTGTCGGATTGAAGATTCTCGTATAGTGCTCTTTAAAATTTCTTATAAATTTTCTGTAACACAAAAGCCTTCCTACATACAAAAAGCATTATTTCCTATAAAAGGCAGAATACATTAAAAATGTTTAAATGTAAAATTACATTTAATGTTAAGTAAGCGTGAAACCAGTTAGGTTAATTAAACTGCCAATTTTCATATGTCAAAAAAGACATTTAAAAATATGGTTTTAGTAATCGGATTTGAAAAAATTGTTTTTAAACTGACGAGGATATCCATCAAATATGATAATCGCTATACAATAAAGAGGAGAAAAAAATTTGGTCTATTAAGATATTATAATGCTATTTAAAAAGCAGCTCTTTAGAGGCAGTGAATTCTTAGGGACAGACCAGTCGATTATTTTTTAAAGAAAATAATTATTAATGTTTTTTTTTGTTTGTTTGTTTGTTTTTTTTTGTTTTGTTTAATAATAAAGTTGTATTAATTTATTTATTGATTTAAATACATTGGGTAAGAAAGTAAGGTAAATTAATTAATGTTCGCATGCACGTGCAATTCGTACTTGTAATTTTCGTAGGCGACGTAGATTATCGAAATATAGCCTGACTCGAAATACGATAAAATACAATGAGTAGAGATTAATCGTTAATAATTGCAAAAAACAAAAAATTATAAAATCATGCCTGTTAATTCTGCACGACTCAGCGTCCTAAGCACTTTTATTTCTTTCAATCTGTTAAAATATATACGAAAGATATTCTCGAAAGAAATGGTTCATTTATTCCAAGTAGACTACACGTTTTATGATTAATTCACTCATGCAAAAAAGCTCTTTCCGTGGCTATATTCATATAGGTTCTTGCGTGTCGTATCTTAAGGATATTAAAAAAAATAAAATTTCTTTGGTTATAGTTAGTTATCGTGTCATTAACATAACCAGTTATTTCTTCCAATAGCATTTTTAATACAGTATATTATTTATTTCAAATAAGAATTTACGTTAAAATATTATACTTATTTTACCTACAAAAATATATTATAATACTTTTATAATTAATTACTAATTTTCATAGATTTATTATTAACAATTTTTAATTAACAACAACCATAAAGAAATATTTAAACACGTAAATATTTGTCAAAAAGAAATTATTTTAAAAGCGTGGCTTTACGTATTAACGTCTTTAATTCGCTATATTTTTAAAAATTATTCTGCTAGCTCGTAATAATTTTCTATTCAATTTTATTAGATTTCACAATTATTATATGGACAAATATTTTTTAGAATTTGAAAAAAAATTGTTTTGAAAAAAGTTGTTTCTTTCAGATTTTTTTATCCAAATTAGATATTTATTTTTTTATTTATCATTCCATTTTTTACTTTTCATTTTTTAATTATTTTAAATTTTATTCGTTTCTCGCGTGTACACGACCGCAACTAAAATAATAATACTAATAATAATAATAATATTAATAATAAAGTTTCATTTAATTTAATCTAATTTTCAATATAATTCATTATTTTAATAAGTATTAATTATCGTTCTTATAAATAATAATTTTAAGGAATGTATTTAATTATATTCATTAAAATTATAAACAAACGTAAAACTTAAACTATTTTTACCTTGCGGTATCGATCTATTGAAATTAAGAGCAATGAATATAATAATATTTATTTACATTTTTAAATGAAATTAATTATAAAAAAAAAGCGCAATAAGACAATTTTATGCTCTTTTGATTGAAATAATATTTTTATTTTTTTCAGCATCACTAAGTTATTAGCAAGCATAATAAAATATTGTAAACTGAAAAAAAATTAATTGCAGACAATTTTTCGTTTAACATCGCTAATTTCAATTTACAAGCATAAATTAAGAATATTTTATTGAAATAACGAAAACTGCATTTATAAATATAAATTAAATAAATAAGTATTTTAGTTAAAAATACTGTTGTTTATTAGTAATCAAATATATCCTGCTCTATTTTACGTCATAGAACATCCTTCGTGCATGAAACGTGGAAGAAAACGTACTAAAATAAAGGTATTTAAGCAACTGTAATAATAAGCAACGGAAATAACTATTTTGATCAAGAGGATTAATTATAAATATAAGTGTATGTTACTTATGATTAATGAACCATATCTTTAAGTAAATTTTAAAGATAGATAAAGTAAATTCAAAATAATGAAATTATATGAAATATATATATATATATATAATATGTGTATATAGTTAAAATATTGATTATTAACGTTGTGAATGTCGAGTGGATATGTAGTAGTTATGTTTTGCTTTCATACCTTTGGAAAAGTTTTAATACGACGTACTTGTTTCAATAAAAAACAAATTTATATCCCTACAATATATTTGTAGGTCATTCAACATGTAATATTATTAAAATTTTACCTCGAATCTAAAACGGAAACATTCTACATATTTTAATTATGCTTTAATTCTGATATATATATATATACGTATACATATTTTATTTTAAAATAATAGTTATTTATAGCCTTTGGACTCATTAATTATTCACAATTAGTCATTTTTAATGACTTTACGTATACGTAAATTATAATATAAAATTATAAAAATATCACATTATTTTTTATATATTTTTAAAGATTTTTGAGAAACTGGTATTTTAAAAACTAAAATTAAATTTTCTACAATTATTATTGACATATTAAAAAAAAATCGGTTTTTTTAAATATTCAAATGGCTAAAGTAAATTATTAGATAATAAAAATTAATAAGCAAAGTTATAATATCTTATTCCTAAATTAGGATTATAATGTAGCAGAAACTCATAAAAAATATTAAATAAATAAGTAACTTTAAAAAGTACTATATATAACGATTTTGATTTACGTATTAAATTTATTTCATAAAATTCATTTTTAATTACTAATTATTAAATGTTATTGAAGTAGGTCATTTTATAAATAAATCAATAATCTAACATTTTATGAATAATCATTTCTATTTTATAAGATAGTTATTCGTGTCTGGTATTAACTGATAAATTTCGAATATATTATGAGTTAAAAAAAACGTATAAGTACTGTACGTTATAAAAAGGTTGTCTAATTAGATTACATGTTCGATAAACTGGATTTAATTAAAATAAGAATATATGTTTATCTAAATTGGAATATTATAATAAACTAAAATGATTTATTTATGCCACGCAATTACAAATAAATAAGTGGCAGCACTAAGTTTATGAGTAATTATAAGATGAATTGTATTTTTAAGATTACTATACTTTCATTAATAACATATCTATATATGTATCTATATATATATATATATATACGAAGGCTGAAATCCACATAGAATATTCGCATACGTATAAGACTAATTTATTCCCTTTGCCATTACGATGTCGGATTTGAGGCTGAATATTCTCGTCCTTTTGAAAAAAGGCTAATTTTTTTCCATGCAAGGCTTATACATGTAAAAGGGCTTAAAGAAAAGTAAGCGAATTTATAATATAGGCTGTAGTAGTCCCCCAAAAAGGTATAAGAGGCGGGCAAATATTTCGCAGATGTATCACAAATTCGCAGTTGTTATGTTTCCCTCAAGTCGACAAAGAATATAAATAAAAGAATGTATAATGAAGGCGCGTTGAAGAAAAAATGATGATGAACAGCTGTCAGTAGACGTTATCGTTGAACCGAAATAATCTATTTCAAATAGTTAAATTAATAATATAATTCAGAATTAATTGGAATTCGTTACTGTTAAAAGTGAAAAAAAAAAATTGACTTATTGAAAAAAATTCGAAAGTATTACTGTTTGAAATAATTAACATGTGCTGTATAAGACGATAAGTTTCCTTTCACCGTTGCAAAAAATCCTTTCTCCGTAAAAAAGCGCTTAAGAAGACCATCATGTGTTAATATATTAGATGTTCTATTAAAATTTGTTAAAAGACGTTTGGAATTAGAGCATAAAGTTTTAATGTGACCTCAATGCGACTCGAACGGCATTTTAATAATAATAATAATAATAATAATAAATAAATAAATTAATTAATTAATTAATTAATTAAAGAAAGTATATATATATATATATATACATATATATTTAAAATAAAGTCTAAAGTAACATAGTATTGATTCGCTGAGCGAATATAATTTTGCAAATGATCCAGTTTCGATATTAATTTCATATATAATCATCATAAATACTGTAAATTCTTTCTATAAAGGAAAACCATTATCCACTTTATTGCTAATAAAGTATCTTGATTTAAATTAAATCCTTAATTAATTTAGTACTAAAAATAAATTAACTTTTTTAATCTCCACTACCCTTGGAGTTTCTAAATTTTATAATTAAATTTAAACGAT
This sequence comes from Ceratosolen fusciceps, assembly GCA_018883505.1. Lineage (NCBI taxonomy): Eukaryota > Metazoa > Arthropoda > Insecta > Hymenoptera > Agaonidae > Ceratosolen > Ceratosolen fusciceps. The sequence goes on along the minus strand of RCIC01000003.1, from coordinate 8,963,147 downwards.
AAACTTTATTCTCAACGTTCTCTTAACATTGAAAAAGTAAAACAACGAGCCTAAAAGATTTAATAAAATAATTCAATGCAAAGGCGTTAATTAATAAAATAAAACGCCTAATTAATAAAATAATTGATAAAATTCAACAATTATTGAATATAGCGAATGCGGCTACTGGAGAAACAATTAAAATAACTCTTATATTAATGTACGCTAAATTTCTAAAAATAAATGTAATAAACTTCACTCTTCAAGCGTATAATTAAAGAATAATCAATATATATTTTTAAATTTTCTAATAAATGAAAAATGCAAAAGGGTAATTAAAACGGGGAAACTACTATTTTTATGTTATGTATACGGATTGTTTTTTTATGTGTCACGCAATTTTTATATGTTATTAATAAGCCAAGAGTAATTGAAATTAATGAAATTTCAAATAATTATGATTCGTAGAATACTTTTGTAATACTAAGGAAAGACTAATTGCCATGTTCGGAACTGATAAAAATGATCGCTAATGAGGTATGTTAAAGATCTATTTTGATCGATCCATCGGCATGGCGAGCATTCGCGCATTAAGAGAAAATAACTGAGCATTATATCGATAAATTGACTGACTATTTATCTTGGGAGGAGGGGAGGGGTACAGTTACCAAAATCTCGGATGATAATATAAGGATGAAAGTGACACATCGACAGGGGCAACGGTTGGGCAAGTATAAAATAAATAATCTCCACTGAAGGAGATGTCGGATAAAAAAAGACTCGGCTCGATGAGTCTTGAAATCAAATAACGTTGTCGGTCGTTAGGAAAATTGTGACAATGATGCTCTCGGCCTGTAAATGAAATAGAGAACGTCGGCTGGGAGGGGTGGGGAGGGGGGCTCCTCTAACGAAGGCAATTATCGTAGTGTCGCTAAGGGGGGATCGGATAGCTTGGGCATCCTCGTGGTTTCGGGGTTATTGGGAGGGTTGGGTGGGTTGGGTGGGTTGGGTGTCTCTCCACCACGCTAACGGATCTTCTTTACCGGCAGTGAAAACGTCATCATTGTCATCGTTAAAACGCCGCCTGATGCCGATGTCACCCTTGGATTACAACAAATCGGGCGTCTGTCTGATGAAGAACGCGAGCCTCGACCCGGTCAAGACTGTCCAGACTCTCGACAAGCATGTGGCCGCTTACTATCGCAACACCAAAATCATCCAAACTGGGAGCGGCGACGATAAAGCCAACAACAACGCCGGAGGTCACGTATCTTTTTTTTCGTTACTTATTCCCAAGCCTGTTGCTGTTATCTCCTCTTATAGGATACATGCAAATTTTTCCCTTATCTCAATTATTACACAATTGGCTATGTTGAAAGAAGAGCCTCTCCCCCTAAGCACTCCTCTCGGCATTCGTGCACATCGTTTGCTCTTGTAAGACCTTACTCCTACTCATAATACCGCTTTATATATCGCTTTAAATTCAACTGTCCTTTTAAATTTAAATTTAAATTAATTAAGCCTTCGCGAGTATATACGTCATCAACCAGCCAGCGACGCTTGCATTATGCTTATTATCATAAATTATCGATCTCCTTGCCGAAAGAGATAACAAATTTAGGTTTTATTTACAACAAAACGCAATAAACGTTTAGGAAAATATCGAATGTAATATACATGTATATATATATATACAGCAGCGGGAAAAAACGAAATACAACGAAATACAACTCAACTTAAGCAAGTGATTTATTTACCTTACGAACGTCTGATTATTATTAAATTAACGTTTTCACGATTCTTAATAAATATATTATATTAGTTCAAAATAATAAAGATTTTCCTTTTAGCTAAACGCGCTTTGTAATCTTTTCAAAATATTCATTCGTTTTCTTATCGCTTATTATTTTCATTATAAATTTTCATTTCCCTCGACTCTTCGCTCTGCTCTTACGATATTATTATTTTTATTTATTTGTACAGACTTTATTTGTATTATTAAATTCAATAAGTTGATATTTTCTTATTAGCTGAAAACTCTGCGATGATTTCTAATATTTATAAATAATTTTCTAACTTAGTCCTCAAATACTCTTATATTTCATAATAATTTCAAAATTTCTTTCTATACATTTCTCGGCTATTTATTTAGAATATTTAGTAAATAATAAATTAATAATAATGCATAAACCTTGAACAAGATTTTAATCTTCTTTTTAAATAATTTTCTAATCATTACATATTTCATGATTATCTCTTTATTAATTTAAAATCGCTTACTGGTTAATATAATTTATATTGTTATTTTTTATTTTTAGAATATATTCTAAAATATTCAAGTGTTCAAACAAACGCTTAAACAAAATTTATTTTATAAGTAATTAATTAAATTACTTCAAACATTAATTACTATTTTTTATTATTAATAATTGTTAACATAATTTATTTAATAGTCATCGTGTTTATTTCAGATGAATTAAACTTGCTTACATATTGAGATATTAAAAAAAAAATTGTTTATGAAATTGTTTATAAAAAAAAAAGTAATCGAAAACCATCCCTAGAATAAGAATAATATAACTACACCTCAATTGTATAACCACTGGTTAAGTGTAAATCATATGAATGAAAATAATTTATTTATCCTCATTGAATATTAAATTTTTAAATAGATATTCTTAAACCCCAATGGGAGTAAGACTGAAACAATTAAAATAATAATAATAATAATTACTGCTACTATTATTGTTGTTCTTGTTGTTGTTGTTGCTGCTGCTGCTCCTGCTGTTGTAGCTGTTTGTATTTTTATTATTATTTTATTGTTATTTATTATTCATTATTTAATTATATCGCTATTATTTTTACTACTATTATTATTACTATTATTTTTACTATTATTATTATTATTATTATTATTATTATTATTATTATTATTATTGTAATGCCGAAAGGAATAAAAAGCAAAAAGCAAAAATAAAAAAAAACAAAAAGATTTTATTGCATATAATAATACACTGATTATTGCAGCAACAAACAGTAATAATAGTAAAGTTAGAAAGATATAGGCAGTTTATTTTTATATCATATAGTAAAACATTTCTTAGACAGTTATATTTTTACGCAATTTTTTGTTTTGTTTTGAATAATAAAACAAGTTATGTGACCCATTTATTTTTTAACAGTGTGGCTATCTGACTTTTGGAGCTAGTCCAACAAGATAATGCCAGTCGCAGTGGCAGATTTTAAGAAACACGGAATGAAGTCCTTTTCTTACTACCGAGATAAGTTGAATTTTGTATCAAAGTAATAGTGAGTTCTGGTTGTAAAGCGAACATACCCGCGGACGCATTTGTATTGTCTACGTTAGAATAATGACTAGTAAGATTTCGTTTTAAGTTGAAAAACTGTTGATAAAAAAAAACGGGGGGAGGAGGTGATTGAAAAAAATTGAAAAAAATTTTCGAGTTTTCTTGATAATGAGTACTTTTTTTTTTAAAGTAATGCCTGCCCGCGATGGCTAGAAATAGTTTTTGCTTATACATCTTCTCTAAATTGTAGCACCGCCATGAAGCTCGAACCTGTAGAAATGGAAATTAATTTTAATTTAGTTGCTCTATTGATAATTAACGTTAAATAACGAAACTTTTACAATGTCGGTACTTTTCTTCTTCTTTCTTTTTTCTTTCTTTTTTTTTTTTTTTTTTTTTTTTATTGTTTGTTTTTAAATATAAACTCGGGAGAGTAAAATTATAAAAGATTCGGTTGCGCCCTCACGATATGAAGACCCACACACTATTGCAAATGTCTCCTGGATACACGGCTATGCTTATAAATTGGAAATTTCTTAAATCTTGTACATTAGTATTCAAAGCTTTATTCGTTAATTTCTAAATAAAAGAAAAAACTTTATAACTAACCCAAGGCTGTACACAGTGTTTGATTATAAGCTGCCTCAGTATAATAAATATCCACTATTGTTTTTAATTAAATGACTGATAAAGTATTACGAGCATTTATTCTCTTTGTCGTATTGAAATTAATTTTTTTTTTAGCAAATCCCTAATGCCTTTTATCGACGAACTACATTTAAATTAAAAAAAAAAAAAAAAGTTAATACGCAAATAATGATGATAATAATAATAATGATAATAACAACAACAACAACAACAACAACAACAACAATAATACTAGTAATAATAATTTAAAATAAATGAATAATTAAAAATAATTTGTCATGTCAGAAGGGATTTTAAATAATTTGCAATCGTTGCACGTATGAAAATATATAAGAAGTTTAAAAAAGGCATTTGTCGAGCTGGGTTTTTCAATATTTTTCCAATAATGACGTCGTCGAGGAAAAAGCATTTTCAGCTGAAAACATAAAGATAACGGAGTACTGGTTGAAGATCTAAAAATAATGTTTTTCAAATGTTGAGCTCGTTCGGAGATGCGGGCGCGTGCGAGTGAATGCGCGGCTGGCGGGCGGGGCAGGGGCGGAGGGGGGTATTCACCCTCGTAGAAGCCATTGGACGAGGTGGCCATTGCTATTGTTAATAGGTAAAACCTGGAGTATCGTCGGAGCGGTAGCCGCGATGAAATGGCAATGTCGCGCGATTAATCGCAGATGGGCATTTAAAAATCCTCGTTTCCTTAGGTTATCGCGAGCACCGAGAGTTATTGTCACGCGATAAGACATGACAACCGTACAAGACGTTGGGACAACGTTCCTTCCTCTATCGCGGATCTTATCTCTTCCTCGGGCGAGCCTTAAAAATATATAATATCCAAGGAGGTTAAATATGAAAAACGTACGTCGCCTACGTGGCCTACGTGGCCTACGTGTCCTACGTACGGGTAGTTGTAGGCGATATTAACGCGCGGTAATTCAACCGAAAGCCAATTTAACCCGTTGACACGCCAATCGGTTCTTTTTTTTTTGTATTGTTTAATAATCAGCTGGATCATCCGCCCGTGTATCCTACGGGCTATCCACCCATCGAGGCCGCCCCCTCCGCCACCGCCCGCGCTTCCTCGGTCCCTTATTATCATTCGCGGTAGGCGATATAAAGTATCCCTTGACGCGTGAGCACGTGAACACGTCGTAGCCCGGTTATATCCGCCCGGTTCGCGCTCCCTTCCACAAAGTTATGGCACAACTGCAACGTCGCATTCTGAAAATATATAACTGCGGGCTCCGGAAAAAGCACCCATTCTATAAATATACACGCTCGCTCGCAGTGGTGTCGCGCGCTCGGGCTCGTTTGCGCATACGGATACACACACACGCGCGCGCGCGCGCGCAGGGCAGACGGGAACGAGTGTCGGTAGAAGTCACGGCAACGTCGCAAATGACACGACAGCGGAGTCGGGGCCACCTCAGGTTTCAACAACCATCCCAAGTTGAGAAATGTGCCCTCTCAGCGCTTCCCTCTGTGCGCGCGTTAATGCCCGCTGCGCGCACACACACACGCGAAGGCAGCTTTATAGTTCCGCGGCGCCGAGCGGATATATCAGGACGGTACTTTGGCCTCGTTGCCCTAGCAACCAAAGTTCGCTCTCGCGCGGAGAAGTTGTCCGTGGCAGACCAATAGTAGCAATAGTGTTAGTAGGACTGGCCGCGGGGTTACGGGGGTGGTGCAGCGGCGTCGTGGGGCGTGGGGCGGCGGCGGCGGGGCAGGGGGAGGCCTAGCGCAAAGTGAACGCGGGGGCGGCGGCGACGTCGAACACTGTACCTCTGCTCACCCACGACGACGGCGGCGGCGGCGGCGGCGGCGGCGGTGGAGGCGCCGAGTTGAGTACGAGGGAGAGCAAACTGACAGCGTCGTGTATTTTGGATTCCGTCCTTGTCTCGCAAACGGCCGGGAGTGAGATAAGGCACTTTGAGGCTTGATCTTCTGTGCCTCACGTTTCCATTAAATTCTAGGGGGAACGCTCACAAACCGGTTTTTATAAGGCATTCGAGAGGGAACGAGAAAGACAGGCAGAACGGAGCCAGGTCTCGGTATTATTACTATTAGAAACTCTACGGTCATCTCCCCCTCCCGCATAAGATCATGCTAGCCAAGAGAAAGAGAAGGAGACAGGATGATGGAGCGGGTGGGCGAATGGGAGACAAGAGATTGTACAGCGAAGCCCCGACTCTGTAATTTCCTTCTTTGCCTGGTTAGTTGGAGATATAGCGGGTTTTCTGTCTTTTTTCTTTCATTACTTTTTTCTTTCTTTTTTCTTCTTCTATTTTTCTCTTTTGGTCCCGTGTTCAGCTGCCCATTCACTTGCGCATGAAAGTTTTTACGTCGCTGTAGAAAATTAATAGTTAATTTCAGAGTTGGAGATCTACATGTGTATCCGTAGACATACGCGGACCAGGGTAAAGGATATGCTCGAATGGACCTTCATGAGAAAATGTTTTTCTTTTCTTATACAGCTCTCCCTGTACCCTCCCATCAGAGTTCATTGTACTCGGGAGGACCTCTTCTCCCTATTCTTTCGAAGCTTTTAAAAAGTCGTGAAAATTTATGATTTCTTGAGTGTTTGTCGGAAGAGCAGGTGAACTGTCAGGAACAGCTACATTTAACACCTGTGGTTGAATGTAATTTTACGTCACATAACCTCAAGGCACTTGTTCCAGTATCACGTGATCAGGCGGTCGACAAAATGGCCGACGATGCGTGCACCAAACGTCTTATATAAGCGACAAAAAGCTACTTGCACTATAAACAATTAAGAATTAGGTTCGATGTAATAATAATAATAATAAAATAAAAAAAAAAAAATAAAAAAAAACATATATACACACGTACATAAAGTGCTAAGAGTTTGTGTTAAGGAATAAAATTATATGTAAATTATTATTAATTATTATTATTAATCAAGGATTTAGGTAAACGTTTAATTAACAGACAATGCTATTCTCGACGTTCCGGATACTAAAATTACCAACAATAATAATAATGATAAAATCAAAAATATAAAAACCCGATGGTTCGAATGAGCACCGCGGCTGCTGAATAATACTTCACAAAGCTTCGGAGGCTTCCTAAGGAAGGATCGAGGTACAGCGAAGTCAGAAGGGAGCAACATAAAAGCATTGCGAAGTGAGTCATGATCGTCGCAACAGCGGCCCGAAGTCCGGATGGGCGGCTCGTGCATTGTTTATTCAGGCCAGCGCTTATTCGCATGTGCGTAGAAGTAAGTCAGGCTCAGGCGGCCGCGGGTCGCTCCCGGCTGGGAGCCACTGCACGGAACCAATTAGAGCCGCCTGTCGAGAGTTGAGCCGATTGCGCTCCAATTATCAGGCGGTACGGAATAACGGTGACGCAGGCGGGGGCATGCAGGCAAGAGCGCCAGATACTCAGGCGGACGTCCCAGTTGAGCCTCCATCGGTTATTTCGCTTATCCTTGATCAACCGGATTGGATCGCGGACGCGCCCTGATATTGGCCATTAATTATCATTACTCGTCGCGTTAGAGTCGTGGTATTAGAGGTTATTCAGCGTTGGGCTCAATGCTACTTGCGCAGGCGATTGTTGAGAGAATACAAGCGAAATCGCCTGATCCGTCCCGACGCTTCAGTTCCGAGCGCAACGCGAGCTTTCACGACGTTGAAAACCATCGCGAACTTATCCGCTCGTATCTGCTTTCGATACAGATGCGCGTCTCCTCCTCCTCCTCCTCCTCCTCCTCATCCCCCTCCCCCATCCCCCATTCTCCTCACCCGACTGCCTGAGTGCACGCGCACTCCTCTAACAATGAGTCCTCCTCAAATGCGCATTGGCAAAGGAAAAACGTATACGTGGCTCGAGCCGCTGAGTCATCATCAGAGGCAAAGAATATTTCAAATGCTCTCGCAATTGGTAGATCGTGGCGCTCTGAGTCGAGCCTCGTTCAGTGTTCACACGCCTCTGCCTCAAGCGCATACATAGCCGTAACTTTCCTACGTGTATATATATATATATGGGAACTAGTAACTTTATTAGAATATAGCAACGGGGAAGAAGAAGAAGAAGAAGAAGAAGAAGAAGGGAGATATCTCTGTATATCTCATACTCCTGCGTGTTCAAAATGATCCACAATTGCCTTACGTTATGAGATGTTGAACGTTTCCTCATTCCATGGCACCTCATCCCCACCCCGCCCCTCATAATAGTTTATAGAAAGTGAACCTTTCTCAGCAGCGTCAGCCGAGCCTCGGTAACTGCTGGGAATAATGCGCAACCACCATCTCTCTCTCTCTCTCTCTCTCTCTCTCTCTCTCTCTCTCTCTCTCTCTCTCCCTCTCTCTCTATTTTTCTCCGTGCAGTCCCTCGAATGAGGAATGAAATGGGATTCGGGGATTGGAGATTGGCTGCATACAACGGTACTTAAATATAAATGCAGAAGGATTACGAAAGCGCAGCTGTGAGGAGCGCATGCGTACCGCGAAAAATCGATATCACTATTTGCCGAACGGGTAGGAGTGAAGCTCGGGACGTGATTTATATTGGCTCACATTGGCACTACTATTCCCTTTGCTCTCCTGCCCCAACGAATCTACATGCGCTCGCTGCAATGGTGCAACAACTAACCGAACGATAAGCCCGTGAAAAAAGGTAATCAGATGCGCTCCTCGACCTGCTGGAACGACGGATAATTATTAATAGTTTCGACGGCCGTTTCGTTATGAAGCTCCGAGTCGAGCTTCATAATCTAGCCCCGTTTGCGCAAACTGTAGCTGCAGGTCTGAACCCATCATCCCCAATGTAATCTAATCCTCAGCTTCCCATTGATCCTCTAAGGCATTAGGTCAATCATAAACTCGTGTCTAGTATAATCCAATCTGATTTTAATCCCTAAACGCCAAAGATTTAAGATTCTTTATAGAAGCATTAGAGAGAGAGAGGGGGGGGAGGGGGAGAACATCGGAGGTTATTCTTCAGAGGAATGAAAATTTAATGGAATGTCCCCGTTGTATAAGTAATGTATAGAAAATATTTCTGAATCAACTGCGATCTATACCGTGTGCAATGACGTTCTGCAGCGCAGGTTGCGACAGGCTCGCTATCAGTTTACACGTAAAATAATGTAGATAAATGTAGATAAATTTTAACCTAAATAACGTTGAACAATAACTTTAATCGATGAGCTGCCAAATGTTTTGCTCGATCGAGTCCTCGTACTAGTTACGATGACGCATTTCTGGTACATCAACGTACTTTCACGTAAGTGTCATCTGCAGCAGTCGCTCATAGTCTATCGGAATAATTGATTGTAAAAACAAAAACAAAAAAGAAGAAGAAGATGATGATGATGATGATGATGATGAAGAAGAATATGTAGAAGAGGGAAGAAATAGAGCGTTACGTGGTAGAGATTGTGGGGCTGAGAAGCACTGACTTGACGACTGGGCATATTAAATCCACGACTCAATGCGACTCTGAAGACTTAATCTGAAAAAAGTCCCTCCATTACAGCTGCACGCATGCCGTAAAAAGCCCCTGAACGCTTAGTGAGCGCGTAATTATATGACACGTAAATGGATATGACGTGTCGGTAATGCGAGCCCATGGTTATAATAAGAAAGGAGGCCTAGGAAAGCCCGAGTGTGCCGTGCCGTGCCGTGATGGGCTGCTTTCGCTCAAATTGGCGCTGGCAACTGTGTTTTTTTCATACAATTCAGCCTCGCGAAGGCAGGCTGAAGTTTCGCAGTTGCGTTAGACGACGATGGGGGGGGACCAATAATAAAAGCCCTGGCTTCGTAGCGTGTGGAGCGGAGTGGAGTCGAGTGGAGTGGAGTGGAGTGGAGTGGGGTGCGGCGGGGCGGGGCGGGGGCGGGAGGGGTGTGTGGAGAAGCTGCGTACACGTAGGCTTTCAAGGCAATCATCGGCAATTGGACAGCTGGATATTTCGTTCAGACTTTTCCGGTATCTCTCTGTATTGCGGAGTCAGCCGGTGGGTGGGAGAGGGAAGCCAATATATAGAGACGGAAAGATAAAATGTTGGTTCGTGTGGACTCAACGCCTACACAAAGTAGCATAAAAAGCATAAAACAGATAGCCAGAGCGAGAGAGAGAGAGAGTGTGTGTGTGTGTGTGTGCGTGTGTGTGCGATAGAGAGAGAGAGAGAGAGAGAGAGAGAGATATACTTTGGTGCGGGTTTCTGTGGGAGTGTAGTACCGTTCCACTCTCCGATGCCGGGTTTGTAAATTGGATGACGGGGGAGTGGGGAAGATTAACAGAAGGTACGCAGGCGCGCCAAGCTGCCATTGGTTCCCCGCTCCCGAAGTCTCGTTTTGGCTCCGCACTACCCCCCTCACCCCTCACGCACGCTCCTCACTCACTCTCTCTCTCTCTCTCTCTCTCTCTCTCTCTCTCTCTCTCTGCGTTTTCCTACCTCCCCGACTTCATCAGCACCCTCCCTCACCCGTACACCACACGATCATTTTATTTCGCCCTCTCTCTCGCTCTTGCTCTTGCTCTCGCATTAATCTCTCTCTCTCTCTCTCTCTCTCTCTCTCTCTCTCGCTCTTTGACTCAGCAATCCATTATACATTTGAGTTAAATTAAAGTTCGCTGCTTGTGCTAGACTCGTCGCCTCTCTTTTTGCCTCCCAACCCAGAGCCGAGCAGACGATTCTCCAATAATTCTGTCACGTAGCTGCGCTCCGAAATACCTACTTCATGCTTCGGGGCCATTGTACTCGTTCTATTTTACTCAGCATCTGTCCCGTATACCTAAAACTCCCTTGTGAATAAAGAAGGACGTATGAGTTATGAGTTACGGAGAATACTACTATACACTTACGCACACGGCCTATACGTGACAAGTACTCCTCATAGGTCAATCTAAATCAAAAACCTGACTCTAGAATTGGAATACCGATAACCTTCATGCTACTTGTGTCACTTTTATCATAACGAACAATATTGCTTGGCCCACAAAATACATTTCTCAATTATTATTATTATTATTATCATTTCTATTTCTATTTCCATTGCCGTTTATGTATTATATTAATATAATTTTGATTATAAGTACGTGGCCTCCGGTCCGCTCACCAATATGTATAATTAATTAATCCGCATACGACGAAAACCATATTCGTAAGCGAATGCGCAATTTATAAAAAAAAAAAAAAAAAAAAAAAATATTAAAAAATGCTAATTGTATTTTTGATAAGCAAAGGAGAATTTAAAAAAGATTATTTGCTTAATGTGAGATAGAAGTTAAATGAGAGCGTCCGAAGCAGAAGAGAAATTCAAGAGCCCACGTCATTTCGTTGAAAGAGGAAATCATTAGAAGTTCCAAGTACATAGGACATTACGGATCATTACCGCAATGACCATTACGACGTGTATTTGCAGCTTTTATTTATATATTTATGATAATACGTGTACGTTCGAGTTTAGTTAATTAGTAAGTTTAGTAAGTTTAGTAAGTAAGAACTGATTCGGATCTACTGAAATGAGTCTGTTTGTATTTGACGTAGCCGTTTGTTGTTAGTAAACCACGTGATGTTCTATTGTAAATCAATTTGACGTGAAGATGATCGTATGGCATTTATTGCCAGAAAAAGGTAAATGAGGCGCCATTCGCTGCATTGGTATATGCCAATGAAACTAAAATACGTCGGGATTATTCGGTGCCGTCATTTGTCAATCACTGCTAATGAATAAACACATTTCGTCGATATTGTCTTCCCGCCCGTCACGCCAAATAGAAACAAAAGCATATCGGCAATCGGAGCTGTAATTGCAAAAAAAAAAAAAAAAAAAGGAAAACAAAAATAAAAAGCATTGAATCGCCATCCATCGGTGTCGCTCACCGCATATTCTCGTGACCTTAAAGGTTAAAGGGGAAGTATACCCTGTTACGCTGTTACGCAATTGGTAATAACGTCGAGTGGTCATTTGGGCCGATAGTTCCTTCGAACGGTTTTTATTGAGAAGTTGCTGAACGTCGAGTATTGTTGTTAGAATTGCGAGCCGGAGAATAACCTGACCGCAGAGCCGCGCGGCTCGACTCCGCCTGTCCGATAGTACGATTAGTACCGAGATTTTGAAGTCCGCGACCGGTCGAGGAGGTGGTAGGGGAAGAGGAAGACGAAGTGAAAGAGTCTCGTGTGATGTTTTAGGGGGAGGGGGAAGAGAGCGTACGGCGAGAGGAAGGGCGGATGACCGCGTGTGTCTCTTTTGCGGGAGGTGGCGAGGGAGGTGGCGGTGACGCCGACTGTGACGGGGGGAAGGGAGGGAGAGTGGTGCGGGACGGTAAAGGTATGGAAGAATGACAAGACTCGGAGCTAAGAAGCTCGATGCTGTACCTGCCGTAGCTTTAAGGACGGTGACAGAGAGAGAGAGAGAGAGAGAGAGAGAGAGAGAGAGAGAGTCGCAGGGGTCGATGGAAACGAAGAAAGAGATCGTTGTCGCCGGTTCTCGGTACTTTTCCCCGCACCTAACCTCTAATTGGACAGGGCTCGTCGTTGACATCGTCAGCGGGACTCGTTGCCGTATCGACGGCCCCACGGACTACCGGGTTGAGGGGGTTGAGGGGGGGGCGGTCGGCGGGGGAGCAGCGGATACGGGCCGTGGAGGGCGACGGGGTGCGCGGGCGGAGGGGGGGAGACGCGCGCGATCGTAGCTCGGGAGCACGAGCGCCATCGTCGGCGATCCAGGAACGGCGCGAGACCGTCGTCAACACGAGTCACGATCTGGGAGTTGGAGTGAGTCGGACGTAGGCGCGCGAGCAAGAGAGAACCGAGTCAGGAGACACGGCATAGGAAGCACCGAGTCAAAACAAAAAGGGGGAGAGCGCGCCCTAGAATAACGCGAGGGAGTCAGGGAGGGAGGGTGAATCCGAGGGCAGGACACCGCTGGCGAACAGCCCCCACCCGTTAACCTCGGCGCCGCTTCCCGCCCACGTTCTCTTCGATCTCGGGCGCAGCCGCGCGGCTCTACCTGACATTACATTACATCACGTGCCGTCCGTTAAGCAGCCAACCGATGCAGCAACATCAGCGACATCGTCGGCCTCGGCAGCAGCTGCACGACTGACAGAATAGTTACTAGTGTTGTAAGAATAACAATCGCGCTCCTTTCTCGCTCGCTCCTCTTCGCTCCTACCAACAACATACAAGCACATAGACACAACGACGACGACGACAACAACGACAACGACGACGACGACGACGACGACGACGACGACGACGACGACGACGACACGACACGACATTCTTTTTCTTGCCTCTCTTAACTCTTTCACCTCGGATCGGTCGTGCACACGGAGTTTCTTCGCGTTCTTCATCGTCCGCTGGACCTCGGCGGTGTGCTCCACAATCCCGCTCATCGCTACTGTGCCTGTGCATTCAAGCGTATAAACAGATAGAGAGATAGAGAGATAGAGAGAGAGAGAGAGAGAGAGAACGCGCGCGTGGCTTATTGTGCTTGGTGCGTGCGTGCGTGCGTGCGTGCGTTCGTTCGTTCGTTCGTTCGTTCGTTCGTGGGTTCGTGCGTGGGCGTAGAGGTGTCTAAGTAGTGTACGTCGGCTAGTGTGTGCCACGCGGGCTCGTGTCAGGTGCATCCGTGTAGGGAGGATCATCTTCCAGGTCGGACGCTCACGTGTGCCCTTGAAAAAGAAAAGGCGCCCACTTACCTGCCTACCTACTTACGTACCGTCGCCCGGCTAGTGCTTAACCAGCTAGCTCTCGGTGAAGCAAGTTCACAGCCGGAGCCGGCAAGCCCAGGCATCCGAGCCACGGGAACGGACGGATCGCGACCTCGTGGCCCGGTCCTGTCTCTGCCCTGCCGGGGATTAAAAACCGCGGGTGTGCGCGCGCGCGCGCGCCCGAGCGACCGTGCGAGCGACTAACGGTGCACCAGGAGGAGCGCAACAACGCCGCCTTTCACATGAGCTCCATGCGACGAAATGAGGTTAAATATTTGCGCGAGTGAAGCATCGCGGGAGTCGTGCGCCCTGAGAAATAACGCTGACCGTCTACGGGGATCACCGCAGAAGTGACGAGATGCCCCTGGCCCTTTGATATTTCGCCGTTGTCGTTATCGCCGCCTCAGCAGCAGCAGCAGCAGCAGCAGCAGCAGCAGTCGCCGCTGCCGCCACCACCGCCGACGCCGCCGCCGCTAACCCCGCCAACACCCCACCCCTCCTCGACGCCGAGAGGTAGCCGAGAGCAGCCGGAGTCATCGAGAAAAGGCAGGTCAGTTTCGCTCCAGCACCTCGAACGCCCGACACCGGAGCCCCCTTCGGCTCTTTACATCCCACTATTTACCTGCCCCCGACCCCCTCGCCCACCGCCCATCATCCGTCACCCGTCAACCCTTCCCCCCTCCCCGTACTTGCCTCCGACTCTCCGCCTGCCTCGGCCCCCCCACCTACCCCCCCTGCCCGACGTCGTCCGGCCCGAGCTCGTAAGTGTCCCCCCCCCTCCACCCTCCTCCACGTCCTCCTTCTTCCTTATTCCTTTCCCACAGCAGAGCGTCTGCTGCTGGGCCATTACGTAAGCGCGGCCTCCCCATGTCTGGATATCCTCGTCCCGGTGCAACCGACACTGCGCGAATCGCAAGAATCGCCGCTGCTCCCTGCTAGCCTATCCCACCCGCCCTTCCCACCCTTCCACCGTGTCCCCGACCCCTTGAACCGCTCGTGGTCCCTCGCGCGGCTTTCGGCAGCGCATGGAAAAATAAAGCGGAGGCGCGCACGTACGTGTGTACTTACTTCTCTTTCAATTTACGAGCCAACCATGTGACTGACTGACTGACTGACTGACTCCTCAATGTCCTCCTCACGCGCACCTCTCCTCTATCTCTCTCCCAAATACTTGTTGCATCCTGCCCCTCTCCCCTCCCCCCATCCCCCTCAACCACACCGCTCCCCTGCCGATCCCCTGCCGCTCCCCGTACCAGGGTCTCCCCATCGAAAGCAGCGACGCTGCTTTACAAGTCACTGCGCTCGAAGCCATCAGACTACTTTCGAGAACTAGTTCTTATCGGCTTTTTTGTTTGTGTTTTTTTTATTTTTATTTTTTTTATTTTATCAGCCGAACGGATCTTTGTCGCTCGGTGCCATCCCGACATAACGCCGCAGACGCAGATTCTCTCTGTCGGTACATCGTTCTTCCTAACGTTTTCGAAACCCACCCCACCCGCCCGCCCTCCCTCCCTCCCGAGCACGGACAGGCCAGCGCCACTGTTACCCTCCTCACCCCCCGACCAGCCAGATTTATTTTCTTTTTCTCCTTTATTTTTTTGTTTGCCTCCCGGTTTTTCACGCTTTGCCGGGAAATCAGCGAAGGGGCGTTTGTTTTTCTATTCCCTTATTTGTCTCCTCCTTGTTTTGCAGATTGGAGATGAACAGCTCATTGGAACAGGATTACGATGAATTTAAATTTTCGAGGGAAAATCAGCTTGAAGAGACTAATGTAGAAGAAAATTTGCAAAACCTTAGTGAGTTCTTTTATCTTTCATTCGATCTTCTTTACAAAATACGGAGAGAGAGAGAAAAAAAAAGAGAAAAAAAAAGAGAAAAAAACCGGCACAATTTTTACTCCGTAATCGGCGTTCTGCGCCTCTCAAGTCACCGGAGACCTCAGGTCTCCCAGCTCCTACGACACAACAAATTGTACATCCCTCTACCATACCAAGCGTATATTCTTCAATGTTTACAAACGGAAGAATTTTCAATGCAATACGTAATATAAAGGAGAGACGAGCCTTAGTTAGTTGAGCAGACTACGTCTGCAGTGAGCAATCATTTGTTACAACACAATTCGGCGGAAGGCCTAAACAACTCCGTTTATTAGATTTCCTCGAAAGGGAACTGAGATTAGCGCGATTAATCCCCCACCACGTGGTGGGACTTAATGACTAATGGAATGACGGAATAATAAATAGGAAGAAATAAAGCTCCAAAGAAAGTATAACGTTCGATCGCGCTCGATCCTATAAAATTTATCGTACAAAATGCTACAGCGACAGGCCGTCATTTCTTTTTTTTTAAAAAAAAAAAATCGTATAATCTTTAATGAAAGCTTCCTTCTCTTACGCTCATTATATATTTTATCTATTTGCTTTTTCTTCTTATTGATCAGGATATTATAAGCTTTTATAAGGAAAATAATGGCCCGTTATAAAGAAAGCCACTCATCGTAAATTCGCATCAAACTTTCATCAAAAAAGAAATTGCGCTTATCGTAACGCTTTATAATTTTTATATCATTATATTAATCTTGGACTATAATTATGCTTTCGGTTTTTAGCTTTTACTTAATATTAATCTTTGGCTTTAGATACCACTCTGTATGATCGCTTTATCCTTATAAAAATTTAACGCTTAATAATACTAAAATTATATCCTATAAAACGGGAGGGAATAACCTTTTGTAAATATACGTACGTGTATACGCATTCATTTCTATGCGTGTATGTATACATGAACTACCTTCGCATTCGCGAAATAAAATCGTCCTTTGGTCGTCCATTAATACATTGACCTTTTCTAAGGAAAATACCCGTATTCGATAATACCCTTAAGGCAAACAACGCGTTCGTGTATTTATATTCATTAAAATAATGTTCTGCCTTAAAATACTCGGCACTTCTGGTGGTATAGTTAAATTAAAACCTCGAGCATACTCTTCATTGTGAAGGAAAATAAATCCTTTACTTTTAATAAATTTTTATATCTAAATAATTGAAATAATAAAAAAATATTAAATTTTATTTTTATTCTATCATTTGTTATTCCTCATAACGTTTAGCTTTATCGTTTTTGAAATTACGTACAGTATATATTATTATTTTTTGTTTTAAAATTTTTTAACTTCTCAACAATATTATTGCAATTATTATATCTCGCGTGGCGTTATTTATATTATTTTCAAATATTAATTATACGACGTAGTGCAACAGCATCACGAGGAATTAAATATAAATTAATTTAAATACTTGATGTCATTTGCATTAAATGTTTTATAATTATCAAACTATAATTATTTAACTATATTTATAATAATTAATGACTTCTAAAAGCGAATTTGAAATTAATAAGATTTCTGATTCAATGAAACATGGCCTCGTGTGAATTAATTATAAATTTACCGCAACGCTGTGACTTATACATTAGACAATTCTTAAAGCGCATGCGCACATTCGCAGGACTCAAAGTCCCGCTAAAAACCGAAAGGAATCTTTCCCGAATAACAATTTTTTTCTTTCTAATACTAAATTTTTCACGTATAAAGAAATTGTCATAATAAAAAACTTTTAATATACAAATTGGACTTGTAGCTTTTCTTTAATACGTAAATACCGTGTAATTAATAAGGCAATTGGTTTACATAGGTTTAAAAAGATATAAGCGTTGAATTAACGATTAATTAATATTGAATTTATTATTAATATTTTTATAATTAAATAGGTTACATTATCAACTAATTTTTCTCAAGTACTTAAAAATAGTTCGAACACGATAATATTTACCGCACACATTGGTACAAACTGAATAATTATCAATTTTTGGCGAGTCGTGGTAAAAATAAAGTGATTTTTAATAAATTTTTACAAATTAGCCATTTCTCTTGGCTATTGCAGCAGGCGCAATGATATTTAGCTCGTAAAATATTAATATTAAGGGCAAAGAAAAAATATTCAATTCCAAATTTCTAATTTCATAACAAGTATTCCGTATATGTTTTTTCAAAAAAAAAAAAGTTTCTACATTTTCAAATGCCGTTGTAAGAATAACTTTCTATAAAATTATTAATTTTATAAAAATAAGTACATTTTAGAATAGAACTTTATATTGAAAATAAGTTAAATTTTAGACAAACAATGTTACAAGCTCATATTCCTTATCTTTAAAAAACACTTTTATTAATACGAAATAAAAAAGTTTTCATATTCGAAACTTATAAACAGGCTCGCAATTGCAGAAAGTATTAATAATACATGTGTTATTAAAAAAAAAAGTGAAAACAATATACCTTGTAAAATTCATATTATCTTAGTTATATGATAGGCTAAAAATTTTTTAAATTAATGCATTAAATACAATTACAAAGGACTTCGTTTGCTAAATTTTATACAAATGTAATAAAGAGAAAAAATATGGGAATACGAGATTTATATAATTTTAATGTAATTGCAAACGATCTTATGCTCTCCACGATTGGTTAAGGAGTTTTTTATAGAATGTTTTAGTGGCCCGGAGTTTTATTTGTGTATGTAATACAAAAAAAAAATTTATAACGCTTTAATAGAAAAAAAATTATTGATTTTTATTACATGTATAAATTCTCGTTCAAATAAACGGAAAAATATTTTTTAAATTATATTTGCAATTTTAATATAGCGTTCAATGTAGAAACATAAAATTTACCTTCACATTTACATTTTAGCATTGTGATAATTGGTAGGAGAGTATTTTAAAAGGAAAAAAAGAAAGAAAGAAATAACAGAAATTCAGCTTTTTAACAGTATTCACAAATATATTTACGCAAATTATTATAATTGTTGATTTAATTATACCTATAATTTTAAAGTATAATGCATTAAAAGTTTAAACTTGGTTGGAAATAATTGTTTTGTTTACTTGGGCATTATGGACAATTTATTAGGCACGAGGTAACGCGAACACGCGAAATACGAAGGTATTATAACAATTAAATTATTTACTATAGGCGATATAATTTAAATAACAACTATTCAATGTCGCAAAGATGCAGAGATTTTTCAAACCTCTCAACGATATGTATATATATATATATATATATATATATCTTATTCGAACCGAATGAACCAGAGAGAATATCCGCAAGATCAGGTTCTGAGCAGATCCTGAACAGTCTCTTAATTCATTCGGATATGGAAATGATTTGTTCACTTGGGTTTTTCGTGACGTTGATCTTCTTGCATCAGTTGCGGCAACTCGCCGATAAATTTTGCACAAGCTCGCATATAACATAACTGTTCTTTTATTGATAGAATTCAAGAGGAAACGATGTTTCAATTTAAAGTTACAGCCTCCTACTAACATTTTTAATCAAAACTTTTCTAATAAAATTCAATGGATTAAAATACGAAAATTATATAACACAATTTTATAATAACGTAAACGAGCTGGCATCCTAACAATATTCCTAATAAATTAATAGATAAATTATGTTTATGCATTACTTCACAAAACCTTATTCCACCAGATTAACACGTCGATTCACCGCACAGATGATCTTATTTAATCTTATTTATTAATTATCTGTTTATACAATAATTTACGTACGAGTTGAATGAAATTGTTTTTTTTTTTTTTTTTTTAATGCGGCGAAAAGTATAGTTAATCGGCATTTTGAATTTCCCTTTCAATTATAATTTGGAATAATTTGGTATAACGGTAATTCAGTTTGAATCGCAATATCAACGTAGCTCGTACAGAAAGGTATATATGCGCTTGTTGAGATTTAACGTTAATATAAAATGAAATAAGAATATTGATTCTTTAGGCGGCTATATTCGCTTTTATATATTTCTCAGAACTTCAACTAAGACTTTTCTCGCTATTAAGATTCGGAAATTGTATATATTGTCCAGCTATTAAGTATTTTATCATGTCTTTGAATGCGGGTCAGTCAAGTATATTTTCTCCGCCTCTGGGATAATGGTCTTTAAAAAATTATTTCATTTCGTATTATGTAAAATATTTATTATCCAAAGATTTTTGTGTAAACGACATAGGACGTATAATTAATATATTCGTAAAATAATAAAATGTACTTAGAAAACATTGAATTAAAGAAAAAAAAAAAAAAAAAGAAAAGAAAAAAGAAAAAAACCTCAATTGCCTAGAAATGGTAGAGTTTTAAAATTAATACGAAAGATATTCGTTGCAAAATTCTTTTACGAGAAGCGTTCTTTTATATGTACAAAGACAGCCCATTAAATTACTGTTACTAAATTTTTTTTTTCAAGAAATTATAATACCTGATGCCAGCACGTGTTATAATAATTAATAAATCAAAATAAGGATTCTATTTCTCATCAGGATGCAACAAAATTTTCGAAAAAACTAAAAGTTGATTTTTATAATTTGTTTTTCTCATTAGAATTGTCGAACCTTTTGTACGTGTATTAACTTGAGTATTTCATGTGCAAATTTGAATATCAGCAACATGTTATGCTAGGGGGAGCACCTGCCGAAATATTATGAATCGGTGCAGCTACTAATTAATATATGATGGATACCTCGAGTCACAAATAGTAATTAGAATGCAAATTTGACTATCTCGCAGCCCGGATGCTCGCCTTTTATTTAATAATTTGTCTTTTGAGATAAAACCTAAAATTATAAAGCTTTTATCTATTTAAAAAAAGTTTGTACTAAAGATTATGATAATATCTCAAGGTCTTACGTTTACGTTTATGAGATTAAATTTATTTTAATTACATTAATAATAATATAGAAACGTATTGGCATGAACTGCAAATAGCCAGCGCCACGGCAAAATTTTCTATATAAATAAAGTAAAAATCTGCGTAAGAATAATAAAACGATAAGTCTTCCCCCTTTTTATTCAAATATTCAGATATGAAATCACATTCTCGGATGTCGATGTTGTAAAACGAACTTTCTTACTCTAAAAAAGCCCCTTCTGAGTTTTAATTTTTTTTTTTTTTTTTTTTTTTTTTACTGTATTATAAATTTCCCTAAGCACAATGGAAAAAGAGGCATAAACTTTCATTTGTCACAAGCCACGTTATTAATAAACTTTTCCAATAAAGTTTCTTCGCATAATTGCGACCGAACTTCAATTATCGGTAAGTTCATTTGTTTGGTCAATTAAATTAGATTTGCTATGTTTTTCTAGTTTAAAAATGTATTTATTCAAAGAAAAAGCATATTTTAATTACATTACCGTGGTCCCATCGAAAATTTCTCTTGTATTTTCGACGAAAGAGGGAATATTTTATAATTCTAGCCATGAATTTCATTTTCATATACTCTACGACATTATAATGAATTCGTTCACTCCTTGCTATTAACAGTCTTATTGGTTCAAGGGATAGTGGCTAAATAAATAAATAAATAAATAAATAAATAAATGGATAAAATGGATGAAAAAAGTTTTATCATTGATGAATGCTTATTAAAACAAAAATAATAGTAACTCTATGACGTCTAATGCCCTAAATATCTTGAATAAACGCCCGCATTGGTCTGTTTACAATATGTCAGTCGTTTCATTTGTGATAATTTCGACTCCCATGACGAGGGTATAACGAGCCCTAAGTTTTAAAAATGACTAGAGTCATTTGATTATTTACAACTCGAGGTACAAAGATTACGCTGTAAAGGAAATCTCTTTTTTTCTTCTTTTTTATTTTCTTACTGTTCATTGTGTGAAACACAGGCTCATTGTAAAAATAAACACATTCGTGAAGGCATTAGCTAAACTGAATTTTATCATATTACACTCAACATTACTCTTTTACACTAAAGTAACCATCGCCAAACAGTGGCACATCGTGTTGGGCAAGCAAAATAATAGATGTGTTTGTTCTACTTATGTAACAAACAATAGTAACTTACTCATTCTTCTGTGGATTTATTAGTTTTTACATGAAAAAAAACAAAAGAAATGTAAAATGTCCGATTTTTTCAAAACTCTCATTGTTAAATTATTCTATGTCATCGCTACTTGTAAATTTAGATATTTCACATTGAAAAAAAAAATAAATAAATAAATAAATAAATAAATAAAAAATATATACAACAATGTGCTAAAATGATTCGTAAATAAAGTTTCACAATTAATCTCTAATCTCGCAAAGTTTTTTTTTTTTTTTTTTGTTTTTTTTAGCACTTTACATTGCTTTTATGTATTAACTAATATTTGAGGTCTAGAAATAATACTGCATCTATTGGCCAGAAGTATTGTATCACTTCTCAAATAATGAAATTAAAATTAAGCCTAAAGTAATTGGAAGGATGGAGATTTCAAGAATAAATGAAATAGTACATTTTTATTTAATTAATATCACCACTAAATGTAAAATTCAAATTTCATAATTATAATTTTAATTATAATCCAACATAACTTAAAAACTTATTCTTAAAAAGAAAACATTAAAAAGTTAACGACAATAAAATTCCGACAAACTCGAAAGTTTTAAATTTATATTTTATTGTTGAGACTGATCCGTCAAAGTATTATTTTCTAAATATATCGTTTTAATATTTATTTAAAAATAATTTTTTCGCATCGTGATTACCGAAGTTTTTTATAATCTCGCAGATGTCAAAATTAGCATAAGAAAAGCTATTAAAATTTAAAGAAATTTAATTTTAATATTTAATGTTAATGAACAATGCAGTTGTATTGGTATTGCTTATTAAGCATCACGTGATCAGACTATATTAATTATATTATAATTACAAGGAATACCTAGCATGTTGAAGTTTATTTGAGATTTTGTCATCGCGAAATGCAAATGTACGCTTCTTATACCGTTCATGTGAAATGTAATAAGAATATAATCTGTATTAAAAATTTAATCAACGTTTTTACGTTAAACTCTATTTTTGTTTTTTGTTCTGTTTTAATATGATTCATAATGTGTGTGCAAAATAATATTATCGAGCTGATCTTAGGAGCTAAAATTGATCAGTTTTAAAAGAAAATGCATTCTTTTTTATAGTTTAACATTATTAAGAACCGAAAAGACGTTGAAATATTAAAGAATTTTATATTCTTATTTATGGTTTTTAACATTTTAAATTTTATTCCAAATAATTATTTAGATTTTTTGAAACATATTGCAATTATTTAAAGATTTCCAAGACTACATATACATAGGACAAAAAATGAGTCACTGTGATATGAGTCGCAGAAGAACGTAAAGTTACATATCATTATTTAATAAGTTGGTGCAATTTTAAGATTTAATGTTTAGATGAATTAAAAAGAACGGAAGCAAAGAGAGACTACATATGCCCCCTAAAAATATGCTAATTATCAAACCTATTGAAACAAATTATTAATAAAGAGCTCGACTGTTTTATTTATATATATATATGACTGCGCAGGCCTATGCGCATGTTTTCATGTTTTCGGGCCTGTAGTAGTGGGTATTTACGTAGAATATAAATGAACTGTGATTAAAATTTTTCTTCTCCTGACCGAAATGATCTTGAAAAAAAAAAAAAAAAAAACAATATTCTAGAGAAGAACACGATGCAATTAATTTTAAAAGCTCCATAATATTTTCAGATAAAAGCGCATGTTGGACAATTTAAAAATACTTTTTTCTTAAAACGTTTGGTCTTAAAACACAGTCGAACCGATTTATAATAATATCGAGAAATTTAAAGCGCAATCGAAGCTTTAACTATATTACGTTTCTTAAGAATAAAAATTATTAGCAATTTGTGTCAGTGGCTTTTCTGTGAGGCTTAGTTCTTAGAATTTTGCACTAATTGTGCCGGGTAACCTTCAGCATAGCCTAGTATGTTTTTATGTAAAAAAAAAAAAGAGAAAAGAAAAGAAAAACAGTATGTATATTCTGTATTTTATAGTCGTTTGCTCAACGGAGATTTAGCTAAATCGATCGAGCAAATCCATGATTCTGTGGCTTCCGTCAATTTTATTTGCTTTAGAATCTGCGGGAAGCTTCGACTTACTGGTGTCCTCATAACCTGCTATTTTCGCTCTGCAGACCATTGTATTCTAAAGATGTTCTTTCTTTATATAGAGCCGTACATCTTTTTTATTTATCCTTATTTTTGCAATTATACGCGTGGATCGATTTTAGAATTTTATATCTATTAGAGGCATTGTCGCGCGATAAAAATATCGACTTCGTCACCTGAGTAGATTTTTAAGGTGAAAACAAAAATTTATATATATATATATATATATACAAGCCGTTGCTTTAACATACCTTTTAGACTTTTTTTTTTCTTCTTCAAATCTTTGCAGCTACGAGGACGCAAAAAATATAGATTCCTACAGTAGTCGGCGAATCGTTCCATTGACTGAAGCTAATAAGTCGCAAAGCAAACAGTTTATTTATAATTAAATAATTCCATCAAGAAATTTTACAATTAGAAATATACTTGAAAGCCGCACGACTGTTGAAGGCTTAAAATTAAATTACTTACACACACTGACAAGAGGATGAAACTAGACCAGAAGCATTACAGATAAAAATCCAAGCCCTGCTTAAGTTGCCTGACTGTCTGACCTTCTACGTAATAGGAGCAAATAATAGGATTACTTAATATGCAGACGCAGACGGCGCAGGCGGATATTGTTAATATTAATATATACGCACATATATATATATATATTAAGGAAATAACGAGACTCTGCATTCTTTCTGTAGAAAGAATGTTTTACTTTCTAGAGCTTTTAATTTCCAAATTAAAAAAATTCCCTGCAAAGGCTTTCTAAAACGGATTCGTCTTTAGTACAATAATATTGACACTACTACTAGTCTTCGATAAAAAATTCATGCAGAATTCAGTCGAGGGCAGAGGCATTTCCAATTCACGTATTTGCTGCATGTGCGAACAAAAAATTTCCTTAGCAGTCCAATCATAATTTTATAATTTAAGTTAATAATTAAATTATCGTCGATTTCACTTTAAAAATCATCTCTTGCTGCTTTGAACAGAATTATAATGTCAATTGGTACTAGTGCGGTCAAGAATCTTTTTCCAACACTACCATTCGGTTCATACAGATTAGTATAAATATAAAACATATATATATATATATATATTTATAGCTCGTTTAAATTATATTTCATAAACATTTCAATGGCACTTCGATTCCTATGTTGTTTGCTCGCTAAATAATAAGATCTAAAACGTCTTGAATAAACTAAATGAATATCGATGTATAATTTTTTCTCCCTTGAAATTTGAACTCATTTTGAAAGGCCTTAACTCGAAAGTCATTGATTTCATTTTAATAATATTAATCAACGGTCGAAAATGAGGAAGACTGAAGTATTAAAATCTTCATGAATCTTCATGAATCTTCATGAAGGAAGAATAGTGGAAGAAAGTATGAGTATTCATGGCTGTTGCGATCGTTAGCAACAGCTAACGTTCTCTCTTTCTTAGCCAATGGCCTTTCAAATGATGAAATATGTGCTAAATTATGCGAGCTTTAAGTAACGGTTTGTTGTTGCAAACAATTCGCATAGTTATCACTTGAAAAACTGGTCGACTGTCGAAGCGAGCAGCGTTTGAAGCTGTCGCTCCCCCTCCCCCTCCCCCTCCTCCTCCTCCTATGGATATGAACAACAATAAATGCACAATATTTTCAATTCATATGGCCATTGTGAATCGGCGAGGGTGTATTTTACTATCCATTTTCTTTCGAATTGCATATTCGCACGGTAAAGTAAAGCGATAGCAGAGGGAAAATATTCCCAATGCAAGCTGTGGTTATATTAAATTTCCTTTTCCTCTTGAACTTGGGGCTCCGGGAAAGTTGGCGCATTTCATAATTGCGCATATTCTTATATCTGGAAGATTTTTTTTTTTTTTTTTTTGAACGAAAAGACGCTTCGTTGGAATTATAAATGCGGCATCGATAACGTTAAAAAAATTTTAAGGAATAAATCATGCGTTCAATTACATTTGCACTGTATGGGTAAGCTGCGAGCACTTGTAATGGAGTCAGAGCAACAAACAAAATTTTAATAGAATCGATCGGATATTGGCAGTCGATGGCAACATCCAAGTCAGGATATATATATATATATAAATAAAGATGTCAATAAACGATTTTTTATTGTATTTATTAATGAGTCTTTAAAAGGAGAAATGTCAGATTATGTTTAGCTGATCAACGTAAGCTAATCGATGACAATCATGTATAATAATAAAGCTCGAATGATTTGCATTAAAAATGTTTTCCCCAATAAAAGTAATTGCTGATGGGTTAATTACTCCGGAGTTGAGTGTTCGGGAAACCGAAGGAGTGCGGTATCGGTAATTATTGAGGCTGTAAAATAATGCCCCGAAAGCACCATAAATTATGAAAAAGCGCCTAGGACGTAAAATTAAATTTTTTTTATCTTGGACGCGAGCGCCAATAAATCAGTGCTTAGATACTTGCTATACTCGCGAATATAAATCAATTTCGATTACAAAAAAGTTAAAGCTCCTGCTCCGTCGTTAAATATTTCAATGTAACTTGCGAGGAGGGAAGTCGCTCGTAGGTATTGTTGTTACGGCATTGGGAAGCTATCGCTTTCCCCCGGTGCACTTCCGCCACCAGAGCTCCAAAATCAACGTATTTACAGTCATTACGCGAAATAATACTTTCTTTAATCTAAGCCGAAAGTCGTGATTTACGGCCTCGGGAAGTTTAAAAAGAATCCCACCGAATAATAAAAGTCCGCGGTATTTTTTTCTTTTTTCTTCTTTTTTTTTTTTTTTTTGACATCCGCGGATGCACTTTCGAATAAATTTTTTTTTTTTTTTTTTTTTTTTTTTTTTTTTCGAGCCATAATAATTATCAATGATTGTTAGAAATCCCATGGGGATTCGTAAGATCGATTGGATTTAATGTCGCACGTACAGGAGAAGAAGCTTGGCGAGAAATGTAAAATTACAATTGCAACTCGTAATTTAAGACTCGCCGAGGGGCTAAGATTTATTTTACCATTAAATGTACTTGAAAACAAAAAAAAAAAAAAAAAAAAGAAAGAAAAAAGATAAAAGAAGAGATAGACGAGGGAGGGAGTGAGCGATTGCAAGAAAATAGAGGTTGCGGCCAGGGCTTTTCATTTCCGTGCTCGGTTAAATGATTCAAAGTTTCGGATTAAGCTTTCGGTACTATTACATTCCAGAACGTTACGTACATGTATAGTAAATACCTCGTCCCCACCCCCCCCCTCCCACCCACCACCATACCCCAATACCACCTCCAATTCTATGCAATTTTCAGTATACGAGGATCCCTCATCGGATAGCGGTGTTTCCCCCCCCCCTATTCTTTATTTTTAGCCGGACTTTGGAAACGATTTCCGACTCATCGTCGAGGAAAGTTTGTTATTGCCGAGGCCGAAGCTCGAAAGCTCGATTTAGGTCGAACGAGAGCTCGCCCGTAGATATACCCTCGTTCTTCTTTTTTTTTCTTCTTCTTTTTATGTAATTCAGAATACAATCTTTTTTTATACTCTACGTGGTGCATTGTTAGTCGGTTAACCGCTACAAGTGTCCCGAGAGTAATAAAAAATTGAACGCCCGGCCAGATCGTCGAATGAATTAATTCGTGCCTGTGTTCCGTGTGTTGTGTTGTTCGGACTCGCGCACTCGGTATTATATAGTTTTGAGAGTCAATCCGTGGAAGCGAGCGAGCTGCCTTTTAAATTCTCCTCTCCAGTCAAATATTGCGAATTGAAGCAGCTGGCATTGTTCGGTTCAGCTTCAATCCAATCACGTCCACGCGCGCTCTTCGCTGACAATAACATTCTGATCAAATACGTTATTCGGGGTTATTTGTTAACGCCCCGTTATCTACGTTTCGCCCTTATCGCGTAAAAACATGTTAAATTCTTCGACTTGGACTTCGGAAATTGAAAATAAGGAAAGGAACCTTCGCCGCGCCGACATCTACAAGCTCGTTATTTCTTGCTACCTTTCATATACCTTTTCGTAACATCGGTTGGCGAGCACGGAAGGCAGGGTAAGGGGGTAGTAGTTAGTAGTAGTTCGGACTCGGGTGTAAAAGCGGGGGAAAAGCGTAAGGAGCAAACAATTAGGTTCGAGCGTGCGTAATCGATTTATGTTTACTCCCATCCCTCCAAACCGACAATGGGGAAACCGAATAAATTCCATAATGCACGTGGCAGCAGGCGATATTTCATCGCCTTACCGAATACGTCAAAGTTACCCACTTCGTATTAAAGCGTAAGGACGTGGTTGTGAGGGAGAGAGAGAGAGAGAGAGAGAGGGGGGGAGGTATAGGTTCGCTTCTCTTCGTCTTCGTAGTAGAGATCCTACGGAAGTCTGGATCTCGTAGCGCTTACTGTCAACGTAATCAAAACAGAGCTCCGCTTACACTGTACGTAATCCAGTCGGTAGAATGTCATCGTATACTCCCCCCCCCTCGCCTCCCCATCCCTACCCACTAGCTCTCTGCAGTCACGTATTCGAGTAGGAGAATGTAGTGGACGAGACGAGGCCAAATTAACTAAAATTAATAAAAAGTTACGGAATAGGGGGTTCACACACAGCTATCGTCGATCGTAGAGAGGGAAAGCCGAGCCTTTCCCGCTCTTTTTCCAGCCTCGGGGGAGAATGCCGTTGTCTTGTTTACGAATCCTTGCCGGCTCTCTGAGCGACAACGGCGCAAGAGAGTCTGAGGCCCCGCGACCCTGAGCAGAGGCGGCTGGTGCAGGCGCTGCATGCTCCGGCATCGATGCTAGATAAATAATGAGCGAGGGCCGTGAATTATTCATTTGCCTATAAGAAGCTATTCGTATAGAGAAACGGTGCGGCGGGCTATAGGCTACGGGGGCTGGGGGTGGATAGCGGGCCGGGGCGGAGGCGGGGGGGGGAGGCTTTGATTACGAGGCCTCCCACGGTCAAATAGCGTCGTCGAGAGAAGAGAGTGGGTTAAGGGTGGGTGGAGGTGACGGGGCGCGCGGAGTGGCGGCAGGACGGTTGTGGATGATGAGAAGGAGGAGGAGGAGGAGGAGGAGGAGGAGGAGGAGGAGGAGGAGGAGCAGCGCGAGACGTAGCGCGGCGGATTGATGGGGATCGCAGGGCGCTCCTCGCGAAACCCGCCGGTGCTCTTCCAGGAGCTGGTGGTAAGGAACGGTGTGTAGGAGTCGCGCGGCGCGAGTAGGAGCCCGACGGCCAATGGCGCGGCTCCTTTAGCCAACTTCGGGGCGTGTATCGATTGGCCGGCAGTTGGGATAGTCTCCGTTCCGAAGCTCCTCGCACCGGCGGCGGCTCCGCGGGCTCTCCTCTATAGGCTCGCACACCAGTGCGCGTGCCGGGGCGCGCGTAATGCCACTCTCGATGCGTGTGCGCGTGTGCGCGCACCGCCTGTAGAGGAGAGCAATCATATTTCACGCGCACACGTTGGCGAAAGTTTTCGGGGGAGGAGGCGGGCCGAGAGCCAGGAGGACTCAGTCGCGTTCCGCGCCTTCGTCACGATATTCGCCCAGCTCGACGATCTCCGCTGGCCGGCCGACACCGTCTCCGCCGTAACAAGCTACCGCATCGTCCTGATCATCCTAATCGTCATCGCCGTCATCGTCGTCATCGTCGTCTGCAGCAGCAGCAGCAGCAGCAGCAGCAACAACGATCGTCCCCTCGTTCCCGTCGCGGTCCTCTTCACGCGCCCTCTTCACTCGATCCCCGTAATCCCCTGGTAAACACAAGGACCGATAATAAGACCGTCCGAGCCAGGAGAGGATCCTCGAGGTCCAGAGTGCCCAAAGAGGAGCTCCCCGCTGTCCTTCTGGCGCCTCCGTTCGTCCGTCCATCTTAAGAGGTTCGTGCAGCCCTTCCACGGGCGCATCCTCGACTATTCCCGATCCCGCGGGCATCTCGCCTCTTTGTCCGCATGCATGTAAATAGAGGCGCGTGCTGCACCCGGCCGCGTAAACGTGCCTGCCCGTCTCTCTGTGTGCGTGCCGTATTACAAGGGTTTGGCCCGCGCTGTGTGCGCGTCGATTAACCTCAAAAGGATACGGGAATACTTGCGATTCGCGACGCGCCTTCTTCTCTCACCTCCCATGGCTCTTCCATTCTTACACCAGATATAAATAACCTTTGTTTTTTTCTACTTCTTCTTCTTCTTCTTCGTCTTCTTGTCTTCTTCTCCTCCTCCCTCCCTCTCCATGACCCGTCACTTTATTCTCCTCTCTCTCTCTCTCTCTCTCTCTCTCTCTCTCTTGCACACTCTTATTTAATTTTTCTTTTTAATTTTTTTCTTTTTGCGAACGCTGCAAGGGTAAAGAGCTCCCTCCTTACCTTCTTCACTCTGTCTCTCTTTTGATTACGGTGATTCATCACTACTTCTCCTCTGCCGCCTTTTCGCTCCAGTCCCGCCCCCTCCTCCTCCTCCTCCTCTCACTCCTTCGCTACCCCCTCCTGCCGTCAAAACGCCCCTCTCTCGCTCACGGTTTCGCCACCTCCCGCTCTCCTTCGATCGCGCTCTTCACAATAACGAGCCGTTTCTCACTTTTTATTATTGTACTTATGTTTAAATGGTTTTATCGACAATAGGCTCTTTCGGCTACACCGACGAATTATTATTGACCATCAATTATATCGAAAGTTACGGTTTTGAAACAAAATTACTTTTTTTCTCTATCCTAAATACACTTATTATCGAATACATATTTAATAAACCGGCCACTATTCAACATTTAATTGATTTTTTTTATCGACCTTATAGAACAAAGTTATTACTTTCGATTTAATTATTTTTAAAAACTTTCGCATTCTTATCAATTTAATTGAATTCATATTTGTTTGAAAAACATTGAGTTTGTAATTTATTCATTTCTCTTAATTATAAGAAATACTTATTTCTAATTCTAAATAGCTAATGGAAACTGAAGGAGTATTTCCTTATTTATCATTCGGTTTTCCTTTCTGCTGCATATTACCAATGGAACAATAATCAGTTTAACAAGCATTATCTTTCACACCGTGCACTTTATCTTCTATTATGATTTTCAATGTTTTTCCTTCAGTTTCTTTTAAAATTGTATGAAAAACTTCAAAAATTAGTAAAGCAAAAGCAATCCTTTCATTGACATTGTAAAATAACTTTATTTCATTTACATGTGTCCTTTCTGTCACATTCGCTTAATAGATTAACAACTAAAATGTATTATTTTTAATGATGTTTTAGGTAATAACTCACCTAACTCGTTAGGGGAACCAGAACGCTGTGAGCTTTGTGAACAAAAATTTCAATCCAAAAAAGATCTTCAAACTCATGTGCTCATCCATTTGGGTAAGCCTCGTGTGGTATTGAAGAGAATAGCAAATTTAAAAACGGCTAGAAAAGAGACAACTGATCAATATTGGCTAGATACGGAGCAAAAAGGCAATCTGAAGATTACACTAAAAAGGCAGAGTCCAGTGTGTGACTCGCTAAAATTGAAACTCAAGAAATCACCAGTCTCGGAAGACTTTACAGTAGTAAGCAGTAACTTTAATTTATATAAGGAAGAACTTAAACAGTACGACGAGCTGGCTGAAGCACAAGAGAATGACAGCAAAAGTGACTCGGAGGAGGAAAAGACCGCCGAACAAACCTTCGATAACGTGATGCTGAATCAAGAGGTATATATATAGTTTATTATTATCTATAAGAAAACCATGGTGATTCTCTTATACTTTACCACTATGTACATGATAATTCTGTAAAGTGTGATTATTATGAAAATAATGAAGTGTCTTAAAATTTTATTGTAGAATAATTATGAAGAAGAAAATTTCAAATCTGAAACTGATCACCACCCGTTGGAAAATTCAGAAAGGCCCTTAATGGATAATAACGAAGGTGACTCTGGTGTGGGAAGTGATTCCATAAACCCATTAGAACGAGAAGATCAAAATGTAGATGATTTACAAGCAGATAACATTAGTAATTCAGATCCAGCTGAAGTAGCTGATAACGATGATCCCGAAGAGTCCGATGCTTTAGAAGCAACATGTAGAGAAACTATTGAAAACCTTAAAAAACTAGGCGAGCAGTCAAGGTGAATGTCATTTGAAAATCATTTAATTCATAAAATCATATAGGGAACAGATTAACTTTTACAATTACATAAATACAAAATATACATACATAGCATACATTTTCTTTTTATCATCACGTCAATAATAAGTTCCGTTAGAGTTAAAGTTGTTAAAAACATCTTTTTTCTAAAGAAAATAAAATTTCTCTATAATTGTTATTTCATTCTTTAAAATTTAAATTTAAATTTAAACTGTTAATAATTATATAAAAAAAGCACGAAGTATATAAATTAATTAAGTGCAAAATAAGTATATTGTTTAAACAATTTTATTTGACACAATCTCAGCTTATTTGTATATCATTTATTTTGAATGTTATTTTCAAATTACAAAATCCCATTTTGTGTTTTTGTGCTTTTTTGTTGTATTGAGAGAATTTCTGGCGAATATATATTCGATTGATCGCCTGACACGGACGAGATGATGACCACTGTTCCCTAAGCATTGCTTAAATTTTATTTTGCCAGTTTTTTTTCATTCGCCTCATCTAAACGTGATCGTTTACACCATTAGGTACATTAGTTCCAGATCATCCGATCTTCTAACTCCTAATAATGAAGCACCGGCAGAAGATGAAGAAGAAGAGGAGGAAGAGGAGGAGAACGAGAACGAGCACGAGAATGAGAATGAGAATGAGAATGAGAATGAGAACGAGGAAGAAGATCAGGCGGTAAACATGATAGAAGAACTGAAAGGCAATAGAGAAATAAGTATAGTTCCAAAGTCAGCCCTGATGCCGGAGCCGACAACGGTCGTCGAGTCAGGATCGGAAACGGAAATAGTGCCGGTGTCCGTAGCCTCGAGTTCGAGCTCGAGCTCGAGCTCGAGTTCTGCCTCGACCTTTAACTGGAGCAAGATCGCCGAGGACTCGGATCGGCTAAAGAGCCGAAGAAACAGCCACGAGATAGCGGAGAAGGACAGCCCGGACAATGCCGAGACTGCGGGCTCCCTCCTCCAGAATTTCCTGATCGAGCAGCAGCGGAGTCAGACCGAGAACAGCCTGGCGAACAACTCCCAGCCCCTGGAAACGGAGTACGTCTCCCTCGAGAGGCTGGCCGAGACCGTCAACACCTGTCGCGTATGTAACGAGAAGTTCAAGGACATTGCCCACCTGGACGCCCACAGATCCAAGGCTGGACACTACCAGTGCAGTATCCCGGACTGCAGTTCCCTCGTTTTCACGACACCGCTCGAGGTCTCGGTGCACAAGGCCCAGGCGCACGGGGCCCCGGTTACCACGAGCCTCGGCTGCATGTCGCCGCATCAATTCTCGCAGACGTCCCCTCACGCCCACTCCCCTCACCTAAACGCCCACTCGCCGCACTCGCCGAGTCTCCAGTCAAGCCACCCCCCGCGCAACTCCCCGATGACCTCGCCTCACACGAGCTCGCCGACCTTCGGCGGACAGCAGACCGCCGTCTTCCCGCCGGTCAACCTCGACCAGCTCCCGGCACCGGTACAGCAGCTCGCTCAGCAGGTACAGCGGATGCCCCTGCCCCAGCCCCAGTTATCCGGGGGCTTGCCCCCCGGGGCCAACAGCCTCTTACCCGGTGCCAATTACTACCCGCAACCGCCAGGAAGGCCGCCGATGTACAGGGTACAGGCGCCCATACATTATCCACCGCACATCGCCCACCTGTATCAGCAGTACGGAGGCAATCCGTACCAACAACTGGGTATGCAGACGCAGCTCCAGCCACAGATACCGCAACAGGTACCGAGAGGAAGATACCCAGCGGTGGTTCCGGGTCAAAGGTTATTTTTTCTTCTTACAATCTCTTATACGTGCGAGCGATGGAGGGATAAAAATTACTCTAGCCCCTTGACTCCCCCCGCCCCCCGGCCCTTCTCTCTCTCTCTCTCTCTCTCTCTCTCTCTGGGTAAAACTTTTAAAATCTTCAACAAGTAATTTCACGTAATCCCGTCAGAAAATAGTATTTCTAAAACTACTATAATGCTTTCTTTTTTAAAGGGAGGCTAAGAAGACTTGATTAAAACTGTAATAATTAAAAATAATTCTATCAAAGTAATTGCTTAATTGCTTTAAAAAAAAAAAAAAAAAGAATATTTCGTTGTTGAGAACGAAAACATCGTAACATTTTCTATTTACTATTTAGCATTAGTAATTGTGGCTGTTCACATCTTTATATGAAACAAAGAACGCAAAGGATTTCATTCTATACCAATATATAAAATAAAAAGAGTGAAGGTATTCGACGCGTAATGAAAATATCTATTTTTAAATTGAAGTAATATGTATGGGACGATGGAAGTCGAATCGGTATAAATAGAATTTTTAATCGCATGCGACTCCGTTAAAATGTCTACGTGAACTCTAGTATTTGCAATTACATTTAAAAAAAGCTCGTAAATTATTAATTTAACTTCAATTCTTAAGTATTTAAAAATGCTTTCTCAGTAATTTATTGGAGTAATTAGATAAGTAGATAGATAAGATTTACCTTTTGTATACTCGTCTCAAATACCTCGGCTGTTTATCGATAAAACTATTTTCTTTTGATGCCGTAAAAATGAAATGAAATACGAGCCTCCACATATCACTTAAATGGCGTGTAACCTTGATATTCCTTACATCCACAAAATATCAATAAATTTAGATCTAAAATATAAAATCAGGAATAATAATAATCGGTTAAACATTTTAAAAAATACCTTAATTATTCCAATTTCAAATATTAAATCCAAACTGTGAATGTCAAGATAATTTGTAAACGCATTTATTTCATTTTGTCATTTCAATAAAGGGTTTTTATTTATTATTATTTATATTATATTATAGTATGAATATATATATATATATTGAATAGAATAATATAATTAAGTGCCGTCACATTTATTAGATACAATAGCACTGTTGTTTATAGAAAATAAAAATCTATAAGATTTTATGCTCATTTTCCGAACTGCTTGCTTGGCTTTTAAGATAAAAGTGTAAATTGAATTAATACGAAACTTTCGAAATATCTCCAAAGTATATTTACGTACTTCGTTAGCGAAGTATATTAGTATCCAAGGCGCCAGAAGTTCTATATTTAATGTAAAGGTTGACCGGGAATTCAAAAATCCGCAATATTAATTGGATTTTAATGAAAGCCGCCTCACAATCGACTATTCCAATTAATAAAAGCGCAACATAAAATGTATCACAATCGTAATTAACGATCGACTGATTAGTAATGAATAAACCGTTGAGCTTTTCTCGGGGGGTTTTAACATTTTTATAGTCCTATGTATTCGCAATGAAAAACCGAAATGCAGACTATTTCCCGCCTTTTATTTTACTACCAATAATCCGTTGTAAAGGACTTTCCTAGAAAAATTTCACCCTATGCCCCCTCCCCCTCATCCCCCATAGTAAACAAGCTTATCCCGAGGATAAGAAGCATAGACCCTTAAAAACAGTGGTTAAAAGAAATTTATTTAAATAATACGAGTCTATAAAAATATCGGCATTTGAAATTTGCATTTCTTTAGTAGAAAAGGTGCGAGCCCTGCAAAGATTTAAAATACAAAATGAAAATTAATATTCATTTTAAACGGATCGCATCCAAGGCTTCAATCGTAATATCATTTCAATTAAAATTTATATAAACTTTGTTCTTATTTTTACTAATAATTAGACGTTACTTATTGTCTGTTTGCCACTAGTTGCCAAACTTACAATAACTTTTCTCTTTGTATATAATATAACCTATAACGGCCTCTGAAAGTTTAAGACTATAATACATCAGATTATCGAAGTTGGATAATTATCGATGAAAAATAACGTGCTACAAAAATTATTGTTTACATGCTATCGATATTAATTGCTTATTATTATTAGTTTAAAATATTTCGAGTTACAGTATATATAATTGTTTACTCTTAAAATGATTTACAGAGCTCCAAGAATGTCTCAACCACCTTCGCCAGTTGGAGTACCTAGAGCCAGAATGAAAAGGCCTATTCAACCAGGGCAAATGCAACAACAAAGTCCTAATACACCTAAGCAGAGACGCATGGATGTGCTAATGCCAGATCGCAACGAGGATGCAGACTGTCATGTTATAGCTCAACAAAAGCGAAACGATGGTCTCCCTGTTATACAGAACGTTCAAGGTGGTGCCTTGATGCAGCAAGCAAATAGGACCGACTCGACAATTCATCTAACGGATTCCATTACACTTAGTGTTAGGCAACCTGGTATGCTGATTAAGATTTTATTCTTTAATTTTAATATAAAGTTATTCAAATATGTAAATTAATTCTTTTATTGATGGATCGTTTTTACTTTTATCTATTGTGAAATATACATGTAGTCAAAGCTAACATTTAGCGAATAGTTTTGTATAATTTAAATTCTTTTAAAATATAATTGTTATTAATAAAATATAGTTAATGTTTACATTGCTTATATACGACTATTTACAAGTAATGCTCCATATTATTAAGTATATTAAGCAATGCATTAGCTTCAATGTTTTATTATAAAATTAATCTATATTTATTTCATTAGAATATCATTTCTTTATTTTCTTTGTTCTCGATTCTTTTTTGATTTTTTATGTGCACATTTAGTTACTCTCCTTATTTTGATATATCAATGTCGTTTAAGCCTACAATGGAGAAGTGCACAATTGCGAAAAATGTGTTTCTTTGTTTACTAATTGATAAAGGTCATAATCCAGCACAAGTGAATGCAATGGTTCATGGTAACAAGAAGCCAGATCCTTCCGCAGTGGCCAATGTTCTCGCAGCACGCGGCATAACCGTAACCCCAGCGGCCAACAAGAAACCCATTGATCAATCCAATCATCTGCAGCAACAGCAGCAGCAGCAGCAACAACAACAGCAGCAGCAGCAGCAACAACAGCAGCAGTCCCAGTCGCAACAGCAACAGCAGCAACAACAGAAGCAGCAGCTCAATGTGTCGACGCTGAATTTAAATTCGGCGATATCCATCATTCCTGCGGCGAGCGCACAGAGGAAGCAGCAGGAACACCAGGGACAGTTCGCTGTTCCTCAGAATAAGCAAAACAAGCAAATGAACGACATGGAAAGGCCACCGAGACCACCGACGGTCGATCTCACTCAGGATACCTCTCCACTACCATCCATGGTAAGGAGAGGCAGACCTCCCAGGTGAGATATCATTACTGGACCTATAGATTGCCTTGAGCTTGTTAAATTTTGTATTAGCGAATTATAC
Organism: Ceratosolen fusciceps; assembly: GCA_018883505.1. Taxonomy (NCBI): domain Eukaryota; kingdom Metazoa; phylum Arthropoda; class Insecta; order Hymenoptera; family Agaonidae; genus Ceratosolen; species Ceratosolen fusciceps. The sequence continues at coordinate 8,926,190 of RCIC01000003.1, read as the reverse complement.
TAATTAAAAACATTATGGATATTGGCAAGTGTTTAAAGCTCCTGGCTTTTGTTCCCTTATAGGATGTTACAGTCACTGACCTGTCAAGTTTGTGATAAGCGATTTCAAAGTCAAGAAATATTAACTCAGCATATGGCGACGCATAGGACAACAAATAAATTACTTCACAAGTAAGTCCTAACGTAATTCGAGGCGGAGACTTCGAATACTTTGTGTAATAATAATACGGGCTTTATTAATTTAAATAATGCCACAACAGGTGCAATCTGTGCCCGGCTCAGTACCCGACAGCTGCGGCTCTCGCAACGCACAAGAAGACCTACCACAAGGAGGTGGACACGACGATTCAGCAGAACGGCACGACGGAGCTCGCGCTCCCCGTGGTCGACCTCAAGTCCCCCAACACCCTGAGCCGGCTCTCGAATCTCGGCATACAGAGTTACATACCGCTCTCGCAGCTGAGCGCCCAAACCGGCGGCTACTTCGCCCTCCCGATCGTCTCGATCGACGGGGCGCGGAATCCCAACAGCTGCAACCTCGGCGCATTAGGCGCCACCTCGATCCTCAGCCTCGGGCCCCTCAAACACCTGTCCAATAGGTAATTTGAACAGGGGCAAGCAACTGGAACGAGCCCCGACTAACTACTTAGCGAGCTTTTTTCTCCGCGTCTGGTCGCGCCGGTGGCAAGCTTTACCCTGACAGACCAAAAGAGATGCGACGTGACGTGACGTGACGTGACACGACACGCCCGACTATCCCTCTTCGGGAGGCCTGTTGTTATCCTCATTATTAACAATCGTCATCATTATCATCGTTATAATTATTACTATTATTCATATTAATATTAATATTAATATTAATAATAATTATTATGATTGTATAAGGTGCGTTGTCGCGCCTCCTTTCAATCGAAGGCTTATCATTTTATATTCGACGATCGACTGTTTTTATACGCAACGATTTCTTGAAAGCCTTTTTGTATTATATAATTGATTCGTTTATCTATTATCCGCTAGTGCATTTAAGCCGCACCGCTGTATTCTCGTTTGATCTCGATGTTTGTAAAGAATGACGAGCGAGCATCCGTCGGTGTGCGATAATTAAACAGTTGTGCTCGCGGAGCCCGAGTTTAATAGCCACAAGGGATCAAATTGCGTTATTCCTTATGTAATTGTTTACTTCTAATCAAAATGAATTTCTTTCGTACGTATTGAAAGACCGAGAAGCTACTATGAATATATTTATCTACGGACACAATTCGATAGAATATTATACGTGTTGATAGATTTCTATCCAAAAAAACTAATTGATTTTAGCATGTTAATTAAAGCTATGATTTTTTATTTTTACGCTGAGATAGACGCTAAGCTCGTTAAAGTTACTGTGTAGATAAAACATAACAAAAAAAAAAAAAAAACTATGAAGCTAATTATCGAATTTTCTCAATTTATCGAAAATAGTAATACTATAACTTGTTATCAATTTACCCGACATTTCCAATTTAATATAGATTATTGATAAATTACAATCTTTTTTGTACAATCTCTATATATGTAATATCTAAACAATTTTATAGCTCTGCACAAGATTGTGCATAAAAAATAACCGGAAACGTAGATTTCCATGAAAGTGTTTAACTAATTATTTTATTTATCGATATCCATGACGTTTTTGTTTTTTGTTCCTTCAATAAATTATTGTAGAGTTTTTAAAGAATCATAATTAATTAGGATCTCCACGTGATCAGTATTCAAAAATTGAATTCATAAATTAAAATTATTTTATTTCTCGTAATTTTTACGTTTATAATCATTTCCAAATGATTATATTCTATTGTTTTATTTGAAATTTCGCCAATTAATACAAAAGATTGTAAGTTAATTTTATTACGATGTTTACAAGTTGCAATTCAACAAAAGCTCCATTAAAAATTGATATGGATAAATTATATTATTTTTTATTTGAGGTACACTGTATTGTTTGGAGCTGTTTCTCTTTACTGTTTCTTTTAATTTACATATAAATATTAATATATAATATAATACATAATAATACTTAAGCCATTTTATTAGTACTTATGTAATTTAATTACATATATATTTTGTACACTTCGAGTATCGCTAAAAATATTTTTTCTCATCTACCATCATTTCATAATTTTTTTTTTTTTTTTTTTTTTTTATTTTTAATCGCATACACTATTTATTGCCATGTTGATGCTTACTGTAAATAAATACGAAAAAAGAGAAACGTTCCTTTAGAAATGTTTTCAAAGATCTTATAACCACGTAAAACAGAACTGACTTAGGAAAGGAAACTTAAGACTTTGTAAATATGTGTACCATAGTGAAAAGTACAATAAGTGCTGTTACAGTGAAAGCGAAGATGAAAGGTTTTCGAGCGAAATTATGACAATTGAATATTCGAAATATAATGCATAAAAATGGTGTTTATTTAAAAAAAAAAAAAAATTTTATTTACATTGAATAAACGTCGTTACTTTTAATACCAATTCAATATTGATTCACGTGCAATACAGACCTTTGCTATGCAGGATATATTATTTAAATAAACTACATTGATAAGTGGCATTGAATAATGAAATTTAATTATGAAAAGTATGCACTAAGCTACACTTCATGTACGCCAAGACTTCATTGTACAAAGTTACGAGTTAATAAGACAGGCAGTACCACTGAAGTACATACTTTGAAAAATTTTATATATATATTATATACATATATATATAATATATATATAGAAAAAAAATTGTTACATTTTTCAGTATCCTTTGTTATAAACAAATGATTGAGCACTAGTTAAGAGCTATTGCACCAACATTTATAATGTTCCATTACAGTCTTTTTTCAAATTTTAGTGCAGTGAAAAATGATAAATTATTGTATTTTGAAGAATTAATAGAATCAATATATTACAAATATTTTATTATCTTAAGAATTTAGAATAATTTACCTTGTTTATTTACAAGAATGAATTATTATGTAAAATTACATTTATGATTTGTTTGGCGGAAGCCTCTATTCAATTTCAAATGCGCTTAAAAAAATATAACATACACACGCAGAGTCGCGCCCAGACGCATTACACTCACAAGCATTATGTATTTATTTATCTGACAAATTACGAAGTGGAAAATTTGAACAAAATTTATTGCTCTTAGTGCAACATCATACTTTCACTGTGATAATTCATGCAATGTAATTGCAGATACTAATAGTTATAACTTCGTTGTTTTATTATGCATCGTATGTAAAGGAAAAATTCTGTAATAAATGCGAGTACGAATAATGTACGATTATTATTATATTATTGGTCAATTAGATGTTAAAACTAAAAAAATACAAAGAAGAATTTTTTATGAAATCGATAAAGAGAAAAGATGTTTTATTCACATTTTTTAAAGACTGTTATAAGCAGTAAAAAAACGGAAAAACTTTACTTCTGGAAGTTGGCTCTTCCGCAACGCTGACACACGTTGCACTGCTCGAGGAAGCAAAAAAGAAGTATTATGTCACAATGTTAATGTAATTAATATCAGTATATATTTTAATAATAGTGAAAAATTATGATTTGTTATCATTTATACAAATATGTGTAAATAGGCACAAGTGAGAGCGATACACACATAAGTATATTTGTATATTTATTGGTTAAAGATCAAAATGTGCTGAGTACATATTTTATCAAAATAAATAAAGAGCGAATGCTCATCACGGAAATTTTGATGACTTCAGATCTTTTATAATTAATCTTTTATTTATGGATCAATAAAAGAAATTTACATTTTGAAAAAGTTTCGAGTATCGCATATTAATACACTCATATTTATTTATAATACATACGTACATGTATGCATGTATATATATTTATATATATATATATATATATATTCGTTGTGCATGCTACCTGTATAGTACACCCATACGGTCTGCAAAAACACATTAATACTTTCAAGCCTTAAATATAACTTTTAAATTTAATCGATACGAAACTTATTGAATTTTCTTAAAATTTTTGCCCTTTAATAATTCATAAAATAATGTTTTCTGCGCCCTTTCATCTACATATTTCTTTTTGTTTAACAATTTTTAAATAAAATTCTTACAACACTTAGGCAGTTCCATTATATTTTATTACGAATCTTAAGAAATGCGTAACGAGCATCTTTAAACCTTTGTAAATGATGTTTACAATTATAGCCAATTAAAAAAATATACATATATGTTACTGAATTGGCAATGTTACTATCAATAAAAGAAGGTAACGTACTTCATATACTGCATTTAGATGGATACGCTTGGAAGTAACGATTATAGACTCTGTGGGAAAATATTTTTTACAGTACTTTGAAATGAGGCTCAAAAGTTTATAGTTCTTCGTGACTTTCTTTACAAAGAATCATAGAAATTTTTACATTTTATGTATGTTTTTTCAGACAGTAATGAAATTTCTTTAATTTCATAAATTTTTTTATCATACGTATATATATATATACATATACATATTTCTTAAATTTTTAATTATTTAAATACTTAAGCTTTTTTTTAATATGTCTAGTTATTTTTATAAAAGTGTCACTTTAATATTAAAATAGACTTGCTGAATTTATTGTAATAACATTGTCAACAATTAAAACTGCATTAGTGTTGTATCGCATTTGATGCAACATGTATAAACAATATTAATTGTATTAAATTAATTTGGATACTCGCTTATACTCGCTACAATTTAATAATAATTAAATTTTACGTTCGCTATTATATTCATACTCAATCGCATTAACATTTTGATAAAACTGCGCGGCGACACGCACACATTATTAAGAATGAATGCGTAAGAGAATATGTATTTGCAAATCTCTGTAAAACTTAAAATAGAAATCGTAAATCTGTATTTTTGTAAAAAATAAAAATAAAAAAGAAAACCTACATAAATTTTTGATTATTCATTGCGTAAGAAATTTTTTAGTTTACATTAAAGAATAACATAGAAAATGTATTTATAGTTCGTTCTAACGCTCATTCGTTAATAATGAATATTTTATTGAACTTCATTTTAAATAATAGAATTAATTATTATTTTTACATTTACCTTACAATAGCAGCAACGGTCCGATCCAGCTTTATGTTTAAAATTAGAGTGTTTTTGAGAAAATCCTTTAATCGTTTAAGGGAAGTTTATAAAGTTTGTTAAAGCTCGTCTCGTTAAAAATCTTTTTCACAGTTTTTAAATAACCGAAGCCAAAATGGCGGTTATGTCGTTAGATAACTCAGGTCAGTAGATATAAGTTTAAGGTTATAATTCAGAGATACTGCCTGCGTTACAGAAGCAAAACATAATTATTATTAACGGTAAGATTCAATAGCTCTTTCTATTAATAAATGGAGAATAGTTTTAGAGCGATATAGAAAAGCTAAATTTAATATAATATTCTGTTATTATAAGTAACAGAAGGTGTCTTGCGATATTTTCAGAGAGTACGAAAACATTAATAACAATGATTAGCAATCCTTTGAAATATAAATTATATGATGGATTTCAAAAGAGTTGGGTAACACTGTGTATGGGTTTCACTGGTTTCGGTATAGCTACAGTAATTTGGCAGGTTCAGCATTATGTGCGGACCATTAAACCACAGCAATTGCGAGATGAAGAAAAGCTGAAGGAGGAGTTATTAAAAGAAGGTAGAATGATATCGCAGCAGTTACAAGCTGCCAGCTATTCTTAATAAATCTCTACAATAATTTATATAACATTAGTCATTGTTTTATACAAATTGTAATATAAGAAGTTTAATTGATTAAAGTATCTCAACTTTCAACACTAAGGAAGCCAAACCTACAGTCTCTTTTTATGTAGCGTCAATTAACTTAAAATAGTTATAATGTTAAAAAATATAAAGTTATTTTCTTATTATAGTTTTAAAATATGCCATTTGATCTGTGTAAACTAATTCATCTAGATGCTATTGATAAGCAATTGATTTATTTACATTTTATACAATATGATCTACATTTGTAATTTTAATAAAATTATCCATTCATTAAATTACAATTTTGTATGCATTTAATTTTTTTAATACAGATTAAATATTTTATTTTATTGTTTATATAAATTAATATTTTAACAAAATAGTATGAAATATTGAAAATTATCCTATGTATTAATAATAAATTAATTAATTTAACTTTTTATTTTCAAAGCATTTTAAATATAATACTACCACCAGTTATATAGTAAATTAAACATTGAAATTAATCTGTATAAATGAGCAAAATTTTGTGCAGAGTATAATCTGCAACAATAATTCTAATTATATTTAGCAATTTCATATTATTTTATTAAGTATACAAATTTACTGGAAAAAAAAAAATAGTAATTTAATAAGAAATACTTTATTTAAACTTGAAAATATTTTATATTGAAAGTTTTTAAATATTCATACAGAAAATGATAAACATAGAATTTTTCTTGAATAAACGAAACAAGCAAAAAATAATCAAACTAAAGATTTTAAATTAATTTATTAATTACTTAATAGGATAGGGAAAGTGAAGGAAACTGAGGGTAAAAAAATAACGTTGCGAAAATCTCTTATTTAATTGTTTTCGTATTCCAAATTGCATAGAAACATTATTTTTATTAAAAAACGAAGGATTTCTTTGTTTTAATATAATTCTATCTATAATCGCTCAAACTTTCATAATACAAATGGACATTTAATATCTTGTCAATGCTCTGCCTTAACTTTTTAGAATAATTTTCACTTGACATGAAAAATAGTAAGATTTCTTTGAACAAGCAATTTTTTCTTGCTACTTTTATTCTTGCAAAATGGAAAATTTATTATTACGAGAGTGCATGGCAATACCATGACTATTTAACTTTACGTTTACGTTATAAAATTTGTATTTAAATAAACATCTTACTTGTAATATGTACAATTACGTAACTTAAGCTGCAAATATATAATTCAATTTGCTTTTTATTTTCCGTACCAATATCGTTTTGTCCACTGATAGGGATTATATTTGCATCCGCAGGTAAAAACTATTTCATATCCGTGGAGATTTGCATTGTATTTGCAAGAATTATTGCACCTATATTACTTTTATTTTTACAATGTCAATAATCTCGTACAAGTATAACAAATATCCCCAATAACCTTCTCCTCCTCCTCCTCCTCCTCCTCCTCGATCTCGCGTTTCAATAATTCTTACACGAGCGAAGGATCGTTTACTCCTCGGATAATATTCTACAAATCTAATAGTCTTCCGAATACAGTGTATAGGTCGATGATACTCAAGTGGACCTGAATATGAAAAAAAAGGACTTCTCAAAGTACAGACTCACTGAATTGGTTTTTTTTTCTTCAATTTTTCATTTTACGTCTGAAATACAACTTTACAAAATCAAGTATAAACGCCTCGCCCTGCTTTTAACTATATATACAATGAGAACCGCGGATTCCATAAAGAAATATATTACATAGTAATGTGAAACGATAAGGAGTCGGCTCCACGGCAAAACAAAATGCAGCGGAATGTTCGCACTTGCTCATAGACACTCGCACTCAGCACTCAGCACTCGCACTCGCACTCGCACTCGCACGTACGCAGAGTCGTCGCACTCGTAGCCACTTGGTAAGTAGTCACTCATTGTTTGACTTTCTTTTATTGAACTAAGAAAAATAGCTTGCACGTACCCTGTGTATAACTTCGTTATAAACATTTATAGATTGTTTCATACTTCGGGCATTGCCGAAGAGTAGTCATTGCGCACTTGCAGAGAGTACATTGTCCGTCAATCGCGTTTAATCTCACGGTGCGTACTTGACGACTTTGTAGGAGACGTTTGTGCAGGTATCCGGGACGACTCTTTGACAGAAGATGATAGCCCGCTGCTGCGCACTCGGTATCACGAATTATCGATCTGCCAAACATCGATCGGCTCGGTTCCTTCTATATAAATTTATATATATTCTCGCCCAGGAGCGTCCGGTCTGCCCCGGGCCTCTGTAACCTTTAAACGTTGCCACCGGAGACGGGACTCGAGTTCGTCGACGAGTCCATCCTCATCGAGTCGATCTTGGCTACGATCTTCAAGGCCGGCCCGAGCTTTATGCTCATCGCGGACATCAAGTGGTCCTCTTTGAGGAGCATCAGAGCCTGGCCGTCGATCTCCTGGATGGCGAAGTCCTCCGCGTAATCCGCGCATCCCGGCAGATTTCTGATAAAGTCGCAAACCTCGCCGACCTGAAACGTAACAAGGTTTCCCAGGTTAACCAACCACTCGCATCGTTGAGACGCTCCACGAATTAACTCGACGATTGCGATCGACGAATTTCAAGATTTTAACTAACTGTACAATTAATTAATGCATCCTATTGTCCTTCTCGGGCATTCCCTTCCTACCTTCCGTCACATTCAAATTATCATTACAACTAATTGGACCGCCTCTGAGATTACGACAATTCAAGTTCGCGGCGACCATTCAAATGACACGGCTTGATTAAGCGATGCCGTTTGTTGCTAATACACGTGCCCAGTTATGTGTGGTCGGTGAACCAACAAATAAAAAAGAAAGTAAAAGAAAGAAGAAAATTAAAAAAAAAACAAAGAAAGAAGAAGAAGAAGAAGAAGAAGAAGGAAAAAAAGGGGGGGGGAAGAAAAAGCGATTGCATAAAAGCCACGAATCCGTAGTAATTAAAGATTTGTTTAATCCGTGAGGCTAAAATAGAATCTTAATCTAAAAGCAGACGTGTACGCAGACGATAAATGTTGCCAACAATTCGGTCGGTCCCCAAGCTCGACAATTTCAAATACGGACTTACGAAGGGGGCATCCGCACGAGCCCTAAGCTCACCCTACAATTTCACCTTCCTTCATTCCTTCCGACCTTCCTCGTTCCAAGTAATTTACCTTAGATGCTCCTACACCAACGGCGGTTTACGTAAAGTTTAATAAACCCCAGAGAGAGAGAGAGAGAGAGAGAGAGAGAGAGAGAGAGAGAGAGAGAGAGAGAGAGAGAGAGAGGGAGAGAGAGGGACTATTTTCGTCTGAAAAATTACATAACTCGGAAACAGAGATATATAATGAAAAAAAAAAAAATATATATATATATATATATGTATACGCATTTATACATATTATGTACGTACCGTCCATTTGACAGGGTTTATCTTTGGCAAGGAGTCATCCAATGTCACGCTATTAGGCACACCGTCCATCGATTTATCATCGCCATTCTTAATCGTGTCGCTATCAATTTTCACATCGACTTCTATTTCCGACCATTGTTTGTCCCCGTTATCTCGGATCTCCTTCTTTTTCCTAATAATGAAAAGATATCTTCATTAATTCCTACTCACCACTACTACTACTACTACTACTACTACATTCAAGACTTTTCAAAGGAAAGAGAGAAATATGTTTTTCTTTCTCCCTTTCCTTTTTTTTTCTTTATTTATTTATTTATTTTATTTTTTTGTTCACAACTGAAAACGTATACTCACGATTTGGCGCAAATGGTTGAGCAAAATCTCTTATCTTTCTTTATTTTCATGTTTTGTTCATCGAGAATATTGCCACAGGCCTCGCACTTTCTTTGTAAGCCCTGGTCACCGTCCGTCGAATAATTGATGGAATTTTTCTTTCCTGTGTGAAGAAAGACGGCGAAGCGACGGTTATTACATATATATATATGTGTGTGTGTGTGTGTGTGTGCGCGCGCGCGCGCTCTTAGCAGCACTTGTGACTGACTTAAAAACTCATTATCAAATATCTTACGTTTGATCAACGGCTCTTCGTGATTTTCTTTGTCCGCCGAATGATTTCTGCCGATGTTGTTTGTCTCTTGAGTTATCGATCCATTGAGGGAGGAGCGATTCACGGCGAACGGTTCCGACGCTACATGCCAATTAATCATTATCAATCAATATCCTTAAAATTTATGCAGACAAAATAATATACGCGTCGGGCTATACAAATACATTTATGCATTTATCATCAAGTCAATCGTCTTTTTTAAAGACTTGAGAGAGAACTTAATCTTTCTCTTAACACAGAAAGCGGTAGGAGCACAAAGGCCTTACTCGAGACACCAATTGCTGTACGTATGCTTATGGATGGATATGTATTGTAAATAAAGCTGGACGCGTATGTTTCGTGGATTGTCCGGTTGGTTGCTTTACCTTCTTGTATGACGAATCCCTCGATGACGTGCGTGAGGACTTGGGGCTTGACCATAGCCTTGGGCGGCACCTGCTTGCTACTGACCGTCATCGGCAGGGACTCCAAGACCGTCGTCTCCTCGCCGATGTTGCCGTTCGTTATCGAGTTCACGGCATTCGCGAGATTAATTAAGGGGTTGTTCGTTTTATCCTCGCCCTTGATCGACCCCGAATCCAGAGACTCGTCTTTCGCCGAATTCCTTTGATCGATTTCTGAAATTCCAATCATACCATTGAGCCCGGACGTTAAACCTTTAGTCGCTCCAACGACTAATGCTGCATCATCATCATCATCATCATCATCATCATCATCATCATCATCATCTATTCGCTCCACGTTCGGAGATGAATGAAAAATTAACGAACCTAACGCTAATACGAACCCGCACGGGAATTATTAAATTATCAAGCCGTAGGAATTAGATTACGGCGATGGTCCGATATTTGTAGCCAGTAGTTCCGGTACGTTAGCTGGAAAGGGGGCTTCTTTTCTTGCTTCGGAGGTCATTGTTATTTGTTGCGGAAACGACGAAAGGCCGAATTGGAACGTACGATCGAGTCGACGCCCGCGATCGCGAGGCCCGTCCGTCCACGTGGTCAGCTAAGGGGACCTACCCGAGTGATTAGACGTGTCCATGGATACATCCTCACCAGTGGCCATTTCCAAAGACTCTTTCTTTGCGGAGATGTTCAGCTTCGTGGAGTCCTCGACGCTCGTGCTCAAGGGGGTGGCCGCGGGCGGTGGTGGCTGCATCATCGTCTGGATTTCGATATGTCCGGACGCCCCTCGCTCAGGGGACGTTACGAGAATCGGCATACTCTGGCCCTGCTCCGTCGAGCTCTGCTGCTGTTGCTGCTGCTGCTGTTGTTGTTGTTGTTGTTGCTGCTGCTGCTGTGCCTGGGCCTGAGCCTGTTGCTGTGCTTGCGCCTGTTGCTGCTGCTGCTGCTGCTGTGCCTGGGCCTGAGCCTGCTGTTGCGCTTGCGCCTGTTGCTGCTGCTGCTGTGCCTGTGCCTGGGCCTGGGCCTGCTGTTGCTGTTGGTGCTGCTGGTGCTGCTGCTGAAGCTGCTGCTGGGTGGCGGCCTGGTGCATCTGCTGCTGGGCGGCGGCGGCCGCCTGCAGCTGATCGGCCGACTGGCTGACGATCGGCAGGGCTTGGATCTGGTGGGTGCCGCTGACAATCTGGTTGCCAATGAGGGCCGGGTTGATCGAGACGACCGGCATTATCGGCCGCTCCGCCCCGAGGACGACGTTCTGCTGCTGGCCGCCCTGCTGCTGGACAGCCATCCCTACCGATCGGCAGACTATTGTTATTCATTTTCGGACCCTCTGCCGCTTATGAGCCTCGTGCGCAACACGCGGAATGCTTGGCAGTCCGCGGGCGCGACGGGCCCCCCGGCAGAAGGGCAACGATATATCGGGCTCTGGGATGCTGAGGGGTAGGCGTCGGGAACAGGGACCGGCCGAGAGTGAGCGACCTCGGGCTTTGCGCGACCGAGGCTTCGTTTAAAAAGCCCGAGCACGAAGCTCTTTCGAGATCGAGTCGCCGCCTGTCCCCAAGGTAGGATGGTCGCATTGTGGCTAACTCGACCCGGAGCCACTCGACAATGAACAATAAGCGAACGTCGAGTTTAATTGGCCATGTAAGGGTATGTCGTTTAATCGCATCGGCGCTTGTTTTCGAAAGACTGCCTCCCAAAGGGATGCTGCTGCCTGCTATATGAAGGCTATATGAAAAACCATGGCAACTCGGCCCCAATTTCTATTCGAATAATCCCATTTAATTATCGATCTACGTCTCCTTCGTCAGCTCGATGGACCCAAAGCCCCAGGTATAACGTGTACTATTTCTTCGTGCTTTCCGCCGCCAGGCATTCCGTCCGTTTCACAACACGTTTATAATACGTAAAACTTTTTAACGGTGAAAAATTAAATCCACTTGTTGTTTAAATATGATACTTGGGGCCTTGTGAGCACGTGAGCAGACAGAGACTTCTTGTTCTTTTTTTTTTCTTTCCTTTTTTTTCTTTTTTTTTTTTTTTAAATAATTAATAAACGAGCAGCGGAGAAGAGAAAGTTGCGGTAATTTTCGTTGCTAGCGTTCTTGTGTGAGTAAGGACAAGAGGGACTCCGGGGCGAAGAAGAAGAATATCGGCCATTTGAATAATGCAGTGAAAAACTTTCTAGAAAGCAGGGGAAATTTAAGGGCCATATTTTTCCAGTGGCGGTATTCAAGTCTGTATGTTGCCTTGTTACTTAATCGCACTCGGCTGCTTATTACGTGCGTACGTACGTACGTACCTACGCATAGACACGCCAACGACCCTTGAGAATAATTGCACTCGACAATTTATGCTAATAGAGTTTAAATCGGATTTCGTGTCGTCCTAATTAGCAAATTATCGCGCCTCCCCGTCAACATCCGCTTCCTGGCTCGCGTTGCGCTTCCGGCTCGTAGGAGCGCTCGAGCATCGGCCGTACTCCCCCCAACCACCCGCCCAACCAAGTCCCCGGGACCAACGGACCCCCGAGGCTCGAGCCTCATTTTTACAAGCCGCACGTCCTGCTACGAGTACCGACACTTTTACGACGTTACCTGGCCGCGCGAATCCAGCTCACCTGTTTTACCCGGTCGGCTCGCGAGGAGAAGAAGAGATCGCCAGGGAACGAGGAAACGAGGGTAGGTACTGCGACAACGAAGCCGACTTAATATCCGCGTGTCGTTCACGCCTCGGTATCTCCCGGAGTGTCCGATCCCGTCGATCTTTATCCCCCTTTGCGGGTGCCCTCATTCCTTCTTTCTTTTTTTCTTTCTTTCTTTTTCTTTTTTTTTCATTTTTTTCCATTTTTTTTTCTGAACTTTTGAATAATTATGTCCGACAGGAGAGGGCAATTACACCTTGTTCACCGGCTGTGTCGGCTACGAGGACCGTATTTTTATTGGACGCATGTCGCGCGAGGCTCGGAGCCGGAGCAACGGAATTTTTCGATGGCTATAAATCCACCGATCGATAATTATGGATCGCTTCTTCCGTTCGGCCGAGCGTGCGATAAAAGGAGCGCTCCGTCTGGCTCGATTTACACGCCTCGGTGGGATCGGCAGAGTCGGATATACTCTTTAGGGGCCGATAAGTAGTAGCAGCAGCAGCAGCAGCAGCTCGGCAGCGACAGCGGCAGCGGCAACGGCAGCCCAAAGAAAAAGGACGAATACACCTGCCAGGGCAGATTAGTCGCCGATAGGTCGCTCCGGCAATGGGAGCTCGGCAGGTAGTTTAAGGGAAGGCAGGCAAGCCTACGGTCGACGAGGTTGTCGGTGGATATTGGCAGAGGGGGGTGGGCGGGGGGTAATAGGGGTTCGGAAAGTTATCAGCGAATGTCACTTACCCATAAGAGGCTTGGGCTGGATCTGTTGTGGGCCCTGTTGGGCCTGCTGGTACTGCTGCTGGAGCTGCTGCTGTTGCTGGATCTGCTGTATGAATATCTGCTGTATCTGCTGTTGCTGCTGGGCCTGAAGCTGGGCCTGTTGCTGGGCCTGCTGCTGAGCTTGCTGCTGCTGTACCTGGGCCTGCTGTTGCGCCTGCGCCTGAGCCTGCTGCTGTGCCTGTTGCTGTTGCTGCTGCTGTGCCTGGGCCTGTTGTTGCTGTTGTTGCTGCTGCTGCTGCTGTTGCTGCTGTTGTTGCTGCTGCTGTTGCTGTTGCTGCTGCTGCTGGGGTGATTGCATAACGGTTTGTTTGTTTTGTTGCTGGCCGAAATTTTGCTTGTCAGCGGCGGTCATTGGTGAGCCGGGTGGTTGCGCAGAAGTTGCTGTGCTCGTCGCTATTAGCATTTTGTTATTCGTTCCGTTATTGTTGCCCGCGGCCTGGGGCCCGGACTGCGGCTGCATTATCATTGTCGCGTGCTGGACATTGGCGTTTTTAGTTTGTGCGCCGGCGTTGCCGCCCCCGGCCTTCGTAACCGTGACATTGATGGCATTAGGACCGGGACTTGTGCGAACCACCGGCTTACCGCGGCCTTTGCCCGCGCCGCCACCTCCTTTGCCGCTCTGAATCAACGGATAAAACAAAAAAACGACAAAATAATAAGGCTGCTGGCACGACATGTGTCCGCACGCCCTCAAACCGACAGCCTTGTTGTTCTTCCTTTCTCTCTCCCTCTCTCTCTCTCGCCCTCTCTCTCCCGCTATATTTTCTTATTTTGGCCCCTCAACCTTCCTCTTCGCGGCTTCACGCTTGGGCTTCGAGGCCGACGGGATTTTTTCTCCCTCTATCCCGTGGATTCGCGCAAACCACGACCTAATCTCGTATCCTTGTTCCCTCTCGCTCCTTTCTTGCAACAGTTAAAAGCGCTTCTTATACCCTATAACGTCTCCCATCCCCCCCCCATCCGCCCGCCGATATCAACCTCATCGTTCCGTCAATCGATGTCCAAGAGCAACTTGGACATCACCGATCACCGGATCTACCTCACACCCTCGTTATTACGACGTCTTAACCAATGTCTGCCTCGTCTCTACTTTAAAAGCAACATTTTACACTGAAGAGAACCCATACAATAAAAAAACTGCTACGTTCGGATAAGCACAATTACAAAATTACGTTCAGACGATACAAATCGACACATAAATATCCATTAATAATTTGTGGGGGGAAAATAACATTAACAAATATCAACAATATTTACCACTTAACGTTTCTTTTTATCATATTTCTTTATGGAATGGGACATAATCTTTAATTTGTCTAAAGAAAAAAAAAACGATTCTCGAGTAACGAAACAAATAATTCTTTTATTTTTTCATTAATAATTGTCTTTGCCAGTGACATTATCGTTAAATCAATAATAAATAATTAGGAAACAATATATCTTTGAAAAATCTACATTTTCACGTAAACGCAATTAAAAAAAAAAAAAACAAAAAAAAAACGAACAAAGTTAATAATAAAAGCGAAATATAAAGTGATAATTTATTTATGTTTAAGAATGGCTAATTTCAGAAATTGATGTGTCTCTCACTGCGTGCGAATAATATAATATCAGAGAATACTTGTAAAAGGAAACGTATAATGGCCTTTGAAGTGCTGCTCCTCATCCCCCCGTTTCATATTGTGCAAGAAATTATATCCACCGAGAAAATGCGAACAAAAAGTTAAAGCTCCAGACCAACGCATCCTAATCCCGTCAAACTCCGAAATAATGAGAATCCATCGTCTCGTATCCCAAGCGAATGTCGATAGAAGGAGATTATAGCCGCGGAAGCCTGTGTAATTGTTAATTTAATTAGGCTTCCCCGATAAATAAGCGAAGCAAAATCGTAAAACAATAAAAACTCTTGGGCAATGACAACAGCTGTGGCATGAGGCATGAAGACGAAACAAAAGTAAAGGATTAAAGAAAATCAAAAAAAATAAAGATGGGCATGTAGTGTGTGGGGGTGGGGGGAGGGGGGTAAAGAGAATAATGAATGGTGACGGGCCACTTACCTGGGCATGCACCGTCGCCTGGACCCCGTGATTCGTCTGGGTCGAGACGGAACTCGCCGGCCGGATGTTGGCCGCCTGGACGCCCTGCAACGACGAGGGCAGGATGTTGAGCGGACGCTGGCTGACGACGCCCTGCTTGTTCGTCTGCTGCTGCTGTTGAATGTTCATGACCCGGGGCTTTCCCCCCGTCGTCGCTATCTGCTGGACACCCTGTATCTGCTGCTGGGCCGCGAGGGCTACGTCAAATCCCAATAACCGCGTTACATCTTCTCTCGCCACGTTTTATAATTGCCAGCGAGCTGACTGGACTCCCAGTCAAGTGCTCACCCCTCCCCCCACCCATAACCTTGATGAGCCTTTATCCCCCGAGCGTCAAACCAAATGAGCCGTGGATCGGTCGCGTTCAACAACCGAACGCGACGATAAGGTATTAATAATAAATAGTAAGAAGAAGGAGTCGGCTTAGGTTTGAAGTGGTCGGGGGATGGGCCGCGCGAGGAGACCCCGAGACACTTACCGTTGTGGGTCTGGATCGGCTGGGGGCTCTGAATGAACATGTCGGGCTGCGTCGGGTCCCGTATAAATATTTGATTGGGCGCAGCCGTGAGGAGCGTCTGGGGCTGAAGTCCGGTCCAGATACCTTGGGCCGCGAATTGCCAGGGGGCGAATTGCATTCCGCGATTCTGGCCCGATGGCGCCCCAGCCGTACAGGTCGTATACTGCCACAATAACGTAATATCGCGACGTCAGTCGAAATACGTCGAGAGTCATCGTATCGTCGACGGCGAATTAACGACGGGTAGCTAGGGACGGAGGCAAAGGGGGGGAGGGAAGTAGGGAGGGAGGGTGAGCGGGTGAGTGGTCGGAACGTCGCGGTCTTGTTGGTGAGGCGGGGTAAAAGGGTTGGGTAGATCGGAGGTAGGTCGGAGTCGATAGCGCGTGATTGGCCCTTACCTTTTGGACCTGGTCGTTCTTGTTGTTGCCCTGCTGCTGCTGTTGCTGCTGCAGGGAGGTCTGATGCTGGGGCAGAACCTCCAACTGGCCGAAGACGAGGGTCTGGCCGCCCCCGGGAGTGGCCGAGGTCGGGACCGGGATGTAGCCAGCGGGGAAACCCTGGACCTTGGCTCCGCCGGCGCCCGGGTGAGTGCCGCCTTGGCCGGTCGAGGCCGTCGTCAGCATGTGGGGAGCCAGTTGCGCCCCCGTCTGGAAAGGCTTGCCGGCTATGTTGTTGAACTGCACCTGTGCGACACACGCGGAACAGGGATACATTGCACGGCTACTGTCCTTTCAAAAAAATGTCCTTAACGGAGTGCCGTTGCTGGTGGAGGGGTAGGGTGGTAGGGGGAGGCCGGCCGCGAGTCGCAATCGTAAATCGAACGAGCGAACAGCCGATATTTCATCTTTATGGAGCGTAACTCTGATGATGTTGCTCGTCGCTGTTTTGAGGGAACAATGGCTGTGTCGAGAGAAGCCTTAATACGACAACAACACAACGAATGCTCCTCGTATTTAGCATATCTTTATAGCTTTCGCGTCCTATAATGTGTATGTAGACATATATGTGGGCTTGGAGTACCATGTCGATTTTAATAAATCATCCAAGGATAAAAGGGCCAATTATTGCATTCCAGCCGTAGTAACGAAAGCGCGCGTATAAATAAAAAAAAAAAAAAAATCTTTGGAGATTTGTGAGGCTTTAACGAATACGCGTATGGATAGCGCGGGGAGGGTGGGCCGAGACCCGAAGCTGCTGCTCTAGCGTAGAGCGCCGATCAGGGGGTCGACGCCGAAGGGTCGCCGCCGCGCATTGATAGGTGTACCGTGAATCGAACGTGGGGTAAGAAATAGAGAAAAGAAGAGGGGAAAAAAAAAAAAAATGAAGGGTTCGGTAGCGCTCGGTGTTACCTGAATGGGCGAGGGATTGATGCCGGCCGGGTGTGCCAGGAGGTTGCCGGGCATGAGCAACGGCGTGCCCTGGGCATTGTACAGCTGCTGCAGATGATACTGGTTCTGCATCGGCTGCTGGATGACCTGGACCGCCTGGGGATGAGCGGCCATGGTCGTGATGGTCGTCGCCCCCTGTTGGCCCGAGAGCGTCATCGAGACGCCCCCCACGTTCTGGGACTGCTGCTGGTGCTGCATCGACACTGCCACGGCGTCCTGCAACTTTCTCACCTTATCAATTCTGGCGGCATCAACTGGGCCAAACACCTACAAAGCTGCCGGTCGCTCGCTCGAGCCACGTGACCCCATCACCCGTCTATTTTGCGCTATTTACTTGCAATTTTTATTGGCTTTTGAGGCTCTACTGCTGGCAGCGCGGCCGGTTCATTCGTAATCGGGGACAGTAAATATCGTCTCCCTTTCGAAATAATATTATTCCCCGATAAATAAGCGCGCACGACCTTTTAACGATTAATGAACTCGTCGATTCGGCTTTGTAGGCTCGGCTGGCATCCCCATATTTTATTAAGCTACTTTCATAACTAACTACCGAGACCTTTATCTTTAAGAAAAATCAATTAATCGGCACTAGGCTTCTCTTAATGTATTGATTTACTTGTCAGACCATTTAGTATTTTTGATGGGCTAGTGTGTTCGTGCATTGCTCTGACGGGAGGACAAATAATTTTATTCGTAGCTGTAAAAGCAATTTTCAATGTGAACAGCGAATTAAAAACTCACAACGATTAAAAGCGTTCACTTTTACTTTTAACTGTATTCATTATTTAATGTAATTCATTATGTTATTGAGTAAATTATTCGACGCGAAGTACCGCGCGTTGACTTTGAATACAGAAAATTCTTCGTACGCTAATACGTTAAATATTTGAAAATTTTAAAGTAAACGTAAATGATTCGAAGGAGGCAAATGAGAATCGTCCATCATGGTCAGATAAAGAAAATGCTCTACAAAGTAAATGCGTGAGATAGAAATAGAGACAGTGAGAGTGAGAGAGTGAGGGTGAGAGAGAGAGAGAGAGAGAGAGAGAGAATGAGGGTAATTATTAGACAAGTTTGGAATCCTGCCTAAGGAAAAGGAAAATTCAAAGAGGGTCTGAGAAAAAGAAGAAAAAGAAGAAGAAGAAAAAGAAGAAGATGATGATGATGACGATGATGAAGTAAGGAATAACAAAAAAGGTAAAATACATGCTGCTGCGGCATGATAGCTGCGACCTGCGGCTGGACTTGGACTTGTGTCTGTAACTTCTGCGGTCCGTTCGCTTGCTGCTGATTCTGCTGCTGCGCTTGGTTCTGTTGCTGCTGCTGCTGCTGTGCCTGCTGCTGCACATTCTGCTGCATATCGTGGGTCGTTATTATCATCTGCTGGGACTGCTGGTTCTGGTTCTGCTGCTGGTTCTGGCCCTGTGACTGATCCATTTCCATTTGTTTGTTATCGGCCATGGTTGCCAACCCGCCACCTTTTAACTTTGGCCAGCGTGAGTGGCCAGCCCTTGTCCTTGCCCTTGCCCTTGCCCTTGCCCTTCTTCTTCTTCTTCTCCTTCTTCTTCTTCAATACTTTCCTACGCCTTAACCCTGCAACAATTATCAATTCGTCTTTTGTAAATGTCATTCACACGTTTCAATCTCCTGCCGCTATTCTTATTAATTATGCCGATTGCGCAACAACCTTCACACACATCCAGACGCCTTAATTGTATACCATTGAAACGAAAAAATAACTCTTCAAAAATATTCCTTGAAAATTCTTTATCCTCCCGCATTTATTACAATTCTTACAAATTTACAAACAATGCCGTTTATTCGAAATGCTTATTTGCGATTCTCCTTACGAGGTTTTTCATTAATAATTAACGAGCACTGACGACCACGACAGCGCTTCGAAATAAATCTCTCAAGGTACTAGAATTTTATAATTAAGCACGATGGGTGCTTTCCGTAATAATATTATAATATGAACGAAGGAGTAAGGATAATGCGGAAATAAAATTGAAATTGAATAAAAAAACGAGCTAATAAGTTTTTTTTAGTTTTTTTTTTTTTTTTTTATTTTTTAACGAGGACGTAAATTGCCTTACAGCTGAAGTATAAACTAGAACTCGGCATGGTAATGCTAGAGTGATAGAAGAGAGTAATTAAGAGCGACGTGTACACGAGGCCGGTGATTAATCGCGCATTGCATTAAGTTGAGCGATAAATGAGCTGGAAGAGGAAATTCGGCAGATATGGAGGATTCCCTATGAATGTTAAGACGATGTGGGGGAGGTGAGGGTATGGGGGATAGTAGTAACTAAGGATTTGCGATCGAGCGCGCGCGCCCCCGCAAAAATACAAGCAGGTGCGGGGAGGCTGAAAATGGAAGATGGATGGAAAAACAGGGCGAGGTAGGGAGGAGTGGGGGGGGGAGCAGCGCTGGCGTATCTCGGCGTGCAGAGGGGCTCCGGACTGCGTGATGAGACACCGCCGCCGCGTTCGAGACGAGGCATTTAATAATCAGCAATACGTCATGAAAAGATAACCTTTTCGTCGGGCGAGCCACGACTCTCTCTCTCTCTCTCTCTCTCTCTCTCTCTCTCTCTCTCTCCTCGCTCTATCTCTCCCTGCGTCTCACCCTCCCGCGGTGCCGCCTGTCTCCGGGGGCTTAGCCGTCGCGCGTGCCTGCCGAGTGCGCGACTGCGCGAGTTTCATGGCGTCCTCGCGCATCGCGTTATCAACCGTTACGAACGTCCGCCCGCGAGTCCCGCGAGTCCCGCGAGTACCACCTCCAGGGACGTCCGCCAAGTGATACGCAAGAGGAAGCCAGTGAGCTCGCTATCGACACAGGTAAGCCCAGCACCGGGGACGGGAGCCTCCCTAAACCAGCCGGCTGAACCGACTTCCGGGCTTCCTCGTGCGGGCACATAACCTCAAAAAGGACCAAGGCGCGCGAGAGTGCGGGCTCGACATAACGCCGATCCAAGGCCTCTCGCGCCTATGCCCACACACTCTCACAAAACACCACATTAAGCTCCTTTGCCTTTTCCTCTCGCTTGCGTTGCCGTTGTTGTTTGTTGTATGTATACGTATACGTATATATATATATATATATATTCACTCTCCGAGAACGGCGGACTTTTATTTTTCGTTTACCGGTAAGGATTGGGTGGTGGTTGCAAGTATAAGTCTCCGGGTGAACAAAGGCTGCTAAGATACTGTGTGTTGATATCTTGAATCGACTAAGCGGTAGGTATAGTGCCACTCGTTCCCGTCGAAGGTGCGACTTTTGTTTTTTTGTACTTTTATTTTTTTCATTCTGGCTCCGAGCCCGCTGTCGATTATTTTCGCGAGCCTTGCGGTGCGCCCGAGGAGCTCTGCCGAGCGGCACAAGTCGCAAGGACGGGCTAGGTATATTGGGGCGGGTTTAAAGAACCGGGGTTCGAGTAGGGAAATTCGTGGAGAGGCTCCTCCGATGGATAGCGCAGCAGCAGCAGCAGCAGCAGCAGCAGCAGCAGCAGTGGTAGCAGCGGTTATTGTGATAAACGCGTGGACGAAGTGTGCGGCGGCGATGCAATTTCTTGGAGAGCATTGGGCTCGCTCACTCGCTCGTTCGCTCGCGACGGTTCTCAACTTGGCCATCTCCCTTCCATATTTTTGTTTTACAAACTCTTCGACGATTCTCCGCGAGCAAGACGAGGCATTTACAAAAAAAAAAAAAAAAAAAAAAAAAAAAAAAAAAAATTATAAACAACACTCGTCATTCACTCCCGCTTCTTTTTTTTTTTTTTTTTTTTTTTTTTTTTTTTTTTTTTTTTCTTATTCCTTTTTATCGGAAGACGCGCCGAGATAAAAACTTTCCTCGCTCAGATACACGTTTTCCTTCTTACTTAACGTTTATGGAAAACCTCGGTACTTCTGAGTCACACTCTCTTGCTTTTGCAATATCTAGAGAAAATTTTTTAATGCTCCTCCAATCGATTTAATTTATTTACCCTGTGGCTTGTATATTATCTCGGGACTTATTATACACCGCGTAAAACGAAATCAGAAGTCTCATTATAACGACGAACGATCAGAATGTAATAAATAAACGAACTGGCATGCGCACTGGAATTGTTGCTGTTGCTGTAATGGTTAGCGCTTCGGAGCATCGTAACAGCGAGACAAAAATACTTTATTCAGAGATTATTTAATCTATTACCATGATTTTCGCTGTGTCGTCGGGAAGAAATGTTCTCGATATGCGAGAGTTGATGTAGTAATAATAAGAACTTGCCTTGGCTATAGAAATTCTTTTCTAACGTAATCGTAATAAGAAAGTGTGACCGGGCAAAGATTCTTCTTTTTACATTAATAATTAAATATAATTTTTACACGAGTTTTGTACTACTCATTTATGATTTACGCGTGTAATTAAAAAAAGGGGTATTATTATAACGAACTTGGTGAGCGGATCCCGTCATTAAAACGCTACTTTTATTCATATAAAGTATCGACTTGCTTAAGACGCTGAAATTTTAATTACTTTTTCTGCAAAGGAGAATAATGCGGATTGTTTGAATTGTTCAAAGTATAATTGCAAGTAATTTCTTAAGGACGGCGAGAGAAGTTGAAGGTACACTGGATGACGGATTCTTGTTCATTTCCATAAATACGTTTACCCCCGAATGCTGAATAATACCAATGTCTAGTAAAATTAAATACAAAAATTATATACTTCTAATGAATGATATAAAATTTCAGCCGCACTTGGACATTCGAGCATATTATTATCTTCGTTATAAATTGAATGAGTATCGTAACAGTCTCATAAGCAAATAAACGTTAATAATTTACATATACCAAAAAAAAAATGCCTACGTAATTAAGTGAATAGAATTCTAAATTAGGTTTAGTAAAGCGAAAATAGATAAATAACATTGATATTAACATTGATCTCGATTGCGCTAAGGAACTCGAAAGTATTAATTTAAGTTTCAAGGCGAGTGTAGCAGGAGAGCGCAATAGGCGTGTGCGTGTGCGCGCGCGTGTGCGCGCAGGTATTCGTGAGGATAAAGTTCCTTTTATCTAAGGTTAATGAAGGAAAATTCATAATGACAAAAAGCTGAGTGAAATGAAGGAGAAAAAATAATGGAGACGCGACGAGACGGGGCAGTGAAATGACTCATTTCCCAATTTACGATCCGTTTTATTCCTTTCGAGAAAAAAGGACGAGATGATAATGATGAAGAAAAGAAGAAGAAGAAGAAGAAGAAGAAGAAGAAGAAGTGATCGATTTGCAGGTTGAAAAAAGTGCTCGGGACAATTGTTCCGGGGAAGGAAAAAGTCGGAACGGAGCGGCTCTCCGACGTTTACGAACTGTTAAACACAATTAAAATTTAAGTGCAAACTATTAACCGACTTGATTAATGATTTGTATACCGAAGAAGCTGGCGCGCGGAAGGCATTGGGGAGGGGGGGGGAGCTCTTTCTTCAATTCGTAAACTGACGGCTCGAATGAAGGAGGGAGGGGGGAGTCGATGCGATGGCATCGCAGAGGGCAAGACCCGAAGCTCGAATTCTTGGGGAGATTACGCGACGGAGTGGAAGCGATTAGTAGCCGAAAGCACGTGAAAATATTAGTATCGCGCGGCCCTCGTAAAATCAGCAGTGGAGAGGTTCAAAGTCCTCGGGCCGTACGAGCGAGACATGCGCTCACGACGAGGTGAGCATCCGTTGGAAAAATAAAATAGAGAGAAAGGTTGGCGCTCGTACGAGTATTTACAATGAAGGGGCGAGGCGAGCGTGCGTTAAGGCGAAAGAATACGAACGAAGAGGTAGTGCGCGGGATATCGGGGCGGGAGGGGGAGGGGCGTAGGTAGCCGGAGCAAGCGTAAAGGTGTCGATTCTCTCTCTCTCTCTCTCTCTCTCTCTCGATCTCACTTACGCCCGCTAGCGAATAAAATCACGACGGCAAGGGGGGATGGGGTTGAGGTTGGGGGGGGGTCGACTTCTCTCGTCGTACATTCAAAGTGTAAACACGTCGCTACGCATGCATACGTAGTAATGTGGGTAAAGGTTGCGGCCTCGGCCGAGAAAAGTCACCTCGCGCGTACAAGCGGAAGCGGCGCGGGGAAAGTCTCCGCCGATCTAACCTCTTCGTCATCGCCTTGGCCACTGCTGTCATCCGGCAAGTTTCAATAAATGCGCTGGAGCGCGGCATCGGGGCGCGGAGAGAGAATGATACGCGAGACTGAGATACAAAAGCGCCGACAACACTCCGCGCGTACGCTTTTCTCGACCGGTTCCTAAGATTCTCACGAATCCGCTTGGAAGTAGTAGTGTAGTCGAAGTAGTAGTAGTAGTAGTAGTAGTAGTAGTAGTAGTAGTAGTAGTAGTAGTAGTAGTAGTAGTAGTAGTAGTAGTAGTAGTAGTAGTAGTAGTAGTAGTAGTAGTAGTAGTAGTAGTGGTAGTGGTAGTGGTAGTACCAGTAGTACCAGTACTAGCGGTAGTAGTAGTAGTAGTGGTAGTAGTCATAGTAGCTAGTGGTGGTGGTCGTCTCGTAGTAGTCGTCGTCGTCGTGGTCTCGCGCTTCCAAGAATAATCTGATAGCCCCGACGACGCGACACTTTTAGACAGTGTCGAACGTCGCGAGGGGACTTAATATTCTTCCTTAATATTCAGTCCCCCCAGGGCACTAAAAATTATGAAGTCCATCCGCGAGGACGACAATAATAATAATAATAATAATAATAAGCAAGAGTAATAAGAGCGAGTGAGAGAGAGAGGGGGGGGGGCGGTAAGGCCGGAGTGAGTCCAGTCGGCTCGTGCTCCGAACGACTTCTTTCCTCGGCCTCTTCCTCGGGGCATTAAGTACGTATCGGGCTAAGAAATGCTTGGCCGGGCGATAAATCACTTAATGCGTTCGTGGCGTAAGGAGGAGGAGGAGGAGGGGAAGGGAGGAATGCGCGATGGTGAGCTCGGGCTTAATCTGTATAATCGATCAAATCAATCTGGGTAAATAGATCGATCGGGCCGCAGTTAAAGAACGATGGCATTACTTTCACGATTGAACCTTCGGTGACGGCCTTTCGGCTTTGGTCTCCGAGTTCAGGCCATCGCCCTCCCCCCCACTGCCCCCCCCAACCATTCCGCTCCCAATTATTAATTTAAACGGCTGCCAATTCGTTGTCACTTAGTTTCATTTGATTGCGCGGGCGTTTCGATTGTGACAGCGGTAGTTGCCCGGTGACTCCCGGTGGCGGTGACGGTGACGGTGACGGCGACGGCGACGGCGACGGCCACGACTTCACGTCCTACGTCGAATAAAACCACCCGCGATAGGCGACTGCTCTTACTCATTCCGATCGATTATCTTCCTTTGGGCTTATAAAAATAACGCCTCGCCTGTGATGCGAGAGAGGGAGACAGAGGGGGAGAAAGAAAAGAAAGTAATTTACTCGCGCGAGTGGAACGGGTACGGGTAGTATACCGCCGTGCTCACCCTCGGTCTCGTCTCGCTCGTCTCGTCTCGTCTCTTCCCACTCGTCGCACACACACACACACCAATATACCCCCCGCACACCCCAATACCACTCGCGCCTTTTTCTTCCTCCTTTTTCCTCGGACTTATAACTGTTATTATGTTGGGATTAGTATGTTGGGGGGGGGGGATTATCAGCTTTGCATAGCCAATAATCCTTGGCCTTAAAGCAGTTTAAGCCCAGATTCGTTGTACCGAATTGACGACATTGAATTTTGACAGTTAAAATTTACTGCTTTTCTGGCGAATAATCCAGTTCCTGGATAGCAGCAAGCATAGTAAACATTGGTCGCGAGAGTCTCACTCCTCTCTCTCTCTCTCTCTCTCTCCCCCCCCCGTCCACGCGTATCGCATAATCGTGTTTACAATGGGGCGAAAATTCATAAACAAAGTATTCCAGAAAACGAGCTTCTCGAAATTTCGGCGGTGTTTTCAGCCCCCGGTCAGTTAATTAGAAGCTCGTGCCGATTCTCGTACGACGGGCTCGCGACAACTAGCTCCCGCGACTCGTGCTTGTCCAATTTCATTCCGCTTTCGCCTCACATGCCCAGCTCGTGTGTGAGAATTTCTATATAACGGGCCAAACATCTGCCGGCATCGCGGTCTGCCCATCTCATCTACAGCAGCGGCAGCAGCAGCAGCAGCAGCAGCAGCAATAGACACTTACTTACTTACTTACTTACTTACTTACTTACTTACTTACTTGCCTACTACTTATTACTATTCCTTTACGAGACGCAGGCGCAGGCGGGCAACACAGGGACAAGTTTTTTGTTTAAAATTTCCAGGCGCGGTAAGGAAGGTTATGAAACATCAATTCGCTTGTTTTTCTCGCTCGCTTTGCATTGCGACGGTAGTATGGGTGGGTACGAGGAAGCCAGCGAGTCTCGCGTGAGAAATTGTTTTAAAATTATTAGCACCTCGACGCGAACGTCGATTATATGGAATTATAATAAGGATAGGATGGGATGGCATGGGATGGGATTGGATGGGATTGCATGGGATTGGATGGGATAGGATCGACTGACGATGACGAATGTCGAGTTCTAAGTATCGGAGGTCCCAGTCTCTGCTCACTTGTATTAAATCGCCAAGACTTTTATATGAATTAGTTTAGCTAAAATTTATTTTAAAATATACGGCGCTACATGGTTATAATGATTATTCGAGTTCGGAGGAGCCAGAGCCTCGTGTCGCCCGTCCGCTCACGTTGCTTCGTGCTTTCTAAGCTTGCAGCAGACTAATTTAAATATTATATACTTCACTTGAACGACTATTTCGTTAAAAAATATATAATTTCTTTAAAACTGTAAGCCCGCGTTACACTGCGTCTATTTTTATTTATTTACAGGAGACTTCGTAGCTCGTAGCTAAACGACAATATCCTTTTTTATTCCAATCTTATTCATTAATTGCGTATCATTTTTATTTGTATTTCCTTTTAAAATAAAAGTCCGATAATAATATTGTATCCGCAATTCATTCGGACGACTGGCTGTGCGTGCAGGAAATTTTTAAGAATATTTTCAACTTATCTACCACTTCGGATTTACTTATTCATTGTTATTATCGTTGTTGTTGTTATTTTTCTTCTTTTTTTTTTTTTTTTTTTTTTATTTTTGTATTTTTTAAACGAAAGGCTAATTTATTACTAGATATACGTACATGGTAAATTATGATATTAATGTAATGCTTAAAGTATTACGTACCGGCATCACACGTTCCTTCAAGCATTTCTTTACCATTAAAATTATCGTTTCTTATATTTGCAATAATTTTTAAGTCTACCGTTATACGAAACCGGAAATGTTCCTTAAAATATTCCTTGTACTTATTCGTTTAAGTTTAAGTAAAATATATATTTTCTTACATAATAGATTGATCAATGCCACTTTTACTTTTCTTTTTCTTTTTTTTTTATTTATTTATTTTTTTTTTATTTATAAGAATTCACGATAAAAGGAAAACAAATCAAGAAGGCACGTAATACGTTATCTATTTAAAAGGAAGTGTGTTTAAAATATAATATTTAATCTTTTAATTTATGATATCATTTTAGATTATAAGTAAAAACGAACTTTTAACCAACGTATAATATACGCAGGACATGAATATAAAATTGTCTTTTTGAAAATACTCGTTTTTCCTATAGAGAAATAATAGAATACTGTCTTGTAAGACTCTCTCTCTCTCTCTCTCTCACACACACACACACGCGCGCGCGGCGCGCACAAACTCTAAAAATATCCATTTGATTTTATTTTTACCGATGTTAAAGTAATTATTTACAATAATAACTTATTGAATCGATTAAATCGTGTAGCTGTTAAAAGTTTATTTAAGCCGGGTTCATTGACACAATCGGCAATCTAATTGCTATTATTTCGCTTCTACTTTGAAATATAAAAATCAATCGTATAGGCAAAATGCACCAAGAGAAGATGAGGAACAAATTAAAATCCGTTAATCTTTTCGTAGCAGATACAATGCTGCTTTAGCAGCAATTCTCCCGTATGCTAAGCAATGTTAATGCAAAAAAACTGGCAAATGGCATATTTTTGAATTATTACATAAATACTATTAGTCTTAACAGGATATAAGAAATATGTTGAGGTAGATCGTTGGAATGGATGTTATGAAATTTTGAGGCATTCCCAGACGCTTGATGTAATGTACGACAGAATAAAGGAAAAAAGAAAAACATCAACAAAGAGAGCGAAAACATTGACCCACGATAATGTGTATGTATATATGGACATCACGTATACTTGACGTATGAGTCGTATTGTACTCGGGATGAAAAATTCTTAGTTACGAAACTGAAATAAATGTTATTTATAGAACAAAGCAGATCAGTGTCAGTGGAGTTGAAGTTGACTTTAAAGGTTGAAATTGTATTAAAGGTACTTTGAGATCAAGGGCAAGCCGTTACTACGGAGGTAGATTTTTAATTTAATGAATCTTTTAATGGCAATGAAAATAAAGAGAGCGAGCAAGAAAGGAGGGGACGGGGATGGAGACACTGAGAGTGTTGAACCTAGTAATGTTGAATAAAGGTGGTGATTAGTCGTCGAGTGTGGGTTTAATCATAATAATGAAGATAATTTAACTGAAATTGAGCTGCACCTGATTGGCTGGGCAGGATCAGTAGTACGTGAAGTGAGTGAAACTTCTTGCTGGAGGTACGAGCGAGCGAGGCATACTTTACGGTTAGTCATACTTTGCAATACATTTCGAAGACGATGCTCGTCGTCGAAAGCAAGCGAAGCTACAATGTATTTTGCCGAGTAAGGGAAAAGAAAATTTCTCGGCGAGGAGCGCGAGGAGGAGTCCGGTGACCGGAGCTAGACGACGTAGACCGTAGCCGGTGGTGGTGCTTGCCAAGTAAGTAATTAGCAAGCGACTTTTTTTCCTGCTGCCTCGCTCGCGGCTCAACAATTCGAAGGTGCTGCTGCTGCTGCTGCTTTTGAGCTGCTGCTTTTGAGCCGCTGCTCTCGAAGGAGGTTAACACGGCCGCGAAGTAGTAGGTCGATAAGAGTAGGCGCCAAAAAAGCTGAAAACTCGAAGCAGAGGCTGCTCGTTCGGCAATAAAAATCGACATTCCAGCTGAGGAGTAACTCGGTGTAACAGCTGATTCGGCTGGTGTGGTCTCGAGCGCGCGGTGCCCAATGGGCAACGGTCGGACCCGCAATGGACAGTCGGCGAATAAAAAGCTGTCGAGGGGGAAGTCTGCCCGATGGAGCACGAAAGCGGCCGTCCACGGGAACTCGGGATCGGGGACGAAAAAACCTGGCCAAAACAGAGCGAGTTTGCACAATTGGTTGCGGATCGTGAGGTTCTTACGGGAGAGGGGAGGAGCGCGGCGAAAGAGGAGGAAGTAGCGCCACAGGTATACGAGGAGGATAGGGGCGAGAGAAAGAGGAAAAAGAGAAAGAAGCGGGCGGCTAAGGCCAGCGGCCCCCGTCTATTTCCACGAGTCAGCTAGGAGACGGATATAGCGCTCGACGGAAGAGAAAGAAAGAGAGTGCGCCCGCTAGGGCGAGATGGGACGGGCGGGCGGGAGGGAGGGAGAGAGGGACAGAAACGAGTAAGGAGGGCACCCGGAGCCGTCGCGCGACCGAACGGCGGCGAGCCATAAAAGAAAAGAACGAGTGAAAGAAGCCAAAGAGGAAGAGAGCAAGGGCCGCGGGGGGATCCGGGCGGTGGGGGAGGGAGGGAGAGAGAGAGAGAGAGAGAGAGAGAACGTAGGCACAGCCGACGACGAGGCGCGTACGTTCCATCTTGGAAGTTTCACAAAACAAAATGTCGTCCTTCGGCAAATGCCAGGCCTAGCGACGAGCCTTGCCGTTACCGACCACCATAATTAGCGTGGCACACGCACACGGGCGCGCGTACACACGTAGCTGGGACATCCAGCTAGCCACAGTGGGGGAGAAAGAGAACGAGAACGAGAACGAGAGTGAGAGGGAGCGAGACGGGCGCGCAGCAGAAGAGCCATCAGCGGCATGGGCATACATGTACAAGGCGTGTGGAAGACCCTGATGTTTCGGGCGCGCAGCGGGGGAGTCCCCCGAGAGAACGAGAGAGGGAGTGGCGGACTCTAAGGGGGTGGAGGGGGTGGCGGCGGGATGGGACGGGTGAGAAAGGGAGATAGAAGCGGAGGGACCGGTTCAAAGGAACTGCCTGACAAGGGGGAGGGGGCGAGGGGCGGAGGAGGTATTACGACTACCACGGCCCCTCGCATGTATGCAAGAGCGGGGAGAGGGTGGCCTGCGAGGCTGATGCTGGGGCCAAGATAGAGATGGAATTAGGGAGGGGGAGGGGGGAGCGAGCGAGAAAGAGAGATGGGGCGGCGTACAGGAGAGATAGGCGTCTCTCTCGAGAAAAATAGAAAGAGAGTAATAGAGAACGAGAGAGAGAGAGAGAGAGAGAGTGTGGGGAGGAGGGGTGGTGGGGTCGAAAAAAAAAAATGAAACAGGCGCCCCGAGAGAGGAGAGTAGTAGAGTGGGATAGATGGATGGGAAACAGCGGAGCTTAATTAATGGCATTTCGAAAAATGTTCAAGTTCGAACTATTTCTCTCTAGGTTACACAGGCTCGGCCTTAGTCCTGTTGTATTTCTTTTCAGTTTTACGACGTATTCGTTTATATTTATTTGGCTCCGGTGACTACATCTTTCTTTATTATGTTTAAATATATTATTATTTCATAAGATATACGGGGGTACAATTTCTCAATTTCATAATGCATCTGAATAATTCAACTGGAAAATTAAGTCAAGTACGCCAACACTAATATTTCCTAATATCGTCCAATATTTTCCATCAATTCCTGCTTTTATTCCAATTACTTCTTTTCGGTCTTCGCTCGTTCAAGATTTTTACTTCCACTTCAAGCCTACGATATCATTCAATAGAATCTCTGCAGCTTCGACTAAATAAATTCCTTTTTTAACGAGTACTGTTCTTTGATATAAATGCATAGGAGCACAAAGAGTGCTGCGGAAGACAAAATATACCACTACTACGAAGAGAGAGAGAGAGAGAGAGAGAGAGAGAGAGGAGCACACGTACACGTAAAGTAGTAGCTCCATTTAAATTATAAAAACATTTATCGAATTTGACATTATTAATACGCTGTTAACGAATTACGAATTACGTAAGCCAAAGCCGTATACGTACATACGTGTATGCATATGTATATATAAATATATAAATATATATATACGTATGTGTATATATATATATATATATGCATGTATGTATGTATGTATGTATACGTATACACACGCACACACAATTTATTTAACGAACTTGTATTTATTGAAATAAACAGAAAATATATTATAATGCGAATGGTATTCGATTGAGTTGAAAGGCTTTAAAGTGGATATACTGAAATATACGCGACTCTTTAAGAGATTGCTTTCTGTACGAATTTTTACTTCCACGGCTTTACTAGACAATAAATTTTGTAAATATGGAATGGAACGTTAGAAATAAAGCAGTTTTATTATTTATTGTTAGCGGTTTCGTATAAATATTTCGTGTTAATTGTTGTACGTGTAAAAATATTGACTTAACATCTCGAAGAACGTCGAGAAGAGCTGCTTTTATTTAATTTAAAATTGAATTCACATCTCTGCCCTAACAAAATTATATTTTCTCAAACAGTTGTGTCCGTTCTTCCTTTGTTTACCAATCGTAAGATTTTTCCCTGGATATAGGTATTGTTTTTGTTGTTGTTGTTTTATTGTTTTCTCTCTATCTCTCTCTCTCTCTCTCTCTCTCTCTCTCTCCATACGTAGCGCAGACGTTTGCTTTTAATATTACTTTACAAGGTATTGGGAAGGAAAATTTTTTTACAATTAATAAAATTGCTGATTCCCCACAGATAGCGTAGATAAATATTTAAAAGGGGCGGGGGGCTCTTAGACTTGTTAGGTAATATAGAGAAAAAAAGAAACTTATTAATGTTTATACAAGTAAATGTAGAATTTACTTTAAGAAAGAAGAATGTATATTTGTTTGCATGGGTCGGATGGAGTATCATCTTTTCTTAAATCGTCAGATGGGTTGCAACAGTCTGAGACCAAGAGAGACATTGCGTTATTTAAACAAGCCGAGGAGATTTCGTTTTATCAGAAAAGGAGCAAGGGAGTCGTAGATTGTGATGAAATATAGTAAGAACTGAAGCGTATAATGTTGAAAGAAGTTGCTAAGTTGCATAAATTTGAAGGAAATACGGGACTTATTAGCAGCAAGAGCTATTTCGATTGCAGGCAACGTAAGGAGTTGACTACAAATGTTGTTGAAAAATAAAACGATATTTTTACGTATAAAGGAGCTCATTATACGGGTGAGGGTGGTGGGTGGGTGGTACCTTTGCATTACGCGGACAATAATTAATGTATATATATATATATGTATATGTATATGTATATATTTGTATAATACATATGTCGGGCGGAGGTGGGGGGGGGGTAGTACGCGGATGAAAAGAAACGTAGAAAGAGGAGACGGGCTCGGAGCTCAACCCTACATGCCGAATAGTATTCGAAAAAGCGAAAGAGATGGGCGAAGAGACGTTACGTTACGTACGCGGTTGAAAAAGAGAAGCTACGGCGGCGGCTACGGCAGCGGCTACGGAATAAATGTATAAGAGAGAGAGAGAGAGAGAGAGAGGGGGGGGGGCTAGCTAGACTCGCGGGCTCTCGCGTGCATGTGTTGGGTCGAGTTCGTGCGCGGGCGTAGCCACACTTTGACGGTTGGGGCGGCGGGGAAGGGCGGGCCGGAGAGCGGCGGCGGCGGCGGCAGTCTGTGCATGCACAGCGGGGCCGAGAGACGAAGACAGAAGAGAACATGGCACGAGATGAGAAAGCAAAGAGAGGCGAACGGGCGAACGGGCGAACGAGCGAACGGCCGAACGAGCGAACGAGGGCGAACGGGCGAACGGGCGAACGAGGAAGGCAATCCTCGATGGTGGGAGAAGGGGAGAGATGGAGGTAGCAAGCAGCACAGTCTCTTGGTCTCGTTCGCTCCCTCGGGCACACGTACGGGCGCACACAGGCGCGCCTGCGCATAAATACTCTCTCGCTCTGGACACGAGGTAAAAAGGGGGATAAAGGCGGCACACACAAAATATATGGCAGAACCGGTGGGGGGGAAATGAAAGAATGAAGACAGCGGAGACGAATGAAAAATAAGGGGGGGACGTTCCCGGAGAATGGTTTCATCTTTTTTCTTCTTTCCCACCCCACTCTCGCTCGCTCGCTCTCTCACTCGCTCGGAACATGGATACGTCTCTCCTTGCACCACGCCATAGCTCTCGCCGAGGGGCCCGCACACTATGCACTCATCCCGTTCGCATAATAATAATTTGCGCCCAGGTGGGTGGGTTGCGACGAGGTGAGGTAGGGACGGACGGAGGCAGATCTACAGAAACGGGGCTGAACACATGCGGCCGCTTTCGCCATCGCGCTGTGCATGCACGCACGGACACACGAAACCCCAGGCCAGTGGGCACTTGGCCATATGCGTACACGACGCTGCTGCATGTATAAGTAATAGGAATCCTCGGAACCGTCCCTCCCCACTTTTATACTGGGCATTCGTTATGCCGATGCGTGTATATATATATATATATGAACATAGCTTCTTCTCTCTCTCTCTCTCTCTCTCACACACACACACACAGCACACACGCGCAAGCACTCGGTACTCGGTAAACTCCCTCCTTCGATTGCTTTCAACTTTGACAGCGCGCGCCCATACATTGTGTTGAATCTACGGCTTTTGAGGTTAGGAGTCCCAACGCATTTGTGATTCACATAATGCACGCATTGACGAACCAATTTTCCTCAAGCCGTAGGTCGGGAGCAATCAGTGGGTCGTGCTATTATAGAACTGGGCATGCTGTGAAGGTATAGAACAACGACAAATCCAACGAGGCAAGAAATCCCCTCCTCGCTCACATGACTCTCTCTCTCTCTCTCTCTCTCTCTCTCTTTTCCGCTTTCATGCTTTTTCTACTTTCTTTTTTTTACTGTGGCTCTTCTCCCTCCTCCTACACTCATTTTCTCGCTTACTCACTCACGCACAGACACACAGAGAGAGGAGAGAGAGAGAGAGAGAGAGAGAGAGAGAGAATCTTTTTTCCCCTGACTAGCTCTTTCTCTCGGAGACTGGCTGTTGGTGGCCCTCGCGAGGAAGGGGCATCCTAGTTCCTTACTAGACTCCCCCGCCGATACCTTTACCTAACCTACAATGAGTGTACTGCTACTACAAGAGCGACAAGGACGACGACATTCGACGGGTCAGAAGAGGAAGAGTGGAGCGCGATTGATAAAAAATAAAAAATAAAAAGGGAGAAAGACATAGCATAACGAAGGAGGGGGGAGGAACTTGTAGTGTTGAAAGTAGATTGAACGATGGCTGGTGGCGATAAGTAGGGAGGATGGTAAAAAAAAAACGGCGTGCGACCAAGAGAGCTATAGGGGGGGGGCGGAGGCAAGTGTCAATTAGTCATTGTTGGGTAGGGGCGATCTGGAGCAGGGCTGTAGAATGATAAATTATAGGAAATAAGCAGATTATGATAATACTTACGGGAATGCGCGTGCGCAGTCACACCTTGGCACGTTTTGAAGTAGAAAAATTTTCGGAGGCAGCTAAATTCGCGGCATTGGACACCAACGATCCACTTTCGATCATTTATACAACTATCTTTGTCTTCTCACTTTTTTTTTTTTTTTTTTTTCCTATTTCGTTCCAGGTGTCCCGTGGCACTTAATACCCCCTCCCATTACACTCGGCTCAAAATCGAAGCACAGCACCGTCCAGCACAGATATGTGTATATATATATATATATATATATACATGCATACGTAATATACGTATGCGTTCGGCGATACACAAATTTCAGACACTATCGGCTATCGGCACATATATACGCAACACAGTGGTAGACAAGAAGAAGACACATAGCTCTCTCGCTCCCTCTTGTCCGTCAGCGATGCAAGACCAGTGATCCTGGATACGACGGGGCCTCTCCAGCGATCTCCACGATTATGTATAGGCGGATGAGTTCGTTGGTTAAGTCGACGACGTTGAGTCGTCCGAGAACCGCGTCAAGAGTGTTCCGTCCGTACGTACGTTGTCCCGAAGTGCGCACGTATACACTGTGCACTGCACGTCGGCGGAGGAAGTAGCCCAACGGCGTGGCTCCCCCGATATTAGCCTCTCTCGATATATAAATATATATATATATACATAGATATATATATATATATGTATGTATGTATATATATATATATATATATATAGTATGTATATATCTCGCTCGCTCGCTTGGTCTACAGAGTGAGTCTGGCTCGGTCGTTCGCACGATGCCAGACGGGAAGAGACGCGCGCGTCGCTCGGGCTCGTCCCCACCAGGGTGCCCCGGACGCTCGATTGGCCGAGTCAGGTCTCTTGGGCGGTTGGCGTCCCCTGGTGGGGGCGAGGCCGTCGGACGGATTGGCGTTGTGAGGATTGGTCCGGAGTCGGGGCCAATCGTCGCGACCTCGGACTGGGCGGCGCCGGATGCCTTGACTCCGCTGCGCCGACGCGGCACCTCGAGAACATGGCGCCGACGGCCCGCCGCCCGGGGGGGAGGTCGCGGCGAGGAGGACGCACGCGCGGCCCCGACTACGAGAGCCAACGCCGTGGTTGGGGCGCCCCAGGAGTGGGATCGACGATCAGCGTCCCTCCGTGTGCGCCTGTGTACGCTGCGTGCCTCTTTGTGTGTGTGTCAGCCCGGCTGCACTTTCACGGCTGAGTGTGCGCCGCTGCCGCTGCCGCTGCCGCCACCACCACCACCGCCACCGCCACCGCCACCACCACCACCGCCGCAGTCGTCGTAGCCGTTGTAGTTGTGGTCGTAGTCGTCGTAGTCGTCGTAGTCGTCGTAGTCGTCGTAGTCGTCGTAGTCGTAGTCGTCGTAGTAGGCGTAGGAAGGGCGATTGGGGAGATATCGTAGTGGTGGTGGCGATGGGAAGCGACGGTGAGCGGTGGGGACCGGGGGCACGTTGAATGAATTCGAGCTTTGCACGGGAGAGATGTCGGGCAGGAACGTAGCTACGGCTCCGAGGGGATTCCTGATTTTCACCCGGGGGGGATTCGATGCCTGCGCGGACGCATGTCGCCGTTTGTTTTCCGGACGATTGTTCTCAATTTTTTTTTCCAGCCTCTCTTTCCCCCGACCTTCGTTTTCATGATTTTGGTCTTTTTTTCCTTTTATTTTTTTTTTTTTTTCCCCAATTTTTTTTCACTTTTGTTCCTTTTTTTACGTTCTGCATTGTTTAGCCTCTCTCCCCCCCCTCTCCCCCCATCTAAGAGCGAAGACCGGCGCCACACTTAGATATCATGGGTGGGGCTCAAAGCAAAGTGAGTTGGGGGAGGAAAGTCTGATTAATGTTGGCGATATGGTTTTGTCGTTTGCGTTTGCCAACGGATGATCCAACACTCCATCCGGGCTTGCGGCTAGTTTCCTAAAGCGTGTATTTGCTTGATTAGCAGACACCCCCAAGCCGCGCGTTGTCCTGCTGCTGCTGCCTTTGTGCTCTCAACTCATATGAGCAATGAAATTTTTTTACAAATACGCCTTTCCAGGCCTGACGATTCAACCTGTCAGAGTTCAATCTCCTGTTGACGTTTGACTCGACATCCAATCAGCTTCCCACAAATCACGGCCTTTATCGAGCCTTTATCGAGCCTTTATCGAGCCTTTATCGCGCCTTAAACATCGCCCGAGACCTTAATTTCCCTAAATTTATAACTTGCTGTGCTTCCTTTGCGAGCCTTGCTTTAAAGAATTCTACACCAATTACGAGAATTGTGTAAACCAGCAGCCAATTACATCCAGACAATGTGTCGTTATTGTTTTCAGGACTAATCCTTTTCACCGTATTGTTACACTCGTTGCTCTATATTTTTATTTTTTATTTATTTAATTGCAGTAATTAGTTTGTTTTTTCCTCTTTCTTTTTTTTTTTTTTTTTTTTTTTTTTTCGTTTTAATTCACAAAATCGTTTTCTTAGTATTATTATTAGATTATTATTAATTATTAGATATCTGATATGATGATAGATTATGTTAAACCTTGACTTCTTAAATCACAAGCATTTATCTATGAATATTAACCGAAATTATAATTATTATATTAATTATGATAATGATGACGATGACAAAAATTAATTTTTTAATCGTGTAATTACCAGAAATAGTAAATACAATCTGATATTATTGTAGTCGTTCTATTTAAATTCTCTGAATAGCGATTCCTATGGATAATTAATATATTGCCAATGTCAAGCCATTTCTAAAAAAAAAATTATTTTCCAATAAAACTTTAGTAAAGTTTATTAAATTATCGTATGTAATAAATCGGACCTATAATAACTGCAAAATTTTTAAGCACAAACTGTACACCAACTCTAAATTAAAATACATTTTTGGTCGTGTATTGGCAAAATTACTTTAACTGTATGGTGTAAAAATAAATTGTTACAAAGAACTGCTTAGGTTTTTCAATTACTAATGCAAATTGAACGCGTTAGGTTATTTATATTAAAAGCTTGACGTTCGAATCGTCGAATATTTTGAAATGTCATTTATTGAAAAAAAAGAAAGAAGAAAAGAGGGGAAAAAAAGTAAATAATACACATGTGTCCTTATTACGATGAATTTCACACGAAATTGAAAATGTTTTGGCTAAAATTAAATTCGAGCAAGAAATAGGGTAAGGAAGGCTTTTTATTAAATCGAATAGTTTGGTTAGAATACATTTTTGGAATTTCATATATTAATACGAATTCTCTAAAGGACAAAATAATTGATTAAATTAATTTTAACTGTAAATAATCGAAAGGGAAATAAATATATGAATTATGTATATTAAGTTGATGTAAAACTACTGTCGTAGCACATACAAATTTCACCCATCATGCTTATTACTCTTTTTAATATAATATTTATTAGTTAATAATGTAGTTTATATTATGGCAACCACGTGTACTGGAATGTAATTTAAGATATGTATCAACTTCACCTAGCCTCTGCGGATTTCATATTGATAGTGATCTAAAATTACGCTCTCATAATAATATTATCAAATATGAATGCATACGAATATATAGATATAATACGATGCTCTGGGTGTTGTATATAATGTCACTTTGCTAAGTCGATCTGTATTTGCGATTTCTGTCGTTGTTTGGATGGAATTGTCCGAGAAAGTAAAGACAGAGCTGTATTATAATTACCTATGTATTATACAGGTGCACAGTAGCCTACAACGCTAACTTTAATGCCAAAAGGTATTTATAAATAACAATAATTATAACAACAATGACAACGACAAGTAGTAGTAATAATAATAAATAATAATAATAAATAACAATAATAAATAATAATAATGGCGTTGACGGTGCTGATAGAATATGAATGAAAAACGTGATATGGAATCGGTGGGTTTAAATACCATAAGTCGTTTTTTATGTTGGCTTTTAATGGGGAAATCGCTGAAGCAGAAGTAAGAAGAGCGCAAGTAAGTCGGGAAATTACAAATAAGTAGAGAAAGAAGAGGACCGAAGGAGAGTGGAAGAGAGGAAGGAAGGAAGGAAGGAAGGAAAGAAGGTAGGCTGGAAAAGCGAGTCGGAAAAAAGCTGATGGTAAAATTACACGGAGATAAAGAAAGAGGGAGAGAAAGCAAAACTCGGGAATATAACATAATCCTCGGGGGCTCTTGTGTTACGTCCCTGCCACAGCTGTCTCTAAGCGGTCTTTCCGCCCCACCCCAACGTCCCCCTGACCGAGACATCGCACACCACGCTCCTCTCTCACTCTCTCGTTGCTCTCTATCTCTCCCTCCCTCTCCGTCTCCCTCTCCGTCCCCGCCCCCCACCCACCCCTCTATCTCAGCGGCCTCCCTCTCTCGAGCAGCAGCGGCTCCCCGGCTGTCTCTCGTTATCTCTCTTTCTCCCGGGCTGTCGCACACAGGCGCAGGTGCGCGCGGGCGCTCCCTCGTCGCGCTGGCATACACACAAGGGCGCGTCGATGCTCCAACCAATACATAGGCAAAGAGAACACGACGACCCACCGCCCAGCCTCGTGTATCGCTGGCAAACATCTTCCTCCAATGAGAAGTCCCCGTCACGCGACATTTTATATTTCCGAGGGGGCTCACTTACGACAATCCTGTCTCGCTGGTATTTGTGAGCCCCCACACACTTACGCTCCAACCGGCAGTGAGCGAGCAAGAGGGTGGAAGGGACAGGAAGAGAGAGGGAGAGAGGGAGAGAGAGAGAGAAGCGACAGGCAAACAGACGGGGAAAGCAAGGCTGGCAGGCAGGCAGGCAGGCAGGCAGCAGGCAGGCAGGCAGGCAGGCAGGCAGCCTGGCAGCCTAGCAGAGGCAGAGGCAGAGGCAGTCGTCGGCTTTATGAGCATTGCCGACGACGGCTCGCTCTCGCCTTGCCATGAGAAACAGTGAGAGATAGAGAGAGAGAGAGAGAGAGAGAGAGAGAGAGAGCGAGTAGAGGCGGGTACGGACCGGCGGTGGGAGTGCGAGCGCGACGGCACGACGACTCGGTTCATTTGCCGGCTGAGAAATAGAGAAGATGCGCGACCGCGTGAGAGCGAGAGAGATGGACGTCGAGTGATAGAACGAGAGACATTGTGATATAATGAGCGGAGACGACGGAGAGAGAAATTCATAAGAAATATCAGGATATGTAGAATATTAAAGTAAAAGGGAAAGCTGCTCTCCCGGAATATTCATTTTTAGAAGTTTTTCTTATTAGGTCATTTTGACGAACATTAATATTGATTTTTTTGACCGACTTATGTTTACGCACACGCACGCACACGCACGCACACTTAATGGCCATGCACTCTTAATCCTACATCCATGCGCACGTATGCGCTGTCTTCCTTTGCTTTTTACCGAATTCGGCCGAAACCATTGTATCTACTACGGAGATACAAAACAATAACAAGACAACAACGACGATAATAATAATAATAATAATAATAATAATAATAATAATAATAAGGACATGTGACGTATAAGAGAGCAAACACGCTCTCTTGAGTTTGTTAAGTATTTAAGCTATTCTCGGAGAGTTAATTATAAATCTATCCGAATGAGGAATTTAGAACGTTGTGTCAGTTGATTTTGGAATGTGTTTTAATAATTGTTACAATGAATCGTCACGATCCCCTTCGGGCGTTCTGCGAATTCTCTTTGGAAATGAAAATTCTTACGAATAAAGCCGTTTAACGTCGCGGGATAACTGTACATTTTAATATTAAATGCACGTTATATAAATGGAAAATGAAAATGCTTCTTACGGAGAACGGTGAGGAATTTCGTCGGGACGAAATGAGCGTTGCGTTATAAAATGAAGGAATGACGACGGCCGAAGGTGGCGAAGCGTCGGGCGGTCGCGGGCGGAAGGGGCGTGGCGGGGGAGGGGGGGGACAGAGAGCACGAGGAGAAAGTAATGTAAGGAAGGAAGAACATCTATTCGAATATTAAAGTCGATAAGGCCAAGTTCGACGTCGGGAATTACACAAGTAAGTAAAGGAAAAAGTAAGAGTCCTCCTCGGTCGGTACGTTAAAGCGAGAAAGAAGAAGAAAGAGACTTGCCCGTACGTGTTCCCGTCTCCGAAATTTTACGGAAATCTCTCTTCGACTGCCGCTGGGAGCGACCGGCTGATGAGAGACGAGACGAGACGAGACGAGACGAGACGAGACGAGACGAGAGAGAGAGAGAGAGAGAGAGAGAGAGAGAGAGAGAGAGAGAGAGAGAGCGCGTGTGTGTGGGAGAGTACGGGGCGGACCGGACGAGGTGGCACGAGGTGGGACGAGGACGAACACGCGGAGCAGCTACGGCGGGAGGGGGTGGGGAGAGTCGAAGACGAAAGGAAAAAAATAAATTCGCACTCTTTGCAGCATCCTTTTGCTACGCTCTCCTCCCCGCGAGTATCTTTCTCTGGCAGGCATAGCTCGTGACCCAAAGGTGTGTGTGTGTGTGTGTGAGAGAGAGAGAGAGAGAGTCCCATCCCGTCCCGTCCCGTCCCGTCCCGTAGGCTTTCGACGAAGCCCTGGCTCTCGAGCGCGACGAGTATGAGGAAAAAAAT
The DNA here is from genome assembly GCA_018883505.1 of Ceratosolen fusciceps. Lineage (NCBI taxonomy): Eukaryota > Metazoa > Arthropoda > Insecta > Hymenoptera > Agaonidae > Ceratosolen > Ceratosolen fusciceps. The sequence goes on along the minus strand of RCIC01000003.1, from coordinate 8,885,322 downwards.
TCGGGATTCTATCGGACGAGAAATGCGCCGAGGGTTCCACCGAGCACATGTATGCGCGCATCAAGTGTACACATACGCGCTCGGGTGCGCGCTACCTAACGCTCCGCAGCCAGGGAGCGCCCGCACTCTCTCGCACGCATACGTACGCTTACGCGTGCACGGGCACTAACACGGGGATACGTCCTCGAGCCCCGCGCTTCCCCGAGAGCCGTTTGCCTCGCGGGCTTTGCATGGGATTTGGGACGTGTGGAGTTTCTAGGGGAGATTCCGCGTCCCCTCCTGGCGATGCGTACATCCCCCCCCGCTCCTCTCACTCTCTCCCGCTCTTCCCTTCCCCTCGTCGCCACCCCTCCCTTCGGTAAGCTCGAGGCCCGACGCCCCGGCCGTCCGGCACGGCGCGCCAAATGATAACGCTCTATTTATTGTTTCCTTCTCTCTTTCCCTTCCGTCCTTTTCCTATCTCCGACAGAGTCTCGTCGTCCCCTCCCTCCCGCCCTGCCCCCCACTCACAGGAGCAAAGGACGCCGAGGAGAAGCTTACATCGCGCTCTTCCCGATGCGCGCTAAGTGTCGCGGGGGCGTTCGTTATGCAAGCAGCCCTCGAGGCCGGTGGGATATCCACGACGACGCCGGGGGGGCTTATGATACCCAGGGCGACGCATCCTGCGATTGAGAGGAGCCCTCGCGCCTACTCCGCGTTCGTACGACCATTGGCTACGATTCACCGCGCTCGGAATAATAAAGGAGCCCGGCGAAGGACGGCGGGCCCCGAGCGGGGGCCTCCCATCGGACACATGACTCGCAGACGCCGCCGTCACCTTCCTCCCCGTCCCTCAACGGCCTATCTCATTTTATGTCTCTTGGATGCAGAAACTGTAGCTCTCCTATCCCCCCACCTCCTCCTGCTCCTGCTCCTGCTCCCGTTACCGGTGTCCCACCTACTGTCCTCGAGCTAGTCCTCGTGCTAGTCGTCGTCGTCGTCGTCGTCGTCGTCGTCCACGTCGTCCACGACGCTCAAGAAGAAGAAGAAGAAGCGGTATATTATTATGCGACCGCGCCTCCGCCACCGCCCCCTCACCACCGCGCTTACCTACCAGGCCCACGGACGCATGCGCCAAGGCAGGCCCGCTCGCTCTTTTCATCTTTCCCTAAAGCCGATATTCCCGGCACTGTTGGCTAGCGGTTGCGCGCCCACACCCGCAAATCCATCTCACCTCACGTACGTACGTAGCGGCCGATGGAGCTCTACATTGCCGACCGTCGGCTCCCACGCCTTCTTCTCCTTATAAATCCGGAGAAAGGCGACATTCGGCGACTTGTTTCCCGTTCGCCCGGCCCACGCGACTCCTACCGTTCATTCCTTTGTTTACCACGAACCTCGTAACTAAACCCACGATCCCCCTACCGACGTGCACCCGGTACACGTCCACGTCCACGTCACCTGGAACTTCATGTATATTTATTAAATCTCGCTGGCCGTCTCTCGTAAATGAAAGTCCGTCTATCCGGCATCGTCCTGCATCGTCCTGCATCGTCCGGCATCGTCCGGCATCGAGTGCGCCCGTCGCCGGGGGATCAGGGACTGAAATTACAAGTCGTCCCTCGGTGACGGCCGTATATAAACAACGCCGCAGTAAGGTCCGTAAAAACAAGGAACGCGGAGGCTTCATAAAAGAGTAATTGCAGCCCGTGGCTATTGGTGGTAGACTCTTCAACCCACCCCCACCCGCCCTCCTCGATACTATAGAGGAGGTTTCCCATGTCGGCCATGTAAGGCCATTTATCCCTGAGTGGCGGCCCGCCGGCGTTAATGACGCGTTGCTCGCGAGGAGCTCTCGGGGACTCGACTCGACTCGACTCGACTCGGCCACGGCTGCGGCGGCGGCGGCGGCGGCGGCGGTAGTGCCAGTCACCGGCGTCAAGGCCGTTTCACCGTGTGCGTGCTCTCTGGCCAGCTGTTGGCCCTACGCGAGGAGCCTCGCCCACGCACACGAGCGCGGGGCGCCTGCACGGACAGGGGCACGGGGCTCCGGGGGAATCGCCAGTATTGGTGCGCGGAACGCGCGCGCGTGTGTGTTGGCGAGGCTCGGAGGGGGTAGGAGCCGACCAATGGTCTCGCGTTCCTAGGGTTGCCGGGGCGACCGATTAATGATTCGAGGTCCGCGTCTCCGTCGCGCGGAATTGGCGGCTCGCACGCTTGCTCGTCGCCCCTACATAAGCGATCGTGGGCCCACGCATGCGTCGTACCCCTTTCTGGCTCGTCAACCGAACCGAAGAGTGAGAAGCTTTTATCGTGTCCGTTGCGACGGGGGCAAAACTAGTATGCGTGACTCTTCTCTCTCTCTCTCTCTCTCTCTCTCTCTCTCTCTCTCGCTTTCGCTCACTGCTTCTATGCGCGTGGGTCGCGCTCAATCCCGCGCATAACAACACACATGAATATACATGTGAAATCGCATATATATGTATACGTATTTCTATTATATATATATACATGCATGCATATTACGTAGGCTTAAACGAGCGAAGGCGCTTACAATTTGAATTCGCTCAAGGGACTTCTGTGCCCGTGTGTGCGTTTCCGCGCCCGCTCGTGTATATATATATATATAAGAGAGAGAGAGAGAGAGAGAGAGAGAGAGTGCGGGCGCGCGCCTGTGCGTACCTACGCGTGTTCACGAGAGCGAGAGAGGGATCGAGCGGGAGCGAGCGGGAGAGAGAACGAGGAAAAGAGAGGATATTTTTTCCATTTATTAATAGGTCTCCCCTTCGGCGTAAGACACCCGCAGCGGCCTTAGGCGCAGGCAGCTTCGCTCGCGTATCGAGCGCGTTACGTATCAGCGCCCCGGGTAAGGGAAGGGACGGCGGCGGCGGTGGCGGCGGTGGCTGTAGCGGCAGTGGCAGCATCAGGAGGAAGGGGGAGGTGGACGACGCATGCGCGGATCACGGGAATCGGGGAGCCAAAGACAGATAGATAGATTTAGAGTGAGACGAGGCCTTTAAAGCGAGCCGCGAGTGGCATTTAGGGATTCGCGAGAGAACATCGCGATGATTGGTTTTCCGCTCCCTACCTAACTTCCCTCTTACCCACCCTCCTTCGTTCCTTACTCTTCTCTGTCTATTATCCCCCACCCATGAGACCCCCCCCTCCCTCCCACCCATTAGTCTCTCTCTCTCTCTCTCTCACTCTCTCTCCCTCCCTCTACCCTTTGATACGGATATTATTTTCCGTTACACGGTCGCTTGTGCGTGTGCACACGCACAAGCGAGTGAGCGATCGACGGCTCTCCGTCCTTTCACTTGGCTCTTCGCAATTCCTCGCATGATTATACTCACCCTTTCTATTTTCTTACGCTTCGAGAGATCCTTCGAGTAGGCAGGCGCTCCTTTCCGCTACTCCATACCACCTCACCTCTATCCTTTCGCTCGATAAATAATTAATAATGCATAGCTAATGAGCCACTTGAGCCGCTGGCCTCTTTTCCAATGAAATTGACCTCACTCGCATTAGCATAAGTCCTTTTTCGAACCCCATTTGAATATCTAGAAATATCAAAACAGCAATCTGGCCTCTCGGACCCTTGTCAAAGCCCTCCTTTACCTCCCCAACCCCTCCCACAACTACGAGTAAATGATGCATCGCTGATTGTCGTCCGTGCATTATTATTAGAAGCAGCAGCAGCAACAGCAACAGCAACAGCAACAGCAACAGCAACAACCAGCCTGACTTCTTCTTGATAAAAGAACGAATAAATAGTCAGCATTTCAACTCAATCAAAATTTCATGTCATATTTATTGTTCTTAATTATCATTCTTTATTTCCCAATCATGACGATGTCGACATTACGGGCCAGAAACGATAAAAAACGTCGATCGGGTCATTACTATCTCGAGTACTAGATAATAAATCAATGTAGATAGCTCATTGTTGTCAATCTCCTTCAGATAATGTTTAATTTTACGTTTAATAAATGGAAAATCATCGTACGTAAGCAGAAATATTTATATGTATATACATATATATATATATATATAATCGTGAAGAGCCATAGAGTGGGAAGGAAACATAGCTTTTAGTTCTGGGATTCATGGTGGAAGGGATATTTGGTGAGCATCAGCTGATGAGTGTTGATGCTCGTGCTCCTTATTCTTCTTATGTATTTTAACAATCGGGATTATTGACAAGACTCGTTACTCGGAGTAAATGCTTTGGAAATCAGCATATAATTTTTATAATGGACATTAAAGCCACTTACTGATCAGGGCTGAATAATAAAATCAGTCTTGTCATAATATTCTTATAAAATACGTAGAGTATAGAGTGTAGTATAGAGTATAGAGTATAGAGTATAGAGTATAGAGTATAATTTTGTTATTTTGAAATTAATTGAATGATTGCAGGAATGTCTTTGAACAAGGTTTATAGATTCTCTTAGTACCTGCCATGAATTTATCTTATTGTTTATTATTTTTTACTTTAGTTAGTAATGAAAAAGTACAGGAATACCTTTTGTCTTATATTCTCTTCTCGAGGAAGAAAAAAAAAAATTGGTTTTTTGCTCTGTCGAGAAGGAGAAGAGTACTTGTTGCGCTCGAAATCTTGCCAAGTTAAGATTGTACTGGAAAGAATCGATGCTTGTGTCTACGCATATTCTATTCATTGCCGTAGCGTATACGTATACAGGATATATTATATGATATGATATGATATGATATGATATGATACAGTCTTTGCTGTGTGTGTTGAGCTAGCACTTGAACGTAAAAGCGAAGTGCTTTACCATTAATTAAAATTAAAATGTTGTAAGAGCCGTGACGAGGATCGGTCGTAAAGGGGGGAGTATTACGTCATAGTTGAGCCGTATTTCTTGAGATTACGCGTATTTGGCAAGAGAAAGAGAATAAGAGTGTAAGCAGTCGGGAAACAATAGCTCGATATATCTGTCGCTTATAAATTATTCAGACTTGCAGCATCTCGTTGGTTCTCGACGTACGGAGATCCTTGACTAAAAGGCTTCAATAGAAATGAATAAAAAAGTGAGGAAAGAAAGGAAACGAGAGAGTGAGAGAGAGAGAGGGGGGCGGTGGGGGAGCGGTATTCGCGGTGGCGATCGATCAGCGACGTTACTTACCAATCGCATCAATCATGAGGCGGCGAGAGACGCCGGCGGGGCCATAGAAATGTGAAAAAGCGTTCGTTAGCAGAAGCTATTCTACATATCGGCTCAACGGGAATAACCTCCGCGCAGCGCGTCTCCGTCCCACTCCTTTTTCACTGGTTCGCTAACTCGCCAGTCAAACGCGAAGAGACGAGCGAGGCCTATCTCCCTCCCCTCGGCCCACCGCCTCGCGACCCACACTCCGTGTGCGTGTGAGCCACATCTCCTCCTCCGTCAACCCCTCCGCCGTCCCGTACCCACATCGTCGTCCCTACTCCCGCTCTCTCTCTCTCTCTCTCTCTCTCTCTACACTCGCTCTCGGCCCCTCGTCGTCACACAGCTTACCCGCACCAACACCCTCTTGGAGCATCTATACGCACGCACACGCGCGCACGCGCGGCCACACTTAAGCGAGGTCGGTGCTCGTTCCGTCACGTTTTACTGATTCGATGATTGGGCCCCTCCTCGCTGCGTCTCTCCCCCCATACATTACGTGAGCGCACGACGTGGGGCTGCCACAGGACGGCGTAGCCCAGTCGACGGGAGAGCGGATAATTCTCCCTCTCTCGCTCTCTGTCTCTGTTTCTCTCCGTCTCTCTCTCTCTCTCTCTCTCTCTCTCTCTCTCTCTCTCTCTATCTATCTCTATCTCTCTCTGTCGGTCTGCCACTCGGGAGCGCTCGGGCATTCATTATTCCTCGTGAGTGAGCCGAGCAATTTGCGGCTGCGTACATACGTATGCATCGGCCAAATAGGTGTGTCTGTCCGAGCGAGGGTTAGAAGAGAAGGAGAGAGGCGTGTGTGTGTGAGAGAGAGAGAGAGAGAGAGAAACGAGAGCGGGCTTACCCAGCTTACCCACCACCACCACTTTTCCCTCTTTTTCTTCCTTCAGACTCCTTCCCCCGCCCCACGGCTACATGACAATGGCTTTTCTCCGCTCCTTGCGCTCGTAAAAAGGAGCGCAGCCCGAGCCTTTTTATGCGCACGCCGCTTTCTTCTTTCTTCCTTCTTTAATCCTCGTCCCGTCCCACTCGACTTGGAGCGCATTGCATTTTGGCGCGCGTCGCTTATGACCGCCATTTTCGAGCTTCTGTCTTTCGAGGTTATGCACCACCACTCACCGTCGATGAGACCATTCGATTAAGCCCCTGCGATTAGCGTCTTCTTAACCTTTCGCGATGGTGGGCAATGGTGGTGACTGGCCAATGCCGTTTACCATGACGTTAAACGCTTTTCCCAGACCTAATACGCATTGGCACTGGCCCCGGCTCCTCTATGCCGCAACAATAGTCTCCGACGCTTTTCTGCAGCTCCTGTTGCTGTTGCTGCTGCTTCTGCTTCTGCTTCTGCTTCTGCTTCTGCTTCTGCTTCTGCTGCTGCTGATGATGATGATAATAATGATCTGCGCCATTTTCAAAGATTTCTTAGAAGACAATTAGGAGCCCCATTGTACATCTCCGTTCGGATGTTTACACGCGATCCTTATTTGTCGATGATAAAGACGTTCGCCCCTCGCGAACACCTCGAGCCCCTTGACTAATGGAATTAATTGCTTAATGCACTTTCGCCCATTTTTATTCGCGTCCACATCGACATTTTCTACGTGAGCAGATCTGTCAAATGTACGGTCCCACAAATGGACGCCGCCCTTCGTTTCACTACCTTCTTTACGCATACAAGTGAAATCATTACATTTAGAGAGAAAGACAGAGACAGAGACGGATAGATAGAGAGAGAGAGAGAGAGAGAGAGAGAGAGAGAGAGAGAGGAGGGAGGGGGGCGATCGAAGTCCGAGTCTAGACTTAATTTATGCTCATTTACTCCTTCTAAGACTCCTTCAATGCCATTGACATTTATTTATCTCAACAATTACAGCTTCCGCGTCATAGTTTTCATTATGAATAGTTTCAATAGCTATTACGTAAGGTAAGCTCTCATCCTTTGAGGAAATGATTATCGGATTGTCATCCGTTTAAGCATAAAACAGACTCAGCGTCGACTGATTCCACTGTTGGCATATTAAATGTACGGAAACGTTCTTTGTTTTTAATATTACAGAAAATATGCATCTGGAGGAAAGTCTCGTCTGATCTAGTAAATTTCGTGCCGCACAAAACGTAATTCATGCGAAAATAATAAATTATAACGCGAACGTGCCTCTTAATATTAATTACAACAACAATAATAATAATAATAATAATATTTCCTTGACTTCAAGCACACTAAGCCTGGAAAGTCAGTTAATTTTTTTTTACAATTCTAATTACGATAGAATATGTCATATGAGAATATGCGACGATGACGAACGGTTATTGCTTATGCAAATCTAATGATCTCCAGAGTAACTAAATGTATTAATTGGTTAAAAGAAACGTCTGGTCTTTTTTAACGCGTTCCCGAGGTCGAGGGAATATTTATGGTTACAATTTGTATAAAAAGAGTGTAATATGTTTATCGGGCCGATAGTTTATAATATGCTGGAGTTGGAGTTCGCTCTTGTCCATAAATAATTCTGATTTACATTCGTGTGACGAATACGTTTTGAAAATAAGAAACTTTCGATCAGTTTTATCAAATTTATCATCTTAAAAATGGATTAACGCTTGAGATAGAGATAGAGAGAGAGAGAGGGGGGGGAGGTGAATCAGTAGAAATAGCTAAGTAATCGGGTACATTATCAATTCGTAGAGTTTATGGTTTATATGGTTTAAAAGCTCTCCTTCGATGTTCTTCTGTACGGCTTATACGTACGGCTTTTGCGAAACGAGCCAATGGTAATAATGAATGAAGGTATTATTATCGAGTGCATGTAATTACAATTTCTTATGTAATTCTTATTTTCGTAAAGTAAATGTCGATTACTTCTGGCTGTTTTTCAATTTTATTTTCAATTGAATTACGTCAAAGTTTATAATGGCATTCTAATATTGATATACGTATTTCTGCTTGGCAATTTAACTATCCAATAAAATAAAAATGCGCTTTGGATCGGAACGACATCGGCGTGATAAATATTGATTAATACGTAAGGGGCTCGATCCGTTATCTTATTGCTCTCGAGTCCGAGGTTTCGTTTGAAAATCATTGTCGGGAAGGAAAGCAATGATGCGAATGAATTACGACACTCGTTCGATTGGTATGTCTTGGTCTCGGTAGTTGGTAGTCGCCAGGGAACGGGGTTGGCCGAGCGTTGCGAGAACGATACCTTAGCCTTGCTTGAGCCAATGTCTGAAAACGATTTAGAAAAGCCGAATAACGAAAGTTATCCTTGGTTGCGATTATCGTGACGTTATTGGGGTTATGGCGTCTGGTGGACATGGGAGTCGCGGGATCATCGGGTCCGTTAATCGGCAACGTTATCGTGGCAGACCTGGACTCGGAGTCTGTCCGTAGATAAAGCGACCACATGCGGCGAGAGGGCATTTCCCTGGTGCCGATAGCGTGGCGACCGCGACAGGGGGAAGGGGCTTTATGGAGGCCGTGAGAGCACGAGGTTGAGGTAGAGCGGCGCTATGGGCGATTGCAACAACGCCGGCGACATGTCGAAAGCTCGATTAGATACGGGCTTCGCGGTTTTCATTACCCATTATAAACTATAAGAGTGGACGCCGATCTACGGGATTTCCGCGATTTCCTAGGCTCCGGCGGCGCGCCTATTACTCCCGGACAGGAAGGAGCCAGTCATTGGTCCTCATCGGTACACTCCCCCCCCCCTCCCCCCGAGAAATTCCACGCTCCCTGTGCACGCAACCCTCCCACCCAAGACCGTAGCTAAGAGTAAGTCGAGCTTCTACCTGACTCTCTTTGCCTTCTTATGTGCTCCAAAAACATGGTACGTCCACCACGTCCACGTCCATTGGATGGACACTCCGAGGCACCGAGCATTTTGACAAATGATCACGCTGCTTTCTAACCTTATAAGGAAGACGTTCGTCGCGTGTCAGCTAAATCTCGGCAAGCAGATGCCCAATTTCGATAATTAGCCTTACAAAAACTCTTATTGCAAATCCGCGACAAGTTATTGCAATCGCCTCAATACGCCATTGTTTGCCTTGAATGTAAAAATCCACCCTCACTTGAGGATTATCTTAATTTATAACATTGTCCGATCGAGATCCTTGGAAATCTTCATCTTCCTATAAGAATCATGCAACGCGATCGGACATTCGGCGCTTCTCTTATCATTAATATGCCTTATAGATTCGATTAATTGCAGTATCACTTCGAGTCGAGATATCAAAACTCCTTTTGATAGAATCTCTAATCGCCCGGTACATTATTTAAAGTATAAACGAATAGAGCGCGACTCGTCGTTTCGTTGCACCAGACAATTGCGAATCTCTTCGATGAGTCTGTAGTAAGTAAAACAATTAATTAAGAGGAAATCTTCGGATTATTCTAACAACGTTTATTCACGAGACAAGCACCTCCGAGCTTTGGAGAAGAAATAAAAAAAACATTAACAAAAATCTCTCTCTGCCCAATTCTAATCAGTTGATGATTCGCGCGATCGACAGAGGATCTCAATAGCACTTAATAACATAAATAACATAAATAAGTAAAAGGAAAACTACTAACGTGTCTACATCGCCTCTATTATTTGCAACTCATTTTTATACGCCAGTTATTGCGATTGGTCGTTCGCGTAAGAGACCAGACGTTAAGAGTATCCATTTTATCCCAATAATACGCCTCAATATTGGCATGAATTTACTCCCCCCAAGAGAACTACGAGAAAATGACTGGCGCTTCTTAATTATGATTATTTAACTAAAATTCGTTGGTCTGACAATGGCTTCCCGTAATTTTACAAACCTAATGCCAATTTAAAAATATTATTAAAATCTGTCTACTCTGTAGACGTGTAAGTTTTAATTGTAACAATCGAGCTTCGGATGATAGTTTAAATATATTTTTCAACATTTCTGTACCTTTTGATTGTACGTCACATTGAATTATTCTTAGTATTTTCCGTTCAGGGGAAAGGATAATTTTCAAATTCTGGGCAAAAAATCATTATAAAGGATGTTTGGAAAGGGTTAAATAGTTATTATTTGCAATTAATAATAGGCCATTCGTATCTACGATGTCGTGAGTCGTTTGCTCTTATCGAAATGGTTTTACGCAGAAGTAAAGGTAGATTTGATAAATGAGTGATTGTTGGGGTGTCGGTCGATGTCAGCGTCGAGGATGTTTTTCTAAAATCTCGTTAGAGTAGTAATTTTCCTAAGATTCTGACAAATCGTGCATTAAAGGCCGATTCGTTGTCGAAATAATGTTGATAACGTGAATATGTTGAATAAGGTAAGGTCGGCGAGTTCAGTATGGGACGACGAGAGTCATTTGGAACTCGGGTAATAATATATAATAGCGCGCGTCGGCCGGTCTCTCCGGTAGGCGCCGGGATAATTAGAGGGGCCCGATTACCGTGGAAAGGGACTCCCTGTCTCCTCGAGATGATGAATAAGACGAGTCCCGTGAAAGGCCTCGAATCACGAGTAGAGGATAGCGGGGGAGCCCGTGGCCAATGAAGTCGCCGGAAGAGTATCAACCCCCGTGGCTCGGATCGCCCTCGACTCGCCCGCGCCGTACACGAGCGGACAATGGGCCCGGGAATTATTGGCGCTCGGGCCCTTGAGCTCGAGGCCCCCGGAACCCGCGGCCCGGCGCCGCTCGGACAAGGCGCCAACGGACGCACACAGTCACGAGGGGCGTACACGTCGTCGCCTCTTTCTCACTTTCGCCGCCAGGACACGCCAGGGCTGCACAAGCTCCTCTCTCTCTCTCTCTCTCTCTCTCTCTCTCTCTCTCTCTCTCTCTCTCTCTCTCTCCATCTATCTCATCGTGCGTATGCCAGACATTTTGTCGCCCCCCACGTTTCGCAACGTCGTTCGGCTGCGGCCCCCTCCCGCGCACCGCAACCCACGCCAATTGCATAATGTCCCCCGCTCTTTTTTTAATACTTTTTTTTCTTTATCGTTGGGCTTGACGGGCGTGCGTTGGGAGGCGCTCCGGACGAGGAGCGCTCGCGGCTCCGGCGATCTCTTCGACGTCCGGACCGAGGGAGCGAGTCCTCCTCCATGGCCGCGCCGCTGGCACCAGTGACGATATGGACGAGGATTAGCTGCTCGCAGGTGGCCATTGTTGTCTCGCGCTCCCTGCTCTCCCGACTCGGTCGACTTTGGCTTCGCGTGCGGCATTTTGCTTAATCGCGCTCGAACCGGTGATCACCCCCCCCCCATCCCCATCCCCGACATTCTCCCACCCACGCCACACGTATCCGCGTACCACGAAAATTAAGCGGGGGCCCCCTGTGAGCGCGCGGCCCCTTAAAAAGGGCCTTTCCTTATAAAGAGCTCAGGATCGGTACGCGCGCCTCCCGCTCTGACCAATCGGATCGTCAAATCTCGATAATCGAATCGATTGGAGGGACCTCGAACGAACGGGGGCCGCAAAAATCTCCTTGTTATTCACAAAGGAAATGCAACGGTTGCGCTTTGCCGTAATGGAACGGACTCACGGAGCGAGTAAATCCTCGTAAATCATAAAATTCCATTAAGCAACTTGAGTTATTAAAAGTTTTATTGCTCTTCGTTAGTTCAATAGCTACCTCGGATGATTTATAATCATCTTAAAAATCTAAATATCTATTGTGCTCAGGTACAATATACAAATTACGACTACCTTAAGCCGATTGCAGTTAACTTTTTCTCTCTCTCCCCTAATTGATCCCCATAAATTTAGGTAAATTCTCTCGAAATTTTACCACCGAAGCTATAAAACTCCTTAAATCCGATACAGCAAACCGGAGTTAAGCAAACATATCATCTAAACGTGTAGTTAGAAGACCAGTAGCCTCTCGCTATCTTGCTATTTTATCTCACATTACATTCTCCTGACAATTTAATAATTCCACAGACACCGAATCCAATCCATTTTATAAAACGCAATTAAGTCTCGGAAATCCATGTAATACATAAGTTAGGCAAAATTGCAATTCCTCAGGTGTAACGACACCAGGTTAACAACGTAAATAGATAAACAATTCTTTAATTGATAATTAAATTCCTTTATTTAAGCGCCTTTTTCAATTATTTGAGAGGATTCTAGGACTTTCGGGCTGCACATACAAGTAAGGGAGTAGTGGCGAGCGAAAGATTTTTTATTGTATATGAAGACGTTGTCAAAAGGACACTCGAAGATGCTTCCGCCGTCAAAAGGATACTATTCAACTTATTATTCAGCGATACAAAACGCGGATCGTGTCTACAGTCGAGGATTCTTTTCTAGAGGATAGAGTATGGGGTTAACGAGGGTGAGCTCAGGTACTCGCATCGTATTCAAACACGTCGACGGCTGGAAATGACAAAAGAGAGCAGCGTTCGTGCACCCAAGAAGTTCGTGCGTGGGACCTGCCGTGCGTACGTGGACACCGCCGGGAGCCATCGTCCAGGGCCCCAGGTCTGGAGCGACCGCTTCCTAGCCATGGAGGCGTGCATAGGAGCGGCGCTCACCTCGTGCAGGAAGTTCAATGCTTGCAAGGAGCCCCCGGCGACGCGTAGTGACTCGCGGCCAGCTCCCTCCTCCTCCTCCTCCTCCTCCTCCTTCTCCTCCTCCTCCTCCTCTATCTCCACCCCCTCATCCGCCACCTCCTCATCCTCCTCCACCGCCTCCGCCTCCGCCTCCACCTCCAACTCCAACTCCAACTCCACCTCCGCCTCCACCTCCACCTCCACCTCCACCTCCACGTCCACCTCCACCTCCACCTCTACGTCCCGCAGCCTCGTGACGGCCCGGGCGCGCTTCCACTTTCCGGACTTTTCACGCACGCGTGATCGCCCTCGCCACCACCCCCCACCCTCGCGAACGCCTTACCTGGCGACGGCGCGATGCCCGTGCCGAAAGCCAGCAGCAGCCGGTCTTGCGGGGGAGGTGTCGCCCGCGCGGACTGATTGCGCCCCTCGTGGCCGAGCGCCGTCTCTTCCCGGCTACGCGCCCGAAGGTGTTGCACTACACGCGTAATGTGACGGAAATGACGAATGTCCCGGGGCAGAGTGCGATCGCGCAGTCCCTTTCTTCCCTTTTTCTTTTAAATTACTTTTCTTATCACGGCTCGCAATATCGTCGACAGCGCGCCTGTAGCTACAAGTCATGGGGGACAGTCACGATACGGGCGAGGTTTTTGACCGACTCGGCGGTAAAGCGTCACAATCCCAATTTCATGAATTCTCGGAGCATTCGAGAGATCGCGAGACACCGACAAAAATCTCTTGCTTCCTGCTTTTCTTCACGGCATCATAATGCATCAGTGAGCGATGATTAAGTTTTTGTATTCTGACTTCGAGTCCGACACTGCTTCTTGCTCTCGCAATGTACGCGAGAGCTATAAATACATCGACGCGAGAGGCCTGTCCAATGCTCTGTGACGTGAGTCACACGTGCAAAACCCTCACACGACATGCCAGGTCTCTTTAGTCAGACATTTTTTTTATTCCTCTTCTTCTTCTTCTTCTTCTTCTTCTTTTTCTTCTTCTTCATCTTCTTCATCTTTTTTTGTAAGCCTTGAGAACAGAGAGAAAGAGAGAGAGAGAGAGAGAGAGAGAGAGAGAGAGAGAGAGAAGCTAGGCGGGAAAAGGCGTGCGTGCGCGTATTGCCACTTGTTCTCGCATTTTATTGTCAGGGGGGAGGTAAGGGTGACGGGGAGTTCCGCTCCGTCCACGACTCGCGATGACCGTTCGTAATTTTGACTTTGGCAGCGTGGACGAGCTGAAAAGTCGAGAAAGTCGTAAAGAGAGCCCGGACGTTCGGCGGCTACGCATTACGCGAACGAGCTTAACGAGCCTCTCGTACCCTCTCTTCCCCCGCACCCCCTGTCCCGCTACATCTTTGTGCTATTGACAAACGTCCTTGTCACTTGCGACTGTACAGTAATGTGACGATCGCTCGTACCGTCCGATCTTTACACGTGGACCGTCGTCGTCTGGCATCCGTTCACTACCGACTCCTTCCTCGCCGCCTGCGCACCTGCACAGTCCCGAGAACGCAGGTCCTGCGGCACACGTGTCCCACGTGTCGGGGACATTTTAATCCGGAAGAGGCTGCGAGTCCGTAAGATTATTTCCAGACTCTCCGGATAAATGAGTTTTTTCCATCCTCGTTCTTCGTATCGAACAACAAGCAACGAGTCAGCCAAGCCGGAACTGGCCTTCGGATACGTAAATCTGGCTAACGCCATTTTATGTCTCGCCATTGACGTTGCACCTCCGGTCAACACTTAACATTTTCATAAATGCAGCTGAAAAATTCCAATCACAAATCTCATCGCCTCCAACATAGCATTTTCATTTCCCCAATCATTCCTATCGTCGTTATTATTATTATTATTATCATTATTGTTCGCAAATTATTGCTTTTGTTATTGTTGTTGTTGTTTTTGCTATTAACCCGAGACATTAAGAAGAATAAACGGCGGATATTTTATCTGCAATTTTATTCACTTACTGCAGAACGGTTGTAAAAATTCGTAAGCCAGATTTCTAATTGTCGTTGCGACCGAATATTAGATGCTCGACCGCGGGGTGGGGCGGGGGGAGGGTTAAAATATTTACAAGGATAGTTCATAAAATGGATCAGAATTTACGTACGCTCTGCAACAGGTCTTATACTACAATTAATGTATTAACGGACGAGCCTCATTTGGGCTACGGTTTCACGTAAAATAAATAAATTTCAATAAAATTTAAATAATTTCCTTCCATTAGCTTCTTTTTTAATGCAATTTCTGTGCATCCTATACGTAGAAAACGATTATTTTAATGAAGTTTTCACGAATTTTCAAAGCCAACGCGTTCAATTACTTAAAGCATACAAATGCTTTTAATGTACTTAGGTTTTATTCATCTTTGTTATGATTATTAGGATTTTGTTTGAAAATGCCCAGTTCACCTTTTATTCTTGGGAGGTTTAATGTTTATAAAACGTAGACTGATTCGGTCATAATTAATAGTTCGCGTCGGACCCGTGGAATCGAATAAGATTTTCGACAATTTGCAAACTGAAATCCGCTTACTTACTCCTTACTCCAGGTTAGGATATGCAGTGTGTGCGTGCGTGCGTGTGTAGGTGTGTGAGAGATAGAGAGAGATAGATAGAGATAGATAGAGAGAGAGAGTGAGAGAGAGAAGAGAGAAGCAATTTCTGGAACATAAAGAGGAAAGAAGGCGATAAAATTCCTAAGATCCGAGTCCAATTTGACCCGCAAAGGTACCTTCCAAATTTACTTATCATCTAAAGCCACGACGGCATTGGATATCCGACGCGTACGTCACAACAGCGGACATTTTGTCGTAATTCTACGAAGACTCGGCGTTATAAATAACGGCGCATTATTGGTAGGAAAGCGAATTCCGCGGCGGGAAAGTCGTTGCAAATGATTGATGTATTGGGAGGAGAATCTTTTCTAGCTTTGCAATGTAAAAACAATACTAGAGCAACGCCGATGTCATTGAAAAAAACAAAAACAAAAACAAACGCAAAAAAATCTATCATTGTAGCGAGTAGGAGTCTATCGGGGATTAAGGTTTCGAGATATATAAGGTAATTTATGTGGGCTCTTAGCCAGGATGGAAGATCGAGGTAGTGCCAGGAAAGCGTTTACCCACGAGGGGACGATCGTCCAGGCGAGTAGTAATAGGCTGCTCGCCTATCGCGAATCCGAGTTCGGCCGGAATCGCGAGGCGATACGCGACTCCTCGTACGAGAGATAAGACGTCGAGCGGCGCTTTCGGCCCACCCAAGCACTTCCGCGATGAGCTTGTCCCTGCCCCTCTGCCCCCCCCCTGAATCCCCCATCTTCATCAGGACGTTGAAGCCGAGGCTCGCGAAAGAATACCGAGCTCAACGGTCACACGATGCTATGATAACGAGGCTCGATACCGAGGTATCATATCCGGCTCCCGTTTCACAGCAAAACGAGACTCCTTATTCGCATGACTCTCCCTCTCCCCCCTCCTCTCCTCTCCTCTCCACTCCTCTCCACTCCTCTCACACCGCAATTCTGGTTCATCGTGATTGCCGAGGCCTCGGATACGATGATCACGGATAACTTATTATGATTACGTGATAATGTCGGGTGACTTGGGCCGCGTTTAGGTGAATTATTCATTCGGTGCTCGAAAGGACTCGAACGACCGGCCTATGATTGATGATAAACGCCTTACGAGCTCCTTACCGAGTTATGATCGCAAATCAGTTTGACGCTCTGTATCTTATTCCCTGATAAAGCACTTGATAAATCAGCTCCGCGTGCGTGCTTTCACGCTCCGTTTTTTATACGCAATACATGTCTCTCTCTCTCTCTCTCTCTCTCTCTCTCTCTCTCTCTCTCTCTCTCTCTCTCTCTCTCTCTCTCTCTCTCTCTCTCTCTCTCTCTCTCTCTCTCTTTCGCTCCGTTTTTTATTACGTCTACTTGCTCTGCAGAAAAAGTCGTAATTAATGAAACCTACGTACGTGGCCATCAATCTTGTAAAATAAAAAAAATTATGCCCCAAGTATTTATAACGCGCGCATGATAAGAGGAACTCGATAGTGTGAGAAAAACCTTCTCGATAATAATAACAAGTAAGAGGTTACGAGCTCAACGAGCTCCGAGCGCCGATCCAGGATTTTCAATGTACCGAGCGTCCTTACGAACTTTTATTATTTACTCAAACGATCGCTTTCTGAAATTATCTCCCCCTGCTCATCCGTTTATACGCGCGCGCGCGCGCACACACACACACACGCATTGCGTTTCGTTCGACTGTAGCGTGTTAAGTAAGCGCGGGATTATATTAGCTTCTATCGTTTAACAATCGATTGGAAATTCCTTAGATTAAAAAGACAATATGGTATTGTAGGCTAATTATACCTGACTGGGGCCAATAACACGACGCGCTTCATTCGATGGATCGACGAAGCTCGGTAAATTTATCAATTAGCTTTCAAGCAATACGACGACCTTCCGATAAAAGCGGCCTTTTACGTACATTCTCGCGGACAATATTTATTTTCATACTTTACATTCAATGCATAATAATACATTATTTAATCGCACCAAAGCATCGCCAAGACTTTGTCGCCTGTCTCTTTATTCTCGTGTTTTGTCTAAGCTTTAATTAGCCGAAATCATTATTCCAAAACTCTGTGTATTAAAAAAGCTTTTCTTCAAATTAATCGAATCGATCGAAATCAATTAGGATTACGAGCAGATATAAATTTAGCTCTATGATAATTCAATATTTTGCCGAACAATAACCGTCATGCAATATTCATTTTCTATGGCTCCTTTGAAGTGATTACCGACCAATTGAGGTGGATCCTCGTATTAATCATTCCATCACTTGTGGCTCCCCTTTCGACCTTCCCATCCGACTATTCCTATCACATAATGCTCATTTGTCGATGCATCGGGAAAGTTAGTGACTTAGGAAAGTCCGATGGTCGCTCCCAGTTGACAAGTACTTTGAGTGATTTCCGTACACGGGGAGCGCTAATCAAGCAGTATCATTCCCAGGGATCGGAGGCGACGGTGGCGGCGGCGGTCGCTGTGGTGGTGGCGGTGGTGGTGGCGGTGGCGGCGGCAACGTTGGTATTATCATCATGATTGCAAACTCTTAAGCGTCCGACTCTCGAGTAACGTTGCGCAGTCGCCGGGCAAACGAACACATACATACGAATCACTCGTCAGTCCATGCGATTACACGATCAAGGAACATTCCCGTTAACCGCTACTCTTCTCTCTCTCTCTCTCTCTCTCTCTCTCCCCCGATTGCGCGCCGGCGCTTCCTTCATTCCCCACCCCCGGTGCTCGAAACAACTCTGTCCTTGTCCCGCCAACGATTTCGTATCCCGCTTACTTATTCTCTTCTTCTCGCACACGCATACGTGCACGCACACACTCCTTCTCTGTCTCCCGTACTCTGTCTCTCTCACTACCTACCTACCTACGTAAACGCATAGCCTCTCTCTTTCTTTCTCTCTCCCACGTAGAGCGTCTCTCCCCACCGTAGCTGCCTGATTGACGGTAGTTTTACGGCTGGTGGGCGTAGCAGCCACTTCTACGTCCGCGCAGCGAGCCAGAGTGATTCAGAGCGAGAGAGAGAGAGAGAGAGAGCGAGGGAGGGAGAGAGAGAGAGGAGAGAGAGAGAGAGAGAGCAAGCGAGCGAAGCGACTCGATTACATGGCGCGCGCGCGCGTCCATCTGTTTTTGTCTCCGCACGAGGGAGGGGGCGACAAAGACCGAGTTGCGTGAAGAGGGGAGGGGGATTGCTGTGGTAACTTCCGCTTTTTATGCGGGCATTGGTCCGGTCGCCCTTTCGAGACATTAGCCGATGGTCGAGGGACGAACTCCTCGACACCTCGACACCGGTCCTTATGAAACAAAGATTTTATTAGTATTGGCCTCCCGTGTAAGGTGCGTGCGCTGAATCCACGAGATTCTACTGCTAATTCCGCCTCATTGCTCGGCCTTAAATGGTTGCGCCTTTCTAACGAATGAGCCCCGCCGCCACCGCCTCTGCTGCCACAGCTTTGATCTTATTCCCCCGCTCCCACCTCGATCGTGATTTAAAGGCCTTTTACCTTGCACGTTTACACTTTGTTGCTAAAATTTCTCTTTGCCAGGCTGTAATTACTCCACTGGATTGTAATGTCAAGATAACGCACTAGTAATTTGGCCGCACTCGAATCCTATCCTCATTAAGCTTCCTTGTAGGCGGCAATTTCAGTTCCATAACGTCCTTTCGGCACGTAGAGTGAGCGAGAGAGTTAATGAGAGATAGAGTGAGAGAGAGAGAGAGAGAGAGAGAGAGGAGAGGGGTAGAGAACGAAAATGATATCCCGACGGGCAAGATCAAGCGTGCGTGTTTCGTAACTCACGTCTTGTACAGGAAGTGTTAACACGCGTACTTGGAGATTTGCATTGCGATTAGGATTTGAAGAATATGCACGCACTAACAATGCAGCGTGTCACAACACCTTATTTATATAACCCGGATAATCTGTATTTTAAGGCTCTTAATAAGCCTCCATTTTCCTTTTACGCTCGACATTTACAAGCCGTTCTAATGAAACCCATCCTACCCCCAACTATACCCCCAACTCTACCCCCAACTCTACCCCCAACTCTACCCCCAACTCTACCCCTACTCTAACCCATAACACAATATATAAGATAAAGAGTTGTGCAAAACAACGGTATAGTCTTACGAAATTAATACATGTACATACAATTACAATAAATTCCCGAGTTATACCGATACGTGAAGGTATGAAGACGATTTCCTATCATGGACCACATCTTCCTGTGAAATATTACATCCGATTCTCTTTGCAGGACTGTTCGTTTAACTATTTTCCCTTTTTTTCTTCTTATTCTTTAGGGCCCGTGAACGCAAATCATCACATGCGTTGCTACTTATAGTTAATAAATACGAGTGAAATGTCTAACGAGCTCGTTAGACTTAGATAAAGTCCATATTGATTAACCATATTGATGTAACGGAAATAAGTTCAAATTTCGAATTAAATTCCGAGTGGATATTGGCAAATGTAGGACGAAACCAAGCTAATAATACACAATGGCACATGCTCAAGATAAAGTTATTTTATGGTGTTGTATAAACATTAGATGCATCAACTTAATTTACAACTACGCGTACGAATAAGAAATGTTGATTTCTTCGAAAGATAAGATCCGATAAGATTAACATGGGAAACCTAAATCTCGATTGTTTTTTCGTTTATTTTAATTTTCAATTTCACGATGAGAAAAATAATAAGAAAGAGAACGAGATTATACAATATTCCAAAACGTCATGATGAAATAATAATAATAATAATAATAATAATAATAATAATAATAATGAAGGGATGCGCGATTGTTTTAACGCGTAATGATTTGTCGTAATAATTAAGGGTGCCATTTTTATTTTGATCAGCTCGGCATTTTATTTAAGTAGAATAACGAAGAAAGCTTAGGTTTAGGACTTTGGCACTCTTTTGTCACGGTCTTATCCCACGTTATCCCATGAATTTTTATTGCGTACTGTCGGCTACGAATCGAAAATGATAAATATATTTAAAATCTTCGTATAGGCAGACGAGTGAGCGAGCGAGTGAGCGAGCGAGTGGACGTAAGGGAAGGATAGCAGCTCTAATTCCCTTTACGGATACGGTTTCTTACCTTTCTCAACGGCGTAAATGAATGGAAATCCGCCTTCATCTTGATAAATGGTTCTTTCATTGAATAAATATTTTGGCTCCGGCTCGAGACCGACTACATTTGTACTCGTACAGCCACGATGCCAAGTACACAACGGGTACTGCATATCCTCGAATTAAGTAGAAAAGCTCGGGACCCGTTGTTCTATCTTAATTTTCTATGTTATGCTATTGGCAAATTATACCGAGACTATGGCCTAATAAATTATAAGAAACAGTGAGTTGTGCGGGTTACGGTGCGCGGTGACGAAGCCAACCGAATCCATTATCTGGATCTATTACGTCTCGTGACTTGAGGATACGAAGAAAGCTAAGCAGCGGCAATAAGTAAATATTTTCTCTGCAAAGTCCACGTCTCTTACATTTAAATGCAGCTTTATCATTACCTACAATTAATACGGATTAATACGGATTAATACGGATTAATACGGATTAGAGAATTCGAATGGACAGGTTCGACATTTTTTATTCTTAATTTCTGACCAAGAACGTTATTCGTGTAGTATTAACGGAGTTATTAACATGGGACATAATAAATCCAATGGAATTACAATCAGTTATCGGAATTACATTGAAATGTTGAAAATTTAAACTAATACGAATAGACTTGTAAGCGAAGCCTTGTACTTTCAACGTGATCTTACACTGTCTCTTTATATTGTGAGAAAAAGCTATTCACCGTGTACTTTTTAGCCAAACATTTTGACGGATCGTCCTTTAACGAGTCTTTAACGAGAAATACATTAATATGAGCAAATACACATCCAGATCGTTGATGCAATCTTCGGGTAGCGGTAGGTGTCATGATAAGTGCGAGTATTGAAGAACCTAATGAAGTATTATCATGAGTACGTAAGCAAAGCATTGGAGAGCAAATGGAGTAAAGATTGATTGGGAAATGGTGTTTTAGGTGGGATCGTAACAAATGACATTCCAACGTATCGATAGGCTACTAACGCTTTTATATAATATAATTGTTATCATAAAAAATCCAAGTCGACGATACGCTTACGCGATTCGATAGTACGATAACAATAAAGGTTATCTTGCACCGTAAACAACGATTATTATTTATTTATCTGGACAGCGTCCGGATAGGATATTTTTACCTTTTAACGTAGATAAGATATATTTTTTGTGCTTTGGAGGCGCTTAGAATTAAATTGGTGATTTTTATTCGTGGTTGTGAAGACCGGGGCAGCGTATTTACACGATGACCGAGTGTCAATCCATGAGTCAATGAATGAGATTGCAATTGTAGAGATCGCCAGAGTTTGTTATGACTTTAGGGCCTTAGTCAGGATTGGTCAGGGACTTGTCAGGGACTTGCATGTCGCCCAGTGCCGGCATTGTTATTGTTGTTCCATGTCATTGAGCAGCTTTCGAGCCGACGTTTTACTAAAAAAGAAAAAAAAAGAAGAAAAAAAAATAATACGTGAATTCATTTAAAACGGTCGGAGATAAAGGTGTATTTTTTTTTTGGCTGTGATAGTAGTTTGTTAAAACAAAGAGCGATGACGATTTCATGACACTGTACTCGGGGATGACGCCGAGTTAAAGATAATACGCAATTTCTTGCTTTCGAAATCTCCGTAATTAGAGCTTAAATCGTTTTAATACGAGTCGCCGGTGCTCGAATCGAATTTCCTGAGCGGCCATCGTCCACGAGGACACGACAGCAAAGTTATCGCTAAATGGCATTGTCGCGCACGGTTACGTTGTATGCCGAGCGTCGATGTACGACCATAGGCGTATTTAAGTGGATTCATGATTTCAGGGCAAATGTTGGTAGGCTGGAGGGGATGGCAGCCCCGACTACCCGGAGAAGTAAAGCGGAATGAAAAAAGGTAAACAATAGAGTGTCAGTACTAGTGGCAATAACCTCCCCCCCCCATCCCATCCCGCCCCGGCGCCGTGGTATCGACCCTTTTTCGTGGCGCTCCCCGTACTATCACCCCTCCCCCTTTCGACGAGCTAAGGACGCCTCCTCCACGAGCGACGTGTCTCTTCTCGTAACCCTCGTTCGGAAATTATGTATGCGAGTGTTCGCAGTGGGGCTAATCGGGCGCGGAGGGGCCGGGTTTTCGCAAGGAATGTGGAATGCGGATACTGTACCGTCCGATCCAAGTGGAATTTCGTCCATCTACCCCCATAGCCCCTACCCCTACCCCCGTAACCCCTACCCCTACCCTACCCCCCCCTACCGCTACCCCCTACCCCCTGCCCCCTACCCCCACCCCACTCCACTCTCGCCCCATCCCTCTCGCGCCCCTACATTGTCATGTTTTTTTTTTCTTCCATCCCTATGTACGAGGCGTAGGGAGGGAGCCCTCCTCCCTTAAGGGGACGGCAATCCTTTCTGCCGGTAGTGGATCAGCTCCCGGCCGACTCGGCGCAATCAGAGACACTCGGTCGCGCTCCCGAAGAAGTGCCGGCTCTTGGCTGGCGTTTGAACAGTTTCCAATCCCTAATGGGATTGCCGGGGGAGGGGGAGGGAGGGAGTTTATTGCAGTCTGCCTATTCCTTATCTCCGTGGGCGATCCTTTGGCAAGAGAGGCGACATTTCTCTCCCGAGTCCGAGTCACGCGGTCGTCCTTTTAACCTCCTAGCCAGTCAATTTCCCGACTCTTTAGTCTCCGGATGCATAATGGATCACCGGCATCGAATCTTTTTATTAATAATAAATGATCTCGAGGCGACCGCTTTCCAGAACATCGAGCGCGTGGATAAATTTAATCCAAGTTGCGTTGCGTTAGCTGACTCCCTCCTTACCGCTATCGATGCGGATCTAGGGTAAGGGGGATGCATTATCCCTTACCCTATCCACGGCTGCCACTATCATAACTAATTACGAAGACGGATTTAGAATCGCCGCCGCCGCCGCCATTTTTTTTCTTTTTTTATTTTTTTTTTTTTTTTACGAACGACGGATTACGTTGAAAAGTCGATTCTTTTCAATTATTTCGTTCCGTCTCGCTTCCTTCGTATCCTCCTATAAATACATCGACTAATAATAACGTCCTTTATGCCCATTACGTCCATTAAAAGCAACATTTATTCTTAGTGCATGGAATCTCGTTTGCGAGCAGCTTGAGAAATTTATAAAGCCGATTTTATTATTAAGAATTACAAGCGTTCGGAGTACGTTCGATGATGTCACTGGATACTCTTAATTGGAGTTTATTTGGAAATTTTATTGCCTCAATCGATAACGGGAGAGAAGAAGAGCCGTTATTTCAAAGCTTCCGTAATATCATATTATTTCTCTTTTCCTTCTCCTCCTTCCCCTCCTCCTCCTCCTCCTCCTCCTACTCCTGCTCTTCTTCTTACAAAACAACCAGAAAATAGTGAAGTTCATTTATTTTTAATAAAATTACTCGTGAATAATACGCTGCAGTGATATTGGCGATGCTCTTAGGATATTACGTTGCGTGCAATTATAATAATTGCGGGTGCAGAGGGAGGGGGGGGACAGACAATGACGGAGAACTGGATGTAGAAACTCATCCTTCGTAGGATGAATTAGAATTCAGATTAGAGAGAGAGAGAGAGAGAGAGAGAGAGAGAGAGTGTCGCGCTCTCTGCTTCTTTGAAGATGGCTGTAGCATGAGTAATGTATTGTAAAGTAGTGCGACAGCAGCTGCTCGACACAACAGTAATCATGTTTATTTATTTATAGAGCCGCTCGGCAATATTGATATCTCGAGGGCAGTAATTATATTTGTTTATCAACAATGAAACGGTATACATTGGGCATAGGCGGTGCAGGTGGAGCTTGGACAGCTTGGACAGCGATAGCGCTCGGAGTAAATAATACGTCGTCAGCGGGTCGTCGTGGGCGAGGGGGAGCGGGGCGGCCGGGTGGAGGAGCTCTCGGTCGCCGGGCTGATAAGGCAGCGTCGAATACGACAAGTCAAAAGTATAAGCCTGCTGCGGATCGCTCGCAGTGAGGGACATTGATATTTCTCGTTGCGCCAGGCGTCTCCCCGACTCCCCCCCACCCCTCCGCACACATCCCCGTCCCACAGCCCTTCTGGATTTAATATGGGAAGGGTCCTTCGGCGAAACGGGAAGCGCCAGAGGGCCAGTGGAAAATCCGCAGACGGAGACTCCCTTTGACCGGGATCCGGAAAATATCCGGTCCATCTGCTGCTCCTCGAGGGGCTCGGGAGGGCGGTTTTAATAAAAACTCCGGGCTTCCTCGTACCAGGGACATTCAAAGAGCCAGAGGGAAGAGGATATTGGATGAAAGCGAGGAGATTAGGTAGCGAGGGGGGGGGAGGAGCCGGAGGAAGCTAATTAGACCGAGTAGTGCGTCGGGCCGATAATAATCGAAGGATAATGTTGTTTGAGAATGTCGGGTACATCGGGGCGAGCGGAATTTCTTGGATAAAATACAGGTCAATAGTCGTGGCTCGCTTATGGTATTTGCTCTTTTAATTCCGCGCGTATGTCGACGGAGCGGGCTCATTCAGGGAGAGTAGAAAGGATTTTATTAGACAGGACAGGACAGGGCTCTCTCCTTCCCGAAAATTCCAGGTTCCGTTCTCCTCGTCTCGGGGGTGGGGGGGTGGCAGCAGAACGACGAGGCTCGACTCCCGGACTGACTGGCAGCGATAGAAACGAAAAGGTCGTGAGTGGCGGTAAACGGCGGGCTCGGGGTCGAGGGGGTCGAGGGGGATGATGGTGGCGGTGGTGGCGGCGGTGGTGGTGGCGGTGGTAGACGCGTGTCCCGCTGCTGAGGAATTAGCGGTGCTTAACGCGGCCGACTGAATGCAACACGTCGCCCGTGACGGGGCGCGCGCACGTGTCACAGCTGTGTACGGGCTGTGGAGGCGGTATGGAGGCGGTGTGGCGGCGGTGCGGAGGCCGGGCTGCGGCGAGGGCCTCAAAATCGTCGGCATTCGGGTTTTTGGCTTCCGCGGAGGGTGAAAGCCGATCTCGACTCTCCGATTTCACGGGCAAGTAATTTAAATCCCGTCGAGTTTCCCATATTTAACTCGGCCAGTGGCGTAAATGCGCTGGCCACCACCGACACCGACGTTTTCGCTCGGTCAAACGAAGACGAGCCGCCGTTGATCGTCCTGCACTTACTGCACTTACGGACCGTCGATCTAATTGCTCCTCGTCCGGGCTCCCGAGCGCAAACGCATCCTTTAGCGTAAAACAATACCAAGGAGACTGCGAAAGCCGACGAGGGTTACGTTTCCCTACGCAGCGGAGATTCCCGTGATTTACTTACCGGCAAGTCCCGTATAATATTAACGATTATACGGAACATTGAATAATATGCCCCTGATTGAGACGACGACGGGGATCTCTTGCGCTCCATCTCCTCTCGTCCGTACCTGCACGATCTTGCCGAGATTAAATGAGATACTCTTACGGAGTAAAGCGATGTTATCGCCATACCCAACCTGTCGCGCACCTTCCTCGGCCTTTTATTCTTTTCGAGCCTTTTAAACAGAGAGCTTTGCGAGTGCGAAAGCGGTGCTCTTATTTGTCAGAGACTTTTCGTAGAAATGAGGTCGTCCCGTGCGCAGCTCGTAATGAGCACATCGCTATGTGAGGAGTCATCGAAATGTGCTGGCGCACATCGTTACGCGCGCCCGATAGAATGAATAAGAAGTCATTACGAGACGGAGTCGGCCATTGACGATGCCTCGATGAGATCTACGAAATTAGAAAGGATCGTTGTTGGTTATTGGGGGAAGGAAAACAATATTTCCGACTGCACCCACGTACCTTTTACGGTCGTGCACAGCAGCAACACTTTTCACGATCGTTAGCATCATGCTTATACCATAGCCTAGGGACAGAGGCTGCCGTCGAATGTATCGGTCATGGTCTTAGAAATTCACAAGTACCGAATTATACATGAAAAGCCTTCGCTGCACTTGCTACGCTCCGATCGACTCGCGCGCACGCGCACACCCTCTGCGGCATTATGAATTTGCATCACGTACGCGTAGAATAAAATACGTATGATACAGAATACTCCACGTTTCAATTCATTTTCATGTATGAATCCTGAATCCGTTTCCGAGCATCTCAAACTTCATCGATTAATCTTAATTTCTACAATATAATGTACGGCAAGATAAGCAAGCACTATATGCATGTAAGCATACACTCACTCATTCTGTATTCGGAATCACGATCGAAGAATATCTAATTCTCGGCACATAAAGAGGGATCATTTATTCCAAGCTCGTACACCACTTGATAATGTATAGATGTATTAAAAGTATTTTATTGATATTTCGAGACCTAGATACTAATTTAGAATCATAAATAAAACGAGGTTGTGTGGTGAGTTGAGATGTTTTCTCTCCTTATTAACGAGTGAAAAGCAGGACAAAAACAAACAAACAAACAACGACAAAAATAATCCCAATAACACAAAATCCATTGCAATCACAGAGAATAGTCCATTAAATTATTTAGGAATAATAATAACAATAATGATAATGATAATGATAATAATAATAATAATAATAATTTACGTACGTAGGCATTGACGATTGGCGAGCGTTGGCGAGGTTTACCAATAATTCCTTTGTCTCCTTTCCGCGGAATTTTGCCCATTTCCATCCTCCCGTACCGCGACCCCGTACGTCTTCCTTCTTTTATCTACAATGCGATCGAGCGTTATTTACGATTACGTTGTATTACCGGCTTTAAAAGTAAGTTTAATACGTGGGCATAGTGAGGGAAGGAGGACGCCTTATGAAAGTCTTATGAAATAAAACGGAGAATAAGGATGCAGGAGTCGAGTACTGCGTGAATCGAGCGCATTAACTGCCGTGATTGACGATTCGATGGTTAAAAAAAAAAAAAAAAAAAAAGGATGTAGGGGTTGTTATCTTAAAGGAGAATCTAATTCCCATCTCGATTGGCATCGGACGGGCATCGGACGGGCATCGGACGGGCATCGGGTTCCCTTTTTCCCCGAGACCGTGGCTGCCCCCCCTAATAAACATCCCTAATGTAGGTTTGCGGCGGAGTCAAGTCGACCGAGATAAAAGTGCCGTGAAAGTATCCCGAGGATATCTCGAAAACGGCAATGATCCAGACTCTTGGCTTCGCTTGAGAGCCCCGGCTCTCTTCTTCCTAAGCCCAATGTCTTCTTTATGCCCTGTACGATTTGCAGGGGCGGAGGTGGGCGAGGGCTAACGACGTTTGGGACAAAAAGAAAATGGATCGGACGACGGGGTTCGATGGGTCACGTCCCACCCAAACATGGCCTGCCGGCATTTTTCATTATTACTCCCCTCCACCGCGCTGCCGCGCCACCCGTCGCTCCTATGACGTTCCGCTCGGATCTCTCTCTCTCTCTCTCTCTCTCTCTCGGTCGGGTAGGTCGGTGCGTGGGTGGGTTGAGGGGGGGAGGGAATCACTTCCAACCCGGGAGAAGGACCTCTCGCGGCCCGGGATTCATCCTCGCGACACCGGTGGGCCCATCGCCTTATTATCGACTTCCTACCCGACTAACGGGGCTCCTGCACGTCATCGTGGATCGCTGATCCCCCTCTCCCTCGCTCCCCGCTCCCCTCCCCGCTCCCCTCCACTCCCGACCCCCCACTCCCCTCCAGCTCTCACCCGTCACCCTCGTGTTGCTACTCCTTGGCGGTGATTGGCGTTGATTGGACATTAGGAGTCGACTCGGGCGGGAAGAGCAATCGCTCCTTGTAATCTTAGCTCATAATATCTCCGGCGAGCCGTCCCCATTCAACAGGTTTACGCGCCGAGAGACGTTAATAGCTTGATACGAGTGATTTAATAGGGCGAACCGAAGCGAGCCGACGGTCCATCCCGTATTTTCTGCTACTATTTGCTCCGTTGCTTACGGCTGTGACAATGGCCGCGTGATTTTTGAATAAATTCGCCAAAGCCAGACAGAGAGGAGTCGTAAGGGAGCAATTAGAAAGCGGGGCATTAGTGCGGAGGGGAGGGCGGCTCATTAGCATATTCGCTGCGTCAGTGTCTCGTTAACAGTACGAGTACGTTAATAAAGTGGCCGGCGATCTCACCCATACACGTAGCCGAGCCTTTGTGAAATTCCTCCGTAGCCGGTGCCGTTGCCGTTAGCTTATCAATTTATACTTGGGCCGAGGAATTCACAATCAGCGGTCGTCTGGCAATTATTATTGGCCGTTCTCTGACCACCTTCTAAATAGCCAATGGTAGAACCCGCGCCATCGCCCCTCCCCTCCCCCCGTTTCCCCGTTCCGCCGTTCCAAGGTGTCCCTTTAAACAGAATAAAAGGAGATACGCGGCAAACGGTGGCCTCAAAGCACTTAAAAGGACGCCCGGACCTTCTGGAATAACGATAAGCGCATAAACAAATTAGGGGTTGGGGGGAGGGGGCGGGGGCGACATCGTTGCGTCCCTGATCGAGGATTCTCAAAAGGAATTCGAAAGGAAGGAGGGCGGTAGGGAGTCGAGAGGGGTTGGAGGGATGGACGGCGGATGGCGTGCGTGAGTACGAAAGAGCCCTGCGGTCGGCCGTTGAATTATTGAAAGCGCGAGGGAGGGATGGAGGGAGGATACAGGGGGGCGACGAAGCCTCGTAGCAATTAAAGCAAATAATTAGAGCAGCGCGTCGTAGCCGAGGGTCGGAGTCGGCTGGGTGGACGACGACGACGTGGACGACGACGTGGACGACAACGTGGACGACAACGTGGACGACAACGTGGACGACGATGACGACGGGGGGTCAGTTTCGTTGGCTCGGAGCGGAGGGAGAGGAGACGGACGCGGTTGGACGAGTGACCCGCTGCCGGCAATCGAGTGGATGAGACCCCTCGTCTTTGCTACTGCTGCCGCTGCTGCCGCTGCTGCTGCTGCTGCTACTGCTCCCGCCGCCGCTCCCGCCACCGCACCCGCCGTCGCCGCTCTCGACCCTCGTCACTTGGGGTGGAGTCAGGAGCGCCCGAGGGGTGGGGGTCGGGTCGTGCGCTCGAGCCCGCGGGCCAATTTACGTAATCGTACACTCCTCTCTTTGTCTACGGGCTCGGCCTCTCCCTCGCTCGCTTTACTTAAACCACCCCCACCCACCCGTGTTGACACTCCTATTACCTGACACGACGGCCCGCTCGGGGCTGTGCGCGAGGGTTATTGGGGACCGGCGAGGATCACGCATGGTTGAACGAGATCCCACTCTCGTTGGCTTTCCTTTTCTTCTTACTCTCGGCTGCTCTCCGTTCCATACAATCATCTCGTCGTGCCGCTACTGCTTCCGCCCGCAGCCTTTGAGGAATTCGTTCTTCTGGCATGACACGCTTTATTGTACTGCTGTTTCTGCTGATGCTG
Organism: Ceratosolen fusciceps; assembly: GCA_018883505.1. Taxonomy (NCBI): domain Eukaryota; kingdom Metazoa; phylum Arthropoda; class Insecta; order Hymenoptera; family Agaonidae; genus Ceratosolen; species Ceratosolen fusciceps. The sequence goes on along the minus strand of RCIC01000003.1, from coordinate 8,855,592 downwards.
CTGCTGCTGTTGCTGCTGTTGCTGCTGCTGTTGCTGCTGCTGTTGCCGCTGCTGTTGCCGCTGCTGCTGTTGCTGCCGGTGTCGCTGTCGCTGTCGCTGCCACTCTGCCTGTCTGGAGTTGCTCGAATACGGCTGGGCCGAACGGGGTCGGGGACGGGGGCGCGGCACTTTGGTACCTTTTTCTCTCGAGATTCCTCCGTGACAATAAGTACAATGGTATTTTTCGGTATTATGCCAGGACTTTTTATTACTTTATTCCTTCTTACTTACTCCTTCCCGTATCCCCTCAATCCCTCCGTCCCTCCGTCCCTCCGACCCTCCATCGCTCCTTCACTCTACGCCTCCCCCTCCCCCAAACGGAACGTCACCCCACCACCGCCCTACCGTCCTCGGTACTTCTCACACTCTCACTCAGTACGTCAAATCGACCGACGTCAAATCCACCACCATTTATTTATAATAATTCTCCTCTTCTCTATTTTCATTATTCATTTCTTTTTCGACTGACTTGTATTTTCATTATCTCGAGTGTAGCGGCAGAAGCAGCGACTCCAGTACATTTTAACATTTATTTTTATTCTTCCGTAATGCTATGGTGACGTAATATTGAGGGAATGGCTTCATGAAAGCTTGTATTGTAAGTCAAAGTGAAGTATCGTTTGATGCTCTGTTGCTGAGGAGTCGCATGGGGTTCGAGTTCGAGTCGGGGTTGAAGTTTTCTGCCCTACAAGTGCTTGACATGGAAACCTTAAATTACATTAAATTATTATTACACTCAATTTAAGAGGTGAATTTCGGATTCTATGCTTTTTTACGATCACGCGCTCCTTGCATTTACTTATTTTTAAATAATACAATTCGTTAATTTCACTATTTTTTCATTACTCAAGTTCCTTATGTTGCAACTGTGTCGGAATTAGTAATTGCATTTATAAAGTTAACGTTTTTCTGCCTCAAAATCCTTATAAACTTCATTCGTATACTTCATTCAAGGAACAAATGATGCAAAATATACAGCTTAAAATTCGTTGTAAAACCTGTTAATGTAATTTAGGAAATTAATTTCTAGAGAGCAAAAGCAGAACAATATAATACAATGATCAAAGGATCTTTAGAGAATACTCGTGGGTCGTTTAGTGATTCGCAACTAATGCAATACAGTGAATAGAATAGCGTTAAAATGAGAACGAGGGCATAAAGATTTTTAGGCGCCGAAGGGCGGTTATTTCGATACTCGGAACAACAGATAATCAAGCTTTCGCCAATTAAGGACATATTCATTGAGGGGGGAATAAAAAAGATACATCCAAGGATTGATAGGATGCTGTTATGAGCATTTCATCTCCGCGGTATTTTTATCTCCTCGCATTAGAGATGGGAATCGATCGTACTTAATTGTCTTTATGGCCTTATCGTTTCCCGGCTCCCCCGCCTACTGTAACGAGATAGAGAGAGAGAGAGAGTGCGTGTGTGCGCGTGTGCGAGAGGGACGGCCAATACATTTCGCTTTTCAGTATTTTTATCGCCTTAAGCATGAATTATCGTGGCGTAGGAGCCGTAAATGTCTCCCACGCAATCGGCCGATTGTCGTAATTAGTCCATCTATCGCTCGTCCGCCATAATGAATTGATTGGCACGCTCGAGAGAGAGAGAGAGAGAGAGAGAGAGTCGGCGGCCGCCGCAAGTAATTTTCTGCCGAGTTACGATATTTTTCCTGGGAAATTTCAAATTAATCGATAATGCCTCGCGCGTCCCCGTTAATGCAATAAATTTTGAGGCCGAAGTAAATATTTGGCCCGCGCGTAGGCGAGAAGAGTCGGCCCTCGTTGCCGCGCACCCGCAGCATCCTTAAGCTTGGCCTCGGGTCCTTCTTCTCCGTCCCACCCCGCCCCGTCCCGCCCCGTCCCATCCCGTCCCGTCCCGTCCCGTCCCGTCCCGCCCCACCGCGCCGCGCCGCACCGCCACGCCGCCACGCCACGCCACGCCACGCGGCAATGCTCACTGTCACGAATTCAATGGGGAAACCGAGGCGTCCCCGCAGTTCGCAGTTCGCAGTTCTCGGAAGCGTCAAAGAGTTCGCTGCTACCAAGCACCGGGGCGCGTGCCATCTGGTCGTTTTTTCCCTTTTTTTCCCCTTTTCTCTATTTCTTTTTCATTCTTTCTTTCTTTCTTTTTTCTTCTTCTTTTTTTTCTTTTTTTTTCTTTTTTTTTTTTGCTTCTCACGGAACCGAGAGCCATAGCTCTTCTTCTTCTTCTTCATCTTCTTCTTCTTATTTGGTTCTCAGTCGCCGAGGATGACGATGATGCTGGCGGCGACGAGGCGGACACTGACGGCGAGCGGACGGTTCCTCGGAAGCACAAGGCCAGCCTCCGGTCGTCCGGAACCCGAGTTCACGGCCATTCGCTACAATGTCAAGCGGGGCCCTTATGCCCACCTCGAAGATAGGCATGTCACATTCTTCGAGAAGCTTCTCGGACCCGGGGGCGTAATAACCGAAGCCCAAGAGTGTCAACCGTACAACGTAGATTGGCTGAGGATCGTCAAAGGTCAGGCCCTCTCACCCCTCCGTGTCCTTCCTTATTAATGCTTCCAGCCATGCGGACAATAAGACGTCGAAAATCCTACATGATCAAGCACACGATCCAGTATCTTTCTAATTCAGCCCTCTTCGTCCACCGTTTTAGTAAAAATTGTTTAAACAGCGGCTTTTCAATGCCCGAATTCAGTCGCTTTCAAGACATCGTACGTCCGACAACCGCGAAACGCAATTTTTTTTTTTTACAAACACCCTTACCACATACAGATGAAAGCTCATTCTCATTAATGCGAGCTGAGTCAGCCGGTAAGTTAGATCCCGACAATTCCGTCCTCGTATTCGGCGAGCGCGCCGTATCTCACTGATCTTATTCCCCGAACTAATTAAAATAAAAAGGTGTCCTTCGATTTATGTCTCCTTCAAAACGATCTTTTAATTAATTACAATACGAGCTTTAATTCTTCATTGATTTCCATCACTGAATAACTCTCGATAATTTGCAGCCTTTGAAAGCCGACCTTCCCCCTATAAATTGTTTTCTTTTTCCTTTTTTTTTTCTTCTTTTTTTTTTTCGTTTTTTAAGGAAGGAAAAAGATTTATCGAGACTACATCGGCTGCTTTCGTATTATAGCTACTTTGTTTACAGGCTGGGACTTACGAAGAGTAATTTGCGTACGTGAGTGTTGAAATAACGTGTACAAATAACAGACGCTTTTCGCTGAGAAATCCTATCGGAGGAAAAATCCCGACAAGCTCGCCAAATCTAATGGAATATTTAAGTTGGCATTTCATTACAAAGGACTTATGTCGGAAAATAAATGCCCGTCAGTCTTCCGAAACGGTTACTCACTGTTGCATTTTTAAAACTTGTATTACTTTATTACATACGAAGTTAATAAAAAATTTTATTCCATCTTTCTCATTACGTACGTATTCTGCCTACATCCTAATTGCACCTTTACACTGCCTGCTCATAAGACAAATCTTAGACTAATGAATGTATATGTTTCGTGTATTATCCACATAATAATGGAGTTATATAATGAATAAAAATTTCATTCCATAATTAATGAGCAATTCGACGACTAACAGAAGGAGATTAAACGGTCTGGCCCACTTTCAATGGATCCTCCGCGACATTTAAATTTAAGTAATTAATACGTGCCGGGTGTATTGCCTTAGCATACGTTTAAATGAAATTGCAGGGAACTCGAACGGAATAATTGTCTAGTTTACATTGTTAGCGCACGCACGAGAGAAAAGAGAGAGAGAGAGAGAGAGAGAGAGAGAGAGTTTTTATTTACAAAGTGGCGCATACGATGTACGTTTAATATCTTGTTTTACGCTCGCTGGTTGCGAAGCTTCGCGTTTTAATGGGTCGTATTTGATCGCGAGTGTATTATGCTCGGCTTCCGGAAGAGGGACGTTTATAATTCACGTTGCCGAGGAAAGCTTTCAAACCTACGGGGGGGGCGGCGGCTTATTAACGAAGGACTGGTGATGGAGGCGCCGGAGGGGGGGCGGGAGGGAGGGGCGCTTTGTTCACGAAGCCGTAGCTTATGAATCGCGAGAAAGTAATAAAGCGAGTAGAGGGCGTAGGAGAGCGCGTCTTTACCGACCGAGGGCTTTGGTAAGACCGAGCGCTTGACAATCGATGAGAGAGAAAGAAATAAAGAAGCTTGGCAAGAAGATGGAACGGTTCACTAGGGGCAGCGAGGCGTAAAAACAGAGAGAGAGAGAGAGAGAGAGAGAGAGAGAGAGAGAGAGTAAAAGGAAAGTAAAGAAAAAAGAGAAAAAGAGAGCGCGAGGTATCGCGAATGTCCTTCGTAAAAGTCGTAGGAGAAATAAAAGGAGCAAATAGAATTAGGCCCCGGTTTCACGCAGCGTTCATCCTTAAAAGGCTGGGGCGCTTTGAGAGATCGGGTCGGAGGTAGTGACGGATGAGCGATTGTTTCATCGGGGTACCCGGCATACCTGCGCCCCAGGGACGATGATGATCGTCCGGGCGAATTCTTGGGTCGGGGCCGGCGGCGGCTTACATAAATTGAGACGCGCAGAGGCGCCACGCGCTGTTGTTCCCAGGAGAGATAGAGAGCGAGAGCCAGAGAGAGAGAGAGAGAGAGAGAGAGAGAGAGAGAGAGAGAGAGAGAGAGAGAGAGAGAGACGCGTCTCTTCTGGCTCATTGCTCGGGTGGCGGTGGTCTACCGGGGCCCCTGGGGGGAGGGGGGCGAGGTTAGAGGAGGGCGCGCAGGGCCAACCCGACCGACTAACCCGTAGCTGGACTGTTTCTGTCTCTCTGTCCGCAGGATCGAGCCGACTCGTGCTGCGGCCGAGGAGCACCAAGGAGGTCTCGGAGATCCTTGGATACTGCGACGGGGAGAGGCTCGCGGTTTGCCCCCAGAGCGGCAACACCGGCCTCGTGGGCGGCAGCGTGCCCGTCTTCGACGAGATCGTCCTCTCGATGCGGCTCATGGACCGGATCATCCAGACGGACGAGCTCGCCGGTGAGGAAGCCAGGAGGGAGAGGGTGCCCGGCATCGTCGGATCTTTCCAGGAGCACGGCACCATCCTAGCGCCGATCGCTTCCGTCTTCCTTCCCCCCCCCCTCCTTTCCACCCTCGCCACTCCCCAGCCCGGTAATGCATGATTTGCGCGATCGAGGCTACCTCGAGCATGAGAGCTGACTTTGCTTAATGCTCGGCTGGCCGCGCAAGTGAATTTCAGACCCTACTGCAAGGAAGGCTGCGTCGGCGGTACGAGCAGGGAGAGAGAGAGAGAGAGGAGAGAGAGAGAGAGAGAGAGAGAGAGAGAGAGAGAGGAGGTGTGGTGTCGGTGGCGGTGGCGGTGGCGGTGGTAGTGGTGGTGGTAGTGGTGGTGGTGGTGATGGTGATGGTGGCGGTGGGAGACGGATCGAGCCTCGGAAAATGAAACGTCTTTGTTCGTGGTTAGAGAGAGACAGAGAGAGAGAGAGAGAGTCGTGGCCCTGTCGAAGGGAAGTCGAGGGAAACTGAAAAAACAAGATTCAGCAGGTCAGCCTGCTCCGTTCGGCAACATCCGCTTCAGATAAGGCTCACACGCACGTAGGGCCGCTACCCACACAACCTACCCCCATTAATAAATAATAAATGCCCGAGGGATGGGCTTATTTTATTTTCTTTTTTTTTTTCTTTCCATCTCCCTCTCTCCATACGACAGTTTTAGCTGTCTTCCGTTCTTCTCCTTCAGTTGGCTTTCACCGGCCGACCTTTCTAGTAGTCGGCGCTCAGAAATAGGAAATAAAATACGATCCTTCGGGAAGGCTCGGAGTCCCCGCCGTAATTGAAAGCAAACGTCAAGCCGACAACGTCCGTAATTGTAATTGATCGTAACCTGGACGTTTTCCCTTTGTTTTTAGACGAATTCGTGGGTAGGAGGGGCGAGTGGTGACTCGCAGCTACTCTAGAGCCGGGGACGCGTTCGGACGACCCGTTTCCTTTAAGGGCGACAGTTGGCCCGCGTTCGACTAATAAATAAGGATGCCGAAAGCCGCAAGGAAGCGTCGAGAGTTACTTCAAACATCTCGTAAATTTATCATGGAGTTTGGCACTTAGTTTCCGTGGTTGCGCGTGTGCCTGTGCCTGTGCCTGTGCATGGGCACTGATAGGGATGGGCTACGTTATTTTCTGAGGTGCGCGTAATTCGACCAGAGAGAAAGAGAGAGAGAGAGAGAGAGAGACCACAATGGACTTTATTTTTATTTTTCGAAAGAGAATTATAGAGCGGATGCCGATTAGCGGGTATTGCGAGCCGTTTGTGAAACCTAGCGAGAGATCGTGGGGGGTGGGGAATAGATAGATAGATAGATAGAGAGAGAGAGAGAGAGAGAGAGAGAGAGAGCGGGCAGGCATATCTTGAACATGATGTCTTGTGTAGAGAATCGAGCGAGCGTCGAGGTACGGAGGGTAAAGGGGGAAAAAAAAGTCGCTTAAATAGCCTTTGGCTACGAAATAACGGCTCTCACAAGGTGCCAAATTTTTTCTTTCCACCCACAAAGGAAAGCGAGGCGAATTTATTTTAGTTTCGAAAGCATCCTCGAGCGTTATCTGAAAAGTTGGGCAAGCAAGCCTCGGCGGATAGGATGAGATCCCTTTTTCAGTTTCGTCTCTCTCTCTCTCTCTCTCTCTGTCTCTCGTGGAATCTCGTAGATCGCAAAGTTTCGAGTGCTAGAGCGACTGTCGTAGAAATTTATTTTCTCTCGTTAGGATCGTGGTTTGAAGAGCCGAGCCGCTAGTGAAGGAAAAGCAAAGCAGTAGATTCTATAAGCAGAAAGTGCGTAAATCACGAAAACGCTCGGACTTTCATTGATAATTCTCTATTAAAAATTCTTGGGTCGAGGGTAAGAGTCGAAGGAGGAGCAGGCGGAGGAGGCGGAGGAGGCGGAGGAGGAGGACGAGGGAGAGTTCGAAAAGTTAATAGCGGCGGTGAAGAGGTCCGGGCGGATCGGTCCTTTAAAAATCTCGGATGGGAAAAAGGGTCGTCGAGTGTGTCAGGTCGGTTCGGGTCGAGCCGACCGAGGGGGATACCTGTTGTGCACCGGACCCGAGAAATAAAATAAACACGCGAACATTAGTAAGCGGTCAGTGTAGTGCAGAAGCCTCTTGCCGTAAAAAGAAATAAACGAGGCCCCGGGGGCCCTAGGAGCGCTAACCCGGCAAACTAAGATGTGGCTTACGTTATTTTTTTTTACTGACTCTCGCTCTTTTGTAGTTTCACCGCGGCTCTCCGCTGCTCTCTCTCTCTCTCTCTCTCTCTCTCTCTGTCCCTCCCTCCCCCTTCCCCATTCGACCCCGCCAATCCTCCTCGCCGCGCGCGGCACTTATATATTTGCCTAGGCTACAATCTCCCCGCAATTAGCTTAGACCCTACAAGTTTTTCAAAGCCAGCGTACGCGCCGCTACTTATTTATTCATCTCCCTTCATGATTCTGCATACGCGAGTCCTCCCTCCCTCTCCACCCTCTCCACACCCCCCCCTGTACAACCTCCGCCTCGACCCCTCCCCGACGCCTCTCCTCTTCCACAAAACAATAATTACATCAGCGCTGGCCCGCACGGGAACGGGACGAAAATCAATAGTAACGATAAGGGCTCGCTAATGGCTTGCACAACGGCATTGGCTATCGATCCATCAACTTTATAACTAAAATATTATTAATCCCTTAGCCTGGGTATTAATAATGTTTAAGGGAAAAGGTCATGGGGCCAAAGGGATAAAAAAAAAAAGACTGGCTCGGGGGCTTTTGTTGCGGCCGAAGGAAGGTGGATAGAGATGGGAAAGCCGTTTTCGGGATAGAGGGCGCTCCGACCTGTCCTCGCCAATTACGAGAGAAAAGCAAAGGAACGGGAGGACACGTAAAGAAACGTAATAGCCGGCATTGCCGCGTAATTATCGATAATAACGCGAGCTAATTTAAAGAGAAAACGCGGGCCCGCGTGTACGCGAGGATATTGTTGCAAGAGAGCGAGAGCCGAGCCTGGGAGAGGGTAATTATTGCGTGGAGCCAGGACTTTTGCAGCATGCGATCGCGAAATCATAGAACGGCGCCGCGTTCATTAAACGGAAATCCGTTTCATCATCCGCTTAAAAGAAAGGGAGGGAGGATGGTGGAGGACGAGGAGGAGGAGGAGGAGGAGGAGGAGGAGGAAGGGAAAAAAAAAAGGTACATCCTATTCGCTCGGCTCCGCCGAACGCCTCACCTTTCGCACCGCACTTAATTGCACTCTCAATAACGGCGCTAATCTAGATCCCGTGCGCACGCCACGTTCCACTCGCCAGCCTCCCCCCTCCCCTCCATTCCCCAAGTACCGTAATCCGCTCATCCACCTCGTTGTATATCTCCCCCCCCCTCTGTCCCTCTACTCAGGCAATCTACTCCAGCCGAAATGCCTCCTTCCATTAGCCAGTATACGTCTCTCGCTCTTTATCTCTCTCTCTCTCTCTCTCTCTCTCTTCTCTCTCTCTTTAGCTCTCGACAGCTATCGCTTACTCTTCTTACCGTATCAGTTCCTGATTTTGCGAGGACCGTTAGCGGCTCGAGCGAAAGGGTCCGAGCGATCAAGGAATCGTCGAAATGGGGGCGAACGGGGATAAGTCGAAATAAATGTCGAGAGGGCGAAAAACCGAGCGCGATATAATCTGAATGCGTAATGTGATTTGTAAAAGGCTTTCCGCAGCTAATACTTGCCCCGCTCCAGTTATATATATATATATATACTCTAATTGCAATATACGTAAAGAGGACGTAAACGTAACTTTATCCTCAAAAATTATCTTCCCAACTAGCTCTAGCTCTCGGCGCACCGACTCTCACCTCCCCCACCCCCACCCACGCCTCTCACCAAATAATAATAATAGCTCTACCACGGTTTTCTAGCCTGCGCGATTCGAGGACTTTTACAATTACATTGGCCGGGGCGGAGGGGAGTCTCGTTACTTTTAATAAAACCCATATTTCACGAAATCGATAGTTCATCGGCGCGGGGACGGGGGCAGGATATACGTCGTATCCAGCGGAACCTTGCATCGTATTTGCATTTTATAATTGCTTCCCCAACTCGTACGTATACGTGTATACGTATACACACGTGTGAGCTCGATTGTCATTGAGATATATATCCGTAGCGACATTTCAGTAAAGAAATGCCAAACAATAACAATGAAAATCAGAGGAGACCGTAATTGCGCTGATTTAGTGAGAAAAGCAATTGTAAGCCTCGAGGATCGAGCCTGCTTAATTAGGAAATCGATCGGTCGATAGCGGCATCCGAAAAGTATACTTTGTACCGACAACGTTTTCGCAACCTTTTGGTATACGGACGTAGTCCCGGTACGGTACCTCGTCACTCTCGGCTGGAAGCAACTCCGTAGCCAGGAAGCCATCCAGCGTCCAAAGCGTCAAACGGAATAAAGGAAACTGTGCGGCGGCAGCGAGTACGTCCAACCTTCAAAGAGCATTTCGTGTAATGAGTACTCACTCGGGAGCGGCGGAGAGTTGGGGGACAAAAAAACAAAACAAAACAAAACAAAACAAAAACAAAAACAAAAACAAAACGAAAACAAAACGAAAACAAAACAGAAAAATAAATAAATTAAAAATAATAATAATAATAATAATAATAATCCTGGCAAGTAAGTAACTGGTAAGTTTGGTCGGAGGAGTTCGCCACGGCTCGTTTCGTCGTTCGGATTCTATTTATTCTAGTCGCTCGTGGTAAAGGAGCGAGAGTAAGGCCGAGCCGAGGCGGCCGAAAGAAAATAAACGCAAACAAACACCTGTTTCGCCGGTAAGAAAAAGGTCGAATGCGCAAGTCCCGTGGGCTGTTGCGGCATTACACTCGGCCGCCTCGAACCTTTCGGTGCAAACAAATACCCAGCACGCGATAGGAGCAATTTTAAAATCGGGCCCCTTTACAAGGACGTAGCAACCTGTGGTTAGCTCATTCCTAGGAGCGAGCCGCGGGTTTCCCGCATCGCGAACCCAACAAGCCACGATGATCCTGCATCCAACGAACAACTCTTGAGCTCCTCTGACTCCGCCCTACTTAATTACCGTTCAAGCACGCGCACGTGCATCCCGGGTGCGCGAATAAGGTATTATGCGGTGACGAGGTGGCACCGGGGTGCCGCAACGTCGGCTCGGCCCCGACGTCTTCTCCGCGCCAGGAGTGAGTCACCGCGGGTGTCGAGGCCGACTGCTCGACTGCGGATCGTCGATCGCTCGATCGTCCATTCGGTCGAAGTTGGTGCGGACGGCCGGGGGAAGAGGACTCGGTAGCCGGCTAGACGTCACAGCGCGTCATAGCCGCCGTAGTTGGGTCACGTGGCCGAGTTTCGTTATGCAAATAATTCTCGACTGGGCATCGATAGCGCGACGCCGGCATCACCGAGCCGGCATTTGTATTCAGAAGCTCGGAATGATGCAACCTGAATTCCAGATCGCTCGATTTCCATATTCGTAGTTGCGAAACGTCCGTGTGTTGCTCGCGCGCACGCCCAACACCAGCAAATCTACTTACATAACGGCCCATAACGCGTAATCCAGAAGTTTTACGAAAAACGTCCTGGGCCGGCTCAGCTATCGGCCCAGCCCGGGCACGGCACCTCGACTCAGCCATTCGCAGCAAGAGCGTTAACGGCCCTGGCTGATAAATGAAGTATTGAACTGTCATTGAATACTCGGAAGGAGCCAGCCGGTCAGCCGTGAGATTCACGGCCGAGAGGATACCGAGGCAGAATAAGCGTTAAGAATGATAAGAGACAGGGACTTATGCAAATGATTTATGTCCGCGCTCATTCATTGTGTATCCGTAGCCCATGGGCGGCGCTCAAGAAGTCAAAGCCCAGCGACCGTGAGGGGTTCCGGGGGGAGCGAAAGTCCTTATCTCGCTCCTCGGGCTTTGTGCGGTACGAGAGCTAGAGAGAGAGAGAGAGAGAGAGAGAGAGAGAGAGAGAGAGAGAGAGAGAGAGAGAGTGCGGGGGAGAGGGAGAGAGGGAAGTGAGAAAATAGGAAAAGCTCTTAACGAGGCCATTAGCTGGGGCGACGGGGAATGGGGGGAGGGGAGGAGGACGAGGAGGTGGAGCAAGGCTCACGGACCACATGTTTTGCAGGTGTCTTGGTGTGCGAGGCCGGTTGCGTGCTGCAGAAGCTCGATGAGCATCTGAACGGCCGCGGCCTGATGATGCCCATTGACCTTGGGGCCAAGGGCAGCTGCCTGATTGGCGGGAACGTGGCCACCAACGCGGGCGGACTCCGACTGCTGCGCTACGGCAATCTTCACGGCAACGTCCTGGGTCTGGAGGCTGTAAGGATTCGGTAGCCGAGGACCGTAGACCTCTGATCGATCGCCAACTCCTCCCCCCCCCGTCCCCATCCGACCCCTACCTACTCTTTCCAATACAACCGCCACCTCCTCCTCTTCCTCCTCATCCTCCCGGACGTTTTCCCTTTGTCCGGTAGACACGGCGCGCTTCGCGCCTCCCTCCCTCCTTTCTTTTCCGTTCCCTCGGCCCTGTCTACAGCGGCCCCGGGGACGAGGATATCTGCCGGGACTATTATCGTCGCATTGATTCGCATTATTGGCTTATGTCACTGACCTCCCTCTTATTAAACGGACGATCGAATAATCATTCCGCGCGAATCCCATTGAATTCGATTTAACCGCAACAAATACATCTAATTACCATAGGGCTTAATTGCTCGTATTGGCTTCCGCTCTACGCGCTCGCCCACCGTCTCATTTTTATTACAATACGCCCGACTTATAATCACCCTATACAAACATTTGCCCTTACCTCCCTCGACCCACAGATTTCCCTTTATCTTCCGAGCACAATAGCACGCGGGGACACATATGTTTTTATAAAATCCTTTATGCAGCTTTCAATACCCGCTCACTCTCTCACTCCACTCTCACTGACCCCCACTCTCTCTCTCTCTCTCTCTCTCTCTCTCCCCCGGTATAATAATAACGCGTTAATTATAATTGAAAGTTCGTAACTCTTTAATTGCCCGGCACTTCTCTCGCCTAATACTTAATTAATAAGACACGGACAGTAATAAAGGTACTCTATCCCTTGATCTAATCATGAATTCCCTCGAGATGAGCGCGTGCGCGCACGAGAGAGATAGATACATAGATAGATAAACAGAGAGAGAGAGAGAGAGAGAGAGGAGAGGGAGAGAGAGACAAAGGCGCTATTTTGATATTTTAATCTCATTTAAGCTCTCCTTATCTTTCGCGTGCAATAAGCTTCAATTAATTATTAAAAGAAAAAAAAATTCCTTGCTAGCGTTGTCGGGAGGGGATGCATCCGTAGAAAGTAACGGGCGCTGTAAATAATTGACGGCGATATCGTGAATCGACGCGAGGATGTAGCTGGCGCTTAAGATCCGGGCGCACGGAGCGTCGTAATTACGGGGTAATTTATGCAAATTAAATGTACAATGGGAAATTAGTTTTGAAGAAACGCGAAGAGAGCTCGGCTCCGGATTATTTGCCCAGGGGATGGCTTAAGCCGGCCTGGCTACGTTTGAATAAAATATAAAATCGATGTGTTTAAGGGTTCGCCTTTATTTACGGAGACGGATAAGCTCGTTGATTTTTTTTTTTTTTTCCTTCCTTTCTTTCTGCCATTCCTCGTCCGTCCCTCCCTCCCATCCTTCCTTCCGCCTTACTTAATCCCCGAAATCTTATTGTTATTGCAAAATGGTCTCGGGCAGGCGGAGTTGTTGAAAGGCGGCGAGAGTGAAAGCGGGCGAGGCGATAAAAGGGCGATTCGTGAGTCGGCGAGGCCGTTTTGGAAATCGATCGTTTCCCTAAAACATCGCAGACCCTCGGTCGGATGGGGTGACGGGCGACGGTGGGTCGGAAGGGGACGGGAGGGGGGCGAGGCGAGCCACGGAAGCCCGATGATCGCTCATGGGGTTCGTTTGCGTGCGCAGGTGCTGGCGAACGGGAGAGTCGTCGACTGCCTGAGCACCCTGAGGAAGGACAACACCGGCTACAGCCTCAAGAATTTGTTCATAGGATCGGAGGGTACGCTGGGCGTAGTGACCAAGGTCGCGATCCAGTGTCCGAGGCTGCCCAAGGCCATTAACGTGGCGTTTTTGGGTAAGGAGGACTCGTGATTCGAGATGGATGAACCGGGACGTTGCGAGCGCGCGCACCACCCGATCCCGTCTACCCCTGCCCTCGCCACGATCCTCGCCGTCCTTGCACCACCACGCCCAGGGTGAGCTATCGCTCTCGGGGCTCCCACTTGACCTGACTCTTACTCTGCTCGCGCGCCCTCGGGAAATGCCTTCCTTTGTTGTCACTGCCGGGGACGGATCGGATTATTGGGCGTCGCATCGCCCTGAGGGTCGGCGGCAGTCGGTGGGAGGGGGGATTAGTCGAGCCGGTTTGTTTTTCCAAGCGGATTATTTCGGCTCTCATTGGAATGCTGCGTGTAATGTCTCTTCTTCATATCCTCTTACACGCACTCTTAACACAGTAATAATAATAATAATAATAGTAATAATAATCCATCTGGAATATTTGATCGACTGTTTCATGGGCAAAAACAATCCAGCGGAGTATTTTCTTCTACCATTTCTTTCTCTTTTCTTTCTCCGTTTCTCCCCTCATCCCCCTCCCTCATCCCAACCCCTCCTCCTCACCTCCCGCCCCATAAATCTAGTTCATTTCGAAACCGCTCGGAGCTCATGTTTTTTTAAGAGGGGCGGGAGGAAGGAGGGAGGGAGGGAGGGAGGGAGGGAGAGAGGAACTTCTGCGGCTCGGTACTCTTCGACAGCTCTTAATAACAATCGTATTAAATAAAATAATTAGATGCATAATTAGTGCTTTTGTAAGTCGTGTAATTGAGTGGTGGCTCGGTTGCCGAAAGTTTCCATAAACTGGCACAAGCCGCGGAAATGTAAACGGAAACTTGCTTTCATTATGGATTTCAATTAAAACGAGTGCCGCGCCGATGTTTTTATCGACTTAAGGTAATTGGGAGAGCCAGCCGGATCTCGCGCCCTCGAGTCGAGTCAACGTCGAGTCAAAGGATCCCGAAGCTCCTCGACTCGACTCGACTCGACTCGACTCGACTCTATATATATATATATATCTATCTATATATATATAGCTATATGTATACGTAGGTAAGAATTAAAAATGAAAAGGCTCGTTGAGAGCCAACGTGCCAACTTGGCTTTATAGCTACTTAGAAAGCCCAGAAAGTTTTCCTCCATCGTAAAGTACATTAAGTGCAGTCGGCGATAGGGATCTAAGCTGCCCGGTAAAGCGAGGAGAGCCGCGCGCGTTAGCGGTGAGGGTGGGAAGGAGGAACGGGGGGAGGGGCGATTCGACACCACGAGCGGGTCCGTCCTTATCGTGGCCGAGCCAAGGCTCGTTCTCGAGATAATCACAGTCCCGAATCGACGATCCGCGGCGTTGCCCGTCTCGGGCGTAGAAAATCCGCGTGGAGGATGCAACGTAATGACCGGGAAACCGTGTTTCACATCAGGGCTCAAGGATTTCAAGAGCGTCCTGGCGACATTCAACCTGGCCAAGAGCGAGCTCAGCGAGATACTTTCGGCATGCGAAATGATGGACCGGAGCTCGCTCGAGCTCGTAACGGGAACCCTGGGCCTCCGGAGTCCCCTTTGCAGCGAAAATGATTTCTATATGCTGATCGAGACGTCCGGCAGTCATTGCCTGCACGACGAGGAGAAAGTTAATGCCTTCCTGGAAAAGGTCATGGAGCTCGGCATCGCCAGCGATGGAACTGTCACATCCGAACCAAGTAAAATAAAGGTCCGTCCGTCCGTCCGCCCGTCCAGCGTGACCAACGATTACTTACCTGACTCTCTCTCTCTCTCTCTCTCTCTCTCTCTCTCTCTCATTCTCAATTTTACCCTCGTAATGCGAAATTTCCACGCTCGCACTTGGACTATACCATCTTTGCCTGGATTTCGTTTAGTTGGCGCGTTTTATTCCGTCGGTCCTTCGGGCTCGCCTTCCCCCTCCCCCCCTCCACCCACCCTCCCAGTAATTACTGGGCCGAGCCCCGCTTACGTAGCCGCTTCTTCCTTAACACACTCGCTCTCGTCCTATGCTAATTTTAATCTTACGGACAATTTCCAGGGCGAAGGATCGAGGGTCCAGGGCAATTATAACAATTTTAATTGGCCTGTTTCACACGTGCGCGCGGAATTGATAATTTCGACAAACGGTCCTCGGGAGTTTCCGTCGCTCCGAACCGGGGACAGAAATCACTAGACCCATAGAACGACAGAGAAACACAGAGAGAGGGTGTGTGTGTGTGTGTGTGTGAGAGAGAGAGAGAGAGAGAGAGTCGGCCGCGTTAGCTTTTAAAATAAATTATCCAGATGACTAAGTTCTATTGGAAAGAATGCTCGTTAATTTAAGTTGCCTTGGTTGGCCAAAGCAGTTAACCGAGCTTTTCTCTTTTTCCTCGTGACAAATTACCGCAGAGTAGTAATTGAATTTCATAATTTTTTCTCTCCCCCCAATAACCTCGCCAAAGGCCCGACAATAAATCTATCGGCCTTACGTTCACTCACTCGCGTCTTTCTGTATTTATATAATTTCTCTATGAAAGCAAAAAACAAAAACACACACACAGACAGCCAGACGCACATTGTACGAACAGGCTCGCTTCAATTATACAAGTACTGCAAGTAGTATATCGTTAAAGAAAAAAAAAATAATAAATTTGATAATGATTCGATGTCCGACGGAATAACCCCGGGTTACTTTGAAAAGGAGCAAGCCTGCGAAAAACATTCATTGTAGAATAATCGTGATTTTCATTTTCATACGTGCGCTTATGTGCAGAGCATGTGGGAGGTCCGAGAGAGAATCGCCGAGGCACTGACAAAGGGGCATTATCTTTATAAATACGACATTTCATTGCCGCTCTCGGACTTCTACTCCATCATCCCAGTACTCAAGGACCACTTAAAGGGTTATAACGTTCAGGATATTAATGGCTTCGGACACTTGGGTAAGTTGCTTCAAGTCTTTTCGCTCACTCGTACTATTAACCAGTAATTAAGAGAGCTCCGATCGTTTTTACCACTGGCCAAAGAGATTTTTCGCACTCCCCCCCCACCCTCCTCCTCATCCTCCTCCTCCCCTTGCCCGCCGTTCTGTGCTTATTCGTGGATAAATTGAAGTGCAGCAAGAACTGTTTACGGTTCGCAAATTAATTATTAAGCAGTGAGGTTGGAATGCTGCCGCTACTGTTGCTGCTGTTGCTGCTGCAGTTGCTGCTGCTGATTATATTAAAAGGTGAGCTGTATCGCGTTGAATCGTAATTAATCTCATGAAATTTGTCATTGGAAAGCCTCGGAGCTTTCGCAACTATTGACGAGGGCAACTAGCGAGGCCATACCCGTGAAATTCTTTTTATTCCCGTGAAATGCTGTCTCGGATCGGCTAATTGGACTTAAAGAGTGCAAACTAGTAAATAAATAATGGATGGAAGGGAGGGAGGGAGGGAGGGAGTTATCGATTTCAGTTATGGAGAGGCCGTTGGGGATATTTTACTTTCATAATCGAGCGGCTCCTCTGCGTGAATTAGAATTGCCGTAGAAGGAGGATGGAGGATGCGGCGGGCGGAGGTGAAGGGAAGTAATATTGCCTATTGGCCATGGACACGATGGTCGGCGGGGGGACGTAAATATTCGGAAAACGAGTCGGATACCGCTCGAGGGATTAATATTTTTGCTTTATTTGAAAAACGCCGTCGTTTCTCCCGTACGCGATCAATCTATCACCACCTCCTCCTCGTTGCATTAAGACGTGCTGGGCGGCGATCAGGAGTAGGAGTAGGAGGAGGAGGAGGAGAAGGAGGAGGATGGGAAAGGATCGACGTATCGGAGCCGAGGCATAATCGCTCGAGCTCTCCTGCAACTCGCAGATGAATAGCTCCGAGCATCTAACGATGATCGCGCGCTGTCTGAATTTGTTTCGCATCGGGGGTAAAAAAAAAAAGAAAAAAAAAGAAAAAAAAAGAAAAAAAAAAGGAAAGAAATTGAAAAATGAATGGAATCGGCTGTAATGGTACATCCTTTTAAACTCACGCGGGAGATCCGTCTCCCTCGTTTTAACAAATAAAGAAGTCACAGGTCGGAACGTGACGACGATATCTGCCGTCCGATCTTATTCCCATTGGTCCCCTAATGAGTAACGCCGTTATGGAATGACGCGTTGCGAGCCCGGAAGGGATGGGAAGGGGTGGGGGGGTGGGCACTTTGTACCAGGTAGACCCATAAACGCAAGCTCGGCTAATTTGCCCTGCCGCTTCGCGCGTACACGTGGCCACGTTAAATAGGGACCGGTTAAAAGTCCCGGGGAGCCCGCGCTAATCAGCCTTATTAGGGGACTTATTATCCTTAAGTAACGAAATACTCGAAATTCGAAGGTCATGCGGGAGTATATCGGGCGGGCTCGTAAAGGCACGGGGAGCCATTTAACTTTTGCGCACGTCCACCACGTCCTTAGATTATTTTCCCTATTCGGGGGGCCATTGTTATTTCTTGATAAATGGTTTGGCCGGACGTTTATAAATTTCTCTCGCTGCTATTGAATCGCCGGCGAGGCTTCCTGTTACGAGGACCGAGCCGAACTCGAAAAATAATTCGCCTCTGCTCCTCAATGCAAATGACATTCATATTCATGTAGATTTAATAAGGGCAGCGGCGGCGTGGGCTTATTAAATCTACGGTCCCGCTACAATAATAACGTTAAAGGACTTTATTCCGGATTTTTCTCTCTCCGGGACTTTATCTTTATAAAATTGCCACTGTCGGCTCGTTTACCGATAGCGCCGCGGTGGCGGGGGTTTGAGGGTTATTTGGGGGGGGGGATAGGGGAGAGGGGGGGGATAGGTGGTGGGTGGGAGAGAGGGAGTTTACACATCCGAGATTTAATTTCAGTGCCGACCGTGGCCTCGGAATATCAAATAAGTACAAATGCTCTCCTTCTCCGCGCCCATGCATCGGCAATTTACATACATTATCCGGGGCGCGTGCTACGGCTAAAGAAGAATAGCGCTCTGCCTGACTTCCTGCTCGGGGAATACGCGGATTGATAGGACGCGGCGGAGCCCGAGCGCGTTAAAGGTAGCGGCGTCGATAACGATAAGAAGAAGAAGAAGAAGAAGCAGAAGAAGAAGAAGAAGGAGAAAAATATGAAGTAGGGGATACTCACAAACTCTGGTAAAAGGCATGGATGCTGATAGACTCGTAACTTAGTCGTAAAGTATCGGTTTCGTTGGGGTTGGACGGGTCATGGTGGTCATGGTGGTCATGGCAGGGATGATGGCGGAGGAGTGAGAGAGAGAGAGAGAGAGAGAGAGAGAGAGAGAGAGAGAGGAGAACAATTACAGGATCGGTGGCGTTCAATCGAGCCGGCCATTAAAAAGGGGAAGGAAATTAGAGTTTGTCCGCTAAAAATGGTATTCTTTCTGCCTTTCTTTGTTTCACGGCGACGCAGGCGACGGGAACATTCACGTGCAGGTCTTGACGTCCGATTACGACGCCAAGGTAAACGCGCGACTCGAGCCGTTCATCTTCGAGTACACGTCCAAGCTGCGGGGCAGCATCAGCGCCGAGCACGGGATCGGCTTCAAGAAGGCCAAGTTCTTGCGCTACAGTAAGGACGAGTTCGCGATCGAGCTCATGCGCAACGTCAAGAGCTCCATGGATCCCAACGGCATACTCAATCCTTACAAAATCTTTTCTACGTGAGCTGTGGAGCGCCGCGGCGGGGGTGGCGGCGGCGGGGCATCGGACGGAGCGAGGAGACTACGGTACCCTTCGCTCCCTCCCTCACCTCGCCCGCCCCGCCCAACCCCGTTCCTGGCTCCGCATCCCCTTTTAACCGAGCCGAGAAAATACCCGATCCTGCCTCTCGAGACTTCGGACTTCCTTTTACTATATTTATTTAATACTCTTCTTTTTTCCTATTAACTTTTGACCGCTACGCTTTCAGCCGGACATGCTTTCCCTTCTCCCTTCTCCCCTTTAAGCTTCTTCTTCATCTTCTACTTCTACTTCTTCTTTTTCTTTATCCCTTCATCTATTCCCCCCCCTCTCACTCTCTCTCTCTCTCTCTATCTAACTCTATTCCGCCATCCGTTTTTAATGTAAATTTAATTTTCCTGGCTGGCTTTGATATCTCCATATATCGAGCGGAATTGCGTGTTAAAAAAGCTGTAACGCATTCAACGGCTTATTTATATATACATACATTATATATATATATATAAAATATATATGCGCACATACGCGCGCGCACACATTGTAGCATTTACGCAAGCGAAATCTTGTTAATGAAGGAGCTTTTAAAGTGCATTTTTTTTTTTTTGTTTTTTTTTTAAAGAATGTATCCAGTGAACTTTGACTCTCCTCCTTCCTTAACAGAATATTCTCTTTAGCAATCTCTACTGATTCTTTTTTTACTGATTCTTATATTATTATTATTATTGTTATTATTATTATTGTTATTGTTATTGTTATTGCTACGTAATGATTTCAAATTAGTACGGCATTAGCGATGCCTCTGTTATTTTTTTTATTTTTTATTTTTTGTGCGCCAAACAGTTGTTACAAACGGTATAATGGCAGTTTGATAGGCTGGAAATTCAACTTTTACAAGTTATTGGACTCGAGAATGTAATATGTAATTCATGTAAATAGCGCTAGATAAAGTATTTGTCAAAGGCAGATTTACTTGCGAGCGTCTGTAAGCAGGAAGAAATGACTATTGTAGAAACATAAAGGAAACGTAGGTATGCACGTTTTCACGTACGTGGTAATAAATATTTGCGCTGGAGGAGCAATGATCTCGAAAAATGTTGTACGGACAAGTGACGTCGGCTCCTTTGATTTGTCTATCGATATTTCGAATGCAGCGCGGACAGAGGCGGCGCGTCGACTGACATCTATAAGCGAGCGTTTCAATTAAGTGTGTGTGTGTGTGGGTTGGGGGTGGGAGTGGGTTGGGGGGTCGTTGCAATTAATGGGGAGCTTTTAACAACGGCCGGGAAATCCTTGACGAAAACGAATGAGAAAGGTGAGAGTGAATTACAAGCCGCGAAAAGGAGCCCGTGTTCGGCTACTCCGGTATTCCAGATCCAAATTGAGGAGAGGACCGACCGACTGGAAAGTAAGGGTGGCTGGCTGGCCCCCTACCTCATCCATCTCATTGTGTCCGCGTCCATTACCTCCGCCACGGCGTCTCCTCCGACTCTCCTTCACTTTCTTACACCTACATCTCCCTGCATCTCCCGTAATTACTGATTGCCCTCGCCGCGGCGACAGATGAGCCCACATCCCATTACAATCCCTTTACAATACGCACACGCCGTGCACGTACGTGTCCGGGTGGCCGAGGCAAACGAATAATTATTACGGCACTTAACGCGGAGCGAGTACTCTGAATTCCGTAGACACGTATCCCGCGGGCCGCCGATTCCATGCCGATAGATAACGCTCCTTCAATTACCGCCTAAATGCTCGCCCCCCGCCCCACCCCACCATCCCACCATCCCACCCCACGCCTTCCCCCCGCCAGCGAAGCTTCCACCCCGACCCGAGCCTTCGACGATAAGGCGCGGCGGCATCTATCGCGTAAGCACCGGACGTTCTGCCTTTCACGGTTTTCTTCCTTTCTTTATACTTGTGCGCAAAACGTCATTATACGTAATAATAATGTCGGGGTGTGTGGGGCGGGGGGGGGAGGTAATGTCAACGGATCCTTACCTCTATGACCACGGACTTGCGGCGAGATAAGATACATGTGCATCGAAAGCCTAACGAACGCTGTCGATCATTCATTGCCGAGCTCTAACTTAAGCCGAGACAAATACAATTATTAATATAATTAATCTGTTAATGTATAAAATAAAGGCTTGACGAGCGAATCAATTATGACATCTGGCTCCTTACTTGATTACGTTATTATTTTTTTTTTTTTTTTTGCCTTAACCAGCTCCTAATTAATACCGACTGCTTAAAGGAACTTATAATCCTTAGGTCACGCGTTCCCCGAACAAAAGAAAAACAGGTTTTCACCCATGATTTTCAAGATTTTCATTTGCCCTGCTCGATCTCGGACGCGATCAAGCACCATTTCGTTGAAGTGATCGCGATATCAACGTATCGAGAAAGAAAAGTTCTAACATGGCCCGAAGTTATTAATAAAAATACGCAGGTATCGGCTTTCTTCCCTTCGTAAAATATTTAGAAATACATTTACCTACCGCCACGGGTTTAATATAAAATTTATATTTCACATGCGAACTCATTAGTATAAAAAAAAAAAAAAAAAAAAAAAAAGAATATGAAAAAGAAAAAGAAAAAGGCCATTACGCGCGTGCGCTCCTCGTATTTTATTACTACGCATAACTCAGCCGATGTATCGTAAATAATAAATAGGAATAAAATTTTTGTTAAGAAATTACGAGCTATAATTTATATGCAATACAAGTTGTTCGCATACATTGTAAAAACAATTAACGTAGATTTTTATCTACGTCGAATATCGTGCCCCAATGACATATTGCCAGCTCGTTAAACAATCCGATACTCATTTATTTATTACGATATAATATTTTATACATCAACTACGGCATCATTTCCTTCAAGAGATTATCGTCATCATCGTCATCATCGTCATCATCGTCATCATCGTCATCATCGTCATCATTGTTATTATTATTATTGTCATCGGTTGCATGATTTATTCGAATTCGCCTTGTGCATACACGAAAAGAGGGGAATTACCGAGAGTGCTTCGAGAACATTATTTTTATTATCTTGCGCAATTTCGCCGGCGAAAGATTAAAAATTCGCCTTAAACATATTATAATTTATGCTCTGCCTAGAAACAGGTTAGCTCTGCAAAGCTCCTATACACATGCACATACTTACACTATATTTAAATCAATATTTTTCTATGTCACTTCATATCGCAATTAACTTTTTTTTTTCTCTCTTCAACCTCTCGCACAGTGATAAATCACTCCGTTTTAAACAAGAAATTTGCATCCCAACTGTTCATAAATTGATTCTTCCCATTCTCTCCATTACCCCTTTTCCATTTCTATTTTTACATTTTTGCATCTTTACGTCCACAATCTTAAAAGTAAATTATTGTATATTTCTTATTTATATAATTTATCCATGCGATTTAGGATGCTCCGCAACGTCTGTACAATTTACGTAGCATTGGGTCTGTCGTTTTTCAACATTTTTCTATTAATTTTTACGTATACGTACGTTGAGCAGTTAATAACCACGCATACGTGGCAAATGTGACTCTGCTCATTTTTCATCTAAGAAATTCGGTATACCGTAAACCAATGCATTAGCTTGCCCTCCCTTGATATGTGTATATATATATATATATATATATATAAGTAATTATTATACACGGCTGTTCTCTTTGTGAGTTATTGGGACGGAGTAACGTGGCTGGTTGATTAAGTTTCGAAATGTTTTTGAAATCTTACGAAGGAGGGGAAATGGAAAATCTCCCGTGCAACATTAATCGTAGACATGTACGTGTAAAGTAAATGTGAAAGGGTAAAGTTGGAGCAAAGTTCGGGGCGAAGGGCAAGGATTAATCAGTTGAATCAAATCGTGGTATTTAATATGCCGCGGTATTCCTCCCTACTTTTACCACTTTTCCAAATTATTCACTCCGTGCACCATACTCACCCCCCACCCCGTCCCTCCCCGTCCCTCCACGTCCCTCCCCCTCCTTCCCTCGAGGGCACTCCCACGAGTCCGCCCCGTCGCCACCAATTTTCGCCCTCCACCTCGCCCTCGCGCCGATCGATATACGTAGAGAGAGAGAGAGAGTCGGACGAGCGAAGGCCACGGCGAGGAAACTCGCGAAAATAATCCGAGGGGTTTGTTGCACCTCGTCGCCCCGGGACGTGGAAAATCATTATTACGACGGAGCCGCGTCTCGGTCAGGTCGCGCTGATTAATTGAAGAGGTCCGCGCTATTTCAAGTGCAGCCCGCGTCTCTCATTAAAAATGTATCGGGTCGCCGGCGATTAAGACCTCGAGGCCACGCGGATGACGAAGACGACGCTCCCGATGATTTTCGACACGCGTAGCCCCTTCGACCGACCGGTGGCGACATCATCCGGCGCTTCCTCGTATTCGCCATAACCACAGCACGACCGATAAGGAAGGCTTTTCCATTCGTTTTTTTTCGATTTTTCTTTCTTACAGCAAAATCAGTAATTTAATGAACATTTCACTAAGTTATATTGTCTCGTAGGCGTGCCGGCCGTCATTGACTAGAAATCAGTAGAAACAGCCAACAAGTCTGCTTTATCATTTTTCTCATTATTAATAAGAATAATACTCTTCTTTTTTATTTTTTTTTATTATTTTTTAATGTTTTTATTATTTTTATTAATGAGGTTTTTAGTATTGTTCTGTAAAGCTTCTGTAGTCCTCGTAAAATCCATACCGCATAGGGGTTTGGAAATTATGAGGGAAAAGCGATTTACCAGGGCATCCCCGAGCAGTTTGAGTAACTAACTAGTGGATCAACGAAAGTGATTTTGCCTTAAAAGTAAGTATTGATTCGGCTAGGGATTAATTGTTAGGCTGAAGCTGCAGGGCGGAGAAAAGGGCTGAGCGCTGAAAAAGCAATTAATTTTAATTAAAATCTCGGCTTCTTATTCGGATTTCAGGGAAATCAGCAGTGAAACAGTCCCCGGTTTCAGTATTAATATTTCAGATTCAGATGTAGCAGCTCGATAAAATGAGTTCTCTACAGAGGAATGATTTCGTAAGGAAGGGGTTCGTAGATAAATAACGTTAGGGGACGCGCGGCTCTTGGATAACTCTTGAAATATCAGATAAAATAACGCGACGTAATGAATGGATGCCTCGTAAGCACATTCCTTTCGACGAAAATTGTCCTCGGCGCTCTCTCGGATGTTCGGAAACTCGGATGGAAGGGAAAAGAGGAAGAAAAAAATGAGAAGAAAGGGGATGCTCGACAGACAGACAGAGAGAGAGAGAGAGAGAGAGAGAGAGAGTAAACGAAAATCTTTATGGTATAGGCTACGTACTGAGAAAACAGACGCGCACGCACGCACTCGCACACGTACGCACGCACGCACACGAACACGGACGCACTAAGTGCTCTGCTCGTCTCAATCCTATCGTCATCGTCGTCGGCTTTTACTGCTTTAGCAGTAGCAGCAGCGAAGATCCATAGAATCGGGGGCCGTGACTCTAGCAGTTAAAAGGACGGGAGTAAAGAGGGAGGATGAATCGGCTAGTGGCCGTTAGGGCGCGCCACCTTGGGCTCGCTTGTCTTCCGCTTCTCATTTTGCCATCCGAACGCGTATTTTTGCACGAGAGAGCCGCCACCGCCGGTCCACATTCGCCAATAATAATAATAATAATAATCACCTTATCTTGATCACGAAGCCGCGTCTCCGCTTCAACGTAACAACGACCCGCGCAAGAATAACCTTCCATAACAAACGATCTAGCCTCGTATTTTTACTTTTATTTACATTTTTTGCTCCTCCGAATCTCCCCAAAGTCGTTATTTTTTCTTACTTATTGTTAACTCGGCACATCAATACGAGATTATTAATGGTCACGGACGAATAAAAGCCTCGGCTCCGATGCCACTTGGGGGTTGTTGTTGCTCGACTTTTCTAACTAAGGGGGCGAATCTCATTTTATCGGGGAATCCGAGGACGATGATTCGACACTCTTTACGTATTGGTGAGCCCGCCGATGTCAGGCTTTATTCCGGCTCCTCGCCTCAATGGGTTATTCGTATAATCAAAAGAATGAAAACCAACGAAAAAGAGAAATTTTACCTTTTCCTTCTTTATTTCCTTCTATTATTTCATTTTCTAACGGTGCCCTAAGCGTCCCCTCGGCATTCAATAAGCCGAATTATCATATTACATTCGTACAAACTCTTCTTCTTGTAAAAATAAAAGAGCATTAAGTAATCCGCTGTCACGTACAAAGCCTGCTTCATGCACCACCTTCCGAATTCGTCATATCTTATTCAAAATATAACTACGTTCCCCTTCCCTCTCTCACTCTCTCTCTCTCTCTCTCTCTCTCTTCGCTTACTAAATCTGATTTTAAATTTTTTTCACTCCATGCCAATACGCGTATTTTGTCTTCCTCGATTTACTTTTTCTTTCGTATTTTTTTTAGCCTCTACATTTTTCTTTTATGTCCGCCTACCATCCGCCCCTCCCTCCCTCACCATACACACCTTCTTTTTGATAAGCGCTTTTCCTTTCGTACCTCGTTTTCCATTCCTTGCCGCGCCCAACAGCGACGAATAATTCCTTTAAAGCTTTTCTATGCTAAATAATAAGAACCTTGTCGCAAAGGTGGATCGATCTGATTTTTTACATGACGTTCTTTCAAACATTTTCTTTTTATTATTTATTATACGTCAACATATTATTGAATGCACATTCCGAAATCAATTTGGAGTAATTGTATTTTATACAAATATGTACACATATATATATGTTGTGTTGTATATAAGTTTTTTCCCTGACCTCGGAATAATTTCCTACATAATTGGGTTTCGCTTCAATTTACGGATGATCGATAGGGTATAATTATTATCAAGCCTTTTCAAGGATTTAAATTCTATACATTTTTCGAATTTAGATATTTATTAATCCATTGACATTTTAATGAAAGAAGTTTATAAATAAGAGAGAGAGAGAGAGAGAGAGAGAGAGAGAGAGAGAGGAGGAGGAGGGTTTGAACTGCGGATAAATTGAAAGATTGAAAATAAATGAAATTAATTCAAAGCCCTTGATTTCTAATATTATCGCTTTATTAACTTACTGCATTCGAAAATACATGAATTTCTCTGAATAACTACTTCATTGAATATCATAACTTTTTACATTTAAAATTTATGATGATTTATTTATAATATTTTGCGGTAAGTTTATAGAAAAATAATTCATGGACTGCGCAAAGCAATTTTTTATCATTAATTTATAATCTGCATTTTAATGCAGGACACGCACGGGAAAAAGAAATGAAAACTGATAAATAACTATTTGTTCATACAATCATCGAGTACTTCATTGGAGAACGGATAAAATTTATCTCAAGTAAAAAGTTGTCCGATTTCTGACTAAATACGATGATCCGCTGACGTCATCTGAAGGAAAAGCCATAAGTTTTGTTTCTCTCTTTTTTTTTGTTTTCGTTTTCATATTATTAAAGGTGAAATTAAATTTTCTACGTAAAATGAAAGACTTACGATTTACGTATAGAGGCAATGGATACTTTTACTTTTGTCCCAACTGCTACGTACACTCCACAGCTTCAGTTATAATTTAGTATTCATAAAGCTAACATGTCGCTTTTTGTTATATTGGCTCAATTAGACACTTAATACGTTATTAAACTTGCATAAATTCATTGGGTCTGTAGGTAGTTAAAAGTTTCAACGAGAAATATTGGTTGGAAGCCGGCAGCCGCGTACGATAAACCCGTCCGCAGAGCAACGATGTTGTTAAAATAAAACGTTAATTAATTAATTTATAACAAATGCATTGATCTTTAATGCCCGTCATTTTTATTATCGGCGTCAATATAATATCATATAATGTAATGTAACGTAATGTAATGTAATGTAATAGAACATAACATAACATAACATAACATAACATAACATAACGTAACGTAACGTAACGTAACGTAACGTAATATAATATAATATAGTATAATATAATAATAAAAGCATGGAGTATTCGCAATGTTTAAGTATCGATACGGATCGGCGAGCGCAGCAGCTGTTTGGCTTTTCGTAAACTCGAGCCAGGCATTGTTAAATATTATTATATTGAAATGAGAGAAGAAATAATAACTCCGGAATTTTAATAGGTTGAAAAAAGAAGATAGGAAAAGAAAAAAAAGAAAAAGAAAAGAAAAGAAAAGAAAAGTTGAAGCCGCGTCGAGTATATGAGACGGAGCCGAGTGGACCCTTGTCCTTGTTTTTCTAGTTTCTAGCAGAGATACGCCTTTTCGATATCTCCTTCAGAGTCAAGTGAGTGCTTAATTTATTAGAACCTATCCTTTCATTGTTATTTATGCCCCTTTTGAATTCCCCACAGAACAGGGGAATCCCGAGCCGCTACTACGTATCGCTCTTTTTAAACAAATTTCTACGAATAATCGTTAGATCGCTTACGACTTCGGATTTAAATCATAATAAAAAGAACAAAATCTTCACCGTACGTATGCACGCGCACACACGAGCACTTGTCCAGTCTCGAAAATCGATAAAATGCTTTCCAAAGCATCCACTCATTATCGCTATTATCATCACTATTATTATTGTTGTCGTCGTCGTCGTCGTCGTCGTCGTCGTCGTCGTCGTCGTCGTGTTGTTGTTGTTGTTGTTGTTGTTACAAGTAGTATGGTTGACTATTTAATGTTTTTTTTTTCTCATTATTGTCACAGTTGAATACTTGCATCTCCGAACTTTAGTGAGATTAATCCTTACGCAAGTAGGGTTTTTTTTTTTTTTAAAGTAATTCCTATTTTTATGTGCGCGAGGTATTACGGAATAAAATTCCAATTATTCGGAAGTCGATTTGGCTGCGATAACTTTTCAGCATCGATAAAATACTACAGATTTCACAAGCGATAGTCATAATAAAATCATAATTTATTTAAAGAATCGTATTTAACGGACGAATGTTTAGAATAATCGGGAATTCGAGCGTGAAAAATTAATTCTTTTTTTTCCAAAGGATCCGTAAAAAGAGTTCGTACGTTAAATATTAAATTTTGCATAAACTATATTTCATACTTGCGAGCATTTGGTTTTAATTTTATGCAAATGCCTGCACTGCGAACCGGCAACTTTTCATTAAAGCTTATTTACTTCGCATTTCTAATTTTAGCCGTTATTTTGTATTTATGCCGAACTTGCTATTGTGCGGCAAGATTAATTAATAGAACGAACATTATTAATACCAACTTTTACGAATATCCTTGGCTTTTTTTTTTATTAAGTTTTAATAATAAGTCAATTCACGTGCTTTACCACTTTATTTATTAAAAATGTTTGTAAATTATGACACGATCCTTGCACATATCCTTGAACATAATTTTATGTAATAACTATTTCTCCTCCCACTGCATTATATACGTATATATATATATATATAAATAACATAAGAGCTACATGAAGGTATTAAAAAATACTTGAACTATATATTTACAATACTTATAATTATTGTATGAAATACCTGTACAATAAAATCAATAACTAGCGTTATGAAAGCGTTTTCGTGACTGTCGTTCTTCTAATTATTTAAATGTCGTATCAGATGTACGAATTAACAGTCAATGTTTTTAATAATTTTAAATAGTAAATTAATAAACCGTTGCTCCGTACTGGGAATATAAAGTTTCCGTTTAAACCGCGTTTACTTTTCTTAGCACTCTAATGCCGTTTTTCGTTTTCTGACTAATCTACATTAATTAAAAATTTCTTCAGATTTGTATGAATATTTATTCAGACTTAGCGAGACGATGGCTTTATCGACGTTTTATTTACATTAAATTTCTTTGAAATCAACATGCAATTACAAATAGTTGAGCCGTAAAAAAGTAAAGTAAAACAAGGTCTTTGAGAAGATATAATTCTATCTATTATTTCTACATAATGCGTTCTTCGATAACACGTTCAGTCAATGAGCTTTCATTGTAATTCCCTTTAAAGTCGGACTGAAAAATATTAACAATTCAGAATAGATGATAAGCTTAAAGAACATATTTTTGGCTGCGATGTTCTTCATTATACGCGCTTCGCTCGTGTCGACGTAACGTCGAGTGTAAGAACCTCTTGGAGAAGGAAAATCCTTGAAAAACGATTTAAAAAACATTTCGCACCGATTCTCAATTGTCCAAATAATTTTTATCGTTTGCTTAAGCTGCTGAGCTTATCGACTAAGCGAGTGAATCAATGTTATGTAAGTAAGTACTTAAGTTAATATTTTTCCAAGATTAGAAAAAGCTTATAATAACAATAAAAAATAATAATTTGCACGAAAGATGTCTTGTGTGTAGGTACGTTTATAACGCGACTGACGTCACAGTCACTGCTAAGAAGCGCTATAGTCGTTAAAGTAGTTCTTCTTCTTCTTCTTCTTCTTCTTAATCTTCTTTTTTTTTTTTTTTTTTTTTTTTTACAAAAATAAATCTACCTTGGTTGATCGGCTCTGAAAATCTTGAAAAAAAATTTAAAATTATCGGTAAATGTGGCTTCAATCAAGATTGAGCATACAAACGATCTAGTTAAATTACCCGTTGAAATGCAGTTATTAGTCCGTGGGCTGAAAAAGGTCTAAGAATGCAAAGCATTATTAATCGATGAGATTCGTAGTCCGAAGTATCGAAGCCTCGTTGCGGTATGTGATTTTCCGTTTCTTTCTGCTTTCCCCCCCCCTCCTTTGTCGAGTGGCTTGCGAAAGGCCCGTATCAGCATTCGGAGTCGCGAGCAGGCATTCGGAAGTGATTAAATTTAATCGTCAGATGTAACGAGGAAAGAATTCGTCGGTCGTCCGAATTTCTTTGCCGAATTATTTATTCCAAAGTTTTAGCCGTGAAAATGTCTAGGTCTCCGGGGAATGGTAATAGCCCTAGCCTAGTAGATGGGGAGGGCGGCCGTAATTTGATTATGGATAGCCCGTTAAATGAAAATGCGGATAAGGCGACGAAGGTGTGTGGGAGAGAGCCGGACTAAAGAATAGCGTGTGGGGCCGCGTAGGTGGGGGTCGCCGGTTTAGGCAACAGGGATATTTATTAATCCCCGAGACGGTACGGGATGAAGTTGCGGATGAGGAGGAGGAGGAGGAGGAGGAGGAGGATGAGGAGGAGTTAAGCCTCGTCTAATCCGGAGCATCGCATCGAGTAACGGTAGTATTAGAAAATCATTTGGTCGGTGGAGCCGAGTGGAAATGGAATTCGGCCTTCTATCTATAAAAACAGGTAGAATGGAATTCGGTAATTCCAGTTTCCTAAGGCTGTTTGTGGTAGCGGGGCCCGGCTGAACGGGGACCCGATGGGACAGAGCCAGAGCCCGGTAAAGCCGATTTTTCGCCCATTAACAAACACTGGCCTCGTTCCCCTATTGATGCTCGAGGGAGGGAGGGAGGTAGGTAGGGAGGGAGGTGGGGCGAAGCGAAGAAAAGCTCGTTTGGCCAGAAGAAGTCGGGATTCGCCGTGGCCGATGACGATCACCAGGTCGGCACTCCTGGAAATAAGGCACGCGAGTGGCGGGAAGGGAGCGGGGTCAGGGGTTGCCGGGGAAACATTAGCCAAAGCTTATCGATTGTTTTGGCTGTATGCCGAAAGAGGTGGAGGAGAAGAAGGAGGAGGAGGACATGGACCGCAGCTGGACGGTGCACCGTCGGTGTGGCCTACGAATGGAGGAGACGACAAAGTGCGTAAACGGCGTCTACGGTGGCTCGTCAGGGAAGAAAGTGTCAATAGACGTCAGCGCGCGTCCGTTCGGCCGGGGGCCGGCTCGCGCTCTCTACCCGGGCCCCCCGAGTGCACCGGCAAGTGCGTGGTCTGTGAGTGGATGGCGGGGTGAGGGGGTTAGGGGGTTAGGGAGGGGCTGACGGTGAGACGGGACGGGACGGGGGGGGGCACGGATCGCGCAGGTGTGCGCGCCTTCGTGGGATATCGCACTACCGTGCGGCGTCGGTGACGGTGGCGGTGGCAGCGGCCGTACTGGCGGCGTCGAAAGTGAGTGAGCGAGTGAGCGAGTGAGCGCACTCGTGAGAGGGAGAGAGGGACGTCGTCGCTCGAGCAGCCGACGACCGTCCGATGTTGTCCCAGTCGTGGCTCGGCTGTGCGTGGCTCGGTGTCGCTTACGGAGGCGCGCCGTTCGATTCCGCGCTCCTAACACGAGGTCGTGGCTCCCGTAGAAGAGGCGCGCGTCGTCTGCTCCTGCTGCTGCTGCTGCTACTGCTACTGCTACTCATGTTGCTAGTCGCGGAGCAGAAAACTCCCGTCGCGTTCGCCTCGATTGTTCGTGGGGGACTTCCCCGTCCCCTAGGAGGAGCCGAGCTTTCCTCGAAAGTAGTCCAAGGTTGAAGGTACCATCAATTTTGGGGGAGCGAAGACGAGTTTCCGAATTGTCGAGGGTGCGCGTAGCGAGGCATTAACCGGCAGCCAGAGCAAGAGAGACGGAGTTCGACTCCGGCGAGGGTGCGCGCCTGCTCCGGACAGAGACATAGAGAGAGAGAGAGAGAGAGAGAGAGAGAGAGAGAGAGAGAGAGAGAGAGAGAGAGAGAGAGAGAGAGAGAGAGAGAGAGTCGTAGGAGGGATCAGGCATCGACGCGGCACGGGGAAAGAGAAAGACCAAGGGCTGCAAGGACGCGCAAAGATCCCCTGCCCGTGAACGCGCACGCACACACGCATGAGCATACACGCGGAGGAGGGCAAACGTGCACGACTCGTCGTACGTTGCGTGTGCGGCTGATCGATAAACCGAGCCGTGGCGAGCGAGCGAGCGAGCGAGCGAGTCTCTGTCGCACCCTCTCGCTACGTGTTCGTGGTTGAAGCGGCAGGAGTGAGGGGCGCGGTGGGGGAGGGTGGAGCGACAGCCCGTCAGTGAGAGAGGGAGGACTGGATCATCCCCCACGAAAGCCATAGGGAGTGCGAGAGTGCGAGAAGGAGTAAGGATAGCGGATATTAAAAGCACGGACTATGTAAGGAGACGAAGAGGGATGAGAGAGGGAGGCTGCTAGGGATAAGGGTGGGACGGACGGCTGGAAGAAGCGCCATCGAGCCGTGGATTTGTGGAGCCCGGGGCGGGTGGCGGGGTGGTTGGCAAAAGTCTGAGAATGAAGTGCCGATGAGAAGGAGAGGAGAGACGTGCCACAGTGACAGGACGACGGGGGAGAATCGACTCGTCCTCGAGCCGGGGACAACCCCTAGGCCACGCTCCATTCAATTTCCCGGTTCCGCTCCCCTCGCTACGACGTTCCCGACTCTCATCTCAGTTTTATCCAGCCTCGAGTGCGGCTCGAGGACTCGGATACGCTCGGGAATCTCCTTCCGATCTCCCCGAGCTCTCCCGCACGGCTTTGACGAAGGATATCAAAGGGGTTGAGAGCGTAAGAAGGCCGGGTAGCCCGGGAGCCACTGTGAGAGAGAGAGAGAGAGAGAGAGAGAGAGACGGCGCGAAGAGGGGTGATTCCGTGCGTGCATGTGTGTTGCATCCCGGAGAGTAGGAGAAGGAGGAGGAGGGAAAAGCGTGTTTTTGTGCGAGAAACAGGAGGAATCGGGACTGGAGCGGGAGAGACGGAGACGGGGGGAGTGGTGTGGAACAGTTGGGAAGTCGCTCCAGTTCCTGAAGGAAGTAGAGCGAGGGTCGGTGAGAGGGGAGAAGGGGTGTCAGACTGGGTAAGTCGGTGGAGGAGTGCGCGCGAGGGCGCCTTCGCTTAAAGACCTTAGCGAAAGGCTGATCGTTCGTGTGGATGGGAGTGCGCGAGTTGTCGGGAGGTCCCTGAGGATGTTACTCCGAGTTCCGAGGAAGCTCAACCGGGCGAATATTACGATGGCGGTCAATGCCTCATAAGGGGCAGGGGATCTCGAAATTCACGAGGGGAGTGAGGTTCCGCCGTGGGAAGATGAAGGTGCACAAGGACGGGAAGGACCAGGGTGGCCAGACGATGGTCGGGGAGGCTGGCCACCCGGTCCGGGTGCTCAAGAGCCTGCTCAAGAAGCCCGGGCAGACCAAGGCGAAGGGCCACAAGAACCGGGTGGTCATAAACGAGAAGATGAACGAGTTCTTCGCCGCGGACTATATTATTTTGATAAAGGAGGAGTGCTGCGCGGACTACGAGGAGGAGTGCGACTGCTGCTGCCAGGAACACGAGATGATGCGGTTGGGCAACTGCAAGGAATGCCGAGCCGAGCTGAACCTGCGCTTCGAGGACGGGAGCGGGGTCGATGGGCCCGTGGCCACCGGTTGCGAGCGCGGCCACGACGACGACTGCGACGAGGATGACGAGGACGAGGAGGAGGACGACCTCGACGACGTTGACGACGAGGACGAGGCGGATGCGGACGAGGAAGAGGAGGACGTTGATCCGCCCGAGCATCGAGTCGGTGAACCGAGAGCCGAGGAGGTCGAGGTCCGGCCGGCCGGCCTCCTCAATCCCTCCAGGAGGCATCAACAACGCGAGACCCTGAGCCCGCCCGAGGGCTACAAGGACCTCTGCGTAGCTGCCCAGGCCCAACAGGAGCTCGAGGACGGGCTCCTGGCGGCCGCGGAAGAGGAGTCCCGGGCCGTCTGCGCCGAGTGCGACTATTATCAGCGACAGGCCGCCACTGCAGGTGAGTCACCGTTTCGCGCTTGGTTATCTCGACCCCTCCCCACCCCAACACACCCCGCCCCCTCCAGACCCTCCTGCAGCCACCTGCCCCCTTCAATCGGCACGAGACTAGTAAAGCCCGCGGCGCCTCCGTAGCCGGGGAATCGGTTCAGCTCGACGCACGTGGCTCGTGTGCGGGACGCGCGGGCTCTCGCTGCCACGAGGTCGATCCCTTTGGTCTCCTTTCACCGCCGACCCCCCCCCCATACTCCCCACCACCCGTCCTGCCCCAGCCAGCCGCCGACCGTACCGCGCCGACCCGCTCTAAGGAGAGGTTAAATGCACCTCGGTCATTTAAATTTGAGCCCTTGACCGCTGTCGGTTACTACTGTAGCCAGTAGTAACTCGGCGCCTCCCTCCTCGACGATCTTACGGGACTCGTCGCCGATCGATCGACAATCACGATCAGGGCTTCGCCGATCCATCTTTATTGGATAGCGACCGATGTGGCTCACTCGCCGTTATCGCTCGTCGTTCTTCTAAATTGAATTTAAATCAAACGATCGTATCAAAAGCTTCTTTATACGAGCCAGTACTTTTTTACTCCCCCGTCCCCCCCATATCTTATACCTTAGCACTAATCGATACTGTCGACAAGCTAAAGCACCTGCGTGCACCTGTACCTCTTGCATCAGAGCATTAGAAAGGCTACAACAGCAGCAACAACAGCAACTACAGCCTCAACAACATTAGTAATAATAATAATAATAGTGATAATAATAATAATAATAATAATAATAATAATAATAATGATATCAACAACAACAACAACAGCAACAACAACAACAACAACAGCAAGAACAAAATTGAGGGCTCATTATACAATCAGTAAATAAAAATCCAATGAACTTGTCTGAGTCTTTCACTGGAGATCCGTAAGCGCTTTCCATTATCCTTGAAATTTCACGACATTATTATTTTAATACAGCGGTTTCACCGGCCATCGTTTCCTCGTGAAGCCACAGCTTCTAAAATCCATTGTTATTATTATTATTATTTTTTAAAATAATATTTTATTATCACGGGAGCTCGAGAGCACCAAATCCGATCCGACCTTCCATTCTTCTCTTCATTCTTTATTATTATCATTACTATTACTATTACTATTATTATCATTGGCTTTTACGAAGCAGCGAGTCTTATCTTCGTTGATGGGCCGTAAGCGTTACTTGATAATGGCCGAATTACCGGCATCGTACAAAGCGGAAATATATTTTACATAAAAGCACGGGAAGGAAGTGTCCAAGGAATGAGGTTAGAGGCGCAATCTCTAATGAAATGAGAAGTTTTGCCATTTTTAAGTAACGTCCCATGAATATTCATTATCTTTTACCTGCTTTTGAAAATTCAGCTTCTACCTTATTAAACAAGTTCTTTCCCTAACGTATGAATTATTTTAACGAGCCGTGGTCCCAAGCTTTTTTCATTAATAATAAGACGCCCGGCATTAATAGTTCTAATAATAACAACAACAATAATAATAATAATAATAACAACAATATTAATATTAATATTAATAACAATTCGTTTCATTTGATACGAAATTACGTAACGGTGGCGACACATATATATATATATATATAGAGGGTAGACAAAGAAAGATAATAGATAGATAGATAGATAGATAGAGAGAGAGAGAGAGAGAGAGAGGGAGGGGGAGAGAGAGGGAGAAGAAAGAGGTGCGCGTAATCGAGGGCCAAACTGAGTTTCTTACACGTCGTTGCACATTATTATCAAAATTTTCTATTCATTCGTCGAGATAATGCGGACGGGAAGTCTGAAGGCATCGAATCCTTTTCACTTTATTTTAAATATAACCGCATTTTCCGGGCTCGCATATTGTATTTATAGATAAATTGAAGGAAAAAAAGCTCTTGCTCGTTAATTCTTCTCTAAAATCACTGAACGCGTTGTAAAACTGCAAGTGCGCAGTAAAAAGATTATCGAGCATATAAACGGTATATAATCCTTAGTATTTTTGTTATGAAATCATATACGTATACGTGGATGATAATAATAATGACGTGTGTAAGTGGCGGAGGCTTATTTAATTTGAAATTGCATCTAATTCGGTCGGCTGTGACACTCTCCTTTTAATATAATAAATAAAAAATACCCCTCGGAGCAGCTGCTGGTTTTATCAAAAATCTAATTTATATATAAAACGAGGCTCAACAATAAACGTTAGAAAACTTTTGCACTGCTATCGAGCGCGTCGGATAACGAACGAACGAACGGATGTAAATTAAGAGAATCGGCTACGCTTATTTTCGTCGCGGAATAATGTAATAAAACGAAGTCGGCGTCTTTTGACGAATAAATTACGAAGGCGCATGATTCATAGATGAATTTGTCGACTCTTTCATCGGATAATTCGGCGGCACTCGTTAAATAATTAATTTGCCTCTTTTCTCCTTTTTGTTTATATATATATATACATGTATATATACATATATATAAAAAAGAAAGAAAGAAAGAAAGAAAGAAAGAAAGAAAGAGAAAAAAAAAGACGAGAGGCTTTGGGGGCTTCAGAGGGATAATGTAGCGGTAAAAAAGGCGCGCATTTGATCGATAGGATCGATAGGGAACAAGCAGGCTATTCAGGAATATTTTTTAGCGAGGCTAAAGAGCCTTAAATTTAAAAAGCCTCTCTAAAGGCTTGAATGAAACCCGAGGTACGAATGAATCGCCGGCCTGTAGAAAATAAAAACGGCTCGGCCGCCGCTCATTTCGCGTTAACTGCATTTCGCGAGCTCTCGACGTCATCATCGGTCGATTATAGCACCGACCCGCTGACGAGCGACGGAGAGACGGAGCGACGAAGCGAGGGAGCGAGGGAGCGGGAACGAACGGGCGCCCGGTCGTGCGTACCCCGCCACCGTCCCCCGCCGCTATCCATTGGATCAGCAGCATAAGCGAAAAGCGGCGTAGCTTATCGCTGACCGAAATGTTTCTGCTACTTCCGGAAGGCGCGGTGTAAGGGGATACTCGGCCACACGCTCCCATCCCCTCGAGAGGCCGAAGGATGTGGTCGTCGCGGTTTCGGGGATTGGCTTTCGCGCCGTTTCAACGTAACGCCCAAGGAGACCGGGAGAGGTGGCCAGCGGAAGCCGGATGGCTCTGGGCTACCTTAGGGCGGATGTGCATTGTTGGATCAGGCCCGGGAGCGTCTACTTGGTCCCTCGTATTCATCCCCCACCCCGCCCCCGATGATCCCGATGATCCAGCTCTAATCGAGTCGAGAGCTTTTTCGGACCATCGACGGTTGGCCCGAGATCGTCAAACGAACGCCTCGATGCGGATTTATCGGTCGCTAGAGGGAGTTGGGAGGCAGAGGGGACAATACGTGCCCGCGTTTAGCCAATAATTTATCGAAGCTCGGGATCCCGTCGTCGGACTTGGATTTATTAGAACGATACGAACGGCCCCTTCGTATTCTTATTATCGATTTTCAAAACGCAGCATCCTCGATGGACAATCGCCGTATCGCTCAGCTGCTCGGGTATCACAGGTAACGAGTCCTGTACCACCACCTGTACACGTATGGCAATATCAAACGCGCGCACGATGCCGTAGCTCTCGTCCGCGTCTGACAATGACAATCCTACCTTAAGCAATAGGCGAATAGGAATTTCGGCGGCTAATCTGCCGTCTAGGTGAAGCAGGTATTAGACCGGTTGGATCAAAGCCACGAGAGCATTAGACGACTCGAAAGTCATTTGGATAGGAATTTAGCCGTCTAATTCTCAAGCTCGTATTCTCAAACTCGACAGACGTATTTTCGTTCGGCCTTCGCTCCATTTACATGCTATACATTACACATCACTCTTTACAGGTAATTATTATATCATCGAGTGAAATTTAAGATTAAAAGAAAATAAGCAGCCGGTCAGGCTCTAATGCGCCAAGACTCCCGACGCATGTATTATTCGCGCAGATGGGCAACGAGTGTAATTTCCTGCTCCTTATTTTTTTTTTCCCCCCTCCTAATTCACTTCTAATAATTTTCAGCTCAAATAGCTTACACGTGCAATTATAAGATAATACGCGGTTGAAGGTCCCTAGGTGCAGAGTTTACGAGGTATTCAAAAGACAAAGAGAACGAGTTCTCTTTTCATAAGCGATGGGACGAAAGATTGTTATTACCGATTCAAAGTCCGTTCGCGTCCAACAAATTTTCATGCGCACAATGTCAACCATTGCCTAATGATAGAATTTTTTTGTTTGTTTTTTTTTTTGTTTTCTCATACCATCTCTGCACGTGCAGCATCTTGAATATTTGTCATTAATTAAGCTTCAGTGCCTCGTAACGTTATATTTTCCTCCGTTCGCCTTCCTTTTTTTTTTGTATCATTACAATAAAATTATTTTATTACTGACGCGCCAAGAAATACGAATGCGTACTTGCAAGGTCATTCATTGTATGGATTGTATCTTTGAAAGAATAGATATCATTGGACAATATCGGGCAATAGATTTTCAATACGTCTCAAACGGTTTCGAATGCTATTTGGACTTTTACGTTCTCGAGTCGAGCCATGAAAATATATTCTTCGGATTGACTTGAAACAACTCGAGGATAAAAGACCTTACGAAAGGGGATGTTGGGGCGGGCGGAGAGGGGGCGGAGAGAAGGCAAAGCAAACGCGTAATACGAATATTTGAGTGAAAAGTAAGGATTCCGGAAATTCGCTCGGGTTACATTTGAATATCCCGAGACCGTCTACTCGAATCCTTTATTTAAAACGCTTCTTAGCATAATTGCAATTAAAGCGGAAGGAGAAAAATGATTTCGGCATCAATGAGGAGGATAAAGACGTACTAAGTAATGCAATGCAATGCGATGCTATGATGATTTAAATGATAAAACGCGAAAGGGTTCGAGAAAAGTTTTCAGCATGAATAGTTTTACAACTTTCTCAGGAGCTGAAGCATTTATTATTAGGATTTACATAAAAAGCGTAAAGTTTGCATATTACTTTGCGCAACGCTGGTCCCAAGTAAAGCAATCTCGCTTAACTTCGGAAGGTCAGGATTTATTCATTTATCGGCGTTGTTTTTACAGCTCTTCCGAGAATCCGTTTCATCTTCATAAACAGCGGAGTTTACATTGATTAGAAGTTTGATTAGATGCCGCTTCTTCGTTTGAAAAATATATTTGTCCCCGTAACGATCGACTAGCGATCCGCGCGATGGATCATAACGTATATACTTAAAGGAGCCAACTCTCATCATCTCCGAGTACGAGTAGCAGTATTTGGATTTTAGCCGAGGGAAGCTCGCTCGACTTGTAAAAATATTATTCCAATTATAAATTAAACGGGGAAGGGAGTTTTTTTTTTTTTTTTTTTTTTTTTTAGTTTTCTTTTTACGCTTCCCCTGGGAACTTTTTTCCCTCCTCTCTGACTACACTGTACGTTAATCATTCTCGATACATTAAAAGTACGGTAATAAAGTACAATAACCCCAAATATAAAATGGCCCCCTCTACTTCTACTTCTACTTCTACTTCTACTTCTACTTCTACTTCTACGTGCCCGTCATTGGAGCAGATAGGAAAGCATCTACATTATTGCCCTCTTGGCTTGCTCCAAGACCTTTTGACAATAAAACTTTTTAACGTTCGATTCGAAAGCTTGTGTTTCTTCGTTCGCCAATTTCGTAAACCGAGAGAGAATTTATTTGAAAATTTATATAAATTGGCCAATTACGTTTATTGAATCGGAATTATTAAATAGCGATTCCGGTTTAAAGCATTAACTCGGTCGCAAAGCCAAGCCGTTCTTCGATAGGCGCAGTGCAACAAGAAGAAAGGCGTAAGGAGAAAAAAAAACCGGGACAAATAATAACAATAATAATAATAATAATAATAATAGTTGTTGTTGTTGTTTTTTTTAATTCCCCAACTAATCGATACGGCGATGATATACTGTGGCAAAGTTTTTGTTTATTGCTTCTCTCGAGGTAGGGTTTTCGAGAACGTTTTTCCGACAGCCGAGTTCGCTCAATAATTTGTAATTTATGAATTTATGGCCATCGATTGCAGTTAATTAAAAAAAAAAAAAAAAAAAAATAAGAGAAGTCGGACAAACGAAATGGCAAAAGAAAGGTGATAGGAAAGGAGTTTACAAATAGCGGAGGGAAAGCCATTGGAAGCAATGCATGACAATTCGATGTGTCAAGCATAGCTTCTTCATTCTTTCGAGAAACGTTCTGTTTCAGTCACGACAATGGCAATTTACGTAATATAACGCTAGATTGATAATGAGCAGTCTTCAGTAGAGCTAGAATTTAGTTAAACGTGCGAATAACAAAGCGCTTAAGTTTCTCTTGGCGAGCGAGAATTGAACGTGGGAAAAGTTTAAGAAAAATTATACATCTAGATTATAGTGGATAGGCTCGTTCGTTCGCTCGCTCGTTCGTTCAACGTTGCGGGGAAGAGACGAGGCGGGGTGTCCGCAACTTCGCGGCAACGAGAACCTCGACGACTACGACTACGACGACGACGACGACGACGACGACGACGACAAGGAATAAGGGCTACGAGTGCCGATACGAGCCGTCAAATCATCGCGCAAAAGGTCTCGAGCCCCTCGGCTCCCTCGACTTTCATTGGCTTCCTAACCTCGGCTCGGGCGCACGTCGCCCGCTTTGACCTTGGGATCGATAAGACGGATGGATTGCGACCTCGGCGACCCTCCCACCCGACGACTAACATTTCACGACCGAGAGCAGAGTCGACCGCGACGTCTGCCGAAATTAAACGCGACGAGCATGCGGCTGCGGACGCCCGGCACTAATCGCGATTATACCGGATTTATCGGATTTGTGGGAGAAAGTTTCTCGTCGATCAGAAAAGAAAAAAGAAATAACAAAAAAAAAAGGGGAAAAAAAAAGAAAATATAAAGGGAGGCAGCTTCGAGGGAAATAATCGAGATAAATAATGATAAAGAGAGCCGAGGGGTTATTGGGGTTACTCTGCTGCTTTTTTATTATTTCTGGCCGGCAAACGTCTGACTTCACACGCATTCGTCTTGGTTTTTTATTTGAAAAACGTTAAAATCACCGCTCAGCAATTCAGCAGAGACTCGACTGCGATTCTTACCCCTTTCTCCCGTAAATTTTCCCGCTTGTGCTTTAATTCCGTTGAAGCAGTCGAGTTTTACCCGGAGTATTTTCCAGCTCGGAAATAGTCGAGGACAAATAACTCGGCTCCAGAAAAACTGAAACACATGGGACAGCAGGCATTGATAATAGGGTTTTGCAATAAACGGATTTGCACTAGATTGGCACGCACCGTGGTCGGATTGACAAACGTATGATCCATTACATCTTGTCTATTTGCATTATGATTTACGAGTGATTGAATGCCAATGAAGGGGCAGTGGGGCGAGTGTCCGCGCGCGTGTGTGTGTGTGTGTGTGAGAGAGAGAGAGAGAGGATATCTATCCCGATAGCGTCAAATGTCACACGGCCTCTCTCGTTTTCCGATTTCATCCACGACTTTCCTCAGCGCCAAGTCCATCCGTCTTTCGCGCGCATGTCAATCAACTTAACATTACGACGCAACGAACCGATTCTTCTTATGCTCAATGCGCTCAATGACATACATTCTGCGAGACTCGCAGTGCACGAGCTCGCACCTCGGCTACTACGTAGGAATAATAGACAAAAGTATCGCTCTTTCGGAAATAAGGTGAATTTTCAACTATATCAAAGTGCAGAATCCCTTTGTAAAAAGGTCTGCGCAAGGATTTTAAAAAAATCATTCGACGGTACACGAAACTCTTAATAATTGCGTTGCGCGCTTTCGTATAAAATCTTGCGGGAAAAATCTAAAAAAAAAAGAAGAATAATAATAATAATACTCCCTCTGGTGCGTTAAACTTTCTTCGTATTGTTATAAACGCGCGTCACAAAGCATGACTTTGTTTTAAAGGAAATATAATATATATATATATATATTGTACTGTAATAAGTTAATGGGCGAGAAATTTAAATGTAGGCCGTGTGCGTATGGGGTGCGAGCGGATTCTCATGGAGAATAAGTTATCTGAAATTCCGAATAAAAACCAACAGTAGTTTATACGGTAATAAAGAATTTAAGGCTAAGAGAATAGAAATTTTGTGTTTTTGCTGACAAACGCTTATTAATCGGTCGAATAAGCAGTTGAGTAGCGAGGCGCGGTATTAATTGAAAGAAAAACAAAACAAAACAAAACAAAACAAAACAAAAAAGAAAGAAAAGAAAAGAAAAGAAAAGAAAAGAGAAGAAAAGAGAAGAAAATAAAGGAAAGAAATGCATCATAAAAATTCCAAAGCCCATTGGCGATTGTAATAAAGCAATTTTCTTCCTTTTCTCGTAATGTTGATCGTTATCGTTATTCCCGGAATGCCGAAGTTTTGTAATAAATATCTTTATAAAGCCAAGGGAATTAATTCACTTGCGGCTAAATGGATCATTGGTGGTCGTTGGCGAGGAGAAAATTCGAAGAGTCGCACCGACACCGGCAATGCACGTCCTCTCCTTCTGTATTACGTGCGGGATAAAGAATATTTCTTACGAGGATGAAGGCGCGAATTTCCCGAGACGATAGATAACGCGCGATCTGCATTAGCAATGAAACCGAAAGGCTTACAAGCTCGAGATTCGATTTTATAATTACGATTCCGTTGCATTTTTTAACTCGCGACGATTATTTATTATTACTTGGAGCTTCGAAGCGACGCTCATTTCTCTTAACGTATCTCCCGCGATAATTAACATTCGAAGACCTTTTTCGTAGGGGGCCATTTTCTTTTGACCTTGGGTAATAAATTACCAAGCCATGTAATTATTAAGGAAATACGGAAGGGAAAATTATAATTAATATTACTTAAGTCCCGCAAGAGCCGAAACAAAAAAAAAAAGGATTGAATTGAGCTGTACTGCACTGCTCTTACGTTTCCTCGCTTACGGTAAC
Organism: Ceratosolen fusciceps; assembly: GCA_018883505.1. NCBI lineage: Eukaryota > Metazoa > Arthropoda > Insecta > Hymenoptera > Agaonidae > Ceratosolen > Ceratosolen fusciceps. The sequence continues at coordinate 8,813,093 of RCIC01000003.1, read as the reverse complement.
GAGTTTCCTCCTCCGGTGCGTGTGCGCCAACTGCCACGAGCGACGAAATAATTTGGCAAGACGTAACAATAACGCGAGCATAATAAATTCATCCGAGTCTCCACTCTACGCGTATATATATATATATTGCTTTACCAATCCTTTCAACCCTCGCTCCTTCGTTCATACACGTCGCCGTCGCGTATGATCTTACCGACCGTTAACCCTTCGCTAATGATGATGCTAATGATGATCGAGGAAAACACCGTTCCATCAATACCCGACAAAGCTTACCAGATCACCCGCTTCTTACTTTGCTTCTTACGGCTTTGACTATTCTTATACAACAACAATAACAAAGAAGAAGATGAAGAAGAAGAAATTTAATCGAATTTAATAGATTGATTGGTTCACGACAAGAAGATTTTCCATACGCCCTTAAGAAGCTCATCGATCCGTAATCTTTAATAAAAGTATCGTCGTCCGTCGAATGCCTCAAGCAGGACATTTGTATTGCAGTTACCTATTTGTCGAGAATCAAGGGACGAAGAACCTGACGGAAGAGAAGACGTAATCGGAGATAAAAAGCCAAGATTTTCTTTTGAATGTTACAAGGGGGCTAGAATAACGAGTCCAATTGTTTTGCATAATAGCCACGAAAATACACGAGTGTGCTTTACTTCACTTTTAAATGCTGCTTGCTGGTCACGTGGTCCTTAACGTTCTCGAACGACTCGATTTATATAATATAGACAGAGGAAGAAGAAATAAATAAAAATAATAATAATCGCCGTCTTAATTAAATTAATATTAATTGAAACAGGCGAGGGTTTCGATAGAAAAGAAAAGAAAAGAAAAGAAAAGAAAAGATTTTTCATTGACATTGCTCCGCATAAGAAAACGGGTAGTAAAAGCTTCGGCGATATCCGGCGCTTTTAATTGCCCATTTTATAGAGACAACAATGTCCGTGCGTCCGACCGGAGGTCCTCGCCTTCTTATTGTAAAGCCCTCGTAAAATTTCCTAGCGAATCGTCATTGTTAATGTAACGTGTACGCGCGAATGAGTGAGTACGCACGTTGATTGTAAAAACAACAACCGAAGAGGTTAAAATGCACTTTAGGGAAAAATCTGCTGAAATATTTGCGCGTCCGATGCGTGGGTTACATTGCTCGCGTGGGTTCGCGAGTCCCTTGACAATATTGAAAATTTCAGAATGCCTGGATGTATGGTTGCCCGAGGCTCTCTGACCCGAGGCCTCGCGCCCGCTGCAAGGACTCTCTCATGCAAAAACAAACAAAAAGCCGGACTTTTGAAGTAGTGACACCCCCACCCTGCCCCCACTCCACCCCAACTCCACCCACACCCTACCCCACACCCTACGACGCCCATCCGCCCCTGCGGCCCCGGACGCTTTTTTTATTAAAAGGGAAGCGACGTCTCGAGGCCGATGGCGACGCCCGGTAAACTCCAAGTCCGGAGCAATATGAGAAAAGTCCAAGAATGAGTTCGGTTATATTTCGCTGCGGCGAAGCTCCCCGGATCCACGACGATGATCACGAATTGGGTGGAAAATGTAAAAGGGACAAACGAGTCTTTCGGATTTCAGGGTCTCACGACCTCGACGGCCGTTCGACGATCATTAAAAACTTGGAGGCGATGCGCGCACGCGCTCCCGACTCGTCGTCGTCCCTTCTATACACATCTAATTCGCGAAGTTGATTTTTCTCGATCTCCGGGGAGACTGGACTGCAGAGTACGTTAATAAAAATAACGGCCGCGCTAAGGGGTGGGGGTGGGACGCGGGGGGCGGGGTGTGCGAGAATAAAATCCTGGCTCTACGTGACTCGGATCATAAATTCTCGAGAGCAATTACAACGAATCCTGGAGCGCCTTTATTTCGCGGAGTCGTCGGGTGGGGGTGGGATCTTTAAATAACATTAGCGGTGCGGTGGTCGCTTCCGCAGGAGTTCCGCCCGCGGGCTGTTTATTAATTTAAAATACCGCTCCATAAATCCATAGGCTTTGGTTACGTTATTCCCGAGCGAGGCCTCGAGAGCTCGATTTTCTCCTCCTAATACAAAAGCGCATAACGACATTATCGTCTCCCCGCGGGCCGCGAGCGCCCGACCGATAGATACGGCGATAAAAGAATAAGAGGGCAGAAGCGGCGGGGGGGGAGGGACGGGCAGCTGAATAGAGAAGCGGTAACCACTAATTTTCGCGGCCCGGAATCTGCAAAGTGCAGATGGAGCGGCGAACGACATCGACGGCTCTCTATACGATTGGAAAGAGAGAGAGAGAGAGAGAGAGAGAGAGAGAGAGAGAGAGAGAGAGAGAGAGAGAGAGAGAGAGAGTGGAAAGAAACTCGTGCGCGTCCCCGATATCGTTTGCAGCCGGGGAAGTAGAACAGTCGTCCCGTATTTCCCTTACCGGCCACCCCCCTCCCCTCCGCCCAATCCCCTCTCTGCCCACCGCGGCCGCCACACCTCGCGGGATTTTATCGAGTGCCGATAAGTAGAATGAAGGCATTATAAAGCTCCGAAGGGGCGGGGACTCGGGGTCTCCTCGATATCGGAACCGGCGCTAACTAGGCTAGTGGATGATGAGCTAATTGCCGAGCGATTACCGGGCTCCTCGACCGGTTCCGTCGCTCGCTGACGCTCTCCATCTGCCGCCACGGCAGCCAGCCAACGATTTAAGAGCTTTCCCTTATTCGACTCTCCTCCCCCCCCCATCCTCATACCATCCTCGTACAATCCTACATCCCATCCACCGATTACTGTTGCGTAGCCTCGATCGTAAAGCGTGATTTACACGCGGGAAGGGGGGTGGGGTAGGGGAGGGGAGGGGGTGCGCAAACTCACGCCCACGTCAGCTTACGGCGTGAAAAATGAAATCGTATGCGCCTCGACGTGCGCGACGCCGTAACCTCGGACGCCACGTAAATCATGTCCGCGGATGTCGAGGTCGGGAACTCGGGATCTCGCTCGGATGCGCCTCAAGGATTCCTTCGTTCCGGCTCCATCGCAATCAGCCGATGAATCATCTTTTGCCCATTAGCCGTCTAATTTCGACATTAATTCCATCTATTCGCCTTCTCACTCGCATCTTCCTCCGGATGAATTCGTCCTCCCGTTCCCGCGCAGTCTCATTACGTTGCAAGGACGATTAACGTGCTCCCGCGATTCGACGTCAATACCCACCTTAGTTCCCCCGGTTGTTCCTAAATCACTTCCTCCATGTCGGCCGAACAACCAAGTGTCATTAGCACCCGAATAATTTAATTGGCTACTGTACGGAAGCCGTCATCGGAGGCCTGGCGGAGGATGTGGAGCAGCGAGTCCAAGGGTGCTGTCTCGTCATTAGCTTCCTATGGTTGCCCATTATCAAGCTAGTCTATGAGAACTGTCGCGACCTCTCGGAGCGAATAAGTAATAATTTCTCGTCTCCGGGGCTCGCTCTCGCATTTCGACATCCGAGCGCACTTGGTTAAGGTGGCGATAATGGGGACATGGGCACGCGGAGCGGTTTTCCTTCGTCTCCTTTCCTTTACCCTCCCTCCGACGTTTTCCGCGAGCGCAAACGAGGCTCGCGGACTTTCTCTCCGCTTGCGGAAGATCGACGCTGCACCGGCTCTGCGCCTCCTCCAGCCTCCGCGGCGGCCTTCCCCACCACCGGGAGCGTGCGCGCGGCATTCCTCGCCTCGCCTCGCCTCGCCTCGCCTCGCCTCGACCTACCTACCTACCTACCTACCTACCTACCTACCTACCTACCTGCCTACCTGCCTGTCTACCTGCCTGTCCACCTGACTACGTATCTATCTAGGCTTTGAGTCGGTGTCGAGTTGTCCAGCCTCTACCCCCCGCGTACCCGGGCACGTTATTAAAGTGGCACGAGATTTAGATCGAAAGGGGCCTTCTGATCGCGCTCCTAGTGTTTCACCAGCTCCCGCTCCGCCGTCCCATCCCCACCCCCAAACCGCATCGCGATCGTTCGTACCCCCCCCCTCTTCTTGCGCGACCGATAAATAATGATTCATCCTCGTTTACTGAAACTGTGCGAGTACCCGGGAGTAACCTTCCCCTCATCTCTCCTCCCCCCACCCCCACACCTTCCCGCCTTAATTCCAACGGTTCCAGCTAAAAACGTGTTTACTCGTACACAAATTTCACCTTTAACCCGGAGCAAGATTCCCTCCATTTCTCCCGGAATACCTCCATTCCGTACAAGGAATGCATTCCAATGCGCAGAGCGTCTCCGAATTATTTCGCGGTACGCGCGCAACGCGATTATAATACCCATCCGATGCTAATAACGATAACAATAACAACAGTAATAGTTGACGAAGCAATCGGAAAGCGTGGCCGAGCGATTGCCATTATTGGCAATTACCTGATTGGAAATCACGTGGAACGACTTTTATACGTATACGTATAAAATAGTACGTATAAAGAGACACTCGCCCACGTCCACACACACCCACGCGCACACGCACACAAATTCTTCGAGCAGAAGTACTGATTAGCTAGCGATAATAGCCCGTAAAGAGCTATATTTTTCTTCTTTCTTTCTTTCTTATGTAGATCAACGAAAGTAAAATGTTTCCATTCCCCCTGAACAATTCGCCATAACGATTTCACTTTCTCTTCTTGGTTTTTACGTATACAGGTACGCGTTAATTTGCAATGAAATTCCAAGGCTTCGAGGATTTATCGCGAGCGAAGGAACTTATGAGGAGAAGTAGCGTATCGACGATAGGCGAATTGATTTATGTCGGAGCGCCAGACTCGCGATGGGCTGGATCATTCAACGGGACCGGGAGAAGTGATGGATCGGACGAGGGTCGCGCGCACGTACGTGTGAATTGTAATGGGATTCCTCCTTGGGCTGAGCGTGGGGGGGAAGAGGACGGGGCCGAGGATGGGGTTGAGCGCCGAGTGAATAGTATACTCGCGCTGACAATTTGAAAAATCCGAAGCGAGCGGCACCGGCAGCGGGAACAACGTGTCAGCCTAGATCTCCTGCTGCTGCCGCTGCTGCTGCTGCCGATGCTGCTTGCTAAAGTGAAATCGGCACTTATCCCCAGGCATGTATTCATAACAAATAAAAAGCAATTTCACGCATCTCGTTAACGAATCGTAAAATTAACGGACGGACGGACGGACGGACGGACGGGAAGGGGAGGGGGTCTCGAAATTCCGACGTACCTCTGAGCTAATCGACGTAAGTGAATCGGAGGCCAGACTAAGACGACCGTCTTTCCAGTCTTTGCCTAACGAACGCAAAGGAAAGAGTGATAGAGAAGGACGGGACGGAGGAGGATTTCCCAGGGATCGTTAGGAAAAGCGAGGGGTCTCTCCGCCGTAGACTCCTGCCTCTATCTCGCAATTACGTCCACGTATTGCCTGCTGCGAAAAAAAGTCAACGTCCGCGTGCGCTTTCCTCTGTCCTCTGCGTGACAACTTTCATTCGGCGAGCGGTGCGCGGCGGGGAGGGGCGCATGCGCGGCCCCCATGCGGTGGGCTCCCGTCTGCTCTCCGGCGTCTTTTCTTCCGCCTCTTCTACTTTTTTTTTCTTTCCCTTTATTTCTACGTGTTCTTTTTTTTCTTTCTTTCTTTCTTTCTTTCTTTCTTTCGTTCTTACTTCTTTTTCTTTTCTCTTTTTTTTTTTTTTCCTGAAAAAAGGTTTCTTTGTCGACGGGGCAGGCTATGCGGTGCGGGCGGCGCGGTGCGGGGGTTACGGGACGGGAAGGGGAGGAGGGGGTACGGCTTATTTACTTCGAGCGCGCACCTCTTCTGTCGAGTAAATAAAAGTTTTTCCCTACAGCGAGCGAGCGCTCTGCTCTAAAAATAAACCCATGCTTAATAAATACTTCCGGGCCTTTATGCTACTTAATCGAATCACTGAATTAAACAATTTTGCAGCTTCATTTCGGTACGGCGTTTCACCTCACCGAATGAATAGTAATACCGGGGCGGGATGGTCCGCACGTCAGCTCTTATTGGCTCATTATCTCTCGTTCGTGGGATTTTCTATAATGGCAGCGACAACGTAATCATGCACTCGTTTGGCTAATCTTCCTCCTCCACTTCCCCTCCCCTACCCCTGTCCTGTTTACTATTCATTAGCTCCTTCTGTCAACGAGTTTTTATAACAATTTACCACCCCCACCCCCCCAGCCGCTAGGGTCTCCGCATCCCGGCTCGCAGTCCGAGATCTTAATTAAGCAAATATATATATATATATATACACAATTAATATATACGCAAAATAGGAAAATTCGTAATGGCGGTGAGCGCCGGAGCGACGTATCAAAGAGGAAATTTAAAATATGTGCCTAGACATTTTAAAGCAGAAACCGTCTAAATTTTAATTGCCAGAATTTCGCTTTACCCGGGACTCATCGTTCCAGTCAGGGCCAAAGTAAATCTGTCCGACTTCTCCTCTCTCTCTCTCGCCTCTGCCCAGACATTCTAGAGTTTACGGGAATCTTGCAGGGAGGCGCACGAGTGCATGCAAATACTACGCGTGCAAGAGCACTTTCATTATATTGCTGTTTAGAGCATTTCTTACTGCAGAAATGAGGAATGTTTTGGAGAGGAATTTTGAAAACTCATTTTTATATTCTCAGTTTACTAAAGCGCTCTACTCGAGCTACTATTTCCCTCCCTTCTTTTTTTTTTTTTTTTTTTTTTTTTTTTGATAAAACTGCGCGATACTTGAACTTTATTCTCGAGAAGATTGATATTTCGAGAACTAGTCGGAGAGAGGGACCGTCGAAGGAAAGAAAGATGTCCACGTGCGCTTCGTAATATATATATTTTTTTATACTTTATGCTTTAAAGAACCGAAGGATACGTTCGAATGAAATAAAGAAAAAAAGAAAAAGAAAAAAAGAAGAAGAAGAAGAAGAAGAACCGTATATAAAAATATGCCGGAGTATTGGGTTTACGTACGCTGTAAACGTTTTACAATTTTAAAGTCAATAACTATGAATTCCAATAAAAATAAACAATACACGACTCTTCTATTCGATGAAAGAAAATTTTATTTTAAATAAATTCAGTTACTATCGGCAATAAAAGTTTCAACAAAAATAAAAAAAACAAAAGGCCATATTGACGAAACTCTACCACATCCTTTATCTCTCTATTTATTTATTTTGATACATAATGGATCGGGTTTAACAAAAAAAAAAACAAAAAAAAACAACAACAAATAATTCCTCCGTTGTCAAAAGTAATTAAGTTTTATTCTAACTTAATTATTCAATAATAAAAGTCGAGGTATTTGAGTTTTAAGAGAATTTTATTGGCTTAACTCTGCGTAGGTACATTTTCTCTGCAGAGATAGACTTTATCATATTAAATTAAATTAATAGTGCAAGTTTACTCTTCTTCTTCTTCTTCTTCTTCTTCTTCTTCTTCTACTACTTTTTTTTTCTTTTTTTCTTTTTAAGACAATGTCGATTATTTGTAAACAGTAATGAAGAGAAATGAAAATAATCTATCGTAAGGTCTGCGGAGTATAATAAATCCAACAAGGGACTTAGTCTTGGAGAGTAAGGGGATGTATTTTGGCTTTGGTGTGGATGCGTATCGTAATAAGCAATAAGTAGTAGTAATGTAGAGCCTAAGCCATTCGATATAAGTTGCGCGAATATAATATGCCTTGTGATACCGACCGGGAGAGTCCTTAGCAGAATAGTAAACATTGTTCGTGCTTTCGAAATACACGGATTGGAGATGCATTTAATCATTTTGTCGGAGCGATAATGGCCGAGTATCTTCGAGGATCGAAGGTATCGCATTGCAATTATCGAAGCTGATGTATAAAATGATCCATAGGTGCTCGATCTAGCCAATGTCGCGTTCTGACGTCAGCTCGACGCTAAAGTAACTCGAGCAATCACGGGAAGCATAAGAACACGGATTGGTGATCGAGTTATCACGTTATCCCCCCCCCCCGACCCTCACTCCCTATTAGAACGGCATCATCCGCTGTGATTTGCATTCGGTTATTAGGTAACGCGCTCCTTTCCATGCCCCGTACATTCGGCCTTTAATACGATTTCAGACGTAAAATACGCTCACTTAGGTCGGTCAAAATATTCCCTGCTCATTCGGTCTGCAACTGTTCACGTTATTTAAAGAAGCTTGACTGTACGTACATACGCGTACATACCGCAGCAAAACTTTCGTATTTTTGAGGTAATTAAATAATGAGAAAGAAGGAAGAAGACGTCGATTTTATTATGCTAATGTACACGTGGCTTTAGTTAAATATGTAACAGGCGACTTACAAGATCAGTGCAGCCGGTTGCCGGTAATTTTAGCGGGTTATCGAGTCGCTTGGCGTCGTTATTTAAAATAAAAAAAAAAAAAAAAAAAAAAAAAAAAACAGTCAAAAGCACTATTTCATCCAGTACGTACGTAGCTTACCTTATATTTATTTTTAGATAACGTAAAAGCCACGCGATTTCTGACGAGTCAACGTCTTTTATTTGTAAACAAAGATAAAAAGAAAAAAAAAGAAAAAAGAAGTGCGTTTCGCTCGGAAGTGATTTCACGCATTATTTCTAAACGCGCGAGGCGATTGTTCAAATGAGACCGTCGGTACGTACAAAAATATGAACAGGTTATTTTACCTAATTTTAAATTCATCGCTCGAGTTCGAGTTCTTGACAACAACAATGCGTACGCATACATACATAGCTTCTGCCTTTCGATCAAATCAATCGACGAGAGACAGAGAGAGAGAGAGAGAGAGAGAGGAGGGGGGGGGTGGAAAGAGAGAAATTGTCTCGTAGAGATTTCGAAAGGATTCCTTTGGATTCTTAAGAATGAACAAATCGCGTTAAGAGAGTCGTCATTTATTGTTTAAGGAAGCATTAATGTGCATTGGGCACGCGATGGCGATCGCTCGGAGTGATTTCGAAAGCGAGTAGAGCTCCGAGTGGCGTGGGTGTTTCAAAAAAAAAAAAAAAAAAAAAATTCTCCTTCCCGAGCGGAAAATCGAATAACTATAACTGGCCGAAGGTATAGAAGGTAAGGGGAGCCGGGGAATTATTTGCACTGGATATATCGGAGCTTCTTAAACTTAAACAGTAACTTAAAACTAGGGAAGTCGGTTCCGTGGGTGATTTCCCGGGGCCAGACAATGCCTGCATCGTATCTATCGAGAAATCGATGGGAATGCATGGGAATGCACGGGGAGCTCATTGGCTCATGGCGCATACGACGATCGTACAGGCAGCGGGCCGTCCAGTACAATGGGTACAGATCGTCCTCGGACGGTCAGGCCGAGAGACAGGCACACGCTCGACCTCGTTAACGAGCTAGCGTACCTCCTTAGTGCCGAAAAGTTCCAGGGTCTTAGACTGATTTGCTAAAACTGGGGGAATGTACGTACGCGGGCTTAGCTGTCGATGGGTCGTTCTGGATAAAGGGTTAGCTCGATTCCCCCCTATTTGACCAAGCCAGCGCCTCGTGGACGTAGGATGGCCGAGGGAGTGACGAGGGAGGGGGGGGGACGAGGAACGTACGAGGACTCTACTCGGAGGTCGGGTAGAGGGTGCGCGCGCCTGCGCGGACGCAGTGATAGATAGACTGCCGGAGATGCGAGCGGGGCCGTCCATCTTCCGTTCCGTGTTGCGAAGGGGTGGCTGCTCCTCGTCTTATTCGTTTATGCTTCGACGGGGCTGGGAGAGGGCTGTGTGTGTGCATGTGTGCGTGTCTGCGTGTGTGTACGCGTGAGTGGCACGGGAGAACGCTTCCTTGCCAGACGTCTCCTCCTCGTAGGCAACCCCCCTTCCACACCCATCGCCGAATAACCTCCCCTGACCCTGCCCAGCCGCTGTAAATTATTCCGCGGCTTTGACGCGCTTCAGCCGGGGCATCCATATCCGAGCGTCGGGATTGAATTTGTCGGGGTGTCCAAGTCAGTCTGTCACGTCGGTGCGGTGTCGCCCGCGCAATTTAATTTACCGGGAGCTCGTAATGGATTGTGTCTTGCTCGGCTGCTTGTGATGCCCGTCTGCCCGCCAAGGTCGCACTCGCTCGATTCCGAGAGCCTTCTCTCATTTTAAATGAGAAAGGGGGGATGGGGGTAGAGGGGGGTAGAGGGGCCGCTCGTCGCTCAAAACTGGAGCTTTTATTTTTTTTTCCCTTCTCCCCCGCCATCCCCGGGGACCAAAAGAAAAAAAGCATCTACGCGGTACTTTGCTCCTCCGAGCTCATAGTCGCCGAAACGCGCGTACGAACGCTGGTCCGTCGAAGCGCTCTGGCACTCACGAGGCTACCACTACATTACCTATTTTCTTTGTCTCACCCCCCCCCCCCTCTCTCTCTCTGTCTGTAACTTTCGGCCCAAGCCACGCAATCGATAGCGTTACTTTTCTCAGCGAACGGCTCCCGATATTTTATCGGCGCGTAACCTGCGAATCAACGAGCCGCCGCACTCGATGTATTTTATCAGTCGGAAATAAGTGGCGTAATTATTACTGGATAGACGAGCGTTAATTAGGGGCCGAATTATTGGGGCCGAAGCCCTAATACCGGGAGCCGAGCTCAAACGAGTTGTAAATAATATGACGTTGCTACGGGCCAACGAGGGTCGAGCGGATTAATTTTTGTCGAGTCGCAAGTTTCGTTGGATTTTCAGTTTACGCGGTGACGAGTGGGCTTGAAACGGCTTGAAACGGCTTGAAGCGGCTCTTAGTTGGCATGCGTGACTACTTAAGAATCGCGACGATCATCAAGAATCGACAATTAAATTACGCCCGAGGTAATCTCACCGGCCACGACGTAGTCGAATGTCAATAAACGCTCAAATAATTCCGTACCCCTTTTCGTTATTCTTCATTTAACAACAATGGCTTCACAAGGCCTCCCTCCGCGAATACTTTCCACTCCACTGTGTACGGATGTACACCGCCCATGTGACGACTCAGTTTACTGCTCCTACGGACTAACGGGCTAACGAGAAATCATTATCAGCACCACCACCAGCACCAGCACCAGTAGCAGCAGCACCAGCACCAGCAGCTCTTAGCCTGCAATTTAATATTATATTATCGGCATCATCGCCATCATCGGCGTTGTTTAATGAAAATACCGGGACAGACTCTAGCTTCCGACATCAAGGGCGAATTTTCATTTCTCTCTCTCTCTCTCTCTCTCTCTCTCTCTGTCTCTCCTCCCTTTCCCCCAGCCCGATTCCTACCGAACGAATCTATTTTATTCTCGATTCTATCGAGGCGAAGAATGCGCTTTAACTGTAATAAATTGCATTAAACGAGCTTAAAGTATATAACGCTTGAGGCGATACTCCGAGCAGCAGTATGCTCGCGTACACGTGTGGTGCGCTTGTGTACAAGAGCCACGACGGCTGGCTCTGATGTGTAACACTTCGAGCGGTAATATTTCTGTTACCACTCGCACTGTTTATTCAGCCCCGTATTCGACTACGTAAAGGGATTGGGTAATCACGGCCTTGATACCTATAAAGTCAAATACGGCATCATTAAGGCTTTAATAGACAAGATATTTCTCTATGCTCGTAACAAAAGAAAATATTATTCCCCTTTAATATTCCCGGACTATAGGTTATAAAAATATATATACATATACATATATATATATTAAAATGAAAGTGCACTTTTTAACATTATGGCCGATCCGCCGAGGTCATTTGCTCCATCGTTACGTATAATATGTATTATAAAATTCAAATAAAGGTTATTGTATCGCGCTGCCGATAATTAAAAGGGTACTCTTCATTATCATTATTATTATTATTTTATTTTTTATTTTTTATTTTATTTTTTTATTATCGAAAATCGTCTCTGTAATTGATCGCCGCCGTGTGTAGAGGTACTGTAATTGCCCCGGAGTCATTGATTCGGCTGGATTCGATAAAATCAGTTACGGCCCGTTAATGCAACGGCATTAAATAACGATTTTTATTAATGTTACCGAGTTAAATGTGAGTAAAGAAGCTGCTGCTCCTTCCTTTAAAAGCTCCTTCGTTTGACTGCTGCTGCTGCTGCTGCTGCTGCTGCTGCTGGCTGTGGTGGTGGTGGTGGTGGTGGTGCTGTTGGAATTCCATTATTCGCCGTAGGACGTAAATATTTCATTATTCTTCATATAAATTCCGTGGTAATTCCTGGTCCCGCTTACGTGCGGCATTGTTTAAATTTACCAAGGATAAAGTTATCGGCAGTGAAGACTTTCCTATCCGGCTAAAGATAGGCTAAAGTCTTTTTTTGTATATCCTTTAAAATTTTTAAGGGAAATTAATGTCCGGCCTTCTTTATCATGTAGTCTACGTCTGGCCTGACATACTTTACGAAAGTCTCTTTTCCCCGATAAACTTACGTACTTTGCCTCAATGTTATAAAGGATATAAAGGATAGATAGATAGTATTCAGCATTAATAGGCATTCGATGTCAGCATTGATAAAAGCAACTTTATCAAGTGAGCAAAGTTTTACTGGCTAATGTAGCCGATGCTTGCGATACCCGGGACCAAGAAATAATCACATTGTGATTATTATGTCTGCTTTAGCTTCGCGTTCCCAGTAAACACGGATTTGTTTACCATTTCCTGCTCTTTCGCTATGGCCAAACGACTCGAACTACGACTTGCACGAGCTCTTTTACGCTTCACGTACAAATTATAAAACTATCCCTATTAATCATTCGTTATTGGCTATTGACGACGCCCCCGTTATTGGGACCTTTCTTACGTATTTTCTCGGTATCTATGATTTCCGGGGGACACGGGGCCGAGGAACGAGGATGACAGGGATATTTCAAATACTCGTCAGGTGGAGTCGCTCGGTATGGTCAATCGGTATGGCGTACGCGCCCATTGCGCCATCGAAAGAGTCGAAGAGTGGAAGAATAAGCCGAGATTTATATTTCTCTTTGTATAATTTCTTAATGCTCGCCTCGGCTTGTGTGCACCGCGCGCTTGCTCCCGGTGAGTCACGTGGGCAGCGAAATTAATTGGCATTTAATAAATCGAGGTTGATTTTGAATGGGAGATATATCGCAGTTGCAGCGCTCGCTGGAAGGAAGGGAGTGGCGTTACTCGTCGGGTCGGGTGGGGATGGCGATGTAGGGGGGGGGTAGGTCGGTCGGAGTAGCTGGGTCACTCGAGGCTCGATAAAGACTCGACGAAGCGGTACGGGCTGTTGGATACGTTGTTGATGGAGGCCAGGGTGAAGACATTAGGTAGTCCGGAGGGTAAGGAGATAGGGAACGGTGGAATAAGAGCATTGCCAAGGTTACCGACGTTATCACTTTACCGCGAGGACGACGACGGAGGTGGTTGAAGGGGGAGGGGGCGGGCAGCCTATAATGCTCAATCATCATCGACAAATGGAGCAACGTGTTAAATCTAGCTTCTAGTAACTCTCTTCCCGATATATATATATATATATAGATATATATGTCGGTGAGGTATCAAGGCCTCGTGTATTATTTATCGGTAGCCAGCCTCACTCGATAAGCAGAGAGAGAGAGAGAGAGAGAGAGAGAGAGAGAGAGAGAGAGAGAGAGAGAGAGAGAGTGAGAGAGAGTGAGAGAGAGTGAGAGAGAGAGGGCCTGTCGAAGGGGGATCGAGGAGGACTCGTAATTCACTCGGTGGCGATACGACGTCCGCAATTCCTCTCGGCGATGATGGGGAAGACGGACGAGGCGTGACTTTATCGACGACAGTCAGCGGTCGCATATAACGGCTTTTAAAAAAAAAGCGCAAGGAGCAGGAGCTGAGGATGTGTGAACGAGCCGATGTCGATCGATCCTGGCCTCGAGGAGGAGCGGGCCATAGAGCGCTAATAACCAACCACTGCCGTACTCCTCCCTCCCCGCTCACCGCCGTTTACCTTAGCCGTTTCCCTTGTGCCAGTCAGAAAAATTAGTCACAAAAATTGTACGGGAGAAAGTTCTTTCTCCGGCCCTCGTTTCCCTGACCCGGAGCACGTGTCGACGTATCGAGCCGATACTCCAATACGAACTAACAATGGAGCTCCCTCTCCTTTTAATCAGCAGCCAGCCACGGAATAATATGTTGTCGTCACGACCTCCTTCGCTCTCTCTCTCTCTCTCTCTCTTCTGTTTATTCGTGCTTTTGTCCCAATAACCTCCCCCCCCTCTCCCCAGCTTTCCGCTACTACGTTATTGTGATAAAATCGAGAGATGAAATGCCAATTGAGTATCGGTGCGAGTGCGAGCAAGCTTTCCATCATAATCGGGGCTTACCCCCCCCACCCACCCCCCGTCCCTCTCTTCTTATTTAATATATAAGACAAGTACGGGCTCTATTGTAAATGAAAGCTTTGCACGATGCTGAAGATATGAAATATTGACTGGAGAGGAAACGGCCCTCGCGCCATAGAATCTGCACGTAGTAGTGTAGACCGACGCATCGGTCCGGGGGATCGAAAGCCATAAAACAGAAGCGGATCCGATACATTATTCACGTTGTAATGGAGAGAGAGAGAGAGAGAGAGAGAGAGAGAGAGATTACGTTCCCAGATGCTTTTTTGGTTTTTGGCGAAGCAGGGCAGACGATTCGTCTTTTCGTTGTGCAATTTCCTGGCCGTCGGTGGGCCTAATTTATTAGTCTCCCTGTCGCTATTTAAACTCTCGGCCGCCTCCATTGAGAGTTAAAAGGGCAGGTTGTGCCGTCGGGAGGCGGAGGCGGGATCGGGGGTGGAGAGGCCGAACTCGTCGCCGAATTAAAAAACTTTTGGTAATCCGTAAGTCGGTAATCTGCTTAGTCGGATAGCAATTTCTTCATTCGCGAGTGAAGAGGTGGAGGAAGTCAGTCCCCCCCCCACCCTTTGACAGAGCGCGGGCGGCCTAAAGCCTTGAATTCGATACGGAATTTGAAATTTAGGGTCTTGCGTGGGCGGGGGTGGGAGGTATCGTCGAGCATCGAGGCAGCGAAGCTAAATGATAAAATGGTAATTCGTTTGACCGGGCAGCACGAAGTCGCGAACGAGGAAGAAAGTTATACGTATCGTGTATCCGAAGCGGACCGGTAACGCGATACGATAATGAAAGTCGGTGGTGCGCGAAAAAGTTGCGTGGAGGCGGAGGAGGCGGAGGAGGCGGAGGAGGCCGTCGTGGCTCGCGGGCGCTCGTCTCGGCGAGGGTCGGCGGTCATCGATGACGATCGAGGGAGCCCAGTCGGAGAAAGTCCCTCGGCAGATGGCCCGTGTCCCCGTTATCCTCCTCGGCAAAAAGAGAACGAGTGCCGGCGGGAGGGCGAGCGGGGATCGAGCGGGGATCGAGCGGGGTGGCACGCGAGAAGGGACGTGGATGCGTGTCGCGGCTAGGGAAGCCCTTTCGGAAGACGAAACCACTAATGAAGCCGACAGCGTGTAGCGGCGGGTAGGCTGGTGGGGCGAGGTAGGGGGGTGGGGGTGCGAGACTCGGTATCGCGTCCGGGGTTCGAAGGGAAAGCCGCGCAGAGAGGAGGGAAGACGGGAAATAAGGGCCGAACGGAGGAAAAATCAAATGGCGCGCTTTGAACTCCGGCTCGACCCGGGCAACGACTTAACGAGAGCCACGCGAGCGCGAGTCACTGCCCGTCTGAGGCAGCATTTCCTTTGGCGGTCTTTCACATATTTTTTACCCCCTTCGAAATCCGGGATTTCGAGGGCTCGCCTGAATTCTCCGACGATTTATCATAACGAGGTCGATCGAGGGAGACTCTAGGATTCCTTCTGTCGAGCGAGCCCCCCACCGCCCCCACAGCCGTTGCCAATACCCGCAACACTTAAAAAATTACTAACAAGAAACAATTTTTATTCACGGACCGTTTCAAAAGAAATGCTTAAACGCCATTTTCGTATTAATTATTTGAGGGGGAGGGGGGAAAGAAATTACCTTGTCAGAAGTGAAATACGTTGGCGTTTCCCTCGGAATAGAATACTTATTAACGTGGCTCGTAATAACAGCGGCGTCCGATGCATTTATGACGTTGAATTCTTTCGAAAGATTAAAAATTAATTTAAAATAGCCTCCTTAATGTCCTTTGTACTCCTTCCTCTGTTGAGTCCCAAGTACTTTTATCCGCTTCGAGGCATAAAATTAACTTCCTCGTCGATTTCCTATATTATTTAAATAAGAGGTAGGAACAAGTCCCGAGACGATACTTGTCATTACTACGATTTAATATAATTCAGTGGCAACAGTTGTCGTATACGATAAATAATTACGAGCTAGAGTAGTAACGTAATAATTGTAATTGTCTATCGTGTTCGCTCTTCTTCTGAATTCTTTTGAATATTAATAACGGTGCAAGAAAAAAAAATCAGGTGGGACGGCGATAGGACAAATTATCTATTTGCACAGTCAAATGATTTCTCTTATCTATTGTTTGAGGGAAGATTTTTTTTTTTTTACGGGCAAATATTGATCCCGTTGCCGTGCGCGCCTGGATTTTCGGAGCACTGCTGGGCTCGGTAAAAACAATTGATGGGAGTTTCGTCATTAAATCAATGAACGAATGAATATCCGTCAAAAGAATTTTAATAGTCTATTTAAGCTTGGGCTGACGACGACAATTCAACTGCTTTTGATCGACAGCTTGAATTCCGACACTAATGCCTCCTCGCTTTCCTTCATCTTTACATCGAATTCATATTAATTTATAATGACATTTATCATTCTCTTTCCCTTTCGGATAAATAAATTCCCCTTATCACGCTTTGCCCGCCCCCCGCTCCTCTCTCTCACACTCTCTCACACTCTCTTTTTCCCTTGTTGTAATAATAATGACTTTTATGGCGAAAGGGGTAAAAACGCGGAATAAATGTATTCTTTTAACTGTCAGTGATCGTCGTATTGTACTCTAGTCTATTTTATATTCTGTATCAAACGGTTCAACGGAAGACCCGTAATTCGAGAGAACGTTATTCGCATTATTTCAAGTTGAAAACTGCACTATCGCGGCGATTGGTTAGCTACGATGAATATATAAAGAATGCTCGTGCCTCATTGTCTGCGAGCAGAATTCTATAAGACGAGATAAATTATGCATTTCGGATGAATTTATCTCTTTGTACGAATAGAAATTATTTAGATCATTGGCTCGGAGGGACCGTAATTGTTCTTGAGCAGTGTCAAACAGCGAGTCTGCGCAGTTCCGTATAAAGTATCGTTAATTAGTTTGAAGATTATAACAATGCGTTTGGCTCTTTCAAAGGTATGTTTTCCAGCATGGAGAGCTGCAATGTGCGATAAAAGACGAATGCATCGGGTAATTGCAGTTGCGTTGATGTTTTTATTTAAGAAATACGAGGAGCCTCCAGTCGTCAAGCCAAGCCTTATATCTCGGCACGAGTCGTCGGTAAAATATGTAAAGAATAAGTAAAAAAGAAAAGAAAAAAGAAAATGAAATGATCGTTACACGAGTCGACAGTGTTGTTACACCGGACAAGAGCAGCGATCGCAAATCCTTGAATAAGCCTGAGAGAAAGTGCACGTACGCGTACTCGCTCGCATAATCGCAGGCCAGATGCGCGCGCGCGCGCGCGCGCACGCGTAACCTCTCGGTTTTATACGTCGTCTTTCGAAAGTGAGCCGCGCACGTAATGGCCCTCCTGCGAACCCACCTCCATCCCAACGGATTCGGCTTTACGTCCATATTTTTTTACGTAGCCGTTAATTGCGCAGATATCGACGCGGTGGAGGAGGAGGAGGAGGAGGAGGAGGAGGAGGAGGTGGAGGAGGATACGTTTAACGGCTGAAGGATGAACTGACTCGCGGAACCCTTATTCGCTTGAGACCGAGGCGAACGAGGCCGCCTGTCCTCCCTAGTTATTTATGGGACTCCTCGCCGCGCAATATCCGCGGAGAGGAGCGTAGGGGCGGGGGGAGCAGACGAAATGATTACGCACGCGCAGTGATTTTGCATCGACGGCTCCGGAGCCCCGGGCGGCCGAGAAAGCGCAGTAAGAGAGCCGCGCGGCAGGGCGACCCTGGACTTGTGACTTGACGCGTCACCTCTACGGCGGCAGCTACGGCGTTTCTTCGATTCCTGGATATTTCGGGAAGTTTATTGCTCCCTCGAACCCTTCGGCAGTCCCGCCCCCGCTTGTAAGAGCCGCCGCCGTTTTCTACGGCTCTCGGGCTCTCGGCTCCATTTATGGAAGGGGGGAGGGCCGGGGAGGGGGGCATATAAATTTGAGAAACTCTTCCTCGGCAAAGGTGCCAACAACTCCACCTATCCCGTATCCCCCGCTCCACCCCAATAACCCCAATAACCCCCAACTGGATGCCTTAATTACTTTCTTTTCTTTATGGGCGTAATTTTAACGCACGGCCCCTGCGAGTTTTCACGCTCCGTAGAGGAGTCCCCAGCTCTCCGTCGGCTATTTCCAATTCGATTAATTTATTTCTCACTGCTCGCTGTGCTCGCTGATGTTAACCCGATAACCCGAGCGCTACTGCTTGTAAGCAGCAGCAGCAGCAGCAGCAGCAGCAGCAGCAGCTACAACAACAACGCCGACGTGGTATTGGTTGAGCTCTCGGTAACCAAAGACGCTTGTTTCCATCGCTCAAACATTGTTTGCAAAACGATGCCTTCGCGATCCCTGTAAACCGCAATCTATCACGGCCCGGGCGCAATTAATAACGACGCAGGAAGTACCACTCATAATTTATCTACTTGATGCCTAATTATTTATTAAGAATACTGATTAACGATGATTAATGCCGCGTAATTAGCTGTTAAACAATCGGGGCGATAGTCCTTTACTTTAGTCATTATTGAAATTAATAGTAAATAATAAGCGAGGATTGGAAATTAATAAAGTCCGAGTAATTAATTCGATGGAAGGAAGTACGGACTTGCGGGATTAAATTATTTCTCGTACTTGTCGGAATTGCCGTGTGGGGAAGCGCTGGGAATTGAATTACCTTGTCGGGAATTACCAGGCGTCTTGTACGGGCGCTGAATGGGACACTCGTGTCAGAATAAAGCTGACTGTCGCTCTCTCTCCCGCCCTCACCCCCTATCCCTCTGCGGAGATTTTGTTTACTTAATTAAAGTATACGGGCACGAAAAAGAGCAGGAAGAAGGAACAAAAGGGCTGAGATGAAATTCCGAAGGGCTCGGCACACGTCGTAGCATTTGCCGGACAAAGAATGAGCCAACCAAGTAACATGATTATTTTCAGATTAGCGGCCCCTCCGCTCTGCGATCGCTTTCCATAAGATTACGAGAGAGAGAGAGAGAGAGAGAGAGAGAGAGAGAGAGAGAGAGAGAGAGAGAGAGAGCGTGGCTAAGAAGGAGAACGCTTTCGAAAAATTAATAATTCCAGCAGTAGGTGTGCTCGTCGGTTACCTCGATTCGAATAATAACGGATGATTTATCCGATTGGGATCTAGATCGCGATTAGAAGACTGACTTTTAACCTTTTCGTAAGGCGCCGTCCACGTGTATTTCCTGCTCTGAAAATTGTATTCAACCGACTCTTGCATTCTCCCACCCTACTTTATGATCCAGCTCGAATTTGAAAATCTCTTTACGAGATGAAGAGATGAAGAGATGAGGAGTTGGGGCGGGGGGGGGGTGGGTACTTAAGATACGAGGCAGAAATTCCGAGATTATAAATACGCGAGGCCAAGCTACATTGATTTCGATGCTTTCACGACACTTTCCTATTGAAAATCAAATCGTAATAATAGAAAGTCCATTAAGAGAGCATATTATCGTTCGAGTCCCCTATTTTATAGAATTTAAAATATACACATTGCGCAGGTATTGTTGTTCCATTCCATTTGTTTGTTCTTTTATTATTTTTTTTTTTATTTTTTTTTTTATATATATTAAGTTCTCGTGCTTTCGACGAGGAAAATTAATGACATATTTAGCTCGATGTACTACGTGTGCCATAAAGTCGAACGAGCGAGTGAGAGAGACAGAGACGGTGAGAAGGGGGAGGGGGTGAGAGAGATTATAAAAATTGAGAACGACCGCGGCCGCCGAGGCTGGAAAAATAAAACGGAAAATGATTCGATATTCATCGGGAGGAGGGAATGATGAGCCTTTCGAACGTATCGGTTCGTTGTTTATAAAATTCTTCCCGAGAGAAGATATTTAATCATTTAACTGTATTTTTCTCACACTCTCGGGGTATCTCGCGTTGGTATTCTTTCTACGAAGAAGTTTAGTTATCCACCACCACATGGAGGCCGGATTAAAAATTATAAACTATATTTTATAATTAATTATCACTGCCAGGTTTATTCGTACGCCAGTGTTGGAAAAATTGAATTTACAGAGAAATTTTTGTAACGAGTTTTTGTTTTCTTTCTTTCTCTTATTATTGAAAAAGTCCAACACACTTTTTTCTTTTCTTCTTTTTTCTTTTTGTTTTTTATTTATAACATACTGTACTTATTATATTGCGGTATATCGAAACGACCTAAAATTCGGGCGTGGAACCGATTGATCCTCCCGGAGTTATGATTTTACCGAAAATAATAATAAGCGAAAAATGCGGGTTATTTGAAAAGTGGGAAGATATCGTATGTCGATGGAATTTTTTCATTAAAAGGACAAAGTATTTATAAATTTCTGTCGGTCTAGTCGCGCAAACTGTTTCGTGCTGCGCACGGTATCCAACATGTCTTTATAGAAAGAAATACGTTGTAGGCTGGATATGCTATAACGTACCTAGGATACCGATTAACGTCCTCGGCTCAAGAGGAAGGTATTGTTTAAGACGGTTCGCACGCGGGGGAGGGGGTCTTTAGGGTGCCGATGGGCGTCGGCGGTGGGCGTTGGCGATGAGCGTCGGCGATGAGCGTCGGCGATGAGCAGCGAGTCCGTGACGCGAGGGCTGTTAAACGTAATTGGAATTAAAGTTCATCAGGAGCCGTAATCCCGGGGATTTGAGGATCGAAAAGACATTGGCGGATGGATCGTCGGCGTCGGCCGGGTCTCTGTTTACGCTTGAAAAGCCGGGAAATGCCGCGGGAGCTCGTTAGTAATACGAAATAGGATGTCGAGCCGAGGCATTAAGCATGCGCGTACCTACGGGCGATCCGTCGTTGGTAGCCCGAGGCCTTCTGCGGTCGCAGCGCGCACACACGCGCACTCTGTCCTCGTACGCCGTCGCGCAATAGATCACGAATTCACGAGAGCGCATCCTTCCAACTCTCGGCGGGGCAAAGCGCTCGCATTTCGTGCCACACCTCGTCCATTGTATTCTTCAGCGGGAAAAAAGGGTCCCGCGTGCACGCGTGCGCCTCTACTAATAAAGCCGACAGGGACACGCACGCACTCACGCACTCACGCACTCACGTACGCTCCTTCAGGGGCTTTCGGATCCACTCTCAATCTGTTTTCATGGCTGTTGCGAGCTTTGGACCTGACCCACGGCGCTCTCATATTCTTATATTTCTATACTGGCCCCTCCCTCCCTGCCGCCATCGCAACCACGCACGCACTCTGTCTCTCTCTCTCTCTCTCTCTCTCTCTCTCTCTCTCTGACCCTCCGTCCCTCTGACCCTCCGTCCCTCTGACCCTCCGTCACTGGATCTTTCACGTACGGCTCACTCTCTGATGCGTCTCGCTCCTCCTTTCCCTCCATTTTCTTACGAACAGCCTTGCGAGATCTGACTTTTTTCTCACGCGCACTCGGCACTTTATTCCGCGCCAGTTGCGTGCGATTTTCGCCTCCTCCCGAACTTTGCCTTTATTTCCAGAATCTTTTGTGAACCGATGGTCTACTTCACTCTCTCCCCCCCCACTCCTCCCCCCACGTACCTCGCAGCCACAGCCTCGCTTTTCACCGTGGCAATTTTACAGACAATAGCCGAAAACGTATACGTATACGAGCGTCCGTCCGTAAACGTGGAAATTGGCATCCCCCGAACGAAAGGATATATATATATATATATATACACACACATTTTTCCTCTTCTTTTTTCTTTTTTTATCAAGGAGACGAATTCAAGATGACGAGCACTTGTCTTCTTAAATCAGCATCTTTATAGATCCTTTCTAAATTGCCAGCTTAGCTGAAATTGAAAGAGCCCCGCTCGAATAACAAGTCAATCAAATCCCCGATTCCGTAGATGGCCGATATCGATAGCCAATTCCTTCTTTCCGAACAAATACTCTTTTCTATTATTTTTATTATTATTATTACGACTACTACTACTACTACTGCTAACATTATCATTATTATTATCATTATTATCATCATCATCATTATTTGTTGTTGTTGTTGTTGTTGTGGTTGTTGTTATTGTTGTTATTATTATCGTTGTTATTTAGAACTAAAGTGCACAACGTATTGTGCGGTATGTCGTGTAAAAATTGCAGCGTTCGAAGGTTTGTTTTGTTCCGAGATTAATTGGACGGATCGGAATAGCTGATACTTTTAGCGAGGATTTAATTTAGAAAAGGACGACGTATGATATTGAGAATGTGGAGGAGAGTTTTGTATTATGTAATCGAATGCGCCTGACTGTGCCGAATGTACCGAATGACCAACTGTTTCATTTGTTTGTTATGTTATTTTTATTCTCCTCGGTCGTAATTTAATTTCCCTGAAAACTCACAAAGCATTTAGGCTCAGGGGAAGATTATGGGGGGGGGGGAGGATGGGGCGAAGCTCCACGGGAATGGAGGGAGCGCATTAAAATAAATTAACCTGCTGAAAGATTATCCTTACGTCACAATTTTTATGTTTCCGGAATGTAAGTATCGCGTTAGCTGGTTACGGCCCGTATTACCGTATTTCCTCCTACGTTTTCTAAAATAATAATAGCTCAGCGCCCCGTTGTCGCTTTCATTTTTTTTTCTCTCACGAGCCTCTCGCTCATGGTCAAAGGCATTTCTTTTTTTTTCTTTTTCTTTTTTCTTTCCTTTTTTTCATTCGTACCTTACCCCTCGTATTATTTGCCGGCAACGCTCGATCTCGTCGATTTTTACGTGGACCCCTACCCCCCCCCTCCACCGCCCAACCCGGCTACCCACTTTTCCACACTCCCACCCACATCCAATCGAGACATACGCACCGATAGAGGAGAGAGCTAAGTACGTGATGGATTTTTTTTATTATAAACGATGTTGATGTAGCCGAGCGAGCCAGAAGGTCGAGGGGGGAGGGTGTGGTGGGGAGCGAAAGGAATGATATAAACGAGGGAATTGTGTCTTCTTCTGGAAGGCAATAGATCCTTCGGCACACGTACACCGACGCGTGACTTGTATACCTAGGGGCGCAGAGAGAGAGAGAGAGAGAGAGAGAGAGAGAGAGAGAGAGAGAGAGCCTCTACGTAAATAACCGGGCATTTGTTATTATTTCGGCCGAGTGGGCGGGTCGCCGGAGCGCGAACTATTGCGGGGAACATGCGAAGGTTCGGGATTTTACAAAACTCACCGGATGACGCACGTACTTTCGCGAAAACAGCCACGATAAGGCAGAAGGCCACGTTGGCTCTTTTTTTACTCCCGGATTACATTATGCGCCTCGGTTCCACGTGAATGGGCGCCTTGTCAAGCTGCCTTACGTAGGCGGTCATTTAATTCGCCGAGAGACGAAGCTCGAAGTCAGACGGCCGGGGTTATATCGATCCTCCCCCCCCCTCCCCACCCATTGTCCGAATGATTAATTCGAGCTCCTTAACTTGTTTACTCGCTCCTCGCCCTTATACCCTCTAATGGCCCGTCCTTATATTCTTGTTACGTTCTTACGTTAGGGCTGCTAACGCAGACGTACTGCGTGCCGTACGTGCCGACCTGTCCGTCCGATCGCTCTAGGTGTCGCGCAACTCGATACCGGGTAAATATTATTTTTTATCCGATTCGGATACCCAAGCCCCGGCTGATTAATAACCTCTTACTGGCCGGCAACCTACCTTGTTTACATTTTTTTTTTTTTTTTTATTTAGATTTACACGTCGCTTTGCCCACACTCATCCCTTTGTTTTACAAATTCGATGTATTTGTCGAGGCTTTGTCCGAGCGCTGCATAAAGGGAAAGAGCGAGAGAGAGAGAGAGAGAGAGAGAGAGAGAAATTGGATCTACTCAGCTCTCTCGACACTCGCTCCCATCATCATTTTCTTTCAAACAACAATCGAACGCCAATATAAATATTTTAGTAATACACGCGGTAAAAGTTTTTAAGTACTTTTAAAGTGCTTCTGGAAGACTTTTCTTCGCGCACGAGCTGAAACGTACTTTTAAATTATGAACTTTTGTTGTACTTTCATCCGTTGTCGCTTTTACTGGAAATTTCACTTAGATCGAGAAGAGCTTCGTATTCGTATAGATAGACATTTCCATGGACATAAATTATCCGTAAAAATTTGTCGACTCCTCCATATTTAGTTACGATCTGTCGATAATTGATGGTCGAATTGATCCGAGCGGGGGACGTAATAGTACGTTAAGAGTTACGAGTTACGAAAAATAATTAATAAAAGACGCTGGCGATAAAGAATTCCTTTCGTGTAACGAAAGTGAGTATAGAAAAGACGCAACTGAGCACTGCCACCGCGAGGTTTATTGGCTAATGGTTTAATTGCTGGTTGGCAAAAAGTCATGCGATTATTCGGGAAAATATTTTAATTAAAGCTGGCGCTCGACAGCGAATGAAAGTTATTACGTGCATTATTACGGAGATGGATACGGTCTCGTGTCGCAGTTACGCATGACATAATCACTTGAGAGCGGCGCAGTCGGCGACGACGACAACGACGACGGCAACGACGACGAGGATTTACATTATTCGGAATCCTGATGAAAATTAATGTCTCCGCGTGTTTCGTGTAGCCACCCCCACCTGCCCCCATCCCCACCTGCCCCCGTCGCAGAATCGAATGAACCGGGCGATCGATGTAACGGGGCATCTTCCTCGTGCCGCGGCCCATCCAGTGGACTGCACCGTAAGGAATCAGGAGACAACTGTCGGTTGCGTCATCGTTGCGAAATTGTCGATTCGCGCATTTCATCGGTCGTCGAACGTGACGCGGCGTCGAGTGTATTACGAGATCAATTTCGCGTCAACCTCGACGACGACGGAGCTCTTAAACCGTTCTTTGACCGGTATAGAGGAGCGGCAGCAGCAGCAGCAGCAGCAGCAGCAGCAGCAGCAGCAAAAGCTGTAATCATCCGTTTGATTTCGGACCGCCGGAGATCGAACTTGGCTCGTCTCCTCATCGACGAGGAATGTCAGCTTAGTATGGGATTACAAAGCCTGACTCCGCTGATAGCCGTATTTTATTAACAATCGGCGAAGCCCCAGTGGAGTGACAGTACTTACCTACTATTCTGCACTTAATCCTTTTCAAAATAGCGGAGAGAAAAGAAAATCTCTCCCCCCCACCCCACCCCCGCCCCTCTTTAGGGGTACCCGCACTATCTTTTCGCACGGAACCAAGTCGGCCGTCCGAGGAGAGCGGCAATGTGTGTCATAGAGGCGCATCGAATACATTGACTCGATTATCTTATTAGTCTGACGCGGTAACGACCGCACGCTTTCCGTATCAGGCACGCGCTAATTGTACCTTGGAAATGCATAGACTGACATGGGGAGGGGTTTTAAGGGGTGGAGGGGTTGAAGGGAGGAGGAGAGGAGGAGAGGAGGAAAGACTCGTTGGATTACTTAAGAGCGGATGGAACGGCGAAGGGGATAAAGACGTAGGCTCTTTCATAATATATAAGAAAACCCGGAGAAAAGAATTCTCTCGTCTCGGATCGTCGTCGTCTGCGGGAAAAATGTCCATTGTCGCTCTTTCACGCACTTTCACCGAGCTCGGTGAGATCAAACGGGATCCCAGACGAGGCCCCGGCCAACGAAATGCATAGAACATTCCTCCTCGCCATTCCAAGACTAGAAAATTTTACTAAATATCGTACGCTCGCCGAATAACGTCCCCGTGCAATTACAAGGAGTATGAGTAGGAGGGGGGTTGGAGGAGGAGGAGGAGGAGGAGGAGAGAGCCGCTCGAGCGAGTTTTGCGCATCGATCGAGCTCGTTGGACAGTAATTACGTAAAAGTGGCGTTCTTTCGGCGCTCGTTGACTTTACTTCCGCGATCGGCGTTAAGGTTCCGTGACAGGGAAGGGTGGGGGTGGGGGGGAGGCGTATAGGCTGGGCCAGATGCCGACTAAGGATGCGGGAAATAAAGTTCCGTGCTCGGAGGTAGTGGTGTCGAGGGAGCGCCTCCTCGGAGCCGCTCGTACGTAAGTCGCCAAGTTAATTTCTTGGTCCTCGGTCGGACCCTCGGGACGACGGCCAAATCGCCCCGGGCGCACTGCGGTAATCCCCTCGATACCGACTTTAGCCAGCCCCATCCCCGCCCTGGCCGTACTAGATCCTCGTACGAGCTCGGTCCTCCATTTTCCCGATCCTATGCTCCGATCCTGCAATGCAGCTTCATTTCAACTCAGCTCGGGAATCGAAAGTAGATCAAAACTCGGTAGATCAAACGGTGGCTCGACTCGACCCGACCTTGTCCGCCGATGTACATTATAAGGACTCGACGGCTGAGGCTGTCGACGTAATGGCGCATCCGCTCGCTCCTACGATCGTTGATTTTTATTAACGGATCAGTGGCCAGGCGATGAAAACGATGCCGGGAGACGCTCTTTCAATCAAATCGCTTTTCAGCGCGTGAAAAGATGCTCGAACATCCGCAGAGTCCCGAATATTTACGAAGAACCGGGGCTCGGCACTACCACGCCCCCCTACGTCGATAATATTCTAATACTATTACTCCTACTTCGATCTTACTGAGCATTTCCTATATATATATATATACATATGCAATTACCCGAACAATAAGTAGTCGGTATATAAGTTCGACTCGCGGGCTTTCGTAGATCTCTCGGGCGATCCATCGATTTACAACATCGATGTAAACCTTCCCCTCTTAACTAACTCGTTAGAAAATGTAACTTCGCTCAGGTTGCCGCTCGCTACTTGTGCCCTTGCAAATTACTTGCAGCTCAGTCTCGCCAATTTATTATTGTTATTTTGTAGTCTTTGACCGGTCTTCGGCTGGCTGGCTATTTTATTTCGTTTTTACCTCGTCGGGGGAGATGTCGCGAGGGAAACTTTTTAATTACGGCTTTCTACATTGTACACACGTTATCCAATAAAGTACAAGGGGAAATGTAACTCGGTTCCTCAACAGGAATTCTCAATTCGTCGAGGCAACGGAAATGAAAATCTTTTTCACCACTTCAAACCTTTATTAAGTAATTAATTCATAACCATTATTATTATTATTACTACTACTACTGCTGCTGCTGCTGCTGCTGCTGCTGCTACTACTACTTTTACTTCTGCTACAACTATTGATGATTGTTCGTACGCTTTGAATATATATATATATGAAGTGCAGGAAATGTAAATTAAAGTATTTTAAGGTAGATTTTTCTGCATAAATAATGTCGTCGTTGTACAGCAGTTGCTGCTATTTATCATTAATATAGTATTTAGTCTAGTGAAAGCAGAGGGAAAAGGAAAAAATAGATTTATATTAAATTAACGGTTAAGTTATTATCGATTTTTCTTTTTTCTTTTTTTTTTATTAAAACCAGTAATCGTTTTCAACTGCAGGCATTTACATCAACGGTAGATGCATATAACGAAATGTACGTGTATCGTAATGTGAGGAGCTCAGCCAAGGCGGAAGCTAAATTTGCGATTTAAAAATAATAGATTCTATTGCAACTAATTATCCGATTCGATCGATTTAAAAATAATGTACAGATTTACAAGTAATGAGTTGATATGATTTCAATATAAGTGTCATTTAAAGGAGCGACTACGTTAATATTAGCTTCATCATCTTAAGATTACATTTAAAAGATAATCTCATCTAAAGAGATTTAATTTACGAGATAATAAGTTTTAATGCAAATTTTTTTATGCCATGTTTATTATTATCGACAAAGTAAAAGAAAAGAAAAAGAAAGAAAAGAAAAGAAAAGAAAAGAAGAAAATTTTAAAAAGTAAATGTTTTGATTTAATACGAAACTTTTATGTTGTGTTGAAATTATTCTTGAATACTTCATGGAATCGGTCATTCGAAGTTCAAACATATCGTTGACTGTTTCTGTGGATCATATTACATGCTGAAATGCAGGAATTCTTTCTTAATTTACTTTATAATGCTCTCGAATGTAAGACCTTCTTTTCCAGACTATCTTTCAAATTATATTTTTCAACTATAACCGTATTTCCTTCACAGGTTATGCATTTTTTTTTTTTTTTTTTTTTTTTAAAGAAAAGGAAAATGATAAATTAAAACTACGTGTTCTGCTTGCTTGATTTACGAGCAGGACTAACTACCCGATAAACATTATCTATTATTTTGTTATTATTTTGTTATTTTGTTATTTTGTTATTCAAATAATATATGTTGCGTGAGCCTTTAAATTGCGTTGTAACTATAATGGAATCGCCTAGTTAGACGTAAGGTATTACGACTCCAAGCTAAATTGATGTAAATTTTTTCAATACGACAACTTTCATTCGCTATGGTATATTTTAATAATAGTTTAACAGGAATGATTAATACAAAGAATTTTAGGTAACATACTGCAAAATGTTTTTGATCGTTAAAAGGTAATTTTATTAGAGAAAGTTTGGAAGGTTTTTTTCATTAATTTTTTCTTTCTTCTTTTAGAAAACGCGGGATAATGTAATAAAAGCATTAATAAAACTGCCACTGCTAACGTAATTGTATTGTAAAAACGATATTATCTAAAGGGAAAATGCTACTTGAATTAATTTCGTGCGCTATAAAGAGTTTATTAAAAATACTTTCATTGGATAATCAATTGACGATCAGTTGCAAAAAGCTATACTGCCAACGATTCATTTATTCCTATCGAACATCTAATGGCGAATAAATTAACCATTACAATTACGAGCTTTGAACTATTGAACAAATATGCAATGGGACAAGAACCATAAGAAATCTATAATTTATTTACAAGACGAAAGCAGCGAATGGAAATATAAAATGTATTTAATTTTATTTGTTTCAGGTGAGATTCATAAACAGTGTTTTGTCAATAGCGATTCCGGTCCACTTGATTTCGGTACGTAGAATAAGATTTTACGTTACTATGGCAATATAAGAAAGCAATGTTTAGTTAATCGATAATTATTTATCCAGTATATGATGGACGGCCGAGTCGTGAAAGGGTCATGTTTACAGGAGACCAAGCGGCAAAATTAATTTAGGATTAATTAAGGCTTTTTTAATAGTTAAATTGGAGGAATTCTAAGAGGATTCGAGGTAGGCGTGCGCCTGTGTGCGTGAATGAATTTATCATAATTTATTTATGATAATATATATATATATATATTAGCGATGACTGTCTCTGATCATCGGCACGAGTATTAATTCATTCTGCGCGAGTAGAGTAATGAGCATCGGTCGGCAAGGAGGGTGAAAAATAATAATAATAATCGTAAACGGCACACCGATATCCTCGATTTCGGCTTGGTCTGATGGATCCGCGAGTTCAAAGGACTCGGCTTAACCACCGTTTTTATTTTGTTAGACTTACGCGTAATGGAGCTCGCGGTCGCCTAGGAATCTCGTGGTGCACCTTACTTCTCCTTACTCGCCCCCCTCCCCTAACCTCCCTCAGGCTCTGCTCGCAACGCGTCGCAATTATTTCCGACCCGATCTCTAATGTCGCAAATGGTTTTATGAAGGGAGGAGGGGGGTTAGTGGAGGGGGCGAGGGGTAGCGTTTGCGTCTAGGTATTATTTTCCTTGAGTTTCCATCGAGCCGATGGAGCTTAACATCGCAATCAATTCTCTCGATGAATTTCCCCCTTCTTAGCTACAACGCCTCCATTTCGCTTCGGTCTTTATCCCTACGAGCCCACCCCCCACCCATCCGTCAGCATCGGATCCGTTTCGTAACATAAATCACACGAATTTTCCCGAGTAAATATCCGCCTTCTTGCCGGGCAGGTTTATTTACGTTAAGTCGGGGAGAATCGGCGACTCGGATGAAGATCTCCGGATCCCCTACTTCCGAGTGTAAATTCGTACCCCCTCCCCTACCCCTCCCCCCTCTCCCAGCGGCTCCTGATATTTTTGTAGCTCGGCTGACTTAGCATTATCGCGAAGTAAACTACTTCGTTGAAGCCTACGTGCTTCATATTGTATCGAAACTCATTGTTATTATCAAGTTTCCATAATTTCCTTACACCAATCAATACCCGAGCGTTACAATCCCCCACCACCCTGTGTTCTCCCCCCCTCCCGTGGTTACCCTCGATTCTATTAAATTCTATTTATTTTACAGGGAAGTTAGTTAAGGAAGGCAGAGCTTCCTGCCCCCTCCCTCACTCCCCCTCCCCCTCCCCTCCCCCTCTCTGACTGTCTGTCTGTCTCTCTGATCTGCCATTATCTTGTCTAATTGTTATAATCTTAAATACGAGAGGCCCTCTTTTAATATTGAATTATATATATATATATTGATAACTCGCGCGATTTAAATTTCAAATTTCAAACGCATCCCAGCAAATAACGAAGCTCCTATATAATTTCTATGTAATAGACAAGTTCTCATGGAAATTCTTGGCTTTGTTTTTCCTACAGGAGTAAGGGGGAACGAGCTCGGGTCCCGCAGCATTTATAAATCGTCGTAAGTCCTTATCGAAGATGATTATACTTAATGCAGGGAAATAACGAGCTAAGAGAGCTGAAATTACTCTCGGCGCGTAAGAGTCACGCGGAGGCGCGCAATTCTAATTTCGAAATGGACAGCTCGCCGATGGAGACCTTGGCATTTACGGGATACCGAGGGAAGGAGGGATCACCGGTGACCGGCATTGTAATTACGCGATCATATACGCGTGTACTGAATAACGCGTCACAGCCGAAGCCATCGTCGATTAAAACCTATGCAAAAGGTGGCGGGACGTGGGCGGGGGGCAGAGGGGGACGCCATCGCTCGCGTTATCCGGCCAGTTAACGGGTAAGGGGAATTCCGTCGGTCGGTATCTCAGTCGGGAACCTGCCCGAAAAGAGAAAAGAAGGGGGCCGGAAAGTAGGAAGCGAGTCTCCCCTCGGCTCCCCTCGTCACCCCTCAAGTCCCGCAGCAGGTCGTTTCTGCCGAGGAAGCGACGGCGGCGACGGCGGCGATGGCGGCGACGGCAGTGACTGACTTCCTTCCCGAAGCGGCCTTCGGATTCCTCGAGGCCGTAAGCCATCCCTCTTGTCCCTCTCCCCCGCCGCCACCGGCACTGTTGGCTCGGTGGCGAGATTGGCCCTCGCGCGCATCGTGGGAATTCTCGAGGTCACGGTCGCGTGCGCCCCGGGGCCCCTCGAAAATGTGCGCGGGCAGGTGTCGGGCCCGGACAAAAAGGGCCTTTCACCCCAGGGAGACGACACCGGCCGAGGTTCCACGAGCTTCCCGAGCCCGGCCAAGGAGAGGAGGGGGGGGGGGGGGAGAGAGAGAGAAAATCGAGGGCGCAGTTCCCTAACCCTGTCGGGGCTCCTCTTTTTTCTTTCCTTCCTTCTTTCTTTTTTTTTTTCTTTCTTTTTTTGCGGCTCCGTGATTTCTGCGCCTCTTAGCGGAAAACCGTTAACCCTGCGCTAATGACGATTGCGACCCTATCATTTTTCCGAGCCTGGGGATTGAGTCGTTGACTCCTTTGTCGCGTGCTGGCACTTCAATTACATATCTCCATCTGGTTATTATAATAACCACGTAGGTTTTCTAAATTGCATAAATTTTGACGATCACGCGAGGAATCTCGGGACGCCCATTCCCTACCAATGAGCATTTCCAGTCCCCGATTAATAATTTATCTCACCCGGAACTGCATTATTGAATTTGCAGAGAGCCAGCAGACTGGCTACAAGCACATACGACAACACACACACACGTGTAAATGCCTTTAGTTACGTATTCTCTCAGTACGGAGTTCAAAGCTGCTCCGATCGTTGGAAACCTCATGCGTTGACTGACTTTTTATTAAACAGATTACAAAGGAAGTCTCCACCGATAACTGAATACATCGATTACAAGCATCGCCGGGTTGTTCTAGCACTAGCTCTAACCGACTTTTTACCGACTAGTGCTTCAATTTCCTCAAATGCTTTCACAAATAAAGCAAACTTAGCTTTAACATTAAAATATTCTTTTTTACTTATCATGTCCCGATCACTCTACCTGCGTAGGCGGGTGGCGGGGAGAGGCCGGGGGGGGGTGAGTATACGCGAAACGGAAATACTACTCGGAAATACCTTCCGATGTCCAATAAAACTAATTAATTTATTTATATAATTACAAAGTCTTAGGTATGAGTGGCTTTTTATTGGGCGTAAGACGGAAACTATTACGAATGCCCAGCGAGTTGACTCTTGCTATTTTTAGAAAAAATTATTAAAAACTAATTAATTTGAAAGCTGTTTATTTAATAAAGGAGTCGAAGTGTCGTAAGGCTTGTCACTCTTTGAGGCAGGTCGCCTCAAGGTCCTTTTCTTACGTGACGATCAAGCAGACCGAGTTATTTGCTTTTATTTGATAATTTCTGATTCGTCTAGTTAGAGGAGAAAGAGAAGTAGATGATAGAAGAAGAGGTGCAGAGAGAGAGAGAGAGAGAGAGAGAGAGAGAGAGAGAGAGAGAGGAGGGGGGGCGTGGACAATGTAGTAGAGCATAATGGATCATTATAAAATCATAATAACGCAATTGAAATTCTTGACTAATTACGTATTTTCTGAATTCGTATAATTAAAACCGAATACGACTGCCCGCCAGAGGGAGTTAATTAAGAGTCAGCTTCGTATAAATGTCAAATATAGATAATTATGGAAAAGCTTTTAGATTTGAGAAAACCCTTCCTTTTCTGCAATTGCCGCCCCTTTATTGTCTACGAGTGGCGAATCGATTTATGAAAAAGAGACATCCCAGGCTGTTACAGACTATTACTCTATCTCTTACTAGGAACGAGCAGCCGTTTAGGACTCGAATGTCAATTTCTCCATAACGAAAGAAATCGATTGTTAACGAGGAATATTGCCGACTATCGGCCCAGCTATGGGATACGAGGCATGTTTAAGGTAGAAAATAAAAAATAAATAAAAGCTGGCGTTAGTTCACGGACTGGAGAGAGAGAGAGAGAGAGAGAGAGAGAGAGGGTACTCGAAGCTTTTCCTGTGGCCATTATTGGTCGCTACGATCACTCGAATGGTCTATACTTTTTTTTTTATCGATAACTGACCGTGTGCGTGTGCGTGCGCATAGGTAGGTAGGAGCGCGCCCACGCAATTGACAGAATCGAAGCAATTAAATGACTTGATGTCGGGGGCTCCGAGTTTTTCCGACTGCGTAATCCCTTTGAGGGGGATGGGGGTGTTTAATTCGAGCGAGGAAAATTCCGCACAGGCCGCCAGTCGGCCGAGAAAGAGGGAAAAACACGGCGTTGTTATTTTCCGCTCGTCTAAGCGCGTCTTAATGAGATGTCGTCGTTACTGCGCAGCGTGGATAGATGTAAGCGGGGCGAAGGGTCACGAAGAAGGGCAAAAAAAATACGGGTAAAGATTGTCTGGCCTATAAATGAGTCGGGGGCGCCTGGCACTTGGCTCGTTGACTCGAATTGCGCTCTCTCTCTCTCTCTCTCTCTCTCTCTCTCTCTCTCTCTCTCTCTCTCTCTCTCTCTCTCTCTCTCTCTCTCTCTCTCTCTCTCTCTGTCTCTGCTGCACATGGAGACGGCGTGGGTCAGGGCTCGAGAGCTGCGTGTAGCACGACTCGGGGGTGTCGGAAGAGTCGCGGAGAGTGAAGCGTCGGCCGGCCCGCCAGTGACATGGTAGAGGGGGGTGGGGACGGGGTAGGGTTGAATGGGGGAGAGTGTAAGGTGGGCAAGGACCGGAGTCACGCTAGACTGTGCATCCGGTGTGTGCCGGTGTGCGAGAGAAAGGCCCTCCATCGCCCCTCCCTCGCCCCTGCCCCTATTTCCCGCCCCCTTTTTCTACACGTGCGCGCGAGTGTGCAATCGGCCGATAATATGGACATTGGACAAACACGTCACTAAAGCTTTGGCCGCGTAAACAAAGGAGTTATGTCGGCTGACCGAATGGCGTGCGCGATCGTGGAAGGATCGCGTCGAGAGAGATATGGGGGGGGGGGGACGAGCATACGGCGTCGCGCGTCCAATACATACTGGACTCGAATGTCCAAAGGATTCACGCTTCCTGCATTTTCGGTCATTTGTTCCGTTTTTCCCTTCCTTTCCTTTATATGCACGCACGCACGCACGCACGCACGCACGCACGCACAGACGCGCATCTGTATGGTTTATCGTGTCCTGCCTTTGCTTAGAAAGCGACGGGCGACGGTGGTGTGGAGGTATTAGAGCGACCTTGCGATACGATATCAGGATGGATATTATTGCGCATAAAGACGTCCTTGAGAATATGAACCAACTGTGCCGGATTAAGGGCTCTTAATACGGATTTAATGTAGACCTGTTGGAAATTAAAATTTTAGATGAGAAGCTTTGTAATCCGAACTTCGTTGGGCAGTCGGGTCTCCCCGGCATCTAGGCCGGCCGCGGGTGGGGGGGGGGGGCGGTGGCGGCTGCGTATTATTCTCCCTCGTTATATCTTCCATTAGGGCTCCTCCTTACATCTGAGGAGGAGGAGGATGAGGGGGTGTGAAGCGGATATAAATTATTTATGAATAGGAGGAGGGAGGCCGCCTCTCCTTAAAAAAGTGACCGAGGACATTTAAAAAATTCCAAGCTTTTCTTGTCCACGTTACGGCCCAAGTGATGATTAGCTGTTAGTTCGCGGCTCCACGAGATCCTTATTTCGTATTCATGGAAGGGCGACGAAAGGAAAGTCTCTCGTCAACCCCTAATTTTTGCCGCACCGCTTGCCGCAACGATTAAGGATTCGATGCCCGCCTATTCGCCCTCCGAATATTTCCAATCGACCCGCTGCGGATCACAACGAGGATGGGGCCGATATTGCGACGATCTCAATGTCCCAAGGCCAGAGCAGATCGTTACCTTACCGACTGATCTGACGCGCTAACCACAACCAAGTGCTCGAGTTCACTTTGTAATAACCGTTATCATCTCGCTCGCTAGATGATATTCGTCTCAAACTCTTTCCGAATTGACAAATAACTCTATCTCCGATTACTTTGCTATTGCTTCTATCTCTATTTGACTTATGGAACGATCTCGCGCCACTCGAAACAATTACCCGAGAGCCGACGTCTTCTAATAATTAACCAACATCCACGCTCCTTATAACTTTATAGTCTTTTATTACATGCAGGCCTAATAAAAAGCCAATAAATAGAATATTTGTAACGACTGTTTGATATTTGCTGGAAGTAATTTGAGAAGGAAACATGGGCGCTACTGACAATTCTAATTACTCTGTTTTCTTCAATTACGGTTTCTCTGTTATTATAGGTTTAGTAGTGGTAATGGTCGCGCCGCCTCATGGACCTACGACGAAGCTCACCCTCACCAGATT
This sequence comes from Ceratosolen fusciceps, assembly GCA_018883505.1. NCBI lineage: Eukaryota > Metazoa > Arthropoda > Insecta > Hymenoptera > Agaonidae > Ceratosolen > Ceratosolen fusciceps. The sequence goes on along the minus strand of RCIC01000003.1, from coordinate 8,777,599 downwards.
CCTCAAGTTATAACTTTCACGCTTTGTCCCTCCCGTAGAATCATGTATTTATTTATTTATTTATTTATTTATTTATTTATTTACTGTTAGATCTTACGGTGTAATAAACATAAACATATCGTAGAAAAAGTATTTCCTTTGGGTAATAATGTCGGAGCTCAAAGTTTATTCTGCACCTGCGATTCGGCGCACGTAAATAAAATAGTGTTTTTCTTCATTTTCCATTCTCATGTCCAATGAAAAGATTCGGCTTGTGAATTTATATGTATATATATATATATATATATATATATATTTTTTTTTGTTTGCTCCTTTATTCCCTTTCATGGAGGAATAATCCTTCCCGAGAAGCGGCGCTTTAAATATCGGTCAGGAAAAAAGTTGAAAAGTAAAATGACGGCTAACGAGGTGACGGCATTAGTTGTATTTTTGTAAAAAAAAAAAAAAGAAAATAATAATAATAATATTTTCCCGAGCCGTGGATATAAAAGGTTCCGCTGCGCCCTCGTAATGATTGGACGGAAAGGAAGAAAAGGAATATAAAGATGACTCGCTAAGAGATTCTCTTCGCATTCGATATGATGATGATGATGATGATGATGATGACGATGGTGATGCTTGGGATGGGCTCATCTGCCTTGCGAGAGAGAGAGAGAGAGAGAGAGAGAGAGAGAACGTATATCCGGGAGTAATCGATACACTACGTATCCTACGTTATAATTGAAGCCATTAACTAGTAGTGAGCGGAGGAGCAATTTGAAATCAAACTAAATTCGTAATGCCATTAGGGTGCGGATTTCTCATAGGTTTACGGTCTTAATATCTTGAACAATTATTTTCATTTCCGCTTATGAGCGCTCGCGCCTGATGCTCGTGCTTGCTTTCCCTCCTCCTCCTCCTCCCCTCTCCTTCTCCCACTCCTCCTCCTCCTCCTCCTCCTACTCTACCTCCTCCTCCATCCCCATCCCTATTATAATTAGAACGTAGTCGCAATTAGCGTCCGGCGGCAATTTCCGTGGCTTATCGAGAGCCAAAGACGCCTTTGACACGAGCGTCCATTGAATTTGCATGGCCGTGTTACAGTCGTGGGACGGGCGGGGAGGGGCTACACGACTTTAAATTGGTCCACGCGTGGAAACATCTTGTAGCGTCGGAGTAGTATCGGTAGTCGGACCGATTAGCGATCGAGCGAGCACGTTCCTTCTCCCTCGTCCCTCCATCCCTTCGCCCGACCCTCGTTGCTCTCTCATCCTGACGGATGATGACACGCATCCGTCACGGATGGTTGTACGGTGTAATTATGTCGAAATTAGCCGAGCGCTCGCTGATTAATGGATGTACCGAGCCTGAGGAATGGATAGAGATAGATGAGCCGAGGGAGCATTCGATTCCGATATCCTAATACAGTGATATAGTTGGAGTCGAGTTTTCGTATCGAGGGTATCGAGGGTATCGAGGGTATCGAGGGTATCGAGCAAGCGGCGTAAGCGTAAGCGTAAGCGTCAGCGCAAACGGCAGCGACAGCGGCTGCGAGACCAATCGTCGGGCTTTCCGGGCCTCCTGGCCATAACAATGGATAGAGACAAGTCATGAATATTTTATGGGGAGCCTAGCCTGTTGACCTTAGCCATAAAACACTTTGAGACGGAGATGACATCCCGACGAAACGCATGAATTCAAAAATAGATAAAGAGGCTCGGTCCAATCAGCCGGAGGACGAGCGATCGAACCAAGGAAGCGCGCGCCCCTTCCCCACCTCACCTTCACCCTGGCCAGGACCAGCGTAAATTATAACGACAGTCTTTACGGCTTCCGCGCATCCTCCATTCTAAAGGACTTTATTACGACTCGCGCCTTAGGAAGATATTACAAGGGGAAGTCCTTGGCTCGTATAAACACGTGCGAGTTAGTTACAAAGCTTAACAGGCTGGTTATGCGTTAAACGGGTATAAATCCGCACTCCGGAATACCGGAATTCGTCGTACTCGTCCCACCGCGAAATGCATTTCTCTTTAATTAAGGTCCGAAAGTAATTAAAGGTCCCGGGTATATTACGTCGTCGACTGGATGCGTCAGGTCTCTCTCTCCTCGTCGTCGTAGTCGTAGCCGTCGTCGTTGGTTATTCGGGAAGAACTCCGTCGCGAGAGCCGTGAATACCGAATACGGGAACGGGTGTATATTAATGATATTGGCGATAACGGAATGCGAATAGAGGCTCCAATCAGAGCGTTCCCCCATCTCCCCCAGCCCCTTAAATCCGTACAGCCGTATAAACATGAATATCGACGAGTAGGAGGAGGAGGAGGAGGGGGAGGAGGAGGAGGAGGCGACGATGGGTGATACGCCGGCGTCGGCTTATCCTTTGCAACATCCGCGCCCTGGCCACCCTTCCCCCCTTCCCCCTTCCCTACAACTCCATCCCCATCCCAAATAACCCCATCCCCATCCCTATCGGGTCGTTCTTCGTGCATGACGGCCGCGTTGAGGGACTGCATACGCGATCGGATGTGCCCGTTCGAGGGTGGCTATGTGATCATCGCCGAGTGAGAGTCTCGTTCGCGTGCGTGTAAAATGTATACCCGTCGGTGACGTACGTGACGCGACTAAAAACGCCTCGAGGTTTTGAAATTTCAGGCCGACTCTCTCGCTGACCGAGTCTCTTCCCTCTTCTCTCTCTCTCTCTCTCTCTCTCTCTCTTTTGTCAAAAAGTCGCTTCCTCGCTGCTTTGTTCGTCCCTTCGCGAAGCAGATGGAGATAGAGAGTTAACTTCAAACCGGAGAATCGCTCGCTCGGCTGGCTGTGAAAAATTTTACGCCCAATGCGAAGGCTCGTCCTTCGTTGCCGCGTTCTCATTCTCTTTCAACGATGCTTTTGTCGCTTTGACTTTGAATCTGACGTTGCACGACGTTAATTCCACTGCTTATCGCTTCTTCTTCTTCTTCTTCATCATCTTTTTATTATAATATCCATGCTAACCGACCGATATAAATTCTATTCTAATAACATCGATGTTTGCATTTCAAGAAATTAGACACCTCAGCCTCCCGAGAAATCTCCTAATCGTCATTAATTTTTTCTAGTTTACCTTTTTTCAAAGCCCACCACTGCTAACTCATTTATTTACCCTTCAAATCGATCAATTAGCGACAGTTTTATTGACGTCCCTCTACTTCAAGTACAAGAGATACTAATCATTGTAATAATTATATGTTATAATTTTTCGTTGGCCTACTGCGCGCATGCCTTCGTTATTCGTCAGAATTACGGACTTGCAATTCTTATTGACTCGGTATAACAGAACATTGAATACTCTTTCGTAAAAGTAAAACGTCCTTATGACATTATAATTTATGCAATGTTAGGTGTAATGAAGCGCGGGCGAGCTCGCGAGCACGAGAAACGACGTTGGGTATCGTATCGTTTGTAAATGACTTTATTGTGCACGAAAGCCGAGAGCAAATGTAGTAGGAATTTTCATTGATTGCGTCAGAGGAGGAGTAGGAGGAGGAGGAGGAGGGGGAGGAGAAAAGAAAATAGGGACGAGCTGTTTGATGCGGGAAGTAAAAAAGTTGAGGAACTGCTATAAAAATCTCGTTGAAGGATGGATGGAGGATGCTCCTTGGCTAAATAAAAGAGTCGTCGGTGAAAAGTCACGGAGTGAGTTACTATTTTTAATTAGTAATTAATTCAGAGGGAATGCAATTACAAGTATAGAGAAAGAACATTACGAGCTAATTAATTCGGTCGTAATTATAATTATAAGAAAAAGTTTAAAAGCAGGGGGAAGCTTTTGTACGAGGGGTAATTAGAATAACGATATTAAAGCCAGACGAAACACTGCTCGATTAGATTATATACATTTACCAGCGATTTATATTCCTCAATATAAACAATGCACTATATATCGAATATAGTAATAACGTTCTCAGGATTATTTGAGCTGAGGGGGAGAGGAGCGCCGAGAGTAGGGGCACCGAGCGGGAGGTTCACCGGGTGAACGCGGGGCACTCGTACGAAACGCACAAAGCAATCAAGGGAAGAATAGGGCGTTGATGGGGGGGGGAGGGCGGCGAGGGCAGTTCGAGGCAAGAAGGTACGGAGGTAAATGATAAATAACCTTGTAATAATAAAAAATAATAAAACAATGGCTCGGTCGGCTACGAATTAGTTGCGATGGCTGTGAACGATGATAATAAGCGTTAATAAGTGCTCGCGCGCATTGTTTATACGGTCTGTATAAATAAATCATCGAGTTAGCGAGACTAATAATCAACAATTAATCACGAAAGATTTGGCAAAGGCTGTGGAGTCGGAATGCAAGGGGGAGGAATGCAGGGTAGGACGCGATGGAAGGAGCGCCGTAGCGGCCGAATATTCTTGTCGGCGATATTATTATTATTATTATTATTATTATTATTATTATTATTATCGCGTCGTGCCGGCTTAACCGAACTCGGGGAAAACGAGCGTAAAAGCTCCTTGGGCCCTTTGAAGAGGCGCGTAAGCGCATGGGGAGAGCGCGGTCGCGACCACGGTCGCAAACACAAACGGAATAAGCGCAAATTTTTTCCCTTCTTCTCCTTGTAAAGCATAATTACAAATATCTCGGCAGGCAGCGGCTGGCTCGCGTCCTCGACTACGAGAAATTATGAAAATGCGTGGGAAAGGTGGCGGTGGCGGTGGCGGTGGCGGTGGCGGCAGCGGTGGCGCTGGCAAGGGGAACGGGAGTCAGGAGGAGGCGGGAGGCAGGAGGAGGCGGGAGGCGGGAGGCGGGTGAGGAGGAAGCGGCGGGGAGGGAGAGCGCGGAGCGCGAAAAGGGTAAAGAGCGCTGACGCCGAGTACGACGTGGTGCTCTGTGGAAAAGGGCGTCATTAAATCGCGGGGGCCATTTACTCTACGGAGTCGGGAGAACGGGAACGGGGACGAGGAGAGGGAGCCGGACGGACGGACGGACGGACGGACGGAGTGACGGAAGGGCGCGGAGGTAAGCCGTCGGACTGGAAAAAATCATTAGCATCAGGGGCTGCTGCTGTTGCTGCTGTTGCTGCTGTTGCTGCTGTTGCTTATATTTTTCCGCCGCGGGCTTTCGCACGCGCGGGCCTCCCGCGATTATTTATAATAGAATTCGCGCACGAAACGCGGGAGGAGAGGAGGTGGCAGTAGGGAGACACGTCCCATGGAACGCAAAGAAGAATGACGGTGATGATTTTTCATCTTGCGGGATATTATTCCGTGCGAGACTTGTTCACGTCGCTTAGCCTCTCTATCCTTGAAACGGAAAAATCCCATTCGCTTGCGTTAAAGATGTCGCGCCGTTGCATCCTTACGTAACCCTAATTCTTCCTCTACTTATTAATTATTCCGCAACATTCCTTAATTCATGCATGCAACGAACTCGTGCAACTTCTCACGGACTAGGGACTAATTAATACATTTTTTGCCTACGCAATGGTGTAATTATCCATTCAACCACAACGATAGACACCACAATGAGATATTTATTTCTCGTAGGTATTTTCCCCGTTTTGTTTTTCCTTTTTTTTCCTTTTTTTCTTATTTTTAATTAATCAGATGGTATCCAGCGAATTTTGAAAATTTCTTTGCACCGATGGAATAAGTCACTGATTCGGCTAATACTGGTTAAATAGCCTTCGCTGCCAATAACCGACCACCTGATCTTATGCTAATTGCGCTTAATCAGGATTTAGTAGCAGGTCGTCCAATAGGCTCTATTATACCCGAATAACCTAGCGAGATAAGGGAATTTAATACGAATCGCGATGTGAAAGACAAGTACGGCGCGTAAAAGAGTATTCGTATTCATTCGTTGAAATTATGAGCGGATAGCGTAATGCGGATAAATAGTTGCTGGGATAAATGTGCATTCCCGCATTAAGTAGGTAATCGATTGTACTTGTCATGTAAGCTTCGAAGGACGAATTGATTTTGAAGAATTTTCAACTACCTCGAGGTCGTCCTTTTAATTACTTTCAAGGTCAGAGCTTGAGTATTCGGGACGAGGATTTCGTTATTTGTGATATTGGCGACGCGAAGGCGTCCGAATTCACGAACAATTACTCTACTAATCGCGTTCAATATTCACACTTTAGCGTTTACGGCATTTACAGATAACGTCAATAAGGTCGCATTGGTCCATCGAAGGATGCTTGCGCCAATGCTCGTACGAGTCACCGCGTGTACATTACCATACCGAAAGCATAAGAGAATGCGTGGCCGTGGGGGCCGGGAGAGGGGGGGGATGGCAAGGGTAGAGGATGAATAGAAAAAAGTAAGTGGCAGGGCGCCGGGAGATAAAATGTCCGGGTAATAGGGCCGAAATGGTATATGGGAGGAGAAAAGCACGGCGGCTCATCTGGAAAACTGCTCGTCTCCGTAATTGACTTTAAGACGGAGCGAGAAACAAAGGGCGTGAGAGGGCGAGTGCGAGGGCGAGGGCGAGGGCGAGGGCGAGGGCGAGGGCGAGGGAGATAAGAAGGCGTTTGTCATTCCCGACTCGGCGGCCTTATCGCCATCGGTTCACTTCCCACGCCAGTCATAAACGCTTCCTTCAGCTCGAGCACATGTTTCACATCGAGAAGCTACAGGAAAAGCTACGGGGAAAAGCTACGGGGAAAAGTTACGAGGAAAACTAGGAGGAAAGCTAGGAGCAGCTCCTTAGCCTTTCATTAGATTGATTAACTCCCCGCTCTCCTTTATTACACTCGACTTCGCTCTCGCTTGGCCGCCTTCGGATAATCGTGTCCATTTTCCCATTGGCAGATCTGCCAAACGAATAATTTCACCAGCAATCGAGGACTTGCCGGCAATGTTCTCCTATCTCCCAGCTGCTAACCTCGTATTTCTCTATTTTTCTTCTTCTTTACCGTTAAAGTGGATTAAAAGGTACTTGGAACGGTCAGCGGTCGATGGGGGGGGGGCTCCAAGTGCCGAGAGCGTCAAATGGCTTATTTGCTGCTTATTAAATCGGACTTTCTTTTTCTTTTTGAAAAAAAATCCACTCTCTCTCTCTCTCTCTCTCTCTCTCGGACTCCGACAACTCAAGTATTATAAATAATCGGATTTATAGTCGGGACGATTTTTCTTCCCTTCTTTCATTTATTATCTGCGAGCAGCTCGAGCGGCGATCGGAGGTTTCGTTATTAGTTCGACCCCTGCACCCCCCCTCGCCCTCACCACCTCCTTTTGCCTGCCAAAACCATGACGTTTAGCTCTGCTGTCTCGTTAATTCGCATGACCCTGTGACCCGTAAGCTTCCAAAGCCTTCAAGGCCTCGCAATATTGTCCTTTCATAACATTAGTATTATTATTTACTCAAGGATTTGGAGGCTAAATATCGTCGTCGTCGTCGTCGTCGTCGTTAATCCAATAACGCATTACGGGCTCGACTTTTTTTCTTTTATTTATTACTCATTCGCATCACTTAAGCCGTACAAAATATTTCCGAAGCTGCCTGATCTATATTATACGTCATATTATCACTACATATATATATTACAGTAGATATATTACGCTTTTTTCATTAGTGTCTTAGGATACTTTGAAAGAATGCGAATGAATACATACACGAATACATTTATGCGTCTCGATAAATATTAAAAGGTATTGTTGTATAAAAGTATTACGTGGATATGGCGTATAATGTAATAAAACTTTATATGTTTTATTATTGTATTATTTGGCACTAAAAGCTATTCCTTCCTTTTGATTTTCCAATAAAAATTTCCCCCCTCCCATACATCGTATCCTTTGAGCGAAACGATATTAACGAAATCGCTTAAATTTATTCTAAACTATTTATATTTATACATTGCAAAAGAGTGTCGCTATTATTTGTTATTTATTATGTTATGCGAATACTCGATAGGAAAGAGATAGGAGAAGGGATTAAGTATTAATACGTCATTTTATTTGCGAGACCTGAGGAATCACCGATGCGAAATAACAGCTGAAGCATGTAATTTACGAGTTTTTAAAAAGGAACGTTCAATTTATTAAATTTTGTAGAACGCCGGGCCCATCGATTGGATAATAAATATCTTATAAATGAAAGAAAACTTTATGTATCGATTTAATTATTTATAATTTATAGAGCGAATGGCTTTGCAGCTGTAAATCGAGGAGACTATATTTAACGATGCAAATATACAAATGAGAAGTCAAAGGAAGAGTTTTTAAAAACTTTTCTGTGACAATTAATAAATAGCGAGCGTCCCGTAAGATCGTCTAATCTGTATTAATTATTTTAATTAATCGGCCTTTAATTAATTTGCCTTTGTTTTTTGTTTATTAAAGTTATCGATAAATAATAAAAGCTAAAAATAGGAGGGAACGGATGATTTTGAGGGGGCCCGAAGATATAAGGGGGCGAGTTTGCGTCTGAGGGGAGGGGAGTCAGCAGTAGTCATGCATCGTGGGCGTCCCCCGCACCTGCCTCGATTGTCATTAAAATTAATCTTCGGGCCTCGCTAATGAGTTTAAAGGCCGCCAACGCCACCGCCACCGCCACTACGAGCTCCACTACGAGCTCCACTACGAGCTCCACTACGAGCGCCACCACGACCACCACCTCCACCTCCACCTCCACCTCCACCTCCACCTCCATCTCCTCGGCCGAGGCCGTCGGCCAATCGCGACCGCCACTTTAGCATCGATTATATTTTCAATCGATCGGTCGGTCGCGCAGTCCGGCGAAAAATCGTATTCCGAAGGCAAGCTGCGCGGCCCCGAAATTCATTTTACCCTACCGGCGGCAAAGTCCTTTCATTTCCGGTGGAAAAGGCCACAACGGGCCGAAGGAAGGTTCGCGCCTAGTCCCTATCGACGCAGCCTCCGCCCTCGCGGCCCCCAATCGGACCCGCTGTCCCTAGCTCGGGACGCCTACGTGTCTGGCTCCCCGGCGACGAGGAGGGGGTTATCGAGGGGTTACGGAGGTGGCTGGCGGGGGGTTGCCGAGGGGTGGAAGGGTAGGGTAGGGGGGGGAGGGGAGGGGACAAATATCCATCGCCTCGGGTTATTAGCGAGGGGAAGTTCCTCGAGGGACGACGAATGCGCCGTCGCGTCGGAAACCCGTGCATATTTACTTATTACTCACCTTACCCCCGTACCGCGTCCCCCGTACCGCGTACCATCACTTGGCCACCCCCACCCCCCTCCGCGTATCCCTTAAAAGAGTTCCGACGATTTTTCTCGCCTCGGGTTGCCCGCTCGTGATTCAGCGTTGTCGCCTGTCCTCGGTCATTTCGCATCGGCGCTAATGAATACTCCCTCCGCATTAATGTTTATTTGCCTCCGAGGGAGCGGAGCGGAGCGGAGCCGAGCCGAGCCGGGCCGAGCCGAGATGATGAATAATAATCGATGAAATGAATTTACGTTGATTTAATGAAGGAGCGCCCGAGCGGCGCTTGGCTTTTTTTTTTTCATCTCCTACGCGTGCACTTGTCTCCGGATTCGCGATTCCGAAGGAGCCGAGATTTAATCCGACGAGCGCCGTCTGTTTTTAATGGAATAATTTATACGCTTTTATGCTTTAAGGAAAGAAAGACCATTTGTCGGATGCTTTGGACGTGGACCAAGAGCATTTTGTTATCTCGGCTAACCGCTACATTAATGAATTGCCTTATGATAAAATATGACTATCCCGTAAAATAAATCTCCCTCTTACGTAGAAAAATATATATTTATACACTTTATATGCTTACACGATAATCATCATCGTCGTCATCTAATAATCTTCTTAAAATTTAGTAACATCTTCGTTCACTTCCATACTAATCACGTGCTCTATATAAGTGCAGCATGCAAAGTTGCATCAGTATCCGACGATATAGAACAAAGGGGGTGGGCGGGGTGCGGGTAGTGCACAGACTATATTCGAGGTTTATCATTAATATCTTAATGTAAAGTATGAAAAAAGGGCGCACTTATAGATTCCTTAAGTGTAGTAGAGATGATGGTAAGGAATGATAAAGGTTTTTCGATAAATAGGATAAATTTAATTGCAAAGTCCAGCAGTTTCAATATAAATTCTAACAATGTAGAAAAGGGTACAATAGCACCGACATACGTGGCTCTCTGAACTTCTTATCAGAAAATGGCGAATCCAAAAATTTATTATTCCGCCCCGATTAAAAATTTCGTATTACTTCAAAAATATTACTTTATTCTACTTCTTCTTTTGTTAAAAAAAAAAAAAAAAAAACAAGTCTTAAGAAAACTTTCAAAAAAAAAAAAAAGTCTAAATTACTGGAGATGCAATGTAATTTATATTCGTTTTTCCTTCTCTTTACTACAAATATTTTTACTAGATACAAATGCTCCGTGTTTTCTTCCCTTTATTCTTAACAAAACATTTGTCGTCTATTTTCTTATTAAAATTTATACAATCGTAGGTGCTTCTTCATTCGGCCAGTATATACAGAATAATATTTTATTTCGTTATTTATTTCCCTCGAGACTGTCACAAAGAACAATGTATTTATTCAAAATATAAAGTTGGCCGCCGCTAACTTTATATTTTGCCGATAGATTAGGATTGTTTAAACAAAGTACAATGGATTTATGTAGCGGGAGGAGCTAAGTGGATTCGAAAATATACTATTTAAAATCCCTTTTAAATAGTAGCGGTATTTTCTAGTCAAGCGCGAGCTAACGAGAGTTTTTAATTTCTCCATGAATTTTGATGGAAACAAAAAGCAAAAAACAAAAACAATAACAATATAAGGGAAAAAGACGCAGACCGAGTGGAGCACTCCGAGGAAAAATTTTTACCGCGAATGTCGAAAGAAAACTCACCTTCTGTGGACGTGTCCGTGTGAAAAGTCAAGCACACATACCCGTATCTATAAAAATTTAAAAGGAAAAGGGGAGAGAGACAGGGAGAGAGGGAGAGAGAGAGGGAGAGAGGGAGTACGAGGTAAGAACGCAGTGCATTCGGAGTGTATTTGGGCGAACGGTATATGTTTGAGAGGCTGGACGTTTTTGCTATTCCGCGCTCGGGGAGATTTCATTGATTTTGAGCTCATGTGCCTCCTGTCTGCAGCCTCGTTATTGGTTTTTCTTTCCCAGCTCGAGATATATATCACGCGACGGCTCAGAATATTTCGGAAGCGAAATTATTCGAGCCTGACGGATGTGAAAATTCTCCATCTTTCCCGACGAATCCACGACATAAATAATGATTATTTATATCGTAATTGCTCATTTACTGGCCTTATTATGGCTAATACCCCTGGAACATCCGCCAGATTCGACTTTTTAATTTCATTTATCTATTAATCCCGGCTTTTTATTCTCATTCATACTTGTACGGCTATAATTGAATTCGTGTCCCGAATACAGTTTTCTGTTTTTTTTTTGTTTTTTTTTTGTTTTTTTTTTACAGTAAGATAATATTTGCATTGTAATATGTATTTTGTCATAGTAGACTTTAAGGACGATTTGAATGCTCAAAAGAAGAAAAAGTTAATAGCGGGATTTTACGGCTTTGCATATCTCTTGCATAATTCTCTTGTATTCGGAATTCGTCAGCCTAAACAATGTATTCCTAAGAGCGGAAATAAACAATTCCTGCACCAATAAGATATCGTTACGTGAATTAACAAAAGCTATTTTCCCCACCTGTATTACGAATTACTTCTTTTATATCTCAGTTTAAAGCATTTAAGCTATACATATATTTAACTATAGAGTAACTGTAGCTCATACATTCTGTGGAGTAAAATAAAATTAATATAACTTATGTATAATATATAGTAGCTGAAACATTCTATTAGAATCTGAATTTAATGACGGCGAGGACACATTGTTCGAGACGTGACAATTTAATGCCTATTTATTATTTCTTTTAAATTTAATGTACGTTTTTACTTAGATTAGATAAAGCAAATCCTTTCTCGTTGATTAAAATTAGCAATATCTTTTAGTTTACAGGATGTACTTTTAAATAAATGAATTAATTAATTTTACTCCCTGAAAGGCCAATTTCGGACGAGTTATTTACTACATAAAAGTAAAATAATAAAAGTTCGTTTAGTAGTTGGATGTTTCTTTTTTATACATAATAAAGTTTCGAGGGTTTTATTCAAAGTACCTTTTACTAATATAAATGAAAATTCTCTTAGAACTGAACGACGAACAAACATTTATACAATTAATTCTGCCTCAATATAATTTTAATGGGGTTTTCTATAAACTGAATAAGAAATTGCATTTTTGTTAACAAAATTTATACAAAAACAGGTTTCGTACTCGCAGAAGCAGTTACATTAACATACGCGATGATGGTTATTTAATAATTAAATATATGGAATATTAAGTAATTTGATATTATAAAAAGTAAAATTAATCAATTGAAATATTCAAAGTGTATAAAAAAAAAAAAAAAAAAAAAATAAATAAATTACGTACAAGCGTACAAACGTTATATTTCGCAGAGAAACGTTTGTATGTATAACAATTATAGTTGTAAACATATTTAAATAATTTAGGCCTTTGAGCAATTAAAGTACACTGAGAGTAAGGCTTTAATGTAATTTATTTGCACTCATTGTGTGCCTGAAATTATAAAATATTTTAAAAGAGGACAGCTTGTGAGAAATATGGTTGACTTTTAGTTCAGTAAATTTTATTTCACATATTATGATTCAACGCTTTTTTAAGCAATAATAAATAAATATTATTTATAGAATTCATTTTCTAATCCTAAACACATAAAAGCACTCTTTTTTAATATTTTTTTTCTTTCTTTTATTCGTACGATTAAAAGAATGTATTAATATAAAAAAATCTATTTGAGTAGTTGCGATTTATTGCATTAAAATTGAATTCTTTAAAATTTTCGTATCGCTTAATAAATGTCGACTGTTTATTTTCACATTTACTCTAATGGAAATATCTATAAAAAAAACAAAAAAAAATCTAAATTATTTAAATTCTAGCTTATTGTAATATAAGCTGGCCAATCCGTTCATTTGTTACGTGTCAAGAGTAAGTTATCAATCTTTGTCGAGCTTATAACTCTATTAGATTTTATTGCTTTTTTCTCTCCTTTCTTTTATCGGGATATTTCATCGGGATATTTCACCTAAATTTCAACCAAATATTATTAATTTTTATTAAAATATCCATCTATCGCATAGCGACAACGTACGGGAAGAACATTTTTAAGCGTTATTTATTATTTAAGCGTAAATGGTCATTAGATAAAATTTTATTTAGCGAATGAAGTGAGTAGATTAACGTTCTGTATCTAATAAAGCTTTATATATATATACGTGCGCACATACACACACACAGAGGTATATAGCTTGATTAGAATACGATTCATTAATTTTCATCAAAATTATAAAAGGTATTAGCAGAATGTATATATACATGTACTTATATACTTGACGCGAACATTCGATAATTTATTACAAACTTAATTATAGTTGGCTAAACTATGTCAAACTTAGAAATTTTTGAATTGTTGACAGTATAATGTAATTAATAAAGTTTGAAAATGTTGGGCGAAATTTGCTAGGTAACCTGTTTCTCCCATAATTTTAAGTATAATTAAGTATCGCTAAAAACGTACGCTCCGTTATTATTGGAATTACATAGTTTTTGTGAAAAAGCATTGGCCTTTTATTTTCTTCGATGAGCCGTTCTATAAGAAAGAATTTACAATTTTTCTAATTCCTAATCACCTTTCAGAGGACAAATATAGAAAACCGAATGAAATAATTGATAAAAGTAAGGTAAAGTTTTATATTAATTAATTAAGTTTTATGGAATCCCAGTGCATTTGATCTTTTGATTATTAATCAATTTTTAACGTGCCATTGTACATCGCGAATTAGGCTAACGTGAAACTTTAATTACAAAGATTGAAGTATATAATCCGTAGTTTTGAGTAGTCAGTCTCATTAGGTTCTACAGATTCTTAATAAATAATTACATTTGGCAATGCGAGGAAATGAATGATAATTATTGTATTACAGTTTATTTGACGTTGGGTAACAATTATTCGTCGGATGACGTTCTGATCTGGATCTACTTATATTAATTGCACCGTCTCGTTCTTAATGCAAGAAATGGCATGTTAATGAAAGAAAATCAGGTCAGGAAATTAAATGCATCTGCCGGACCTAAAGGTTCGGCTGCCTGGCATCGACAAGTCTGCGAAGAAATAGGTATGCACCCGCGAGCGGGTCGTCGCGTGTCTGCACGTAAATCCGCACAGATCTGCGTGAACGGATTGAACGATAAGAGAAATTAAAAATACACGGCATTACAATTACCTTTTCCTATTACGAGCATTCAATATTTAATGTCAACAAAGCCGTGGGTAATTAGGAGGGTTTACTGATTAATATAAAGATAGAGTACCGTCAATTTCTCATTACAATTAGCCATTGGAGCTGCACTTCAATGGCAGTTACTTTCAAAGCGAATCGTTCCATCCTTCCAACCGTTTTAGCTATTAAAATAGAAATTTAATTTCTGATTCAGTAGATTCCGAGCTCAATTATTGTTTGATGTATAGGAGCACTGGTCGTCCAGCCCGTCCCGACGTCCTCATTTATCAATTACGTAATTCAAAATCAAAGCATCGAACGTAATAATACTAGCCGGATAAATAAATAGTTATATATATATATAAAACGAAAAAAAAAAAAAAAAAAAAGAAAAGAAAAGAAAGGAAAAGCGAGCTGAATAGATACTTTTGAAAGCGGCTGTTTTCCATTTGTATTGCCCGTGAGATATTTGGGAGGAGCGATGGGTCCGAACGTTCCGACTAAAGGAACGTAACTCCTTCGATAACAGCTGTAGCAGATAAGAGGGAAAGAGGAGGGCAGCATAGTCAGACAAAGTAATTGGTTTTCCTTTTCTTAAGCGCCAGACATGTGGGGGGGGGGGGGGAGGGGAGAGCACCTACTGGGTCGTGTAAGAGATCGTTTTCTTCGGCTGTAATGGATGTAGTATGCGCTCGTCGCACCACACATTGCGAACCTACACCATTGCGCGCGCGCGCGCGTTTGTTCGGTATCCGGCAAAGGAATTACCAGATTAAATGGAGATGCGCCTGTACGGACGAGCTTATTGATTAGGGAAGTATTAAAAGAGCTTGGCGATCTTCTTTGATGAATCTCGGATATACCGAGCACATTGGCTCTGGCTGTGCACCTGATATTTATTTATAAGCTTTTACGGAATTGCGAATTCCTTTTAATGCCGCGTGCATTGTTTATCCTTAGAAGAATTTAGATAGAGATATTTTTTGGGCATGTAGGATGCGTGGGTGGGTGGGGAAGGAAGCCAGCCCACCGGCAATAACTTTTAACGAGATAGTCTCGTTATTTTTATAAGGCAGACGACGACGATAAGAGATCGGGCTTTAATGATGATTCGAATGCATTAAGGTGATTCGTTATGCAAGGCCGACTCAATTAATGAGCCAATGAATGGCTGAGCGAATGACGGAGGAGGCCAGCGTAGTCAGATTATCGGTGGGGAGCGGGGCTAGACAATGAGAATTCGTAGAATACAGTCGTTACAGTCGGTAAAGCGAGGAAGGATGAAGGGATTAATTTTCAAACGCCAGCTGCTTAGAAATTGCAGAAATTCTACCGAACTGATTGGATATTTGGTACAAAAGGATGATGCAGAGCCTCTCCCTCTCCTACCCCCGTCCCCATCCCCAACGAGAGAGAGAGAGAGAGAGAGAACGATTGTTCCAGGATTTCGGTCACTGATAAATATTTAAAAGCCAGATCGAGTATTAGCCATGAATAATGACTGTCCGTACGTCAGCCGGCCGATAAGGTCTGTCGTGGGCGGGAGGGGTGGCGGTCGGTAAGACTCAATGAGGCGGGAAGCGCAAGTCCGATCACATGTGACGGAAATTTCAAGACGATTGATTCCCTTGGCGAATCGATCTTAGTTTCCGTGGCAACAGAGGCAGATCCCGAAAGCTAAGTTTCATCTTTTACAGAATCAACGGCTATTATTCTCTGGCTACTCTATAATATTATAAAGACGGGCCAAAGTTTGTTTAAATAAAGTTATGGCTCGTTAGCGAGCTTGCAATAGGAGACCAGAGGGCTTAACGTAACCGAAGAACAACCTAACATTTAGTCGGATTGTTTCGTAACGGTCAATGGCTTATAAGATAGGATATAAGTCGGCCAGTAGGAAATATAAGCCGAATCAAGGGGTGCCGAATCAGATCGATATACAATGGGATGGAAAAGAATTCCTTCTGTGCTTAAATAATTTAACGGCCAGATAATTGTCCGACCAATTAATTAGAACATGATATCGACTCCGGATGTACGTAGAAGATTGAAACGGAATCACTGCATCTCATTAGGAGCTCTACCGGACATTTCGAACTCGCACGTTAATAAGTCCCACGCATCCCCCCCCCTGACCCCTATGTCCTGCCCCCTCGGACGTATTCTGTTCCTTTATGCGTAATTCGTTTGATACGTCGGGAAATTAATATGCTATCTCGTAGCGCGGCATCGCAATGTATCCTTAAATTACCGTCGCGATGAACCCGAGACGATCCGTCATACGATGCTGCGACAACGAACGGAAAAGCTATTACGACCGCTTGGGCTGCAACTGTTTTGTGTTTCCGAAATAGAGAGAGACAGAGACAGAGACAGAGAGAGAGAGAGAGAGAGAGAGAGAGAGAAAGAGAGAGAGAGAGCTAATGCGGGTCATTAGCCTTTCGAGGGATCGCAGCTTTCGGTGGATGCGCATGGGGGTAAAGTAACCTGGACGGTGGTGGCGGTGGTGGTGGGGAGGGGGTAACTTTGGATAATGATTTGGAGATACGGAGGATGGCGGGTCGAGCCATGCCTCACTCAGAATACGCATCGGAGTGACCATTACAAAGTGTAATAGTCATTGGATAGCATTTTATCTCGACTTGCGTTTTATTTTACTTTAGCTGCATCGGCTGCATCGGAGACTCTCTGCAATTAGTCGTCGTTATTACGGATGGAGTAGCGGCTGCTGGAGATGGGCGGGGGCGGTTTCTCTTACGCCGAAGATAATTAATTGTTGTAGGTCGCTGAGAGCGCGGTTACGGCGAAAGAACGAATCGGATCGTCGAGGGAGCGATAAGAGGACATCGGTGTAGTATCGTCGCGCTCGAAAATGTTTTAGAAAAGTGAGCCGAGGGAGAACGAGCCGTGGCTCCCGAGCCGTGTAAATACATTTCTTTATCCGTTCCCCTTCCGCTGCCTCGCCCCGGCGCACGACAATGCTCCGAAAGCTCGTTTGCATGCACGCGTGCAGTAGTGCGCCCTGCGCTCCTACGCGGATACGTGCGCTCGGCAGGATTTCACAAACCAACTCATTATTGTATTCTCCGACATTACTAACCGTGTGTGACCCTTCCACTCTGCCCTCCCCCTTACTCACTCTCGCCGGCTCGCTCGCTCGCTCGCTCGCTCGCACATTCATATCGGGCCTCCCTCCGCCGCCCCCGGAGCGCCCTTTTTACAAAACAAAAGCGCCAGCCCACCCACTCACGAGCCCGCGTCTTTTTCCGACATTGAATTTTCGGCGCTGTCCACAATGCCTCTTGTCCCGTCCCAATTCTCTCCCTCTCTCTCTCTCTCTCTCTCTCTCTCTCTCTCTCTCTGTCTCTCTATCCCCGTCAAGAATTGAGCCGGCGGAACGACGCGGATAGATTATGAAGAGTTCAGGAGCTGCTCCCCCCTCCCCCCGCGCCCTCTCGCTTTTTTCAATTACCGCTGCGTCAATCGAATATTTCACCGCTCCCGTCCCCGCTCCCGCCCTCGGATTCCCGTCTCTCTGTTCTTTTTTTTTTTTCCATGCCCGGCACTTGTTACTGCGCGAGCGAAATCGAACGGAAACGTCAATGATGACACGTCGCATTGAAAACGCTGCCCCGCGCGCTTTTCACTGCTCGCAATACCCTAAGCTTTACAGTGCTTTTTATTAAGAAGGGAGCGAGCCAGCTCCAATTGCGTCGAGGGGGAGGGGGGCAGCCGCTTCAAGCGACGGCTTAAAAACGTTTCAATATCCCTTCCCCTACTCTAGCAGACGACGCATTTAACGACGATAACGCTTATTTTAGCCGTAAAGGTAATTATAGCCCCGACGGCTTCGTATCTAACAAAAAGAATATTTTAAAAAGTATTAAACGAACGGGGACATGTGTAATTACACGATCCCCTCGAATGTGGATATTATAACACCTCGCAGTGTTATGAAAGCGCGGCTCAAAGTAGTCGTATCGCGCCCCGAGGCTAAAAAAAAAAAGTACCCAAACAAATAAGGTTAATGTAACGAGCCGCCGAGCCATCTCCAGGTTTCATACACTTAGCGAGTGAAAGGATCTCGGGCGCTAGAATGACCGCGGCCCCCGGCTCCACTTGGCCAGCAGACCGGGAAAATCCTAAAATAGTGAGTAATAGAGGTAGATTATCCAAGGGCTCCTGTCATTTTATCGCTGATTATCCTTACGATTTGCCTAATGCCGGGGATGAAAGCCAGAAGAGGTTCTCCGTGCCGAGGTAAATCAGCAGCTCGATAAGGGCTCGGGATCCTTAAACATCGACCATCGAGCTGGAACGAGGAGAGCTTTCCGAGCAGAGTTTTTCCGGGAGTCTCGGCACGTAGGGCTCCTTACGATGATCGCCGGCCCTCCAGTAAACGAGAGCGAAACCGACGCCGAGGCTCCATCCTTTCCAGACGGGCCAATCCGATATACCCGCCCTCCCTGTCCGCCATCATTTTTCTCAACGATGGCGCAGAGCGGAACCCGAGAACGGACGAGTTTGCCTGATTAAGGAATAATAGCGGAACCCGAACGATGCGAGATATTAGGTTCGCTCGAGAGCCGATAACCTCGCTTCTGGAATTTACAACGAATCCCAATCCCGTACAAGATACTCATGCTCAACACGCCTGATTTACCCCCCACCCCCACCCCCCAAATAGCCCTCTTCCTATTTTTAACGTCATTTTTTATCCGCCCTACCTTTTTTTTTTTTTATCCTACCTGACTTCGTCGTACCTTCGTTGTTGCGACGCGTCAACGACGGCTACCAATGGGCAAAAGTCCGTTAACGAGCAAACGGCAAACTTACTTTGGAACTGACAACGTAAGAGCATCCCTTCGAGAAAGTGGCGCTTTATGCACTCGTAATCATCATATAGACGGACTCGTTGAAACTAACTTTCTAAATATTACTGCTCCTTTTTCACAAACTCCTCTTACAAATTTATCAAGCTTAATTCCATTTAAGAATTAAACTTGCTTGCCCTCTTTTCTTCCTCAAAAACTTTCGAATACTGAGAAATTAGAAGATCCATGATGATGGGTTAGAGAATAAGCAAAAACAAAGCAAGTCCCTGTTTTGTGGGAGTGCGTGTGCGTGTGTGTGCGCGCGCGTTGTGCCTTTATGCGACCGTTCGACTGCAATTAATAATGCTCCTTCATAACTTCCAAATGAATGTTCTACGTTTTTTCTTTTCTTTTCGGCGGGTGGGGGAGGGGGGGGGAGTGAGGAAGGAAGGAAGGACGGTCCGTGAAAAACCGAGGGAAAAACTACTGACGCTCGGGATTTATATTGAACGATCCCTCTCTAATTTATAATTATATATAACACCTTCGTAGATCAATTTTTTCGGTGCGTCGTCGTATTTTTAAAGTCTTTTTAAAGCGGGAAATACCTATACCGTCAACGTATAAATTTCGATAACTACTTTCTTACTTTTTTTTTTTATCTCCTCGAAAAGTAATTTAAATAAATATGCGTGCGCGCGTACACGTATATGTATATTGAGCAACGGATGCGACACAAATGCACGCGCACTACTTATATTGATCATCGAAATTAAATTTACATCTGCATCTTTGCGAAATGGAAAAGTGCAATCTCACAATTGAATCGTGTAATCTAGAAATTTATATGTAAAATAAAAATATGGCTCCGTCTGCCCATTATTTCGAAGCGCAGCTCGTTTTTTAAATAAAAGTCCTAAGGTAACTGCTAACATACGCGTTATGAAAAATTTCAATTAAATCTTACGGAACACTGACAGACGGCCTGCATTTAAATTAATTGATTTCAATAATTGTTATGACGCTTTTAAGTACAAGAGAACTTTAAATCGTAGCTTACGGATTGACTATTACTCATTTAATGTTCTCATATTCGCTATTATATATTATATATTATATATTATATATTATATATTATATTCTTAGATTTCCCTTAAGTTTCCCGTAAGGAAACTTATTCATTTAGAATAAAAATATTAACTCCTAAACCAATGAAAATATTCTCGTAACGACTTTTAAATTTATATTAACAAAATAAAGAAATTCTCGCTAGAAAAATTATTTGCCTTAAAATCCGGCTCCAATACCGGATACAGTGCAAACTTTTTGTCGAAGTATTCTTAATTCAATACCTTAAGCGGATGCGATATTTTCCAAGTCATTCTGCTAGAATAAAGTTAATAAATTTACATCCTTTGATGGTGTGCGAACGTTCCTGCGACCTGACAATGTATGCAGCACCATCCTTGTGTCCATGAGAAGAAACTTCTTGCAAAAGTTAGAATTAGAATAAAAGTGAAGTGTGTCTTATCTGGTGAAATGTCCTAGAGGAAGTAAAGTAATAGTCGGTAATTTTACTGTATAAAAACCCGCACACTTAGAGCTACAAATAAGTATATATCCAGCTTATCTAATCACATATTGAATACTATCAGTATATTGGGATATATTTAACTAAAATAACCTACATTTCCGCCATTATTACCTATTTTTCCTTTATATCCCCGCTTTATACACCGAGTTAATTAAAGTTCATAAAAAAAAGCTTGACTTTGATAGACCCCCCACGCCCCCCACGCCCCTCCCAGCCCACCGAACGATGGAAGATTACATCACTGGCTCTATTTAAGCATATTCATGCAAATAGTTTATTAATGGTTAAATCTTCTTAAAGATATATTGGATTTTCGGATTTACGTAATCGTCTCGGACAGTCTTGAAACTGAAAAGTTTTTTCAAGTAATTAAGGCGATAATCATATTTGAAATTTTTATAACTCCAGGCGAAAATGCTGCTTTGTCATAGCTGTTTGCGTGTTAAAGCTCGTCGGATAAAAAAAAAAAAAAAAAAAAAAAAGGAAAAAAAGTTAAGCCGCTAAGAGAAAAGCAAAAAAGAAGAAAGGAAAAAAGAAAAGGCGTTCCTTTCATTGCTGCCTGTAGATTAATTTTCACTTTAATTCACCTCGCCCAATAAAAGGACACGTCCCTTTCATTGTATGTTAATTAGAGAGGAGCGAAGGAGCATTGTGGATTTTTAATTTCCAAATGTAACCGGTCTTTATCGTCAAAAAAAACGGACAACAGGAAGGGAAGGGGGAAAAAAAAACAAAAAGCAAAAGAGAAGGAAAAGGGAAGGGAAGACGGGAGGGAGAAATGGAAAATGAAGAGGAGCTCGAGCGGCCGACATTTCCGGAATTCATTAATATTCGGTGGCTTGAAAAACGGAAGCTTCCACAACGGAACAGTCCATTCGTAAAATTTCCTCGGCTCGGCGCTTTTCCCGCAGCTACGCGTCACCAGCGGGACAAAGTTATAGAAGCCCGCGGGTGCGAGCCGCGCATCAATCCACGCACATTGGCCAGCTATTGCGCATAGCTCCGTTTTGTCCCTCCTCCCACAACCCCGCCTCCTCCCTCCAGGGCACGTGAAATGTAATCTCGGCTCGCCACCGGGATCCGCTGCGGAATGAGCTTTTGAATAAGAGCTGCGAAGCCGGAACGCCGAATCCTTCGGCCAGGATCGGCCGAGATGCAAGTCCGACGAAAGCAAGATCTTATATCCAGCCAAGCGAGCCCTTTGAGTCTTAACCCCCGGCCATTGTCAAGGGGTCCGCGACAACAATCGCTCCCACTCGAAGACCGACGATTCGCACGCATACACGTTGCACCGAGCGTGACAATGCGCCACTTCTACGAGAGACTTGCGACGAAAACCCGGGAGCAACGTCACGAGGATAGGAGCGATGGAGCCGGGACGGGCATTGTCCCGTCTTGTTTAGAAGGAGGCCCCGTTGAGCCGAGCCAAGATTCGCCCGCATGACTCTCCACGTGTATTCTCCCACGAAGCCACCTGGTCGATAAGCTTCCGGATGATGATAAGAGCTCCTTCTCTTTCTCCTCCTCCACCTCCTCCACCTCCTCTCCACCTCCTCCTCCACCTCCTCCTCCAATACGATGATAAGAAGCCCGGAGTTTGGCCGAGGCCGGCTCAGTTCTACTCGGAGCGAATCCGCGATGAAAACGGTGGCGACCATCGTCTACAGGAGCAGCCGCGACCAGCCCCGTACGTATTCGCGTTTCTTTACCCTTCCCGGGAGGCAAGCGGTCTCCCATAGGCAGAGAGAGAGAGAGAGAGAGAGAGAGAGAGAGACAAGGAGATTTAACCTAGTTCGGCAGCGGATTACCGCGAGACCGTCCTGTCCAAGTCGATTCGAGTGCGATTTGTGGGCCAGTGATACGCTTATCTCACCGGGACCTACTTTTTTTTTTCTTACGTACGTTGCGCATTCTTGGAGCGCGCGAGCGACCCAATGACGCTCACGGACACATTATAATTTAGCCTGGCGTCGCATCCAGTTTTCCTTAACACTTTCCCCTTTCGTGGAAAGCTTAAATTATCCATTTATATATATATATATATATATGTATGTATATATGTATATAAAGAGTGACCTGAGCGAGCTCGAGAAGCACCAGCTTTTAATAAATAAACGTGAATATTGTTAGCATTGGAATCGACGCTTAAATAAATGTGGATTAACGATTGATAAAGTGCGGCGGAGCTCGGGATGCGTTTGTAATTTTATTAACCGTTATATTAAGTTTTGATTGTTTTGAGCTCGAATATAAACTCGGCCACCCCCTTCGTGTCGGCAGCCGAGGCCAAGACTCCATTATACTTTGAAAACATTTTACTTCGCCTTTACATTGTCAACGACTGCCAGGCAACTTTTATAATCGCATTCGGCGACGACGCCTTTACGGCTAATACCTCTTTCCCCCTCTCCGCCTCCTCATTTACACATTTATGATCCAGCTAATCGTAGAATCGCCGCGTCCGCTTACTTACATGTATTACAATCCTGCCCCCTGCCCACCGTTTTATCCCATAAAAGCTTCTATTGCTCAAATCGTACGTAAATAAAAAAACCTCCCCCACCCCCTCGCGGCCTCACACGCACTTACGCGTACTCCTTTCGTATTATTTTACGCCCTTGCATTGTTTCTCTATTTATAAATAGGGCACTGAAACGCTCCGTTTCGCTTATAAAATAAAAATATTAGTTGTCGGTATAATTTACGGGCAAATACCGTAAACGTCAATACAGCGGTGAAATAGTTTAGTTTCTACGTCATTTTAAACTAGTAATGATGATTCATCGTTTCAAGCAAATAATAGAAAAATATTTTCACGTTTTCAATTAAAATTTTCATCTCCTGCTCACATCCGACTAAACACCAAACACACTAATCTTTAACAAATAATCACCTATTTACCGAAGCCTATCGCCCGAATAATGAAAACAGTTTTGTTATATTATTTAAACATACCGTATTACGCTGGAAACTATATAACTCGATGTTTTGCACGATGTTGCTGTTATTATTATTATTATTATTATTATTATTATAAAAAGTGATTAAGTTACTTTGGGAACGGGTAGAGAACGTTTTCCCGACAATTTATTAACCCGTTTTCATGTATAAAGTAAAGGAACCGATTTTGCAAAGTCATATCCCTACGAATATTCGTATAATTTTATGCCTTGTAAGGAGCAATTAGCTTTTAGAAATGAAGGGGTTTATTAAATTCCAATAGTACGCTACCTGGTACGCCCGGAGTTATTATTTTTATGCTTTAATGCGAGAAAGTATTTCCTCGATAAAGAGAAAATATTTTCTTGATTGTAAGAATTTACAATTCGATAAGAAAGATCGAAAGGAACAGTCGAGCGAGACTCTCTTTACAAAAGTTCTTTACACGAAATCCGAACTTTTGATGGGTCGGAATTAATTTTTCATCTCCGTCGAAACTTTAATGAACTTGGTAATTGGCATCAATAACTTTTAGGGAATCTCGAAATTTCAACATCACTGGCATCGATTACATTTGAAAACGCAAGTCTTCACGGATATTTATATGCTAACGTTATATGTGCAATTATTATACAATAATAATTAATACGAGCGCAATGGCAAATTATCTTTTAAAATGAAAATTTGTAATTTTTGAATATTTTATTTATCGACTCGGCCTAATTAGCATAAGCGACAGGAAAAGAAAACCTACATAATTCAATAATTATTCATATAATAGGATTGAATAGCTTTACGATATAAATGTTTAGTTAATGTTATTCTCACGTACAATGTTGACAATACACGTTTACAATAATCAATAACGTAATGGTATTTCAAGGATAATTAAGTACTCAAAATCGGAACCCAATTAACTTAAAATCGCGTTATATATAAAATCGGCTATTACAAGACGACCAAGTAAATATTCCGTATAAAGAAGCTCGTAATGTAATTTCAATACTTTAAAGGTGAACGTAAATCATTAAAATATGAAAGAGAATGAGCAGCGTCTTTCTTTTTATAGTCGCATCAAAATCTTAAGTAGGGGAGAATTGAGTTTTATAAACAGTAGTCAGTAATTGAGTTTGAAAGTGAAATACATTGAATTTCCGAGATAAAAAAGAAAGAAAAAAGCAAAAAGAACGACGTAATAAGGAAAAAGGAAAACGGGAGGATTGCTAATTTCCCTTAAGTTTCATTGCCATCGTTTCGTCCGTGGGCCTTTTACAGCCCCGCCCCCCGTCGCCGAGGGTCGATTAATAAATCGATAATAAAGTCGACGCGAACGATATAAAATTTCACGTAAATGACAGTCACGTGCACGTGGACAGCGAGAGCGATTTGCTTTTTTACGACGAGCTAATGTGGACGTATGTCTGATCTGGCGATTGCAGAGGCAGCGGCAGCCGAGGCGACCTCGAGCAGCTCCTTGTCGAGGATCGAGGATCCGAGCGGTGCCCAGAAGGAGAGCTGGCGCAACGCTTCCCAGGAGTCGGAGGACGCCGGCCAGCCAACGATCGATCATGCCCAGCAGACGACACCAGGTAAAAATAGAGAATAACATATAGAGTAAAGAAGAGGCTCCCGCGACGACTACGACTATCTCGCTTATACAATTACAAGTACGAAGGAGCGCAATCTCGGCTCCGCTTTCAGAACACGATCTCGGCTTCCCCGATCGATTTTCCTTTGCCCCGCCCTCCCCGACCGCCCCGTACCGTCTCAGCGCCACCGTGACATCGTGCTCCTGGCCAACCAAGACCTTTCCCGCCCGTCGTATTATTTTCTCCGCGACTTAACCGAGATCGCGGACCGCTTAGCCACCGAAGCTCATATTTAAATAGCTCTCGATCTACGGATCTTAGGACCTGACATTAACCGATCCTCCTCTCGCAATTAGACTCTCTTTGAATTATCAATTGCACTGTTTGTCGACCGACGACGACGACGACGACGACGACGACGACTCCTTCCTTCCCGATCTCGTCTTCGCACCACCGCCGTCGCCCCACCCCTCCTCGGATTTTCCCCGCATCCGTCCTTTGATACGCGAGATCCCCTTCCGATCCCACCCCGTCCCGTCCCGCTACCCCGTGAAAAAAATACGCTCCTTCGATTACGCTCAAACGTAGTGTGAGTCTTTACAAGACTCGCTCTTGGAACAAAGGCGTCAATCAGGCCCGTATCCGGCATTCTGATGCAAATTATACGGGTTTGAAATTCTAGCGAAAGGAGCTCGAGATGCCGAGGCGCGTCACTCTCGGCCCGATTTACTCTTTCAGGCCCCAGATATTACCTTTCCCGCCTTTT
The DNA here is from genome assembly GCA_018883505.1 of Ceratosolen fusciceps. Taxonomy (NCBI): domain Eukaryota; kingdom Metazoa; phylum Arthropoda; class Insecta; order Hymenoptera; family Agaonidae; genus Ceratosolen; species Ceratosolen fusciceps. Next base: position 8,751,599 of record RCIC01000003.1, on the reverse strand, counting down.
CCAAGCCGTTTGTCTCGATCGTTTCCTCGGTCCCACGTTACTCGGCCCATCCGTCTCGTTTATCTGACGACGAAACGCTCCGCCGGGACGCGCTCCCCCGCCGATTAAAAAGCAAATCCACTCTCGCACCCCCGTATCCAGACTATCTGTCCGCGTATCGATGCTGCGTATTAAAAAGTCAATCGATCGACTTTTCCCCTGCCCAAGGACGAAATCAATCAGCCGAATCCATAAAACATTACCAGCGATTGTTTTTTGCACGCGCGCGCGCGCGCGCGCGACTTTATTAGCGTAATTATTGATTTATCAGTAATATGGGTTTCTGCATCGAAAGCCAAGCGAATAATGTAATAACGAACGAGAGGGCAATGTAATGTGCATTGTTAACACTTTAACGGATACAATGGAGGCCCATTGTTTAGAATTACTTATTTTCGAAAAAATTTTTCAACTTAACGTATAATCAAGTACGCCAGAGCAGGGGCTCTTAGCTACGATTAATTTAATTACGAGCAATCGGGCCATTTGTATTTAAACAATATTTTCCAAATTAAAACATTTGCTTGTTAATGCAATGAAACTTCGAGGGTTAATTACAATGGGCATCGTTATTCGAACGTTACGTCAGGCAATCAGTACAGGACTGTCACAACGCGCCACTATATCTTTATGAATAATTTAATAGAAAAAAGAAAAAAGAAAAAAGAAAAAAGAAAAAGACGGTCGCTGTGCGTCGCTTGTCGTATCGCGTTAGCGAGAAACCGTTAAGATTTATTTTTATATTTCGCGCGAACAATAAATATTAAAGCTCGAAGGCTTGAATTAACGATAAACTAATCGAGACGACTGCAGTTCGGTTTATAATCAAATAAACGGCATTTGTTAGGGAACGTTGTCCCTTATTGCCCAGCGCACTAAACAAGACCGGGTCTTCCAAGGCTCTATTACAACATATGGTTAAAGAACAAAAAAACATAAGGAATGAGCAGGAATGTAACGTAAAAAAAAAAAAAACAGGGTTATTTGTTTCTATCAGTAAGGAGGCTAAGAGGCTAGGTGACGACGAGGGCGATAGAGTCAGTCTAAAATAGGTAAAAAAGGTATAATAATAATTTTGTGGTAATTGGAGTGGCATTTGGAGCTTCTAGCTAACCCAGGAAAGCGTATTGTGTGTAGCACTTGAGGCTCAAGATACACGGCTCCTCGAGGGGAGTCCATTTGGGTACGTCCATTTGGGATACCCGGGGCTCGCCTACCTAGCCGAGTAAGGAGCAAGGTCGCAGTCCGCTCAGGAAGATATTCGCCATGGGTAAAGAGTCAGGCTAGGGTTCATTGCGCAGCGTCAAAAGATACGTTTAAGGCAAGAGAGCTCTGTCTATCAGCGCCGAATGATCTTATCCGCGAGCGTCTGCGATTATTGTATAAATTAGATTGAGTAAGATTATTGTATTCTAAAAGACTTTTTCCTCCTCCCACTAGCAGGAGATTTTTTTTTTTATGCCATTAACTAGATGATAAATTGTTTGTGTAATTTTCTTAGGGAAAACGCTGCTTTTTTTATTTTTACGAACCCCCACCCCCACCCCCCTCCTTTATTTCGAACTCATACCTCGAGAGTAAGTAAAATACAGGGCCCTTTAAACATTTCTTAGAATAAATAAATCTCTTTGCTATTGTGATCGAGAAACGCAGGTGCGCCATTACTTGCAATTGTTACGTGCAATTGTTACGTGGACCGAAACTACATTATTTTAGGCGTTCAAAGCATTTTAAGTAGACAAAAGTGGAGATTTAACGAAAGGGTATAGAGTTACGTCGGACTTCTGATGCTTTTGTGTATGTGTGAAAATTTTAAAAATATTTATTATTATTGTAAAAGTTTATTTACATCATCGATTTCGGTATACTGGCACACATTAAAAAGCCGAGTTTTCACACAGCAATTCTTTTTATTACTATTTCTACTTAATTTAATGGAATGTATGTGAATTAGCAGAAATAGTATAACATTTCGTTATTTTACTTGATTCGTAGTTTATATGGAAAGCCCATTTTGTAAAAAGTTAAAATTAATGAGTTTTATTGATAGAGTGAGCGTTTGTTGGTCTGTCGATCGACAATTTCATTAAATGCATTAAATTTATTAGCGAGCTATCGGGTTAAAATTCCAAGTGGGAATAAAAAGAGATCCGTAAAATGTGGATTACGCGTGAGCTTTGGAATGAAATAGATACGTCCTACGAAATAGCTTACGACTCTCTCTCTCTCTCTCTCTCTCTCGGTCTGTCTGTCTCACTTGGCGGGCATAGAGTAAGGACGGCTTTTAAACGTGCGATAGACTCGATGCCAATAGCGCGTGCAAGAGCAGCGGAATGGCATTTTGTTCGGAAAGAGGGAGATCGCGCACCGAGCCAACTAATTTATCGACAGCTGAATTCATTTTTGGTTTTGCAGAAGCGCAGCAGCGCTACCTCGTGGAGACGATAACGATGACAACGGTGACGGAGCGACGGATCGTACGGGAGATCAGCGAGGAGGAAACGCGGGGGAGTAACGACGAGGCCGACAATGCAGCCACGGAACGCCAGGGATCCGTGGAGCAGCAGCAGCAGCAGCAGAAAAAATCCTCAGAAGCCCCTGAGAACGTTATTAAAAACGGAACGTCGAGTAGCGAGGCGAGCCAAATAGCGAAGCCGAACGAAATCCTCGAAAAGGAAAAGAGTCCAGATTTTTCTTTAGCTTTTAAATCAAGTAACGTTTCTACTTTGGTATCGAATTGCCTGAAACCGAATTCGGCGGTGAGGCAGCTGTTCCCCGACCCGCGCTTCATTTCCCCGCCCCCGGCACCGGTCAAGAGCCTCTCCTCGGACTTGGAAGACGCGGCTCTGGACGACTCCGGGGAGAACCAAAAGTTCCTCATCACGACCGAGAGCCTGCGGCTCTTCGACGCCGTCAAGCGTTCGAAGATCGCCGCCGGCAGCCGCTCGGACTCCTCCGAGAGCGACTCATCGATAAAGCGCACGATCGAACGGAACGCCCTGAGGCGCAGCCTCATTTGCAAATACGAGGCCGGCGGCTGCTCGAAAAAGAAGAACCTCCGCAGCAAGGACCTGACGCTCGAGGAGAGGATCAGGCAGCTGACGTGCGTCGACGAGGACGAGGACACGGCCGACAGCAGCGCCTCCGAGAACAACAATACCGGAAGGATAAGCAATCCAGCTCAGATCAACAACAACAACAACAACAACAACAACAACATTAACAACAACAACGGCAGCGGCAGCAGCAACAACAACAACAATAACAATAGCAGCGGCAGCAGCAGCAGTAGCAGCAGCAGTAGCAGCAACAATAATAACAACAATAGCGTGAACGTGAACGGTGGGGTGTTGGTCGGGCGGACGATAGGGGAGGGCAATTGCCTGGAGGATCAGAGTCTGATGTTGAGCCCCCATCAGTTGCCGGCCCGAACGTCGCCCTCGGGCGAGGAGAGGCCCAAGGGCCACGCGGGACAGGCCTACGTTAACCAGCATCACCACCACCACCACCACTCGCACCACGGCAACTCGGCCTATAGAAAAATCACGGATCTCTTTGGCCAGAAGAGGGGTAACGCGACGGGGCCTCCGCTGGTCGAGCTCAACCTCCCGGACATCGGCTTAGGCACCAAGCACGCTATGGCGCTAAAGAACAGCTCCGGGGCGAAGCTCAGTACCGAGGCGAGGAAGCAATTTCTGGCCAGTCTAGCTCCCCTCTCCTGCGTCGCCTCGAGCGGCGTGGACGGCAGGGACGATTATTATCGCATGCCCGTGAAGATGAACGTCGGCGACAGGAACTCAATATGCTACAATTCCGACTCGTCCTACAGCCTGGAGGACATCGAGGACGCGTTGAACGAGGGCATCCCGGCGCCGCCGGACGTCACCAGGGGCACGCCGACGTCGATCGGCCCGCCCGCGGACGCCTTCGGGACCGACCCTACCGACGAGCTGCAGGCCTTCGTCGAGCAGGACAAGTCGAGGACCGAGAGGATCAAGAGGCGGTACAACGACCTGGAGGAGCAGCACCGGAACGGCAACGCGAACACCGAGCTCCCGAGGAACTCGACGAGCAGCGGCTCGATCAATAACGCGGACGAGGACGAGGAGGACGACGAGCTCAACGATTACGGATTCAATCGGCGGCCTTCGGTGCGCGGTATCAAGGCCCAATTCGAGACGACCAACGAGATCGTGAGGCAGCTGCGCACGAGGAGCGCGGCCGCGAACTCCTTGCCCGAGGCCTGCCGCCTCGGTTTCCCGGGCATCAGCCACGAGGAAGAGGCGATGCCGGGCTCCGTGTGCCCCGGATCCTCAAACTCCTCCTCGGACGTCTACAGGGTGACGTACACGAACGACGTGCAGACCGACCCGAACACGATCAACCGGATAAACAGCATGCAGAGGCAGATAAACGACATATACCAAAGCATAGCGGACAGCAACGTGGCGGCTCCTCTGCTGGAGCAGCAGCAGCAGCAGCAGCAACAGCAGCAGCAGCAGCAGCAGCATCAGCAGCAGAGAGCGCCGAGCGTCGGCGGGCCCCTGTACTTCGAGGGCGCGCTGCCGAGGCCGGTGATCCAGGCGACGGAGATGGCCCAGCAGCCGGCCGGCTGCCATCGGTTCACCGACCCGAAGAACGGACCCCAGACCGGGACCCTCCTCAACTCGACGACGAGGATGCTGAGAATAGCCGGGGGCGGGGACGGGATCGTGGCCAGCGCGGGCAGCCCCATCGGCATTTACGGCACCCTGCCAAAGGCTCACGGCAGACATCCCCAAGTGTCCGCCACGTACTCGACCCTCTACTCCGGCGGAGTGCTGCCAGCTAATAGCGTGGCCGCGGCCATTAATCCGGTGCCCGGTGCCAAATGTTACAGGACAATGTATTTCGTACCTTATAACGGCCTGTCCGACCCGACCTATCAGAACATACAGAGGATATTGCCCCCGCACCCCTCCCCGACCAATTACGCCGAGCACATCGAGAGGTATCCCTATCCGAGGAACGGTCGGATCGATCAGCAGCAACAGCAGCAGCAGCAGCAGCAGCAGCAGCAACAACTCCAACCGAGATATTACGTGAGGCCTGCCTCCGTACCGGTAAGTACTCTCCTCTTATCCTATGCCCCCGTATCCCCCACCCGCCAACCGCTATTCGGTTCGGCTGAATTATTTACTAACCTTGTATACCTTGCACGCCATTGAGAATGGAAAAACCGGCTATCTCGATCATCCATCGAGGTAGATTTCTTCTGATTTTTTATTTTTTTTTCTCTTTTTATTTTTTTTTATATATATTTTTCTGCTCGCAATAACCATTAAACGATGATGCCGTTTCATTTTTCTTATTCGGGCCATGATCATCATCTATTGACGATTATTGAGTCGTCGCACGCGTTCGAGGTTTAACAAGTCGAGAATCTTACGAAGCTGGCTAATGGAGACAATTAATTTTCTCGCAAGATCGATGCATTAATTAAAGTAATTGAAGTATCTTATCTTTGTAACTTGTACAAATACGCTTTGTGGGAGAAAAGCTCGGAGAGTCGCGGCGAGTGGTTAATAAAGCCGAGCTTCCAACGTCGAGCCTCTGCTCGACAAACGAAGGATTTCGTTTTAACGAGGCTCTCTCTCTCTCTCTCTCTCTCTCTTCTCTCATATATATATATATATATATCTGGTTACGCAGCCCTTTGATCAGTATTATTAATTCTCTGGGGGGGGGTTATTGGGGATTTTTTCTCTTTCGGCCACTCGACACTTAAGAACACCCAGGCGACTTCAGCGGCGCTTCACCTTCACCTCCATCATTCGGACGAGTTCCAAGTGTCAGCCCAGGCTGCGGCGACCGCTGCCGTTCGTTCCCAAACCCTCCCACACGGTACTGTCATCCATCCGATTCACGCTCAGCTGCAGCAAGTCCATCAGCAGCAGCAGCAGCAGCAGCGTCAGCAACAGCAGCAACAGCAGCAACAGCAGCAACAACAACCACAACAACCACAGCAGCAGCAGCAGCAGCAGCAGTTGGCATCGGCGTATAATGTCCAGACATTATCGGGAGTCACTTATTCCATTTGCCCGCCTCCACCGCCGTGTCAGGCCACGGCGACCTACACCTATCAAATGCAGATCCAAGGTACGTCCTCGAGAGCGATACGGTTTTGATTTGATAATGTGCGATGCCCGCGCGACGTTTATACCTTACCCAGGGTGCTTTTATAGCCGAATTTTGAGCTCTGCTCCCGTGCTACTGATGGCCGGGATATACCGCGTGCCGTAAAAGCTTTGAGCGGTTATAGGGGTGATAGGGGTGATAGGGGTGATAGGGGGAGGGGGGAGGCGACCATTGTTGTTGTTGGTGGTTTTTTTTTTTTTTTTTTTTTACTTCAGACCGACCGAGACACGTATATTCTCTTTCCTGTCCGATCCCATGGCTAAGGATGTAAAAAATAAACTTTACTCTCTGGATTAACAAGATATTTTTAAATCCTATCCTATTTCAGCGATGCACTGCTTCTAGGACACGTAATCGTGCATTCGTACACACATCCACGCAGGGCTTATTCGATTCTTCAAAGTGTTAATCCACCCCTACATGCGGTTAAACACAATAAAATACCTCTTGACGAGCCTTGATCCGAAGCCATAATCACTTATCCGTGTACGCCTGTAAATTAATTAATCTTATTATGGGCCCTCCTCCTACCCCCCCCCTTCACCCTCCACCCCTCCGCCACTAACTCTGTGCTTCTGTCTTATACCTGTGTACTATACAAAGCTTCTATAAGAACTTGTTAAATTTTCTATTTAATCCGTTGATTAATTATTTCTCATTCGATCGATATTCTCATTGGCCTCTTGATACAACAATCCTCTGTAAAACATTCTGCAAAGTCTTCTGTAATATCCTTCATTTTTATATAAAGAAGCACACAGAGAATAGTTTCGATTGCAAGATAATAAACCGACCTTCTGGAAGCCTTCCGTTTTATCACTATCACTAATTATATAGAATTAACCGTTGCGCAGCTAACAATACAATAGAATGAGGATAACAATAAATACAGACGGGCATGCACGTTTTAAAACTATTTCCAAAACGTCTTTAATTACACGATACAAAGACGTCGATGCTCTATCTCGGTAAAATAACCTTTACTTAATACATGGAAAACAAAAGCGTGTTGAACGGGGCTTTGGGAGAGGGGGGAGGCCGGGGGGGAGGGAACGGACAAAGCTAATTAATAAATAATCATGGGCGAATCAAAGAATCTCTTGAAGGTAATGTAAAAGTTTTCAGGAGCCACGGACATTGGGGTTTGATTGAATTGAAAAAATGCGCTCGCCGGCGAGGTATTATTAAATGGTATTACATGTCAAGGCACGAAGATGAAAAAGGAAATGAATTATTTAGTTGAATGCGTGTGGATCATCGGGCGGAGGACCCATTTCGTATTATATATCGTTCGTATCGTTCGACTCGGAGCGGCAGGTTTCGCGTAAAAGTCGCGCTATTCGAATGAACGGACGGAATGGCCATTAAGCGGTGAGAGTTGGTCATGACGGGACTCGGACGTTCGTTCAAATACTGCGTAGCGGAAATACGGGGATGGCTCCCCCACCTTCCATTGAGATCCAGGCGAGCGTGAAGCCACCTTCGAAAGTTATTATCGTTAATCTTGGCAAAAATGTGATAGGGAAAGGTGGGTGGGGGAGTTATTGGGTGGTTAATCGAACCTCGGGTGACGATTGTGATTTTATGGGAACAGGTCGCCTGACGTCCTCGGACGTGCAGACGCAGACGAGCTGCAGCCCGGCCTCGCAGATGACGAGCAGCCTCCTGGGTAGCGTCGGGAGCGGACTGACGGGCAATCCTACCTTATCGACTGGCCTCAGCTCGAGCAGCTCCTCCCTCTTGAGCTCGCCGACGAAGCTTCCGAGTCAGCAGCAGCAGCAGCAGCAGCAGCAACAACAACAGCAGCAGCTGTACAAGCAGCAGCATAGGATCTCCAACTGCAGCGTCGCCGAGCGCGGGGTGCCCGAGGGTGCGGCCAGTGCCCCCTCCCACGACTACGTACTCAGTCAGCCGGTTAGCTCGACGGGCCTCATCCTCGGTGGTCAGCAGCAGCAGCAGCAGCAGCAGCAGCAGCATCATCAGCAGCAGCAGCAACAGTCGGTGACCGGGGATCCCCAGGCCGGACCAATCATCATCGAAGCCCAGAACCCGGTTTATTACGCGATGAACGTCTGAGAGGAGTTCCAATCGCTCCACGGCGATAAGGAACTCGTAAAGTGCGAGCTCATGTAACGATTTCGGCGACCTGAACTATCGTAGATCAAGCGGCTTTCCCAGCCCCAGCTCGATTCTACAGCTCCATGTAATCGTACGAGGATTTATTTGTAAATTTCCCGAGGACGCTTCCCGCCTTCCGCATTAAGCACACTTCCGGACCACGAAGCAGCCACTTTTTTTATGCTTTTTTTGGGCGCTTCGGTACTTTTCGTGCTAAATTCAAGCACGGGCGCTCGAAATATTCAACATCGGCAACACTGTCGGTCGTGTGGTCTTTTAAAAATTTTAAATTTTAACGTGTACATTCGAAAGGAGTCTCGCATATTTCTATCGATTTGACCATTACGTTATTATTAATGAAATCTTTCGTACTCATTGCAAATTCACATTGACAATACGGGCTTTGTAGTTTTTTTTTTAAAACATCGCTTAATGCATAAAAAAAAAAAACAAATATGTGATTTTCAACACTTGACTTCCAATACCGTAAATTTTTATTAAAATTCTTTTTTCGCGTTGCCACGATTGTATTTTAGCACGAAAACAAAACGAATATTGAGTTTCATAGATTAACCAATCAATAATCATAGACATCAATGTGAATATTATAACACGAAACATCAACTTACTCTTTGAAATTTTCTCTAAATCACGAAGATTTATCGCTCAAAGGGTGTCACATTTCTCTAAATGCACACTCACGCACGTAATCATTCATTTGTTTCAATTGGGAAACGGACAAAAACTCTCTCAGTATTAAGAAGTAGTATTTTATAAGCTGAAATTAGTAAAACGTAAAACGTAAAAAAAAAAAAAAAAAAAAAAAAAAAAAAAGAAAAAAAAATTGTTATGCCATGCGACCTAACGGATGGCTCGATGGGAAGGAGAAATTATTAGAAAAATATACGGAGGAATTATTATGATTAAGGTAAACGCCAAAGATACATCGGATAATGAATTATTATTATTATTATTATTATTATTATTATTATTATTATTATGATATGTGCAGTATTTGAGAATCGAAAGCGGGAGAAGTTGTATAAAAATAAAATATTATTATATAATGCGTAAACTTGTCATCAAATAGTACGTACATGAAATCTGTAGTCTTCATTGCGCACTTATTGCAATTATTACCAAAAATGAGTAAATAATAAATATTTAAATGAAAACTGTCGGATGGCATTCTGGATGGAAGGGAGTGCTGACGAAGACTTGATTAATCTTAATATCCTGTCTTAAATTTTTGGCCAAAAAAAAAAAAAAAAAAAAAAAAAAAAAAAAAAAAACAAAGCAAAGAAAGAAGAAACATAAAGAAGAAACATTATATAAGTCAGAGTAGTGGTATCTTATTTCTTGTATAAAGCATAAAATAGATGATTTCCATTGAGAAAAAAAAAAGTGAAAGAAAAATGAAAATAAAAATAAAAATTAAAAAAAATATTAACGAAATATCGTTACTATATTATATTTATTGCGTAGAGAATTTATATACATATGTAAAATGATATACAAGCGAGTTCTATCGTGCGTTTTCCGTTCTACTTTTCAGCGAGCGTTAGTCTGTGCTGTGCGCGTGTATTATGTGTGCCAGTGTATGTGCATGCGTGCGTGCGTGCGTGCGTGCGTGCGTGCGCGAATGCGCATATGCGTTTACATGGGTCGCGCGGCTCTTTATTATTTCGAGTGCAGAGAAAAAGTAAGCCATTTCTAAAAATCTATGACCACGTTTGCTTTGAGAAAGGTTTACAAAAAAAAAGTCGCGAGCAAGCGCTTACCGATATTTCTGAGATTTTACAATATACGAGCATTGATAGATAAATTTTCTTAAATTTTTATGAATAAAGTAAACTTTGAAATAATAATAAACAATAATTCTTAGCAGACAAAGGCATTAAGATACGTAAAGAAATAATAGGGAAAAAAAAAAAAAAAAAAACAACAACAACAACAACAACAACAACAGTGCGACACTGAAGATTATATTGAAAATTTGACTGATTCTTTGCAAATAATAAAATAAGTAACCAGTGCACTTTTTTTATAAGTTTTCGTAGTAGTCGTAGAGGATGTTTAAGGTATAGTTAATGAGATGTATGAATAATAATGCTTAAAACACGGATGACGATTTTTCTATCAATGTAAAAATGTTATAAAACCACTGGAAGGTTGGCATTGTTGTGAACTTATGGATTATTATGGATTTCTCGAGGTCAATGATTTCTATCTATTAGCGATGTTCTTATTACGAATGGTTATATTACAAAGGTGTGAACCAAAGTTGCGAGCATTAACATTAACCTATGTGATATTGTTTCGAGGTGTATAACGCGTAGCCCCTTTTATATTTATTTTATCTTCCGCTCAATTATTTACCATACCGTAATGTGTAAATATTTGAGATAGAATAACTTCGCCTTTGCAACGTATTTCATTTACGTTATTACAATGGCAGTTATTACGTTTAACAATTTTAATCAACGCTAAGCTCATTGTTGTTTAAATTATACCAATTAATATAGTTAATATATAATTTATTGAAATAATTGACTATATAATTTTTTCTTGTAAATAATTATAATGCAGCCTTGTAAGACGCTGTATTCTCTTTGTGATTTGTTTTTCATTAAAAAATGAAGCGAATTCCAGCGAAGAGGCTGTACTGCAAGTTCGGCTCTTTCTTTACCGTTGATTCTTTTTTTGTTGATAAATCGATTTTTAATTACGTCACTATGTGCACGGACATTTATGAAGAAATAGGAGAGGATAAGATGCGCCGATAATTGTTTAGTTTTGTCTGTTAAGCGAGCGCCTCCCTATATTGTTGAAATTAAGATCTTTTGTTGTTAATATATTCCAGTTATAAAAGATTAGATTTTCTAATTTTATTTAAAAAAAGAAATTTCTATTTAGAGACATTATTATTATTATTATTATTATTACGGTAATCAGTATAGCCTCTTTAATCGAGTAAATATTAAATAAACGAGTGTAACTTTAAACATTTTACGTAATATTTGTATGTACGCGGATGCAGGTTTTACGTATATACATAAAAAAAGATAGATAATACAATATTAATAATAATTTTAATATTAATAATAATTATAATGATAATAGTATTGATAATAATAGTAATAAACATAACATAGTGTAACGTTAACGCGGAAACTGTTGTCAAACGGAAATGATTAAAACCTGCAGGAACAGAAAATGGTTAAGCAAAATGTAATTCGGCATCTTTGATAAATAAATAAATAAATAAATAAATAAAAACGTGAGTAACATACGAACTTTAGAGTCGCGAGTCGCGAGTCGCGAGTATTAGTGATGAGAGGTGATAGGGCGGAGGGAGGGGTGACGAACAATCGAGGACGTTACTCGAAGGCTTTTTAAACATTGAAGACTGCAATTAATAATTACAACTCTGGCCTATTTAGGTAATGAAGAAAAATAGATATTATAAAGATAATAAATATTGATCGACAAAAAAGAAATTTAAGAATTTTAATGTAACACGTAACTCACACGGCTAGAGAAGTAAAACTACAATAAAATAAAATAGTGGAAATAAAAAAAGGTAATAGAGCTTCTTCTTCTTTTTTTTAATAAAAATAAAAAAAAAACCAAACAAAAAACAAAAAAGATCGTAAAGATTAAAGAGAGAGAGAGAGAGAGAGAGAGAGAGAGAAGGATGAATGAAAAAAAAAGAGGAGAAAATAACGATTTCGTTGTGTAAGGAGTGGTGCGATTATTGTGCGGCGAGGTTCGTTTAATTTATACAAACAAAAGTCGAAACGCGTTGTTATTATACTACATTGCCTTAGAATACCAAGGTAAAGACAGATGCGAACGTTATAATTTTTTGCGAGCCATTTATAAATATGTATGCGAAGCGAATAAGCTCATACGTATTGAAGGTCGTGCAATTACAGGCTATTTATTTATTTGCACTTTTGTTATGTTTAAGTTACCCTTTCATTTGATTATTATTGTTATTACAGTAAAATGACATTCCAAAGATTTTTTGACTATTTATTATTTACTCATATCATTTACCATTCATTTGCATGTATATAATTTCATTCTACGCGAGTATGTTTTTTTATAAATTCCTACGTAACGCGCTCTGATGCCATAGAACACGTACACGACGTAGTTAATTATATATGTATATATATATATATATAAATTTTAATCATTGAAAAATGGAGAGATACAGCCAAGTCGAGATAATAAATTGTAGCGTAGTTGAAGGAATAAAAATAAAAAGTGATGACTGGGTGGGAATGGGCGAGCGCGGGCCGCTACAAAGGGTTAATCTTTGAAAAGTCTGCTCGAGATACGTTGAATAATTTCTGCGACGTTATAACTCCGATAACAACATATACAAACGACGAAAATAATCAACTCTAGTAGCACTCTGCGCAAACTACTTATATTAAAGCTGAGTTTCGATAAGCAAAATATTTACGAGGCAATTTTTTAGGCTACGTCATTTTTTCAAGAATTATATTGAAATAACGATGTTCCGAAGGACGCGCGGCTCAAGCCTTTGACATTTTCGCTCTGGATAATTGGGAATTACGAACGAGAGCCGCTACTTGTTATAGAGATAGAGTGATCGGGACCCTTTATAGGAATTTTCTTCTGCTGCTGCTGCTGCTGCTCCTGATGCTGATGCTACTCGTGCTACTCACCGATGATGCTACCGATGATGCGTAATGCGTAATGCGCGTCGGTCGGATGCCGCATCCGCCGGCCTTTTCCAATTCTTTAATAGAACGTCTTTCGAGTTTAGAGGAAAGTAAACGACCTAGATACTTTTGAAGTTATTTTATTTTGGCCCTTATACCTCGAACATTTTTTTAAGCTTCTTCAATAACGAGTGCCAGCTACTCTTACCCCTTTCGTTGCTCTCTCTCTCTCTCCCGCTCTGTCTCTCTATTTCCTTTTTCTTTTCAAGAGATGGCAAATACAGCTTCCTTTATTACAAATATCGACGATTGGTTATTTTTACTTTTAGCGCTCACTTCCATTAGGAAATAGGCAATTTTTCCTTCTTAACGAACTAAACTGCACGGGCTCAATGAATTTAGAACGTAATAATATTAGATAATTTCGTCGGTAATAAGCGCGCGCGCGCGAGAGAGAGAGAGAGAGAGAGAGGGGGGGGGCTATGGAAGATAAAGTGTAAAAACAATTTACGCCGCTGACAGGCAAAAGAAAACCCCAAAACTAGGTACAAACACAAACGAGCATCATGAATGTACGTAGGTGTTGCTTTAGCGATTAAGTACGATAAATTATAATATAGTTCATAGTCGAGGAGCATTCGTTCTATACTTATCGCGATATGAAATTTCTGGTATATTAAATAGAAAATGAAATAAAAAAATAATAAAAAAAAAAAGAAAAAAAAGAAAAAGAAAAAAGAAACAAATAAATAATACAAGAAATAAAATATTAATTATTCTACTGAGTTTAAGAGGAATTCGAAGGCTAAGAAGAAAGCAAACAGCTCATAGCTGCGATAATAGGAGCTTAATATTTTATATGACAATTAAAATTGAATGGCGACGTAGAAGTATGAAAGCAAACAAGCCCGTCGTCGTCGTCGTCGTCGTCGTCGTCGTCGTCGTATTTATCGATTCATCGTCTTTTGTTGTTGAAATTATTCCCACTTTATTTTTATACATTTCTTTGGCAAAGCTATTTAATTATTAGTAATAGTTGTTTTGCAATAGTGATTCATTGCTTCGGCTACGTAAATACCGTGGATAAATAAAATAACGAGATTATAGTTTTTATTTCCACAATTAATATAATATACCTCGCGCTTAAATATTTAAAATCGCTCTCAAACAGTCATACGCGGGATTCGAATAATTCGAAGCCTCTACGAGTTGACTTTTTTTTTATTTTATTTTATTTATTTTGTTTTTCGTTATTTCAAAGTTATTTCAAACGAGAATCGGGTAAATAATGAAAAGCGGCTGAAGGGAAGTAGGGACACGAATGACTGCCTAATAACATTAGTTACGAGAAGAAATAAAATTGTTTGTTAAATCGAGTACTCCACCAAGCGGTCCAGTGAAATAATCTATCGAAAGAAATACTAATAAGTTCATAATCATACGTAGAAAATGGATGACGTAGGTAAGGAGGAGGGGAAGGAGCGGGGGGGGGGGAGGCGAAAAAAAAATAAAAATAAAAATAAAAAAATTTATAGAAACTTGACAAATATTTGATGTTACAATGGGCAAAATAATTACTGCCGTAAAGTCGAGTAGAATATTTTTTCTTAAACAAAAGAAGCTTAATCGTAGGCGAGAAAAAAACCATAAAAGAGAATATTTGAATCGATAGAAGATTATGACTGTGGAACGAGAAAATAATGTAAAAGTTTATCGACGTCTCTTCATTTTCCACATTTTTACGACAAGCTGTTACATGAATAATGTAATCCAAAGTCTTTTCGGACCTTGGCTCGTTACATTCGAAATACGAACCGCATGATATATGCTGACTTTTAATTGAACCAAGAGAGCGAGCGTTAGAGAGAGAGAGAGAGAGAGAGAGAGAGAGAGAGAGCGATAGGGGGCGGGGAGAAAAAAAAAAGTTATTTATGCAAATAAGCATTTCGACAAAACTTATGTATTTTTTATTTATATATGCATGGCCATTAATTACGAAATTATCGGCATTTCCTTATTCTCGTGAGTAAAAGGTGAGCCGTTCAATGGCAAGTTTAATGTATGCACACATACTTCTTCTCTTAATATTATTATTAGTACATTATAATGCGACGATTTTATCTAGACTTGAATTTCAATTTTTTTTTTTCTAATAAAAACAATGTAAAGGAAGGATTACGTAAGGAATTTAGATTTTCTAACATGTAAGAGGTACTGGTGACATGGTTCGGATACTGCAGAAGATAAATTCTCGTTTAATAAGGAGTGTGGATAAACAAATTGCCGTTAACGACTGTGTCACGTTAAGTTTATAGCGAAATCGAAAGGAAATATAACGACAAGTGCTGTTATGGAAAAATTATGATATTCTTGAACTTACGTATATTACGTGTTTTATATAAGCCGGTTTTCTCGTAAATAATATTCTCCAACGAACATCCCAACGAAGAGGAATAAACCGAGAAAGGCACGTGTAAGCTTACATTAAATACAAGTCAATGGATAACGTTAGCGATCGAGACATTTTCAATATATATATATAATTCAATAACGAACAGATAGAGAATGCGAACCGATCAAAGTATTTAATAAGAAGATTTATTATTTGGATAATTATTTTTCGTCGATCCGATTGTTGTAATTACAGTGCCATGTCGATAAAGGAACAAAATCTTTAAATACCGTTATTAATTATTACCATGCAAGCTTTTTTCAAGCGGCGAGTTTTCGAAAGGAACACGCGTTACCCGTAAGGTATTAGTAATTAGAATTACGTCTCGAAAATGAAATATCCTGCACTTACTCAAGAAGAAACATAATACATGGGTTTTCGTATAATCAATTGTACTTTTACTGCGATCGTCAAATGCCAAAAATATTAAGTGAGACAGATTCTGTATATATATCTGTTTGATTGTTAAATAAAATAGTTAATTATTATGTAAATAAATATCTTAAATAATACATTGGACTTTTAATACAACCATTTCAATTGTATAAATATATTTTTATTGCTTTTTTCTTTTTCTTTTTTTTTTTTTTTGAAGAAGAAGAAATACTTGATTTCGGCTCATAAATATTTATTTAGATACATTTTTATAAAATTCTTTTAACTTCATCGCGATATTCTTCGTTCGTATAGTAAAGCATAATTTTGCTTAGTCTGAATCACAGCGATAGAAAACATTAAAATACAAAATCAAAATAAAAAAGTATTTAAGAAAAATGTATACTTTTATATGAAATCCCATTAAATATTTTTTAACGTAAGAATATGACTTTTTCTTAAATTTTAGATTAAGCAAAAACTAAAAATAAACAAAACTTTTATTTGTCAAAAATCTACATAAAATTTGTCATTTTAAAAATATAATCACAAAAATAATATTAACATAAAATGTTGATCGTTTTCATATTAGATTTACATATATATTTAAATTAAATATCTTAACTCGCAGTTTAGGTTTAAGGTAAATAAAAAGCATTTTATTCTATAATAAGAAAAAACATGCCATTAATTGAAAAAAAAATTGAATATGAAAAATTATATATAACTACTCTAATTGGCACCTAAAGTAAAATTAATTTAATTTGATTGATTGACGTAGTTTCATTCTATTTTCTTCATCTTTTTCTTAAATTGAACGACTACAAATTATATTATAACCATAGTTAATATAAAATCAAAAGATCTGATAAAAGTTAATAAAATAAAATTTCGTTAATTACAATTCGTATCAATTGTGGATGTGATCGTAAAATTTGAAATAAATAGACGTGTAGTCAATCGGTTATAAAAATGTCTTGAAAATTTTATTACTCGCACAATATCTTTTTTTTTATTTATTATTATTTTTTTTTTTTATTATTATTATTCAGCTTGAGCGTTCATCTAGCTGATATACAGTATTCGTTAGTGGTAAAGTGAAAATTCGGTGACGCCTCATTAATCAAACATATATGAGTTTGTTGTATATACCGTTCATACTATGTTCTTCTCGTCGAATCGTTATATACGCAATTATTGTATATAATTATATCATTCATTTTGTACAAGTGTTTATACAAAAAATATAGAAATCGCCGGAGCCAATGCAAATGCGCACACGTCGCACATATAGAGCTCCATAAAAAACGCATGCTTGATCATTCTGTCTATTTGTTTCTTTTTCTTCTTCTTTTTTTTTTTTTTTTTTTTTTTTTTTTTTTTTTTTTTTTTATTTGTTTTTGGCTCGATTTATTAAAAAGATTCATATTAGTATATCTTATTACTTAAAAAATGCCTTACGTTCTTATTAAATAAGTAAGAGACTCTCTCCCATTATTTCTCAAGTATCGCAACTTGTTTGTCTCCTTCATTAAGAATGGTATAGTTTTATCCATTAATGCGATCCTGAAAGTACGTATACACATTACTCATGGTAGCAATTATTTTTGTTTTTATTATTTAATTAATAATGCATTAGAGAGAAAAAGATACAAGAGAAATCAATGACAACATAGATCGAATTGAATGTATTACGCGTAACAAGTTTTTGCAAACAATTAAAATACAAACCGCCGGCTTTATAAAAATTTAATTAAGTTTAATAAATAATTTTTACAAATCCATGACTGTAAGTGTTGACTATTTTTTTTTTTTTTTTTTTTTTTTTTTTTTTATAAACGATAAACTGAACGTGTTGAAGGCATAAATTATTAATTGCTTAAAGAGGAGGGTACGCGACTTGTACGAAGACAATGAAAGAGATAATATTAATAAATTATGTTTAATTTCAAATTTGAATTGCGCATTTTATATAAATGAATATGTGAAGGTGCTCACGTGACTGGACTTACAATGCAGTATTTTAGGGCCAATTGCTGAAGAATATGCTAAGCATATGTAATAATTCTTCTACAAAAGAATGCACCGTCTTCTCCTCACTGGTTCTGGAGGCTCAAGAGCTGCTAAAATCGCTTCGTCAAACACGTTTTTTAGTCCTTTCTGTAAATATATAGAAAGAGGAGTCTAACTTAATAAAATGAGTAGAAATTTAGTAAGACAAAATATTTCTGAATTATTGCATTAGACTTTATTTTGAAAGAGCAATATCTCAAATAATTATCTTAATCTCCATTCAATTATGACAAATTTATTTGCTGTAATTTCTGAAGATAATAGAGCTCATAATGGAAATTTTAAATATAATGTTTCTACATTCGAGATATCTTAACAGTTGATAATGTGTTATTTACACACGAGCAGAGGCCTTCGATGATGGAGGGAAAGACATTATTACAGACCTGTGTTAATGCACTGCATTCGACATATTTGACAGCTTTGAGTTCTTTTGCTAGTTTCTCTCCTTGTTCCCCCGTTATAGGCTTTTGTTTATTTTTTGCAAGCTTCTCTATAGTTGCTGCATCATCCCTCAAGTCAATTTGTGTACCAACCAAAAGGAATGGTGTTTTTTGACAATGATGCGTTATTTCTGGCACCCACTGCAAAAGCATACAGAAAATTTCTCTCCAGCTCTTTGACATTCAAAAGTAAGCTCTAATATTAATGTATGAGAATCAGTGGGCGTGCAGCTTACCTTCTCTTTAACGTTTTCAAACGATGAAGGCGATACTACGGAGAAACAGACTAGAAAAACATCCGTTTGAGGGTAGCTCAATGGTCTAAGTCTATCGTAATCTTCTTGACCTGTTATCAAAGTTTTCAATAGCTCATGAGATCATTCATTTGGTATTAGTATAGCAGAGTATTTGAAATTTAAAAATACACAATTGCTTAATTATATGGATTTGAGAAACTTGTAGGCTCGCAAACTCACCAGCTGTATCAAAAAGACCTAGAGTGTAAGGCTCGCCACCAATCATGACAGTAACAGCATAATTGTCAAAGACTGTAGGTACATATTCGGAAGGGAATTTGTTGGTTGTATACGATATGAGTAGGCAGGTTTTACCAACCGCTCCGTCTCCCACAACGACACACTTTATTGTCTGCATGATGCCTAATTATGCTTCCGTCACCTGTTGGATATAAAAATATTTTGAATTAACAGAAAAACAAGAAAGAAAGGAAAAAAAGAAGAAAGAGAATTGTACAAACAGGGCTGAGATATTATAATAGATATTGCTAAGAAGTATGCGGTCTGAATTGGTGTTACTTGATTTTCTCTAGCTGGGTCAATAATGAGATTAATAATAAGTAATGAATGACTAGCGAGGATGAAAATACTTTGAATTAGTTAAGTGTTTTGATAAATATAGTTGAGCGAGGAAAGGAGGATGGTAGAAGGTGGAAGGTGGACGGTGGAGGGAGGAAGGGGGGAAAGGCGGTGGCGACGGCGCTTTTAATAATAACTCGGCGCGTTCTGGTTCAAGAGGTGGTCGCCGCGTTGGATAGAATCGAATCCAATCGAATATTCCCGGTGCATTGATAAATAATGTCAAAGGAATAAATTGTCGTCGTTGATTCGGTGGTAAGGAATGCAATGCCAAGGATTCGGCATGACTGTCTGTACGAGTGTGGGTGTTGTAAGACGCAGAGGGGAAAGCGGGGTTCCGGGGATGGCGGGTGGACGGGGAGGAGGAGGAGGAGGAGGAGTAGGAGGAGGAGGAGGAGGAGGAGGGAGGGAGGGAGAGTAAGAGGCTCTCGTGGTGGTGACGGTGGTGACGGTGGTGACGGTGGTGGTGCCTGGTGTAACGGCTGGGTGAAAAAGGCTGGAGAAATTGCGAGCGGATATCGGAGCGGAGCAGCAGAGATAATGTATAATAATTCAGATACGCAATAATCGGGAAGAAGGGGAAGATGCTCGGCTGAGAGGTCCTGATGATGAGCTCCCGAGGGTTATTGGGGTTATTGGAGTGGGGGGAGGGACGGAGGAGGACGGCATTCATACAGCGGGTGTCGGTGAGCGTCGTCGGGGAGTCCGAGGCCGGAGATGGCTCGGAGATAGGACAGAGCGTCCTCGACGCTCCTTTCTTTTTCTCGTCGCCGGCTAAGGAGCGTAGCCGCCGTGGGAGAGGGGAAGCGCCAAGTTGCACAAGCACCGCCGAGTATAACGGCAAATCACGTATGCACGTCACGCGACGCACGGCACAGTATGCACCTGGAAGGAACGGCTACGTCGTCGATCGACCGTGAAAGATCGGAAGGGCGGCGATGGCGGTGGGCGGGCGGGCAGGCAGGAGGTCGATGGGGCTCTCGAGGGTGGGGCGGTCGCAACCAGGGGTCCGGGGCAATTCTTTGAAGGGGGTTAGGGAGGTGCGATGACGGGCTGGCATGGGATGGGACGTGGGGAAAAGGAGGGAGCGAGGGGGGGGGAAGGTTGGCGAGATGATGAAGCGTTGCGGCGACGAGAGGAGAGCCGTTTCCCTGTAGAGGCCATTTTTGTGGAGGGACAGGAAGGGGACCGGGGCGACAACGGCCGACGGGGAAGACGGTTCCGGAGCGGCGTATCCCACTCGTAGCCCACTCCTCACCCGGCCGCCAATCAAAGATTCTTACCGGTAGCTTCTGGTCCCGCGTAGCAGAGGTGGCGAGGCTAGGAATGCGTCCTCTCGGACGATCGCTGCGGGTGACGATACACACGCACGCACGCACGCACGCACGAACGAGTACAGAGAAAGAGAGAGAGAGAGAGAGAGAGAGAGAGCAAGCGCGATCGAGGTAGATAGGTAGGTAGGTAGGTAGATAGGTAGGTAGGCAGGCGGGCAGGCGGGCAGGCAGGAACGCACAGCACGCACGTACACACGCGGCGATAGAGAACCGAGAGCAGAGTATGGGCGTCGACGGTGAGACTCCGGGGGGGAGTTGGCTCCACGGTAGAGGATTAGCCGAGCTGGGCCGAGCTGAGCGGAGCTGGGCTGAGTAGCTGAGGAGCAGCGGCGGCGGCGACGACGACGACGACGACGACGACGACGACGACGACGACGACGGCGACGACGACGACGGCGGCGGCGGCAGCAGCAGCAGCAGCAGCAGCAGCAGCAGCGGCGGCGGCCCAACGCGACACACACACAAATTAACGCGGAGCTGCTCTGGCGACGGTCCGTGGGTTCGCTCTCGACTGTACCGATCAGACGATGGAGCCCTCTGCGCGTGGCGCCCCCTCCCGTACCAACAGCCAAGCAGCCCGTTGACGTTTTCAAATGTTATTCCGCGACGGGAGATCGAACGCCACCCCCACGATCCAGAGTCAATTGTACCCCCCCCATCCTGCCCCCTCATCGATGTAATATCATTCGGGCCATAGTGGCGTTTAAAGGGCGCCCCGTTGTCCATCAATGCAGACTCCTCAGCCCGTTACTGTACTACTCACCACTCGATCATCTTTGCCGAATCCACGTTCTTATTCTTTAATGGCTCGGTTGCTCATGTTGTTTATCGTACGAGGGACGTTAGACTCGTCGTCCCTACGTTAGTCGAGATCCGGGCAGCAGTGACATTTCCTAATCATATCCTTTCTCGACCGCGGAACCTACTACGCATTGCGTCACCGGCATTGTACGAACGTCCAAATATTATGCAACGCCAGCATTAACATATTATTATTTCCTGTTTCATAAACGCCCTCGATTATTGCACGTTATTATTACGACCACTGCTTTCCTAAAACATACATATACATTTAAGGTAATTCATTTGATCTCGACTTCCTTGCGGCTCGCTTTCTTTTATCCCACATTTCCACATTTCTCACTTGTTAATCTTCAACAGACTCGACCCTCGTCATGTATTTTATAAATTTTTTTTACACATCAATATCAAACGAATAATAAAGTATCAATTTCAATTCATTTCTTGTCTGCACTTATGCTTTTTCATTGAACGCTGTCAAATATTATTCAGCCATTCTTCAATTCAACTCGATGGTATTGGCACTTTGTAAAATAAGATAAAACTATTTTACTTTGCCAACTCAAATACATCTTGTCATTTGTATAGATTTATCAAAATAATAATTATACGTAAGTGTACGTTATTATCAAGTCATTCAACCTACAAAAGATTATAAATCATTTATAAATTTTAAAACAGAATAAATGTGTAATAAATCCTAAGTAATCTGAAAAATAAAATATCAACCTCGTTATTTTAATGACAAATATTTTATTAGCATATTCATGGATACTAATTTATAATTTATGTATCACATTTCAATGATAAGAAAAATATAAAAAAATACAATAACTACATTTCATTTGGTAGTTAATTTAATCTTAATGGCAGTATATTTTTATATTGTTATTATAAATAGTAATATACATTTCAATATACATATTTATCTATGTATCTCAGTTTTTTAATAATTGATTAATTATTATTATTTCATTTTTTTTTTTTTATACAAAATATTACTTCTATTTGAAAATGGTCTTTTTATACACTTGTAAAATATTATATATTGTATAAATATTATAAAAGTTATATTACATCACAAAATCTCACTTCATTATTTTAAGGTAGAGTTCACATATTATTTATATCACATGATGCAGACATTTTTATAATAAATGTAGAAATAATTACGGAATAGTGTTTAATAAAATCTTAATTTATAAAATATAAATCTTTATAATGTATTAGAAGGATTTGTCTTATACTGAAAGAGCGCATCGAAAGCCAAGATTTCCTGCTGAGCTGTCTGGTGTATTTTGACTTCTTGCAGCACAGCGATACCTATAGCAATAACTTTTGTTGCATAGATAAGATCCACCTTTTTTTACTTTATTGGATCCACTTGGAGCTCCAGTCTAAAATTTAAAAATTCATTATAATAACTTCTCAAGATTATGAATGAAGATTTTAAATATTATTAAGTACAGGGTTGATTTGTTTTTCATCCGCGTGTCTAGTAATCCACCAATCTGAAGTCCATTCCCATACATTCCCAACGATATTATATACTCCATAACTATTGGGTGGAAAATGCGTTACTGGATTTGTTCCTGCAAATCCATCTTCTGCTGTATTGTTTGTAGGAAATTCTCCTTGCCAAATATTTGTTCTAAAATATTAATAAATAAATGATTGTTTTTAATTCTTATGGAGTTTTGAAATGTAAGAGATCATTAATTTTTTCAATTTACATTAATTATAATCGATATTATTAACAGTAAAACATTTAAATATCTTATCAAACCTGTGCTGATTATTAGGCAATAATTTATTTCCCCAGGGAAATAGTCTATCGTTCAGACCACCACGACAAGTAACTTCCCATTCTGCTTCAGTTGGGAGTCTTTTTCCTAACCATTTACAGTACGCTACAGCATCATTCCATGAAACATGAATTACAGGATGATCCATTCTATCTGTAATTAAATTTAAATGCATAATTTGAGTTTTTTTGTTTAAAAATAAATGACATTATTAAAATCAAGGATTACCTTTAATATTAGAGTCTGATCCTTCAGGCTTATCCCATCTGGCTTCTTTAACAGGAAGCCACCAAGGAGCTTGCGCGACCGATTCATTTATTTCATTTTTAACCGTATCACTGAGAAGACCTTCGAATACAAAGGAGTCACCATACTTTTCAGCTTCAGTTTTGTAATCGGTAGACTTTACAAAGTCCTTGAAATCTGCATTACTCACTTCGTATTTGTCAATATAAAAACTGCTGAGTTCGACTTCCCTTTTAGGCCCTTCGCCATCGGCAATAAAGAAGGGATTATTTGTACCAATAAAGTAGGAACCAGCCTTTATTTTGACCATATCTTTAGTTAGGTCATCTTTATAAATGTCTTTAAAAAATTCATCGTCCGAGTTAGAGCAGGAACCTTCCTCAAGACGCTGTCTGTTTAAATTCTTACCAC
This sequence comes from Ceratosolen fusciceps, assembly GCA_018883505.1. Lineage (NCBI taxonomy): Eukaryota > Metazoa > Arthropoda > Insecta > Hymenoptera > Agaonidae > Ceratosolen > Ceratosolen fusciceps. The sequence continues at coordinate 8,727,750 of RCIC01000003.1, read as the reverse complement.
AGCCGCAATCGTTTTTCTCACTAGCGCTTGCAAATATCACAAATAGATAAAGTATGTAAATGAGCTTATTTATTATTGACAGAAATTTAAAAGCTTCGGTCATTATTGCACAATTGGAAATAAATTAGCTATTGCACATAAGAGCTCGCTCGCTCGCTCGCTCGTTCGTTCTCTTATTCCTCAAAGCCGATTATATATTATTTTAAGAGAATGCAAATTGTCAAACTCAGAAGCTAATTGCAATGGTGAAAAGCAAATAATTTATCACGTCGAGTTGGCACTCGAGCCAAGCGTAAAAGCGTACATCATGACTGGAGTGAGTTTTTATAGGTTAAATACTCTCCGGGCACGTGATTGTTTATTCGATGTCATATTTGAGTTTGGCAAAAGGCGCGAAAGTATAACAAGAAACGCCAGACTTCGTTTCGTTCCGCTTAAGCTTCCATCGACTCAGCAACAATATCCAGGTACAAACAATTATTGTCGAAGGAGAGATGTTACGTTACGTTAGGCTCTTTTTATGTAATAACACAACCAACGATAAACTGTTTATTTATTTATCTTTTTATTATTAAGATTTTTAGTTTTCTTAACATTTACAACTAAAGAGTACGGTTAATTATTTCGTTAAGTAATACGGCTAACGAATGCATATAAATTAATGTTTATTCGTTTATATACAAGTGAAGCTATTTACATAAATTTTACGAGATAAGTCTAATTAATAAGCAATGGTTTTTCGTAACTCGATAGCATATCGAGCATATCAGAATATATATGTATATATATATTACGTACATCTATTCTTTGTTCAACAAATGATTTTCTTTTTCAAAGCAATAATATACATAACGGTTTTTACAGGTTACGTAATGTTCTTTATGAATACGTGCCCTTCGATTTTTTTTTCATAAAGAATTGCAGAACTAGAGCAATGAGTATAAAATATAATTTTGAATGCTTCGCTGTTAAATTACATAAAATAACAGTTTAAAGTCGCTTTTCATTCCTAAGTTTGTCACGATGACAGACGAATGATCTATTACAGCGTTGATATGCTGCTCTCGACATTGATGTTCGTATAAAACTTTATTAGCTACCGTTCGTTAGCTACTTTAATAACGTATGTTTATTAAACATATACTTGCTTAAGTACATTAGCCCAAGGACGAAGGCAATAATAATTGTTTCAATAATTTTACAGATTTTTACCGCGAATATTTCTTGCGAGCTGTTTTTACGAACACTGTATTCAATAATAAAGTGTTGACTAAATAATAAATTTCACAGAAATTCTTTAACAATAACTAACAGTGGAATTTATATTCATTGCCCGTGGTTTATTAATTTTAGCCGGCGTTCTCCGCTCAATAGCTAATGATATTTTCGATTTATTGTTCATAAAAATTTAATAATATTTATTAATATAGTGTTTAGACATGAGGAGTGACTCGCATTTAAAATTATTATTAAACGATATTTTATATCGGCTGTCGTATTATCTGAATAATAATAATAATAATAAACAATAACGAATGAATTAGAATATATTATTTTAAATTATCGACTTAGAATTTGACGCAGTGGGTTGATAAAAAAAGAAATACGATACGATAATGGAAAACAGTGCTGAGGGAATAACAATCGGACAGAAGACAGTTTTCTTCGGTGATTTAGAATCGTCATTATCTCCCGTAGCTCCCGAGTTTCTAATGATTATTAATTATCACAAAACCGCTTGGTCAGTACTTTGTCGCAGGGCCAGCAAGGCGTTTATTTATAAAATTTAGGCGAGGGATCTTTGTGAATGTTCCGTATAATGCCTAACTCAATGTAATGCAAATATACGGGGTTTCTTTAGTCTCCTAGGAATATCGAAGGTTCTGTGCTGTATTAGTGGGGACAGGTCGGCCGATTGACGACGAAGAAGACGTTGAGCTCGATGAGGGAGGCGAATATGAGGAAGACGGAGTAGATGCCGAGGCAAATGATGCCGACCTTGCGGTCCAGTTTGAAGCGGTTGATGGCCAGGACGCCGTAGAGGAGGAGTAGGGTCGACATGAGGGATACAGAGCTGTAGATAAGTCCCTCGGAGTTGATCTGGACAAAGTGCTGGCCGGAAGCCGTCGGGAAAAAAGCGGCCTTCACGAACCAGGGTAGGCCGAGACAGAGAAGTACATCGAAGACGTTCGATCCGATCGAATTGCTTATCCCCATCGTGCCGTGACCTGCGGGCAATAAAACAACCAAAGGATTTACCATCTCTATTACTGAGCATATAATTTCATCAACGCAGCGATAAGCTTTATCTTAACGCCCTATCGATAATTCATCAACGCTTTATACTTTTTATAAGAATCCAATGATTTCGATGTTAGTAAATGCAGTTGCGATTAGTTAGATCCTTGAATCCTAGATTGATCGAGAACATTCATAATACATTGCACAAAAACTTGACGATCGAATTTCGAATTCTTCAAAATCAGAACATTCTTTATTGATATTTGATCAACGAAAGATTTATTTATTTATTTATTTATTTATTTAGTTTTTTTTTTTTTACATTAATTCACCGTATACGTTACGAAAGATTTAAATGTAATAATAACATCATCGTAAATGATAATTGGACTTATTATTTATTTATTTCCTTAACGTGACTATGGAATGTAAATATTGATAAATACTTGGATAAGCCTGGGTGGTAACTTGGTAAGTTTATAGCATCGTTTTTTATAATTGAGTAGTAAAAATATGCGTGACAAGTGATTCTAGATAACGTGAGTATCTGAAACGATCGAGTTAGCAATACTTTACAGGAGTAGTAGTAGTAGCATATGAAAAAGCTTTCTGCACGATGAAACTCAAATTTACTATCGGTCGGTAAATAAAACGTTGAACGAATGCCCTTCGGGGAGTTCGACTATGCTCGGATGTGATAGAATCGATTTCTTTGCGCTTTAACGCTCTCGAAGAAACGTAAATTTATCATTTATTATACGATAGAGCGGAAGTGCACGGGAAAACAATGGATAATCTCCGGTATTATTTTCTTTTTTTCAACCGCGAAGAAATATTTTTCCGGATTCGGGATACGTCGAATTTACGGATAATGGATTAATCGTTCAGGTCAATGCACACGATTTTCAAGGCGACCCGCACCTTTCTTTCTGATAATAAATGCCCACCGATCGCATAAGCTTTGTTTTATTAAAACGTTGATCTAAACTAAATGACCATTGAAATTTTAATAACGTTTAATAATCTAATGAATTGCCGATCCCACGAAATTACGAATGAGCTCCTCGTAACAATACATTAATAATAACAATAATAATTGTAATAATAATAAAAAAAAAAAAAAAAAAAAAAAAAAATAATAAATTAAGTTAATAACGAATCTGGCGACATTTCCATGAAATCCTTTTCAAATTCAATGACATTGTCAAATAAAGTATAACAGCTATAGAAAAGTGACTCACCTTGGTTCGTGACAATAACACTAGAGACTCCTTCGGGTACACTCATTCCAGCAGCGAGGAAAGTCAGCCCCATTACGGAGTCGGGGATCATCAATGTGTCACCTGTAGATAAACAAAAGCGTAACATAAAAAGGGGAACTTTTAACTTTTTGTCGCATAGGCGCTTTTACGTAAGTAACAGGCAATAAAGATGGATACCCCGTAAAAAAAAGGATATCCAACTTTAATAGCTCATGCTCATCGAGAGAATGATCGAGAGATCATAGGGGGTCGTGTAAAATTACCGATGATGGTTATATCCCAGCCTACGATGTAGGACATGACCGCTATCCAAACGATGCACATTATGAAGGTCAAGGGGTACCAATGTCTTAAGGACGGTCGTCTGCAATCGGGTATCGTTATGAGGAGTACCGCGTTGATCGGCCAGGTTATTACCCACCAGCATCTTTCCATAAAACTGTCTGGCCAACTGGTCATACTCACGATTTCCACTAAAACAAACATTGACGTGCGATTTATTCGATGTCACTCATTTCCGAATGGCTTTTAAACCTCCCGGTCATCAGACTTACTGAATTCGGAGCTGTCCTCCAAGTTGTCAATGTCGATTATTTTTTTGCAGTCCCCTGAAAATGAATGAGCGTTATAAAAGCATTGATTAGGAATAGTAAAAATAATATCGAATTGGCGAGGTGCGGCTTTAGAGCTAACCGATCACTAACCGATCTCGTAAGCCGCCGTGTCCTGGACCTTCGTATTCGTAAAGAAATTATTGTTCGACTTGGATTGGACGAAGGAATTGTGAAACTTGTCCTTCCCTATTAGTGGACTTCCCTCCTCGAGGTTCTTGTGCTCCCTCCAACGTTTCGAGAAAAATATATTCAGACAGCTGCTGATCCGCGAATTGAAGAACATCGCTGAAAATAACGTTTATTAACTAAGTACCTGATCTTTACTCTTAAATAATAGCACGTTTTCGTTTTTTTTTTTTTTTTTTTTTTTTGCAAATGAATACCGAATGATCCAATAATAAACATTTTTTTGGCTCGATTGGCCGGCGTAAAGATTTATAAATATATAATATTCATAGGCAACGGACAGCACCGATAACGTACGTAAATACAGGGCTGAATTCGGCTTTTCTAACATATATTTTGCATACCTAAAATGTACAAAATGTAGGTTACTATGAGAAGGAATGCTTCGTACCACTCGATACGACCGTCGTACAGTGTGAAAATTAAAAGCAGTACAGTCACTCCGTAGGCCAAGGAATCTCGAGTTACCGGCCACCAATCCAAATCCAACACCTAAAAATATATTAATATTTTAGTAATTGTATCGTTGCTCTCTCTCTCTCTCTCTCTCTCTCTCTCTCTCTCTATATATATATATATATATACATTAACAAGTTATGCGACGATCCTTGGGGAAGCGTAATTATTCTCTTTAATCAGCGCTACCGCTTTACAATTTATTTCAAACAATTTTTAATAACTTTAAACTAACATTTTGTAATTATAAATTGCTTTTAAAGTACAAAATAAATAAGTTATTGCTTTTAAAGTACAAAATATAAGTTAAAGTGAATATAGGGACATTAAAAGTCTTGTTACGAATAAAGCCATTGAGCTGTACAACAATGGCCATGCATTTTTAACACTTAATAATGAAAGATGCATCGGAGTTAAATTGCAAAATTAGAACTTGATTGTTTTTTAATTCGAGCACTAGATTACTTATGTCCTTTAGCCTCCAATAGGGAACTCATCAAAAAGCAATTTGCGAATAAACGTGTAAAAAAGCGGCATCTCGATTAAAGGACACACGTCGGTATATCAGTTCGCGCTTGTACGGCGGAGGGAGGAGCTGGGTGGGGTGGGGTGTGTGCGCAGAAAGCGGGGGTCGCTGGATCATCGCTCGGGGCATCGCTCTGCGATAAAAGCATGTTGATTTACGTACTTGGGTGGCAAAGAGGCCGCACAAGGCCGGGACGGCGAGGATGTTGAAGACCGCGGAGCCGACGATGGTGCCGACCCCCAAGTCGCCCTCGGTGACGAAGGTCCCGACGATGTTTATGAAGAGCTCGGGACTCGAGGAGGCGGCGGCCATAAAAGTGGCGCCTGCCACGTCCTTTGACACGCCGATTTCTGAAACAAGGATCCTTAATTCGTCTCTGAGCTTGACTTTGTTAATCCTTTAATCCTGGCTTGGCGTTTGATTTATTGTACCGAGCGCCTTTTTCATATCGAGGCTGTGCCGGTGAAGAAGGGCTCTGTAAATATCGATACCGGCCTCCTTGCCTAGCTTACGACCTACTAGTGATTATTAATCCATTAATCTGTATACAACCATTCGGTATATTTTTCTATTGGCGGTATATCAGGAAAGCCGGAGTTCATTTGATAGCGGCATTTATTAATTATGACTTTGGATTAGCACTTTTCTCCTAATTCCGCTTCGGATTTCCTGCATCTCGTTATAAGTTATTGATTTAGAATTTTTACTCTGAGTGAAGCTTCGTTAAATTCAAACTCTTTTATTACACGCTCACTCTGTGATTCATTTATTTGAATAGTATTCAATTATTTCAATTATACATCATTAACTTATTAAATGAAGGGCAAAGTAACGCTGTGCATTTATATTTATGAAATAATTTACTAAAAAGCCTTTTCAGTGGAAAATGAAATTACGGAAAGATTAAACGTGTCCGGTACGTTTTATTATTACGCTCAATATCAATTATATCTTACATGACGTTGATTACGTTGAGTGTCCATTCGAAATATATTTATATTTACCCTAAGTAGTTTTGCAAGTAATTACAAATTTTTACACATAGTTATTGCTAATGGTAATTTCATAAGTTTACAAGTAAGCTAAAGGTTTTGTAAATCCTTGTATTTGTCGATGGGAGGCGTTGGGGGAAAATTATGACGCATTCGTATCGAAAGATATGTTCGTTAATGTTTGAAATACGTTATCTATTGTTCAGCTATTGCATTTGGTGTATTAGATAGCAGAGGAGCAAGAAACTACAATATTTTCTCGGCGGGTGGTAATTTTTAGATAAAATCCAGGATTACGTGGAAAGTGTAGGAGCTCGACCTTGGTATATTTGTTTATAAAACAATATCTGTTTTGAAAAATTTTAGGAAATGGGGAAGGAAATTTTCTGCTCGCAATATAATCAAAGTTATCTAACATTTCCCGGTAGAGTTGTTGTCATCTATTTTCAAAAAAGTTGTGCAAGAATCGCGTTCCTGATACGGAAGTGAGTTCTGAGCAGGCCGGCATGCGCGGTTGCCTATGATCCGGCGCATCGGCATCGGATCTAGCGAGGAATTGACTTACTCTCGCATATCTTTGTGATCGAGGGGACGAAGAAATCATCGCAGACGATCGCCAAAAGGAAGAAGGAGTAGATGGCGGTGACGAAGTGTACGATGATGTAGCCACTCTGGCGTTCTTGCCGTGTGAATCCATCGCTCGGGAATTCGTTAATAGAGGGCGGAGTGCAGTTCTTGGTATGCGGGGGGAGCACCGTAGTCTCGCTGTCGTTCACTTGAAGCAGCTTCCTCGCGGTTCCTTTAAATTCAAAACATTTGAAATCAATGTTAAACGAGGCCGGGTGGAGGGGAGGGGTCCAGTGATTTCGCTTATTTACGTATTTCCCGTTAATCGGCCGTGTCAGCGTCATTTCCATTTTTTCTGCTACGTCTTATCGAATTGGGCCATAAAAGCTAATCCATTTTATTAATTAATCTGATAATTCATATAATATTCAGATAATTACTTACGAATAATCATTTGTTATTGTTTTTCTAAGTGAGAAACGTTAGGTCAATGCAAATTTTTGCCCATCAGCTTTACAATATTGATAAGCGTTCTAATCAAACGAACTCAAGTACTTCTATTAGTGTTTTTTCTTTTCCTTTAAATCATGTATAAAAACTAATATTATTGACGTACTTCCATGTAATGTATTGTAATACAGGTATCATAATGAATGTCTAGTAAACAATGATAAAGATCACCTAATCATGTGATACGATATCTGATTAGTTGATGTGACGTACTAAGATTTGACCGCTGGACTCTTATTAAAGAAATAAAAATGAAATGCTACTTAATAAAAAGTTTTTATCATTAACGTAATATTGCCCTAATATGATAGTTAGTAATTTATATTGTTTAGTATAAAAAGCAATTACAGTCATTCACGAAGGTGAGATTATTATAAAAAAAAAATTTCGAGCACATTCGAGTAAATTTATCATTACATTAATATTTCACTACATAACAGACATATTTCACAGCCAAACACATTCAAATGGTGTTAAGCCAATAATGTACTAATCAATGAGAATAGTTCTTTTTAAATGTATTAAAATTAAATGCATTTAATGAATTTTTATGTATTACAATTCGTACGTAAATGTAAGAAAAAATGATTGAAAAACGATTAAAATGATATTGCTTTCGTTATTATGGGTTTCGTTTAATGATATAATATTCGATAATTTTATGTCAATGGAAGTACTATTTTTAAATTTTACATGAGATTTATATTTGAGGATAAGAATTTTTAATCAAGTCCTAGAAATGCATTCGAGGGAACGTCAATAAATTTATTATTACTTGTTTTCTCATACGCCTAATTTCCGAACTAGTGATATTATCATTATTATCATTATTATCATTATTATCATCATTATCATCATTATCATCATCATCATCACTATTATTATTATCATTATCATTATTATCATTATTATTATTATTATTATTATTTTGAGTCTGTGGTTTCACTATGTTTTCGAGCTTATAATGAGAATCCATTGTTATTTGAGCAGCGGATTCTTTAATTGAAATATACGGTATTACGTTAGCGGCCAATGCAACCAAGACCTCGGGGATAATAAGTAATTTTAATTATTGAATGGAGTTGAACGTCCGGTGGTTAATGGAAAAAGCAGTTCGATATTGACGTTGTAGGAGTAGTCGCGGTATGCACAAGACGTACTTTCGACGACGATTATCGATGGAATATCGACGGAACAATTCACGGAACAGTCACGGGGTGAGTATGGTACGGACTCGAGGATCTAGAGATCCGATTTCGGCAGAGGTTTTGCGAACGATGAGGGACGTTACGTGGGAACTTACCGATGAAGCCGGGCTCGCCGCTTAATCCGGCGCTCGTGTCTCCAGGCAGGAGAGTAAGTAGTAGACTCGAGAGGAAGTAGTAGAGGGTCGGTATTGCCAGTAGCTGGACCAACCGGATGCCGAGTCTCTGTCGCCTCCTGCCCATAGCCGGCCGAGCTTCTCTGTTTGAGATGAGACCGGCTCTCGCGCTCGGGCTTAGTTTCCTCGGTGAGGCGGCGTCGAAGAAGCTCCTCCGGATGGAGTCGGGTCGCTCTCTTACGGGCGGCTCTCGGGCTCTCTTACTCCCAATTCCTTTGCAATTCCTTCGCAATAGCTTCGCAATTCCTCGTGGGGAGGTGGTCGTCGGCTGCGGGGGGACCTCGGGGACGGAGGTGCTGCGCGACACTAACGGGAGCTCGTTGCGAGCGACGATCGGTAATTTAAGGGCGGCGCGAGGCCTTATCGCGCTACGGCGCTCTGATAAGATTGCTCGAGGAGAGGAGTCGGGTAGGAGAGAGCTCGAGAGGAGCCGTCGCGTCATAGGGAGGTGTAAACAACAGCCGTCCATCCATACGTCCAGAGAGAGAGAGAGATAGATAGATAGAGAGATAGAGATAGGTAGAGAGAGAGAGAGAGAGGAAAGTTCTTAGGAGCTCTCGGCGGCCGATCTAAGGACGTTTGCCGGCATTTCTCCTGGGCCGTCGGATGGCAAGAGGGGCTCCGGTGATTATGATTAGCGACCGACGGATAGATAGACCGGGACAATCGGACAGCGGCGTCGAGTTTTATTATTTAGCGGAGGGGTTCGGGGGTGTTAGAGGGAGGCCGGAGTCCATTGTTTTCGTAGAGGATTTACTATGCTTCTTCTTTTTTACCCCCGAGATTTACGCACATTTTTCCTTAAAAGCTTCTTCTTCTTCATCATCATCTTCTTCTTCTTCTTCTTCTTCTTTTTTTGTTTTGTTTTTAATTTTCGGAAACGTCCGACCACATATTACCCTCACATTCTCCTCAAATGCCTCTCTCATTCTATTGACTGAAAATATCTAATAATTAGTCGATATAATAAAAATAATAATAAAAATTGATCAGAGCCGGTATATCGTTCCCGGACAACTAATATTATTCTCGAAGCAGTGCTTTACTTTCTGCAATATATTTTTCGCGTTATTCCGGCACATAAAAGCACGTGCTTTCGGCTAGTAAAAGATAAATGGATACTTTCAAATTATTTATTGCATCGATCTTCACGGCTGAAGATTTTATTATAGAATAATATTTTTCTGATAAATAATGTTCTCTTCATAAAAATAGCTTAGATTTTAATATTCTCTCTACAGTATTATAAAACAACGCGTGTACGTGTATACATGTATGTTTATTGGTGTATATATATATATATATATATACACACGGATGTACGTTTAATTTTAATCATTACCTACGTCATTTATTTACGTCATTCCCCATTTTTGATACGTAACAAGACTTTGTAATAATATTTTATCGAGATTACATATATTAATACTTGAAACAGTAGGTAGTGAATTCGAGCCCGTGAATTTCCTTAATTTTAGTTATCACTTTTGTTTATTCATATCTCTTCAACACTTTTTGTTTAGCAAACCAAAGAAATATTTATTTATCGTGGGTGCGATTTTTCTATGTGCGATCGGAATCGCCGGTAGTAATCAGAGTACGAATTAAATTTATATTAAATTAGAGCTCAGTCTATCCTCTTTAAAGCACAAGAAAATATTAAAGTAATAAAAATGGATGGATCCGTTGTGATTGTAAATCCCGTTGGATCTCTTTGTAATTTAACATTGAAAAAGAAGGTGTGGCCTTCTCGAAAAATATCGATCGCTAGATAGATAAAGTGACTGTTCTCTCTCTCTCTCTCTCTCTCTCACTCTCTCTCTTTCACTCTGCTTAGAGCCGTCTTACGCAAGTAATAATCAATCGAGTTCAGTCGTCACGAGATCTTAGATATGCCTCGGAATGTTTTCATTCGTAGGTGATCGCGGACAGTGCCGAACGAAAAGTTAAGATTCCGGAGAAGAAGAAGAGGAAGAAGAAGAAGAAGAAGCGAAAGGGAGTCGTTGAAGACGGGGCAGCTGAGCCGTCTCTGGACGTCGGGAGAAGGAAGGTTGGAAAAAGGGCGCTTAAGGGCCGAGGTCGCTAGTTTGTTGTAAAACGAGCGATAGATCGGCTAATAAATACGTAGTCGAACACTCCCCCACGGCACGGGAAGGTACGGAGGAAAGAGCCGATCGGACAATGGGCGCAGTCATGGTCGAGCAGTCCGACACGGACCGAGCGACAGGTCATATCACGCGACGCGCGGATGAAAGGATGAACGGAGTCACTGCTCATTTTCGCGCTTCGTAGCCACGAATTTCGATGGAAAAAAAAAAGAAAGAGAGACCCACCCACGCATTCATCTGTCTCTTGTTCTTATCTATTTATTTACTCTGTCTCCAATATGTGCTCGCACGGACCCTAAGGCTATTAACCCCTCATCTCGTTAACTCGCCCCACCATTTCTACCTCGGCACGCTCTCCCTCTCTCTCTCTCTCTCTCTCTCCTCTCTGTCCCTCACCCCTCCCTCACTGCCTCTCTATGTTACCAATATTTATTATTATTATTATTATTATTATTATTATTATTATTATTATATAACATAATTACAATTGCTAGTATGTAGGTGGAGTACCAGTACAACCGTATATTCTGTAAATTCGCGCTTTTCCTTAGCAGTTCGTGATGGTACGTTTACCCCTCGAACCCTCCGAAGGAGTGAATCTTCGCTGTAATGTAGTTTTTCTTTGGTAATGAACACCGCGATGAGCCTGGCAAAAAGTATCGCCGACCAAGTAAACGAAGCTAGCGTAATGATACATATACCTACGAGTAAGTGTAATTGTATGCTCTCAAAGCTAACGGCCAGCTGCAGCTTCACAACGCCGATAGATGAAGAGGATGAGCGGCAAAGAGTTTCGAGGGAGCGAAGGAGACGGTGGATAGAGAGAGAGAGAGAGAGAGAGAGCCAGATCGGGAGAGGCTGGACAACGAGGGCCGCGAGGAAGGGGCCTGGCCGACGATTCAACAAACGATGTCCGCCTTCGGAGTAGTTGTTAATGTAGTATGTGTGTGACGACGGGATTGACAGCATGGATTCGACGTCTAACCTAGGAGGAGGTTGGTCTCTATCGCTCTCTCTCTCTTTCTCTAACTCACTCAATCTCTCTCTCTCTCTCACTCTCTCACTCTCTCACTCTCTCTCTCTCTCCTTATTAGTAGAAGCCCTCCTTAATTTCCATGCCAGTGACTTCCATGTAAATGTGTACGCGTGCATGTAGAAATTTGCACGTAGATTTGCTTGGCGGGACTTGGAGCGGAAAAAAGAGAAACCACCAGCCCGCGCTTTTCTGCTATCAAGCTTTCCCATGTTTATTATTACTTTCTTCGCATTCTCATTCTCATTCACTCACTCACTCACTCACTCACTCACTCACTCACTCACTCTCTCTCTCTCTCTCTCTCTCTCTCTCTGTCTCTCTCTATGTATCTTCAACGTAGTGTGCGTATTAGCTCTTAGTTAATATTTTCTGTATACCTGCTATTCGCAAACACGATTAGTGAACGTTAAATGAAGTCCGAAAAGTGCCGTTAATTAGTTATCTCGAAAAGTTAGGGGAATGCTTTGGAATACGTGTATGCAGCATACGTACGTGCATTGCAATTTGCAGGGTACGTTTACGCGCGCACGGGCGCTTATGCGTGCATGTAATTATCCGTCTGCGTGTATGCGTGCGCGTGTAGGTATTTAAGAGGCTGGTAGGCGTAGTTGAAAGTACATTGATGCATTGTTAATTCGCGACTGGCCACTCTAGATAATAATAGAGTACATGACACGGTCGGATGTATTTTATGCAATGGGTCGTAGCAATGAGAAGAAAGAGTCGAAACTTCTTGTGATCCCGTCAAAGTGCTAATTCTACAACTGTTAACGATCCGATAGTGCGGCTGGCTGTCCGCTCTCACGCCGAAATTGTGGGAGCACCACACTTGTGCTTTTATTCGCACTTTCTCACGCCCAGAGCAATTATCGAACGAATGTGAATTGCCGACGATGCTTACTTTTTATTCGCTGTAGGTGAGGTACGGATATCGAGGAGTGTGGACCTTCCTTTTGATTATAAGTGATTTCACCCACGTCTCTCTCTCTCTCTCTCTCTCTGTCTCTCTCTCTCTGTCTCTCCCACGCAATGGAAAAATAGTGCATTGTAGCAAAATTATTGGGTGCGATGGCGATGCAAGTGCGTTTAATACTTTAATTTCGAATTGGTAAAGGCGTGAAAGTTAATGGTTGGGTAAGATGAGCTGCTGTCGCTTGTTGTGATTAAAAATCATGTCCGCTAGATGATTTTTTATGAGCATTACGGAGTAACGTAACTGGAAAGCATTCGTAACCTCTCGGACGAATCAGTCCAATTCCGAATCGGTCGCCAGCTTATGGAATTAGATTAATTGCAACGCTAAGTACCCGACGGGCTTTGAGGATAAATTTTTCAAAACAAGAGCTTTCCTCCACAGACTCTTGAGGGCAGTCGATTTCCATAATGAGAAGAGCAACTCTTCGAATGAAAAGTCTTTTTAATCTTTAGTGTAATCTGGCCTCCTTCTAACAATGCCTTTTCACGCGATCCTTAATCTAGACATTTTGAAGTAACATAAACTTTAAAGGTTAATTTGTTCAATCAGGAGAATAAGGTTAGCTCAGTTTAACTCACATTCAGCATTCGCATATTGAAATTTGCTCGCTAACAAGATTACAGATAAAATCTGCGTTGTTGCGACAAAAAATCCTATTAGATCAACAAAGATTCTTCGTTCGACGAGCGAAGCGACGGGTTTTTAAATAATCATTACGTTTACGGTGTATCGTCTCGTAATTTATCCTTTCCCTTTTCTCTTAAATCTCTTTAAAGGACGTTATCACAATCATTCACGAGCAGATTTATGTAATTAATGTATAACGATCATTATACTCACTATATTTAATTTAAGCTCCGTTTGGGCTTCTTAATTCTTATCAATCGATAGTACACGAACGAAAAAGAAAACGTAATGAGGTATATTAATAAAGTAATCCCTTCCAAATAGCAATAAACCAATTACACACGTAATTTATTGAATGAGTCGATAGATTATTATTTCTATTGTCCACTTAATCTATCTTCGTTACACGAGCTGAATGAATTTTCATATTTTCTATCATTTTGCTTAACGTGCAGATTTTTTGTGCTTTTATGCTTTTTTAAATACTCGTTTGCGTATCAAGTCGGTCGCAACATCACGCAGACGAGGTTTTCTTGAATTTTCTTTTAACGATACTAACATAATGGCTCGTGGAAGCAAAAGTTTATAAATTTCTTGAATTTATCATGAAATTTAATCACAAAATTAAAAATCTCTAAGAGTAAAGCCGAACGCCACTAATTTGTAATTGTAATTTTGCTTCGCGATTGACCGCTATTAAATATAAACTCATGCTAATGTTTTGTAATCCGTATTGATTTGGTCCGATTTAAATGACAATGTCTCGTTTGATTTTCACAGGTTACATCGAACACCATCGGATCACCAATGGTACGTCCCAAGTCTCGTATGGTAACACGTTTCTCTAATACTTGCACCTAATAGTTAAAACAAAATCAACCAAAGCAGCATTAAGATATTGCTCGCTGCCATTAACAATTAAATAAATGCAACCTGCACATTCGTGGTACGTATTTTATGTGTATGCGTGTATGAATCCGGTAACCTTGAATAACAGATAACCGGAGCTCATTTATCTTTTATCCCTTTAAAAAAAGTTGATCGTTCGATGTATTTACACTGCGGATTATTGAGATACGTCGGAGCTTCAAGAGAGGTGTATTGTCGGCACCGAAGCGATAACGTCGTCCGATGCGAGGTATTAAAATATTTTTGTAAAATCTTCTCCGATTGTCCGAGTCCCTATACCATTTACAGCAGAGCGAATCCATTGAATTAAAAAGACAGGAAAAAAAAAAAAAAAAAAAAACAACGTTCACCACCCGGAGGAATAACTTTTTTCATACGACCGTGATGATCGATGATAAGGCGATCGATACGTGGCAAAACTAAAGCTCCCGACTTTGACCAGAAGAAGCCAATAATTTTACTGGTATCAATAATAACATAAAACGAGCACTTGAAGGTGACAAAACGGTTTCATCATTGCTCCTATAGAATGAATTTTTCATTAAACGCATTCTATTAAATTATCGAGTTTCGCAATTCGAGTTGACATTGTGCCTGATTTGACATAAATTTTTAGCCAAATTAGGAATGCTTGTAAACACAATTAATCACAACACCTTGTATATCAATCGCGTGCGATTAATGTATTAGAAATCGTTTGTTAGCCGTCGACGCTTGCGAGACTCTCTTAGCAAAGAATCCGACGAATAATGATAAGACACCGAATGCGTTATTTTAATGGTCTGCCGATAAAGTTTAGCGGCGTTGTAGGAATAAATTTGCAATAGAATTGACGGAGGCTAGAGAGGAAGCGCGCCTCCGTTCCGACGAAGATACATTTTACGAACACGCATTTGTTTCTTCCCCTGTTCTCTGTCCTCCTCCTCTACTGCGAGCGGGTGGATCCTCGCGCCCCTCCGGACATCCACATCCCATATTACGCCGAAGGAACCCGATGCGAGAGCAAAGCCAGCGGGCATTAATCGGCTTTCGGCTGCTTTGCCTTCGGCCAGAAGACTACACGCGTCACGAAAACCATAAGAACATTTGTCAAGAGTATCTCGATGATTCTTCGTGATGTTTATTTTCTTTATCGGAGATCAGTAAGGCGCCTCTTGACCATGTCGATAAAAACAACGGCTCTGCCCGATGAAGTCGAAGGGGCGAGCGAGCCGAGTGAGGAGACGAGACCTCCCCCCACCCCCCACCCTACCCCGCAGCCTTTTATCGACGCATCCCCTCTCCCCCTCCTCGCCTTTTCCCTTCAGGCCGTGCAATTATTTACAAGAGGATACGTCAGAGCAGTGGAGACGCCGGTTCTTTATAATCTCCGCCGAGCGATAAATGCCTTACAGTACATTAGTTGTACATCGTTTTGGAATTTCGGACTCGGAATACGTGGGATGCTCGCGTGACCGGAGGCCGAGCATTCCTCGTGGCGAGGGCAGCCCTTAGGCCATTCTACGATCGAGTCCTTCTGATTTGCGAACGCTTATACCTAGAGTCAATAGATTGGGCGTTATCGCTGAGACGAGAGGAAGCGAGGCCCTTTGTTAGGAGATTAGGAGCACAAAAGTCCCTGTGCATACACTACGCGTGTCTATTACATATTATCGATGGCAATACGGAGACGTCGCTGAGGATAAGGATAATCTTGTTCATGTGATATTTAGGGCCGGCGAATGGCAAACGGCAAAGCGCGAATTTTGCTGTTGGAATGCGCGAGAGGCTCCGGCTCTGATCTTACGCGCTTGGCAATCGATCCGAGTATTGATAACCGCAGAGCAGCACCATGTGACGGGAGGTGGGTGAGGGAGGTGGGGAGGGAGAGGTAGCAAGCGCGGCGGAAGTAGATGCGGTGGGCGGTGGGCGGTGGGCGAGTCGTCGGCGTCCGCGTCGGGCTCGTGACGTGGAGCTTCGTAATGAGGGATCTGCCCTCGAAGAAGAGAAAATTACAAGAGAGAGAGAGAGAGAGAGAGAGAGAGAGGCTTGGTTACAATAATCCCTCATAACGAGCTTCGATTCGCGGAGGAGTTATTAGTGAAGTCACCAACGCGAGCCTCTTCTCACCTCGTTCTCTTTATTTATTCTCAACTACCCTTATGTCTCGAATTCCTTGCAGCTTCGTCATCTCTTATTGAACTTTTCACTCTCTCTCTCCTCTCTCTCTCTCTCTCTCTCTCTCTCTCTTATGCTCTTTTCCCCGAGCATTCACCATTTACATAATGAGTGCGGTGACAGCTTCTGCATTTTCCACGAATATCTTCATTAAAACGTACATTGTTACCCCGTTGTGTTTTTTTCTCGCATAGCTGCTCTACCGATACTCTGTCCCCGATCTGTCTCCTCTCCGCTTTAAAATTTAGCTCTTTCGGAGTGGCGTTTGGCAAACTTTACTCTTACGTTACACGGGATTCGCCGGAACGCGGCCCGACTAGCAATTCCGATCATGTAAGCACGTATATGTGCATCGCCTGACACCCATTGAGACTCTTGTACGTCACTGAGAGAACGAAGTAGCAAGAACAACGAAGTATTAATTGTAATTAATTAAAATGTAAAAGTGCAGTAAGAGAAGCGGGTTGTTTGCCTTTACGAAATCCAGAATTCATGTACATGCGCCCGCTACATGCGCACACCCACGGCACGATTTTCACATCATTATTATTTATTCCAGTTATTTACGCGGAGGCTAATAACAATCAAATACATACTGAGTTACAGCTTATTTAGAAAATCAATAGGGTTTTTATATATCTTTCAATGTAACCAGCCAACGCTCTCCTATCTTTTATGATAAATATATAAATAATTTGCAAGAATGTCCACTGACAAATAAATATCAACTTATAGACGCTTATGCAATCGGGTTTATTATCGTCTCTGCAATTATCAAGGCGATCTTAATTGTATTTAAGAAAAATACTTACTGTCTCTCTCTCTCTCTCTCTCTCTCTCTATATATATATATATATATGTATGTTTTCATATCGAAATTTCGTTGATCGTATCGCGGTTGCGTAATTCCAACACACAGCATTACATATTACATGTACTAATATAGCACGGTATTCTTAATCTTGAGAAATTATTATAAAATTTCCAGACAAGCCTTTCAAAGATCAAAAAGATGGTATACTTTTAATATCGGCTAAAGGAATCGGAGAAAAGAATGTTTGTCAGTTATAAACAAAAAAAAAAAAGAAAAAAAAAGGAAGAAAAAGTAATTAAGTATGAAAGTGGGAGAAGAAAGAAGAAAGGGATTATTGAAATGTGCAATGAAATGGTTAAATGCTATAAGCATTGAGCGATCTATGCGGTAATAATATGCGGTAGAAGACAGCCGATGTATAAAGAAAGCCGAAGACGCATAAATAAAAGCAAATGATTATAAGACGTAATGGTGAATAATTGATTCGGAATCGAGATTGTTCAGGTATGCAGAATTAACGTTCGATTGTGTCGACTGGAGTTGAGTAAATTAGGAGTTGTGACGTTCTCGGGAAGGGGTGGGAGGTGATTAGGGATCCACGGGATCCTAGGGACATTGCCGATATTTTAACAGCTCGACTCTATCTCTTACGAGAGCGAGGACACAACTTGGGGAAGGGAGTGAGGGAGGGAGGGAGGGAGGGAGGGAAGAGGAGAGTTCTCCGATCTACGGCATCGATATCGAATCGTCGCGATCTCGGCTGGATCGGGAAAGCCCGCGAAGATTTTGACGTTAGCGCCGCATTCGTTGTGCCGGAGGCAGAGAACCGGAGCCGAGTCGACGTCTCGGCATTTGTATGGCGACGCCTTGTGTGGCTTATCACCTATGCGTCGCTTATGTGACTTCCTACCCGATTAAGCAGCCTAAAGAAGCTTAAATTGCTCTCATTCAAGCGGCCGGAGTAGATACCATTCATGCCCAATGTACGTCGCATAAACTAGATATAACGCGACTCAACGACTCGGCGAGCGTCTCTCTCCCCCACCCCTCCCCTCCCCCCGCTACGCCTTCCTCCTCCGCAACGCGTACTCCCTCTAAAACCCCCCGCATCCTCTCCCCGCCCCCCCAACCCCTTCATCGCACCCCGCGTCCCACCCGTCTAGCACTCGCTCGGGCACATGGACGAGCACCCACACGGCGCTGCTGCGAGGTGTGCCTGCTTAATTTGCTGCCGAATCCTCTATTGCTTTCCGGCTAAGCTCTTTCCTATGCTCCGTACCTCCTAAATGCCCCAATACGCTTTAACGCTCGTGCACACAGCTTGTGTACACGGGCGCTCTACCAAACGGACTAATTAAGCACTAAAATTATTTACGCCGTTCCCCCCGCCCCCCTATCAACGTCACGGCGTTGTTTCCCTAGAATTTATTTTTTTCCCTCCTTCCATCATCGCGCCCTCCCCACTCACTCACCCACCCACCTACCCAACCAGGCCCACCCCGCGTAACCTTTGGCTCTCTGGCTAAAGCTTACGCGTAAGGACGGACGATTTTTAATTAAAATATGAAAAACTTCATCGGGTCACCTCGTTGTCCCCTGTGTAAGCTAATGGCTTACGCATACTTCGTCACCCGTGTCATAAGTTAAAGAGCAGCTTTTATTACTCGGCTCTTCTCGCTTTAGAAATTAATTCGCTTCGATGAAATACGTTTTGAAACGGCTCTCGACCGACGTACTTTTCCAAACAACATCCACGTAAGCTCGTTTATTTTTTCATTCTATTGTGCGATTTCGGGAATTCGAAGTGGACGGCTTCGAAGTGGGAACGATGCCGACTGCGTGTATTATTTAAAGGGATACGTGATCAACGAGTCCGTCGTCATTCGGCTAAGGTCGTTGGAGATGAGGTCAGACGTCGAACTGGCGAGAGTGACCGGATGAACGTAGAAAGGGAACGTAGAAACATTTAAACCGGGAGCTTTTATACAGACTTACGAGTATGTAAGTTATCGGAGGGAATACAAAGGCGTACGTATCCACTCGTCATCGATGAATTGAACCAAGAGAAGATATAAGCTGTTGCTAACGTGCGCGGGTTTACTTTGGTGCAGCGGCTCATTGCTCTTGTTTTACAACACGAGCAGCAGCCACGTGGCCCATTAATTAAGCTCATTTCTTAAGGTCTCGTTTAGGGTTTATTACGAGCCAGCGGCGTTTTTATCTAAATCCTAATTAGATTTCGTAATAGCGTTCGCGCTATACGTAATTTCTTCAAATAATTAAATTAATATTTATTTATTAAAGTAGCCGAGACCTCGCTAATGTCACGTCGTAATTGTTCATTATTCTCAAAGGGGGAAATGGCTAATTAGCGCCTACGTGTAGCGAAGGTGCGACTCCTTTTCCAGCTTTTCCTCCGCGCATACGCTTTAAAGGCATCGGCGAGCGGCGAAGGTTTTTTTTTCTCTTCTTTTTTTTTTTTTTACCCAAATTGGAATTACGATTCCGTCTCCCGCTTATCGCGGAATTACCGCCTAACTAGTCGCTTCCTACTTTTGCAAGAGTTTGCTTGTTTTTTCGCACGACTTGACGACGTTCGCGTGATTGCGTATAATGGTGACAAGTTGCCGCGCTCGAGCCGTTAACACAGGATCCCAGCGGACTTGTAAGATTATAATCTTTTTTCATTGCCGGTGCGTGAGAATTTGTTTCATCCGACCCTCTTAGCGCTCCCCCTCCTCCTCCTCCATCCCCTCCTCCTCCTCCTCATCCTCATTCTCCTCGTAGGAACGCGTTTGCTTACACGCGACTGTGCCTCGTCGCGTACTTCATTTCATTTCCGAGGATTCCAAGTCAGATCCTCCTTCAATAGGACAAATCTCTGGATAATTATAAGAGCGACGAGGCGAGTCGTTGTTCTGCATTTCTTAGCTAATCCACTGTGCACATTCGCCCAGGAATATACACACGTCTTCCTCGCTCATTCCTCTTTGTCACTGGCCATTACCGAACAACGCTCTCATATATCAAGTTCCACTGTCGCAGCGTCTCTTCTACTTAATTTCGTCATTCAAAGGCTCTGTCCACCCCCCTCCCTCCCCCCCAACGCACGGCCGTTTCATGCTTAATGTTACTTATCGAGATCGAGTAGCAAACAATTTTACGGACAAACTCTTCCCTACCTTTATGAGATTCTCACCTTTTGCAATCCCAGGGACGTAAGAAATTTTTGTGCACGCGTCCCATTTACATTAACGATATAACAGCGTCATTTCGGAATATTAATTACGTAACGTTTGCCAAAAGTAGAATTTTACCTTAGTATAATACGTTATGACGTATTGATACGAGAGAGATTCATCTTAATGGTTGCCAGGGCTTGTATTGCGTATGTCCAAGCTACTTGAGACAGAGTGATGCAGTCGAACCGAATACCAGAGACTCGTGTTTTTGTGACAATAGAGAAGGGCAGTTCAGGATATTTATTTGATTTACTCTGTTTTGAAATTTCCATTATGACAATGTAAATAAGCTCGTAGCGTACAACAACGTAATCTGCTGTAATAAATGCCGACAATCAATATAGGGATTCGCTTCCCTTACGAACATTACATCCATCTAACTATTTACAAAATGATGAGCTTAGTAGGGCATTAATACTATTAAACTAAAGGCCAGACATTAATAATATACACAGGCAGAGATGCCCTTACGTATCGTTCTTGCCGAGATTACTCTTACAAAGCTGCAGCGTACTGACTATATATATGCATGGATAACATGTAGACGAGGATAGTACGTCAAGTGATTATTCTCATGTTTCATAATTATATATTTATGATCAAAGCGCATATTTTGATCGATGATTTAACATGAGCAGTAGCAGTAGCAGTAGCAGCAGCAGCAGCAGCAGCAGCAGCAGCAACAAGAGCAGCAGTAGCAGTAGCAGCAGTAGCAGTAGCAGCCTTGCGAACAATTGAAAGATAAATGACTCGTGATTAATCTTCGATAATCCTGTTAGTTTTAGCGGCGTCAGGCCAACACAAAGTCCCTTTTCACGTTCATTTTGTCAGAGCATTGAGCTATAACAGCTCGATCGCCGATTCACGACTATTATCTCACTGTAAAACATAAGCAATTAGCTCTTGACTTTCGATAAGAGATGACGTTATCTTGCTGTAATTATAGCTCTTGCTACTTTTTCACGTGATTTTCGTCACCGTTAGGCTACCTTAATCTACGAAGTCGTCAATAGAAGATCAAGTACTTCCCCATTCACGGAAATCCTTTTGATATCCGTATTGATATTGAATTAAGACGAAGGTCAGATCAATTCCAAGATTATATACATCGTATACATCGTGCGACCGAATACATTCCGTGCGCGAACTAAGGCTCCCAATCCATGTAGATCTATGTATTTTATCGTATTAGACGATAATCATCGAACGAGAGGAAAGTATTGTGGTGGTAAAATGAGCAATTCACGCTTTCGACAACCGTATCTATATTGGTAAACTCCTATGGGAATAAGAAGCGCCAAAGGACGTAAAACGGACGGTTCCATTGTTCATTAGCTTTTTCCGAGTCATAATAATAATAATAATAATATCTCAATCGAATGCTAAGTTCTGTTTGTTTATAAACCCTATCTCGTACCTCGAGATTTATTACTGGCTCTCTTGGCTCTTCGGAAACTTTTATTATAATTATAAGTCCACGGAGATTATAAGACCACGGATTTTTATAATAACCATTCAATGAAGGCTTTTTCTCATTTTCCATTTTTGTTTGCTTATAAGCAAGTTGGACCCAATGAGCCCTGATCCATTACGGAAGCCTTTAGATAACGTCAATCGCCAAAGTTTTTGCATCCCTCTACAACTTTAACGTAGAGGGATATTTAAATGTACAGGGTAATTTATAACTATAACGGCCCGTTAAATATTCGATTGATTAATGCTTTTAAAACTTTCTCAGTTGCGGATTAAGTAAAATTTGATCAAGTCGGGCAGCAATGTTTTTTTTTCATTTACACTGTAAATCACAAGCCAAGTTTAAGGAATACTGAATTTTAGGAACATTAATCGTTGACTTAAGTAATAAAAAAAAAAAAAAAAAAAAAAAAAAAAAGAAAAGAAAAAAAATTATAATAAAACAAGGAGAATTTCCTTTAAAAAATTTTATACAATTAACTCGATGGACGTCATGTGCTTTCATGTTGCTTTTTTTCATAGAAGGCGGGAGACAAAGTATCACGATCACAGGGATTAATTATACAAGTTGATTATAAAATTATTTTGAGTTATCGGAACGAGCGAGAGGATACTTAATGAGCTTTTGCAAGAAATTGTGTGCGTTAAAAGTCGGTAAATTCATGTAGAATTCGGCTCATATCGACTCGCGTACATTGTTTTGCCATTACAGCGATTGATCCGCCCCTTAGGCGACCGAATAAATACAAAGAAGCTCAATAAAATATAATTAATTTTCTTTTATCCATACGTAAGTCATAATAACGAGTACTGAGATAAGAGAGGAGTAGGCAAGGCTCGCTCGAGCAATTATTTTATTTTAAAATTGCTCGAGATAAAATTCTTACAATACGGTTATTTAACCGCAACCGATACGAGATCCGGCGATAATAAGTTCGCTAATAATAGGAAACGGAGATCACTGATGCGAATTTATTAGCCTGACGTGTCAGTGAAGTCGCTGCAATAAATACCTTGTGCTACGGTATTAAAAGTAACGAGAACGAATCGGCGTCGTGGTCGTGGAAATAGCCGTGGGTTCGGTGAAAATGGAACGGATCGGTACCGAGGTGTACCCCGGTAAAGGAAGCTCTAATTAGCGTTAGAAATTTTCACTCGGGGGCCGTAAGATGAGCAGCGGCAGCTCGGAATCATCAAAGGGTGTGCTGCCAACTAAGTAAGCAACCGCGTAGCTCCGGGAAAACATCGGTAATTCGCGAAGTGGGTCGGTGGAGGATCGCTTGGCGCGTTACTCTGACCTCGGCGCACATTACCGAGCCTTTCAACAAACCTGAAAACGTGCCCAGTTCTGGGTGCGGAGCATCCTCCGCATAGAATCGAGAGCCCCGGCGACGCTCTCTTCAATAGCTCGAACCTCACTAGAGCCGAATGATCTATATGCTCTTATTCATTTATAATTTCACGCGATCGCTTTCAATTGCTGCTTTATACAAAGGATCCGCTGCCTTTTCTCCATGGCTACGCCGTATTTTTGTTTCGCTCGCTTACATTCCACCCCACCCCACCCCACCCCACCCTCGATCTTTCGTTCGACCGCTATGAGCGACTTTTATTGTTTTTTCTTTCGTCGTCGCAAGAATAAGAATTCAGCATAAAAGTGAAAAGGGGAAGTCATTGTCGTCCCGCCTTGGATTTTCAACTTTGCAACGATAACCCAATAACCTTCTAAGGGAAAACTTTGCCATCGTAACTTACGGAATCCTGATTATGAGACGAAAATTGTAGACGAGTTAATCGGCAAGCTAATTGATCAAATAGTCACCGTTTACCCAATAATAATGTCAAGTTTAAGAGTTTCTCAGCCATTGGCGCGCAAAAAGCATGCAATTCAATATGCGGTGGCAAAAAAAAGGAATAAAAAAAAAAAAAAAAAAAAAGAAATAATCGACTCACGATATGGCAGAAAGTGTATCGATCGTTTTTTTTTTTTTTTTCTTTTAAGATCTTTATTTATTCGGCTGATAACGGTTATTATAATCTGACACATATTCCTAGTAAATATTTCATGGACGCAAATGCCTTTTTTTTTTTTTTTATACCTCATAGTAGCGTTTAACACAACTTAGCTTAAGGAGAAAAAAGAAAGCTTTTTTCTAAAAAAAAAAAAAAAAAAAAGAAAAAAAGTATTATACTTCATAGTACTTTCAGCTTCGTTGATTATTCATTTGTATGAACGCTGTACGAATAACGATTGGTATTTTTTCTTTGATTTTTTTTTTCGCCATACGTTTCACAGTTTTCAGCGGGAGCACAGTCGATTTAATTTTTGCGGCTCAAAGGGGAAAACAAAAATAGCGGCAAAGTTTATTTGCTTGATGTACCGGAGATATATATATATATATATATATATATAAAATTTAATACATTATATGGAGATTAATTAATATACATGCGGTCAGAATACTTGTCGATATTCAAAATGATAATGAATCGCTGTAAGTAGTTATCAATAAAAATTTATGACATTGTGATAAAGTGAATTATCGATAAGGAAATCAATGAGAGCTAATGGCGCGTGCGGATTAATTGACAACCTAAATATGCAATCCGTTAATCTGTCTCTCCTTACTTTAAACGAGCTTTCTGAACTTTTTATTTTTTTTTTATTTTTCTTTTTTTTTTTTTGCCCGACTCGTTAATTTATTATTTTATTATTTTCATTGAATTTTTTTTTTTTTTTTTTTTTTTTTTTTTTTTAATACGTAATCGGTATTCCATAATCTTATCGATTTTTTAATCTATTTATGGAAAAATTTCTCTTTTTTTTCCCTTCCTTCTCGTAAGTGACGAGTGGCGATATTATTTAAAATCCGCTTATTGGATAAATTTGGAGAGAAACGAGTCTCGGAGTTTAGCTTTCTTTCTAATTCAAAGAAATACAGGTAAAATTGAGCATTCCCGGCGTTGTTTACTTTTTCATTAAATTAATGAAATAAAACTTAGCCCCTGAGATCGTATTAACGAGATTTGCGCGAGTGAAAGACGTGGATTCGTGATATACGACCTTAAAAATAGAAGAAAAAAGATCTCCCTTCGACATTGACAGTGGATTCTTTCGATTACAAACAACTGAGAACTACAATTTTCTCTGGATTTCTAATACTTACGAGAAGACGATTTCTTTTTAAGTGATTTTAAAATAATGGCAAAAAAATTAAACCCCCAAGCATCGTCGATATTAGATAACATTAGAAACGAAATGCTTTTAAAATGTTTTCTTTTTTTTATTTCTATAGCGTCGATAAATTTTTTTTATAAACTATTACTACGTAATATAAATGATCCGACTGTGCAATTTGTTGTTACATTATATGAATTAATGATTTTGGAATACATTTTGTCCTGTCATTGATAAGCATTAGTTCACGTTACGTTATGACAAGGTCGCTCGGGGATTAAGAAGGATCGAATAGTAAAAACTAACTAATAGATCACGAGACCGTTTTTCCATTCTGTAACACTGAACTCTTCGGTAATGCTTTCGACATCATAAATATTCATCGTAATGCAAGGCGTGGAAAAAAAATAATAAGCGGACGGGTCGACAAAATTCCGGATAAAGGATCCTACGACAAGGCACATTCCTAATGCACTCGGTTTCCTTCCGTTACGAAAGCCTCGAGTAAGAAGAGCATGAGCAGCTGAACAAGAGAAATAGGACGATTAGATAGATTTTGCCGAAAGATAGGATTGGGAGCTCCTAAGGCTTCTTTCACGTTACATAGCTGAAACTCATCGCTCCGCGGTGTAATAAATATGTAGAGTAGTAGCATGGGGGGAAGGGGGGAGGGAGGGGCGTGGGAGGGTACGAGAAGCGAACGGAAGTATGACATATTCGTGCATCGCGATTTGTCGCCGAGGCAGATCTACGAGACGCATAAGGGCCCGTAAATCCTCTCGGGAACCCCCTGCTCAGCAGATACGGGATATGGAATTTCCCGGGTACTTCGCGTCCTCCTCCCAACCGGAAAGGAGCCTAAAAAGGCCTCGCGCACTTTTCCGCGCTTGCAAATATTGCCAATTTCATTCCCCGCCACTGGCTACGCCGTCACGGCTTCGAGCGATCGAGCATGCCGCAGAATTTCTTTTCGATACCAATAAAACTTGCATTACCAATCATAAATACGAGGAATTATATGCGACTCAGATTGTCCCAATGGACGATAATTCGTTTTTAAAAACGTCTTTTTTCCTCTATAAACATCGCTTTAATTAAATTCTCTCTCTCTCTGTCTCTGTCTCTGTCTCTCTGTCTCTCGCGCATCTGCGCGCACGCGCGGTCTTTAATAAGTAACGAGTGAAATTAAGGCAGTTATTGAGATTACAGGGATTTAATAGTGAATAAAGTATGGGAGCCCGATGAGCGAGAGAGGCGTTCGTGAATCGCGAATGAGATTGAATGAAATTAAATCGAGTTTTCGAGTCGTGAATAATAAAGTATCGCCGACGATAACGGACGATGTCTCGCGCGCATGCCTTACGCACAATTCGGAACTCATATTGTTTTCAATATGTCGTGGAACGCATTAACGAGAATCTCTTAGAGCTTCGTAAGTAATTAATCATCCGGAGCTTAAGCCTCGGGATTATGCGAATTAAACTGGATTAAGGATTTTAAAAAGTTTCATTAAATATTCATGTAATTTATGAATACGTACTCTTCCCACATATTTAATCAGCTGTAATGTTATTAAATGTATTTATTCCACAATTATCCGGCCGTGTGATATTAAATCCCGGTAATTTATGTAACTTAATATGATATTTGTATCAGATACAGGTATACGCGTGGGCGTACAATGCCCAATAAAAAGTCCATGTACCGCGAAAGGTTATTAAGCATCGGGAGTATAATAATGCAGCGAGTACTTTAATTTGCATAATGGGCAAAATATCTGTCTAATTGGCCCGCGTACTCGCCATAACTTACGCTCGATGATTTTAAAGTATAATGCTCTCGAGATTTTGCTGGAATAATTAGCGACGCGGCGAGAGTTTGTTCGGATTCGGTCAGCCGAATCAGCCAAAGTTAGCGAAATACTGATAACGCGGCTAGCGGGGATTCGGATCGAGGCTTCCAGATCGAGTCTCTTCTTCGCTCCTCTCCCTCTCCGGTCGGAATTCCTTCGACGTTAGGCTATTAAAGATCCTCGATAGATAAAAACGAACGAGCCCCGCGGGTCCTCATCGCTTAGCGCTCAACGTTATTTCGTTATTCAACAATAAGCCGCAATGAGATCGGAGCCGCAACAACATTATAACATAATAACGTTGCTCGAAGGATTTTCCTCTATAAGCCCGACTCCACTTTTATTTCCAATGTCAAATTGGACCGACATAATTTGACACAACGGGCCAATGTTAATTATTACTAATTATCAAAGCCCGTTGACTATTATTGGCTTATAGCTATACGTGCATCAATCCACGTCAAGCCATTCAATCCGGTTAAAGCTCGCTTTACAATTAATACAGCTAATCAGAAATTCTCGGCATTTTCCCCAAGCCGTAACCATCCTTATTGCATTTATTTATAACGAACGAACGAACGAACTTGCCAGTTAAATTACCTCGGTAAGGCAGCAAAAGTTTCCATCAAGCGGCATTATTATACGCGCCTTATTAATTACATTGAAAGCCCACGGCGGTCATGGGCTGTAAGGGTCAAAAGAAAAGAAAAGAAAAGAAAAGGAAAAGAAAAGAAAAATAAAAACAGGCTACGGATGCAAGCGTAGGAACATAATTTCGAGAGAATTTCCAGTAATCCGTAAGTCGATTACCAATTTAATTAACCCGCGACGGACGGATTGAGCTCCGTCGTATCTAAGAAGCTCCGATGCCGTCGTAGCTTAGCCGACCAAAAGAGGAAGAGGAAGTGAAATTAACGCGTTCGGACGAGGAGGATCGCCCGGATCTCCTTTTTTACTGGCCGACTCGTGTCTCCGAGCGAAGCCGCTGCGTTGTGAGAGGGCCGCGCGTGACAAGGGGAAGACGGCAAATTGATCGACGCCTAAGACCTGTCATTGTTTCATTCCGTCCAGAAGGTTTCCTTCTGTACGGGCGCTCCGGCCAATGCGTGTCCAATGCCTGGCTGCCGATCTTATTTAATAAGACGAGGCAATTATTTTCTCGAATTACATAATGTGCGGCACTCAAGTGCTTTCGAGGCTGCACCCGAGCCAACGGGGCTGGCAACGCTAACGCACAAGACCTAAGCCTCATTCCGTTTGTTTATACTTCCGCGGGTAGGCCAGGGCAGGCCAGGGCAGGCTAGGGCAGGCCAGGGCAGGCTATCTTATTATCACCGGGGGACTGGACCCGAAAGTCCCCGAGCCCCTTACGACTGCTGGGGCTTGTGGGAGTGTGAGGAGGGGCAGAGGTCGTTGAGGATATTTAGCGAGCACGGGCACCGGGTTAATTGGGCCGATGTCCCGCAGGCAGAATGTCCGGTCATTAATTTCATTGGCTCGCGAGCTGCTGACTAGCTCGGATCGGCCAAGCGTGAAGAATACCGGAAGCCAATGTCGCGAGGAAGTCGGCCGCGTAGGTAAGCGCCGCTCGCCCGGGGACTCGAGCTTAATTGTCGAGGAAAAGCTCCGAGTTTTCCGCTCTAGAAGTTCCGCCGGTGCAAGTGCGCGTCCGAGCGCCCACGTGCTTGGCCCAACAACCGATTGACGTGTAACCGAGACAGGAAGAGGGAGAGGGAGAGGGAGAGAGGGGGGGGAAGGGAGCGTACCTCCTTAGCCTCTTTCTCGTGCCCCGGTCAGCGGGACGGGACGAGGGGGGGGGCGGAGCTCTTAGCCCTGACTCGACTTTTTTTTCTGGCTCCGCAGGTTCGAATTGCACGCAGCCGGCGATAGAGGACTTCCCGCACGACCTCTTCAACGAGAAGCAGCGGCAGGCCGGCGCCGTCGTCGTCCACGTCCTCGTATCGCTTTACCTCTTCATCGCCTTAGCAGTAGTATGCGACAAATTCTTCGTACCTGCGGTGGAGAAAATATGCCACGGTAAGGCCGCCAATCGACTCCCTCACGCGTTAATCTCTAATATCCTTATGGGCACTATTTTATATATACCTCCTTACCTCACATCCCCTTACCCGCCCAACCTCCTCCTTCGCCCCGTAAACACACACTTTCGTTTACATATTATAACCATTAGTATGGCTCGTTACTTAAACTCTTGGGGATTACGAGATTATATAGAACTTTCGGAAAGACCCTTTCGCCGCAAAGTGCACCAGAACTCAATTGGCAATTGTTCTCACATACAATGCACTTGCCGAACAATGGCTAATATACGTGCGTTCGCGTTTTTCTTTTCTTTTTTCTTTTTTTTTTTTTTGCACAAACCAGCAGACGTTTATACCCATGGGGTTTTAGGTTTTGGATTCGGGATAATCGGTAGAGGCCGAGTAACGAAATCTATGAAATTCCTGCCGAATTTATGGAATAATTAGGGGGCTTTCCTCCAAAAGGATAAAATTCAAGGATAATCAAGATCCTTTATTTAAAAGAGATACTTCAGAGTTCCGACATTTGCAGTGTAATTTTTCTACCTCGACATGGGTCAAGATAGTTGTATCCGTATGCACATACATGTATAGGGGAAAAAGTGCAATAGAGTTAATAAGTTGGGGATTGAAAATTGGGATCCGTATAGATAAATAAGCTTTTTTATTTGTATTAAAAATATTTTATTCCGATTAAATGAAAAAAAATCAAGGCGATAAATTACTATGTCCCTTGTTTTTTGATAAATTTCTTATGTACACATGAGCGCGTTTACATTAAGATTATATTGGAATCCCCATTTTTTTCTCACAATACTTTATTGTCAGCACTTGGAGGAATTCTACATTGCCCTCGCGATTATGCATCGCGCAAAATTTGTTTAATAAATTCCGCGCGGATATTTTATAATTTACAACATTGATACGCGTAGACGCAAACATTGTCAACCTCGTATCATTAATATCTCTGTTCCATGGTAAGAGCAATTCAGACTCGCGACCCCTTCATCGAATAAAACGGAACAAGTGTACTTTTTTTATTGATGAACCGACAAAACTTTTGCCGGTAATTTTTAAGAAACTTTGACATTACGTTGGCAATGGAGTTCCCCTAATTAAGCTGAGAGTAATTTTCAGAAAATTAAGTATAAGAGAACGTATAATGTCGCAGGGTTTAAAGAATCCGAAGTATTTTAATAAATATAAATAATAGGATTGCGGTAGGCGAGGTTGCTGGTAGAATTTTATAAATTAGGCGAACAACGGAGATGGAGGCCAGTATAAAGTATTTGAAAATAAAGTTTGCCGGGCTGGCACGCCATCAGACAGCTTAACATGAATTATTCGAGACAATACATTATTCGCTAATAGAGGGGACATTGATTTATTATTTATTATTCGAGCATTCGGGAGCCGCGAGTAGCCTTCACGCTCTTCTTGTTATTATTAGCGAATAATTATAACGTGGCTATGGTGGTCTCAACGCGTATTGACTTGTTGAATTGAATGAATGTTGTCTCGCGTGCGAGGTAGATGGATGCATAGACTGACAGATAGACAGCTAGATAGATAGATATATATATATATAGAGAGAGAGAGAGAGCGAGAGTCTCAGTCGCAACAGCTCTTGGCAAATTCTTTTATATATTTTTCTTTAATACTCTATCGGTCCAGCTAATTGAGTCGGTAATGGACCGCGTCCATCTCCGTTAATGTGGCAAGCTACCCGAAGACTAGATCGAGCCTCGGTTGCTAACAAGGTGGGAAAAAGGGTGGGAAAGGTCAGGGGTTATGGCGGGATTAGTCGAGGGAGGAAGGCCCGACTTGGGGGGCCGGGTGTCGGGGCCAGGGAGCTGGGAGGGGGATGTGAAGAGATCCAGGAATAACGTCGTCTCCTTTTGTCCGCCGTTCTCCTGGCGAAGCTCTTTCGATGTCGAAGGACGTGGCGGGTGCGACCTTCATGGCTGCGGCGACCTCCGCACCGGAGCTCTTCGTTAACGCGATAGGGACCTTCATCACGGAGGGCGACATCGGCGTGGGGACGATCGTCGGCTCCGCGGTATTCAACATCCTCGCCGTCCCGGCCTGCTGTGGCATCGGCGCCGGAATGGTAAGTCCTCTCTCTCTGAATTATCTTACACCATCTCGTCAACGGCTGCCCTCCCTCGTCTCGTTGCCGCACACCACCGGCCAACTTCTTAAGAATCCTCTGCGCGTTATCCTGTTTCAGCAAGTGGTGCCGCTCGACTGGTGGCCGGTAAGCAGAGACTGTCTGGCCTACGGGGTGACGGTCGCTATACTGATCTGCATCATCCACGACGAGCGGGTCGAGTGGTACGAGGCCCTGACGCTCGTCCTCCTCTACATCGTCTACATAGCCGTCATGTACTACGACAAGTCCTTCCAGCGGTGCGCGAGATTCCGCAGGAAGGACTCGAGCAAGACAGAGGATCTGAACGCGAGGCCACCTGGTGAGATGTTCCGCGTGTCGCCGATACTTGGTCATGACGAGCTGATGACGGGCGAGTGTCACCGCGCACCCTCCGCCCTGCATTAACCACGTAGCCGGGAGATCCGTGGACAGGCAGAGACCCTTTTTTTTTTAGTAGTGACTTTGTCCTTAATTAAATATCATGAACGAGCAGTAGCAATAGTAGCAGAAGCAGAAGCAGCAGCAGCAGCAGCTGAAATAGCCCGGGAAAAAACTAACGCAATTATCTAACGGTCTAATGGCGCTACACGTGCCAACATTGAGGGGCAAAAAGTAGCCGTAAAAACGGGAAGGAGCAAAAATTACTGCATTAGATGAGACGTATGAATTGAGAATATCTCCATGTTGGATCATTAGCTCGGTGCTTTAGTCCGGCTTGATCGCAAGAAACGCTCGAGCTCGTGACCCATAAGCGAATAGAACTTTTCGTTTTAAAGTCAGAAGTAAGGGCGAGCTAATCTTATGTACAGACAATAATAATTCCAAGCAGAAAAGAGTTCTTAACGAGCTTTTAATAAGCTTTTTAAGCAGAAAATTATATGACATTTTGTGCTCTTACCTCCCCTCCCCCCACCCCCGCATTCCCACCTTCTTAACATCACCTCTTTGCGACCCGTTTACTTTATTACCCGAAACCGAATTCTCTCTCCGTCTCTCTCTCTCTCCGTCTCTCACCCCCCCTCTCTCCCTCTCGCTGTCTCTGCATACCGCATTCGAGAGAAAAACGTCGAGCAATTTACTCTCTCGGATTTTCGAAGCGACATATTTCCTATTCGATCTGAGCTCTCAATTTTACAGCTTTTTCAATTCTTACCGAGTCTTGTCAGTATTAGTTTTGCAACTTAACGCAATAATAATTCTTATCGCCAATTTATACACATTTTATTTTATTTTATTTTATTTTATTTTATTTTATTTTATTTTATTTTATTTTATTTTATTTTATTTTATTTTATTTTATTTTATTTTATTTTATTTTATTTTATTTTATTTTATTTTATTTTATTTTATTTTATTTTATTTATTTATTAAATTTAACAAAGAGCCCTTTACGTGTTAGTTGACTTGTGCGAGTTGTATTTCATGTTGAAAAATACGTTTCGTGCCAAGTAACACGTAAAACACGCTTCCGTGTAAAACAGTCGTTTTAAAACAAATTATTAAATTTGAGCTCGTGAGTACTTGCAGCTACGTAGCACTTTATCAAAAAATTAATAATACACATTTGTTATTACTTTATAAATACATTGTCTTTTTACCTTGGCTTCAATAAAGTTATTTAAAATTAGAAGGGAATGAAATGCGTAAGAATGCAATCAACGAGTAAAATCTATAATTCGAATGGAACGTCAATAGTTTGTCGAATTCTTGGTATGTAATGTATAATTTTTCGGAATAAAATCCTTTAGTAATAAAATTGAACGTAAGAACTTGTTGTGCAGCAGTTACTCGGGCTGCTATAAACAAAATATTCTTTTTGGATAGAACGGAAACAGGTTAAAGAAGTTGTAAAAGAAGAAGAAGAAGAAGAAGAGGAGGAGGAGGAGGAGGAGGAGGAGGAGGAAGAAAAACACTTTAGGGAGTTTAATTGATTTCGAGAAAGTGTCATTTTCACATTTCCACACTTATGTCAGAAAGTCGCAATTGATGTAATTAATGCTGCAGTCGGCTTTAAAAGCCTTTACTCCTGTCGAGTGGTCGAAACAAGTAAATTCTTAAGCTCTTAAGAGCATTTTTTCTTCTTCTTCTTCTTCTTATTCTTCTTCTTTTTCTTTTTACTTTATATCTTTGTTTTTTTCTTCAGAAAAAGTATATATTTTGTTTGCTTAAATTTTTTAGTCTGCGATATTCATCAGTGCGGTCTTTGCACTACGGTATAATTGATATAAAGTGATCATTGTACGTGATAAACTTCGTGGTATTTGATCTCATGACCACATGACCACCCGCTCGTTATGGCGCTGATTTTCACATTCGCCCCCCCCCACCCTGCCCCTCGTCGTTAGAGGAGACGCTATAGAAAGAAATAGGCAATTTTACTTACTAATGTGATGACATTTTTTATTATAACGATTCAATCCCATCGACCACTCTGAGCTCCAAGTTCTAGGAACATAATAAATAATACATCGTCTTATTCGTCAGCAGTACGTCTCGACTCTAATACTAAATTTCTTATACTTTCTTTTTTTATTCATAAATATTCGTTATTTGTTCGTTAACGATGTGAAAGCTCGAACAGGTTGATACAAAAAGCTGGTATATTTCTAAAACGAACGGAAATTATTCAATTACTTAAGGCATATATATATATATATATATGTGTGTGTGTGCCTTACTTTTTATGTAGCTTTCGCTTTTTATGATTTAGGGGATTACGATTGGAGATTAACTGTAACATTCGCGAGCAGGTATTTTCATAAAATTTATTCGACTCTGTTATATTCTTTGTGCTTCAAAGATATGGATTACAATATTTTATACGTTAATACGGCGATATTTTCAAAGCTTTTAGCCAACAATATTGATCGGTTCGATGAAATGCGCATCGATTCCACTTAAGTTTCTAATTTACATTATATTATTTACACGTGACGCATAAATACGAATTAACATAATATAATAATGCATTAGCATAATATTCACAGATAAATAAATAATGTCCGTTAAATGAAGTAATTAGGGGCGGAAAGTAAGAGCAGTGCTGTGAAAATCGATCCTCCCGGTGTTCGGTGTTTCTCCGACGTTAAATTAACATTCCGCGCAACTTATATGAAGAGTCGGATGGATCGCGCGGGGCTATAAATCACCTTGGCATTGACAGTGACGAAATCGCCAACTAGTTTGAACCTCTGAAAATTAATACAAATTTACGGGCGAATAGGTTTATTGAAATAGGAAGTTGCGTAGCGGTAATACGTTTGACAATAAATCCGAAAAGGCGAGATCGTTCGCGCAATGACGATCCCTTCTGCACTGACGAATGCAAATGTCCCAGGTTGACTTTAAGTACTGACTTTAAAATGCCAATGGCTTATCTGGCCGAGTCACAACGTAGCCAAATAATTATTTTTACACGGCAGTCGGTGGAGAAAAGAAGCCTCGTACTTTACACGTAAAGTACGGACGAGCTTTTAAATATTTCAGGGCGCGAGTGATCGATTCGCTTGTCGGCTCAAATCCGCCATTCATCAATGCTTTTGGGGTTAAATTTCTCACCTGCGACGAGTAAGCGGAAATAATTATAATACATTCGTTGGAATCGCGTCCCTTGATCTCCCCAGCCTCTCGCATAACCTCCCTGACTCCGCGGGACCGAGCACGAAGGACCCATATCGAACGCGAGCTCGCATGATTGAGTATCGATCATCCTGAGGGATAGAAAATGAGACGGAGGATTTGTAAAAGAAGCCGGGGTAATACGGGTTTTTATTTGGTTTTTGTTATTGATCCGCAGGTGACGCCGGGGAAATTCACTTATCAAGATCCGATAAATTGCGATCGGCCGCCGAGCGTGTGGAACAAATTGCGACCATCGAGGTACCCCTGCAGAACGGCGGCACCAAGGCCCAGGAGAATCACGAGCCTGGTAAATTTTACCTATACTTGACAGAGCTGATAGATTCGTCGATGGTGGCAGCAACAGAAGCAGCAGAAGCAGCAGCAACAGTCTTCATCCTTATTTTCCACAGCTCGCTTTTCCGAGCCGATCCCCCTCCTCCCCATATCCCCTCTCCTATTGACAGATTGCCCTTCGTTCATAGAGGGCCGTTCATCTTGATCTACGGCCTCCGCCCCGACCGTAATCGCCGCCTCTTTATTTACCAATACATTATCAATGGAATATTTATTTTAATGAACTTTAATGAACGAACTCTACACTCAATTCCCAATAGCAATCGATTTATTGTTCTAAGAGGCTATCGACTGTTGCCAGAATACGAGTACCAACTGCTAATTTGGCCGTCGAACGCTGGCTGGATCAGGAAAACCGCTTGGATCCTTACTTGGCCGATTCACTTGATATTCATGTGCACGATACCGGATTGCGAGAAGCCAAAGTTTAAAAACTGGTTCCCCATAACCTTCCTTATGTGCATCGTTTGGATCGGATCGCTGAGCTACGTCGTCGCCTGGATGATTACGATTATAGGTTATTCCATTTTTTGTCCATGTCCATCCGCCATACATCGTTCTATATAATTCCGAAGCTTGATGATTTAATGCGGATCGATCGGAAGTTATTCTTCTTCTTCTTCTTCTTCTTCTTCTTCTTCTTCTTCTTCTCTACGAACGATCGACTTTCAATATGAATTACAACGTTATTACATCCGAAAATCCAAAAACTTTCCTTGTCCCCTTGGACTAGCCGTTTAAAAAATTCTCGTAATTATACTTTGATGTAGTACGTAACGCGGAATTCTCTCGGGGCATGATTCCTTAAAAAGTTTAATTTCACGCGGATTTCTCGTCGAGTCTATTAAAGTTTTCACGGAATCCAACATGACTTAGGTTACGTTATTACATGCTCGTCGTGCGCCTCCTAAGTTTTCTTCGACTCAAACTCCCCCGCACCCTCTTTCATGTAAATCATATGGGATTCTGCTTCGAATGTTCATTATTGAAAGCATTAATCCCTCCTCCACTGAATAGACCTTATCGTAGATCTTTTACACTTTTTATTCCGACATCTTGTAGGAGACACGCTGAAGATACCGGACTCCGTCATGGGAATCACGTTCCTCGCAGCCGGAACGAGCGTGCCGGAAGCCGTTTCCAGTGTAATCGTTGCTAAACAGGGTGAGCACGAGGACTTTTTAATACTTGTATACGTGTGAGGTCAGGATGGACTCGGTATTAACGAGACTCGATCCGCAGGTCACGGCTCCATGGGCATCAGCAACTCCATCGGCTCCAACACCTTCGACATACTCCTCTGCCTAGGGCTGCCCTGGCTCATCAAGTCATCCTTCGCACCGACGCTCAAGGGCCAGCACTACATCAGCATAAACTCCGGGGGCTTGGAGTACAGCGCGATATCCTTGCTCTCGACGTTGCTCTTGCTCTACATTGCCTTCGCGGCGAATCGCTTCCAGCTCGACCGGAAGGTCGGTCGCGCCTGCCTCTGCATGTACGCTGTTTTCCTCATACTGGCCACCCTCATCGAGCTCAACGTCTTCTTCAGGGTGAATCTGCCGACCTGTCCGCGGTAGGCGAGCGCTCGTTACAATAAAAAATCCAAACAGGAGCCACCGAGACGAGGGCTCTCGGATATTTACGAGCCGAGACCGAGCCGACAACGCGCCTCCTACCCGGGACGCGGGATATCTATCACCCGCCCCTCCTCGACATCCGCCCCTCCATCCAACCTACCCCACAACCCAATTTCCAGAATAAGCATCAGCCCACCCTCCGACCCTTTCAATCCTTCTCTCCCTCCCACTACCCCTCCCTCTCTCTCTCTCTCTCTCTCTCTCTTTACAGCTCTATAAAGCAACGTACATTCGTCGAGCCGAGTTTTTTTACATTTCTTCTTAATTTTTTTTTTTTTTTTTTTTTATTATCTCGCCATTGCGACAAAAATGAAAAAGGAATGAAATTCGTCGTAATCTCGTGCGAGCATATCGAGCCCTGCAGAACAACCAAATCGTTCATGAGGATAACTTAACGCTCGGCGAGAACCATATACTTTTAACTTATGTCGTTCTGAATTTCAACAATAATTGTCATTACAACAACAACAACAACAACAACAACAACAACAACAAAAATAGTAACAACAATAGTAGCAGTAGCGATAGAAATGATAAATAATAACAACAACAACAATAATATTAATAATATTAATATTGATATTGATAATAATAATAATAATAATAATAATAATAATAAACAATAATGATAATAATAACAGCAACAATAACAATAACAATAATATTAATAATAACAATGATAACAACAGTAATAATAGCAGTAATAGCAATAACGATGATGGTAGCAATAGTACGAAATAACGTTAAATAGCAAATACAATTAGAGATGAATTAATTCCAGTATTGCCATTAACACTAAACACTCATACTTAACGTAATTTGTACAAGATTAAGTTAACAAAAACAGCCTTTTCCTTATTATTATATAGCACTTCATACGTACGAAGTATAATTTCTATTTAATTAGTAAACGAAAGCTCCCAAGACCCGATTAATTTGAACATTAGGCATATTCTTAATGTAAGTTTAGTAGGGCTATGCTGATTGTCGAAGCTCAAAACTTGTAAGCTCTTGATTCACAGTGCGGCATCGATCGTATTTATGACGCAAAGGAAATGGGAAGAGGAGTGCGGACCGATGATTGTTCATTATCCTGTTTGTACGCATGAGCGAACGAGAAAGTTAAGCAAAAAATTGTACGGCAATACGTCCATTAAGGCAAGAGCTTAAAAAAAAGAAGCAGGAATTCATAAATTTACGAGAAAGGTTATTTTATTAAGATAATTTCGAACGTAACGTTTACTCACTCAATAATAAAGGAAAGAAGACGCCGGAGTAATGCATCTATTCGCGTTACGTCCTAAAGAAAAATGTATTTTCAGGCTCCGACGATACACGCATAGAGGCGATAGGCCAATGGAAAATATTAAAAATTATCAATGATTCGATAAGGTATTTCAAGTACCAGTTATAAAATATTTATAAATATATACTAAATGTATATATATATCTATATATATATATATTTGTGCGTTGAACATGATTGATGAGCTAAGCAGAGCTAAGTAATTAATAATTGAATGGTCGTAATAGCGACAAACGTCAGAAATTACTTTAAAAATTATACTAAATATTATATTGCTTTTCCTTGTATTTTACTTTTCAAATAATTTATTTCCTGTCGATATTATATCACACAGTTTCAGACTGAAGCTCCTTCAAAGGATGTAATGAAGTGAAAAGCCTATTAAACGAAGAAAAAGAAAGAATTGTATACGATTGTTGATTAAAAAGTTAAGGAAAGTATTGAATTATAAATATAATACAAGTTAAGCTGAGGAGATCGTATATTTATTTTGGTTGAGATATTTGGTTGAGATTTATTTGTCTGCTGAAAATCTTCGACAGATCCGATCGATTTCCTCGCCAAGAATGATTTCTAAAGTAATCATTGGTTTTAACTTTTAGAGGTTTATTCGTTAACTGGTAAAGATGAACTTAGAGGATATGCATAATGTAAAATGTATCGATGATCTGATAAATCTTATTAATAACATACCTTGCGCTCAAATTTTATAAATGCATTGCAGGTACACATAAGTATATTAGTTTGCAAATAAAATCCATTAACTCGGTTACGTTAAGCCCATTAGTTTATAAATTTTATAAATGCCTTAGGTAATGATAATTGTCGTCGATCTTGTGCGTCATTTACTGATATTTCTTAACATCCGTCTTTATTTTCATAATGTCTAATAAAGTATATTGATCTTCTAGACTTTTCTTTTAAAACGTTAATGGAATAAAATAGTATTAAAATACATTAAAAAGAATGAAATTTGTAAATATGTAAAGCTTTTTCTTATATGAATAAACATTTATATGAATAAAAAACAAAAT
Source organism: Ceratosolen fusciceps (assembly GCA_018883505.1). Lineage (NCBI taxonomy): Eukaryota > Metazoa > Arthropoda > Insecta > Hymenoptera > Agaonidae > Ceratosolen > Ceratosolen fusciceps. The sequence continues at coordinate 8,688,497 of RCIC01000003.1, read as the reverse complement.
ATATACATATATATACATATACATATATATATATATATATATATATATATGTATGTACATATAATGTGTCGTAATGGATTTTATAATGTTATGATGTACAAAGTATGAGAAGCAATAGCTTTTGGACAAATTATCTTAATCGATCGCATCCACATTTTTAATACGACGATTACGAAGAAGCAGATTTATAAATAATTAAATGTGCAACAATGAGTATTTTTCCGAACTCACGAACTTTTGAAACATTATCATTGACGTCGTTTACGATTTTTTCAATCGACAAATTCTAAGCAAATTAGTGAGATTTCAATTTATTGACTGACAGCTTCACTCGTACATTATGATTATAAAAAATTTATTACCCAAGTTTTATTAACGTAGACAAAAAGAAAATTCTAGTGGATCCTATTGTTGTGAACGGAGCGTGTTCACGAATTCGTTTATTATTGTATTCCGGCTTTATACGATGACGTAACTTTAATATATTATTTATCATAATGCCTTTCGATACCATGGAAAAGAAGAATCTCACTAAGGCCCGTTTATTAGAATCGAATGTCGTGGCTTTAGAAATAAAACCGAAATGATTATCCAACTAAAGATCATCCGCCTTACGTATGTGTTTTAATTTTGTTAAAGAAAATATAAGAAAACGAAATTATTACTAAATAAGAACGATGTATATGTCAGAAAGTATGTAAATTAATAAGAAATATACAATGAATTGAATTCGTGTGACATTATCATTGGCACAAGTGTGACACTTGTGGAATTAAATATTCACGCTCAGACAAATACTCCATGGATTCGCATTCGTACGAGACTGTGGCTTTTAAAACAAAAATGAGGAGAGGGGAGCTGTTTCGGGAGCCCGAGTCTCTGTAGCGGTTTTCCATCCCACTCCCGGAGGTGAGAAATCACGTGGCTGCGATCGGTATTTTATGTAAAAACCTTTGAATTATTTCTGATCCTCTGCAGCAATTTCGTATTTCCTTCGACTCGATGCTGAATTCTTCGTTTGAACGTAAGTTTCCGTTGAATATTTAACAAAACGTCTTAGATTCGTTATAAATTATATACGGATTTCGTGACCTTCGAGCCACAAGTTTACACATCTAACGGTCTAACGAATAATAGCGACTTTTATTATCATACTTACAATCATTTACAATTTATAATATATTGTTAGCATTTACAATTTGCGAATTTCTGTATTTAATGAATTATTTAAAGGCAAAGATAATTATTTTAAAATCTACTTTTTTAATTTTATGCTAATCATATTATTATTTTTTATCCTTAAATGTGTAGTAAGTAGTTTTTGTCCATATATTTATATTTATATATAAATATAACGCGACTGCCTACAAATGTAATGCTTACGTTATAAGAAGAAAAAGCTTTTTTCGAATAAATGTATTTCATAACCGAAAAAAAATTAATTACAATTTACGACTCAGTAATTGTGAAAACATTTTTCTCATGCTTTGTTAAATTTGTATAACAATATCATCTTTATTTATTACGTATCCTGAGAGATCGATTTAAAATACTCATTAACCGTAAAACTCTGCATTTTAATCGGAATTAATATTTCTGCATCAATAGACAAGTTTTTAAAGAATAGGACGTGAAAGGTATAAAAGCAATAGGATTAAAATACATTCTCTTTTTTTGAAAGAAATAATTATTTAGCGAAATTTGCATTTGAATCGTAGCTGAATTAATGAAATTTGAACAAATGTACTTGATTTCAAACGATCGCTAGTATCTTACTAATTATCTTTTAAATAATGAACGTTTAATACAAAATTTGCGTGAATTTTCAAAATGAGTCTAATTTTAAAATTGTAAAGTACTTTACGCTTCAATTCAATTAAATAATTTTACCATTTTCGAATAGAAAGGATATTTATTAAAAATTTGTATTTACAAAAGCTTAATAGATTGGCTTGGGAGTTGTCTGTGTAAGAAGGACAGCTTCACGTACGCGTAATATTGATCATGCATGCATGGTGTATTATTATATAAATTATCGTTACCTTTCAATAGACTTCATTGTATTAAATATCTAATGGGAATAAGTTGTCCATATATAATATTCAATTCATCAAGGCTGAAACATCTACTGCAATACATTAGCACATTTCTTTAAATCCAGCCTTTTATTTCCATGATTTTGCTCTTTGAAATCCCATGCATCTTTCTCCCTGCTCAATTTGCGCATGTATCGTATGAAATTGATACCCTTGCGTTCCGTGTTCCGGCGCTAGTTTCTCACAACTCGAGTCGTGTGAGTAACAACAGGATATTCGCTTGATGAAACCCTAGACACGAGCTTTTGCTGCACCTCCGCCCCCCCCCGTCGCCGTCATTCCAAAGACAATGGCTATCACTATTTTTTACACGATAGATTTGTAAATATATTTCTGACCGTGTCCCACTTTCCTTTTAGCTTTTCCTCTGATTTTCATTCCTATATCGTATTATGAAAGACGAAAGCTCGGTCGTGGATTCTTATTCGTTACTCGCCAAACGGATAAGAGAGCGAGGCATAATGTCAAGGTAATTATAATAATTTCCCAATAACTGAGGCGCTACGATCGAGGCATAACTTATCTAAAGATAACCAAGCAATAGCTTGTAAATTTTCCGTAATCAGGTGAATATTACAATTTTCGCGGCGTTGACGTTCATTTAAGGACACGAGCATTCCATTCCATTTTGTAATATTCCAATACTTCATTGATTTTAATGCTAAAAGAGGCACTTTGTTTAATAATTTATTTAAAAATTCTATCATTTCCTTCGAAAGCGCATCGAATTTTCAAAAATAAAACATCCAAATAAGATCACCGAGTCCGCACTGTTTTATAAGAATAACGTTTTTAAGAAAATTTCTGTACGAATGAAGCTTAAAGAGTATTTTTGCCCATCCCAGTGATCGTGGGTTATATCATCCGGAAAATATATTTTTTATTTCCGGAATGTGAGATGTGGCGAAGCGTAGCTGCTCGCTCACGTGATATACCTAGACGTTCTTAGTATGCGTATTTAGAATACGCAATCTCCAAAGGGATCATTAATTAAAACTTCTTCTTCTTCTTCTTCTTCTTCTTTTTCTTATTCTACATCAAAGGTCTATGATCGATTAAAGAGTATTGAGAAATACATAATTACCGGAGCATTTTTTAAAGTTTTCGATTCTTTGGGGGAGGAAAGTATGCCATTAACTCGGATGGATGCGCATGGGGGTGCGAGTGCAGCCTGGAACTTAAGAAACTTATGGTGATGAAAGTTCATGAGGTACTGATACATCAGCTTATGAGTATTATTTTTAAAGAGCCGGCCGTAAAAATAGTTTTATTACAATGCGGTAACTTTCAACTGTTATACAAATGTTTATACATTTCACTGGACGGCACAACTTTCCAAAGATTATATAAATAAAAGACTTTAAACTATCGTATTCTTCGCTCCTCGCTCCCTGCACATTCATTCTTTCAAAATTATACTAATTTTTAATGGATGGTAATTTATTACTCTTAAAAAAATGTAATATACGAAGTACCGCCACTAGTCATTTTTTTTCTTCTTTCTTTATTCTCATTAAGCCCTTTCCCAATGGTAATTGTAAAAATGTAAAATTATACCTCCGCCCTTATTTTATATATTTTAATAAAACAAAAACAAAAAAAACTTTAACGCTTAAAGGGTAATTTTTTTATAACTAAGAACTTTTACTACCAGATATAACTTTCTCTATCATTTCTGTATTTTCCAACATTTTAATTTAAATAAAAAAAAAAAGGATCAGGTTATATATTTTTTTTTTTTGAAAAAGAAGAAGAAGGCGCACGAAAAATATTGACTTTCGCGTGAATAAATCATCATTCTTTAAAATCGCTTAATAAATTTTACAAACTGATTAATGTATATAATTTTTCAGTGTGTAGTTATTTATGTGCTTATGCAGAAACACGAGCCAAGCATCTTCAATTGTATTTATACTTCAATGGATTAATACTGCAGTATTAAAAAAAACAACAAAAAAAAAAGAATAATTTTAGAAAATAAATCTTTTTTAGCCCAATTTATTATCATTCAATGCATTTCGTTACATTTGTTTATAATATTACGATTCTTCCATTTTTTCAAAATTTGGGTGTTTTTTTAGGTGTATTATTAGGTTTGTAGGTCGATTCCTTCCTATTGGTAGGGCCTTTGCCAAAATAATTAGCGAATGCTACAACATACTACTATTACTGCTACTGCTACTACTACTACTACTACTACTACTGCGACTACTACTGCTACTACTACTACTACTACTGCGACTACTGCTGCTACTACTACTACTACTACTACTACTACTACTGTTAATAATAACCATATTGATGATAGTACATATAATAAGATGAACGATTATTTCATTAAGCCACTATTTCATTAGGATTTAATAAAATCGTACGAATTTCGGAGGCAATGAAAAATTTAATAACTACGATAAAAAATATTTGCCATTAATTCGTACGATTATTTCAGGCAGGGTTTTTAATTTTGAAAGTGAATAAATAATTTTTACACTGCTGAAAGCTTTTATTAATGATATTAAGAATTTCGTTGGTATCCAGAGCTGTTAATGCCATTTATGTTAAATTTATAATTCTAAATGCCTCAAGCCTTTCACTTAAAAATCTTATACGATACGAGCTGGACTATTCCCACTTTTACACAAGGTAACCGAATAACGCCAGCCTCGATTATAAATTATTAAATATTTATTTACTAGATTTCTATGTTAGTATCCGTTGAGAGAATAAATTAAGTTAAAATCTTCGCTTCGAATTGTGACGGTAAAACAACGTTTGGAACCTGTACATTTAATACTTTAATAACATTCGCATTTAAGCACATTTTTATGGTTTTATAATATTTTACTATAAAACGCTGCTCAGACGTATAAAGGAAGTTTTTATTAACTTTTAATTTAGAAAAGATGTTAAATAACAAAAGTTTAGCTTCGAGCTTGAACAACAGCTTAGTTGTACATTAACTTCAAATTATTAATATTAATGTAATTCTATTTGTTCCGCATCCCTATGGTTATTAAATTTTAATGTCATTTTATCTAGAATTATAATTATTTTGTAAAAATAAAACAAAAGAAAAGAGAAAGGAAAAGAAAAAATAATTGGAAAAACTGCAGGGAGAGCAGAAAATGCTCGTCAAACACACCGCGATTAGATTAAAAGTAATTTTATTATTTATTTTCTTATTCTCTTTCTTCGAATGCGCTATAAATATTTTATAAATGAAAAAGTTCTATTCGTAATACACAAATGTAATTCAGCAATATATTTATAGCCGTAGATCAATACTGCATTTAACTCAGTAGATAGATGCGTTTAAGCGACTTACTCAACGATTCCTTATTGATATTTACTTAAAATTAAATTCTAATTGCGTTTAATGACGCCTTCGGTATAATAAAAAAGGTTTGTAATAGTTAAATTTTAGAATTTGAAAGATCCAAGGAAAATGTATTTACGGTTTATTGGTTGAATAAATTTTTCCTCAAGTATGAGCTGAAGAAGTATGAATAGAATCGATACAAGAATTCATTTAAGCATTACACCGCGTTAAAATTATACGACCAGTCGGTCAATTATAAAAATCCGCTTACGTTTTAACTAAAAATACACGCCTTTACATAAGAAGCCTTAGCCACGAGGAGTTTTTATAAAAAAACGCGACGTATAAATATTTAAAGCCTACAGTGAATAATTGTTTTACTACTTTAAGGAGATTCGAATCGCGTAACGAAAATTAGCTTTAGCTTTTCTATAGGTATTTTTGTAAGGCAGTAGTAGGAAGGCAGCGCCGAAAAGTATAATGCAGATACCTAAGAATGCGGTAAGGTTTATCGTTGGTTAATCATGGATAAGGCAGAGGGGCGAGGGGAAGGGCAACGCCTGTAGCGGAAGCGACGCGTACGCGTCTTTTTACGTTCGGGAGGACGTTTTGCGAGCGAGAAGGGGATCGAGACAATTTGAGTTTGGCAGAGGAAGCGAAGAGGCCGGTCGCGCATACGAAACAGTTAGTGAGAAAATAAAGTTGGAGTGGGGAGTGTAAGGAAGAGTGGCTCGGGATCTGCAAAAGTGCGCGGGGTGTCTCGCGAGCGAGACTGGCCGTACCACATCTCGCGAAATATATGGCAAAGAGTGAAAAAGTCTGTTATACATAGATGTCGGTGGTCGAAGGGGGTGGAGGAGACGGCGCACACGTATACTGATTCACATGTGTAGGTGGCGAGGGAGCGAAGGGAGCATTGGTAGTGAAAAGAGAGAGAGAGAGAGAGAGAGAGAGAGAGAGAGAGAGGGAGATAGAGAGGTTTGACCGAACGTCAGAGCGTAGAGATCTGCAATGCGGCGTTGCCGACGAGTCCGAGGGGCTGTTGGCTCCTCGTTCTCACCCTCTCTCTCTCTCTCTCTCTCTGCTCTCACAGCTTCGGGCTTCTTTTATTTTTCGAAATTTTTTTCCCTTCCTTATTTCAACGGATTTAAAAGGAAATTAACCGTCTAGGCAATGGTTTCCCAATTTAGAAAAGGTTCTTTCCTCATCCGAGCAGTGACAAAATTAAAAGCTGATTTCAATTTACTATAATTTTCTTATTATTTTCACTTTGTACTTACAGTACTTAAAGTATTTATAGTATTTACAGTACTCATGATTATATATAACACGTATACCACATAAACCACAGGTACACATCTGTCGTTAAGGAAATTAAGGTTTTTGTCATTTGGGACTTTTGGAAATAACTGCGTTAGTGATATTTTTGCCTCGAAAGCGAGTACATTCTACGTCGGAAAGTCACTGATTATCAAACATCACGAATGCCTTTTACAAAATGATACGGGAAAAAATCAATAAATAATGAAACCGGCTTCATCAGAATCATCATGGCTTTGCACTGTACAGCCTCCTCGACTTAGAGATATAAAAAAAAAAAAAAAAAACTCTTTCCTTTTGAGCATTTTCACCTGTACTTTTTTGATAATCCCAAATTTATTACTCCAGAGTCAGTGATTTTGTAAAAGCTCTAGAGATATATAAAAAAAAAAAAAAAGAAAAAAATTAACTCTCTTTACAAAGGGAATATAAATGAAAGATATAAAATAAAGCAAAAAATTGATTACATTATTTTTCAAAGAGTCTTTATTTTAATTATTCGAGGAATTAATAAGTACTTTAATGCAATATAAATGGCGATGGATATATGCGTTGAGTTGTATTTGCATTATAAGGGGAAATCAAAAGATGGGATGTGCAATTTACATTTTATAAAATTACATGCATAAATTCAATAAAGTGTACAATGTCGCTAAATGTGGAGAGGGCGTAGTGCAAAATTGTATCGAGATAGAAACAATCGGGGCATGGGGGTATGAATGCACGAGGAAATGCACGAGGAAATGCACGAGGAAATGCACGAGGAAATGCACGAGGAAACGGGCGAGGAAATGCACGAGGAGATGCCAAGGAAATTCAATGAAGAGGGCGAATAATCATTGTAAACAAAATTTGCCTCGCATTTTAATTAGTTGTTCTTGCTGAGGGACAGGAGTGGAGCGGGGGGGAGGGGGGTGGCGGTGGTAGAGAGCGAGGGCTGTCCGACCTAGATTTCCGCCACGGTACAACGTACGTTCTTGTTTCGGGGAGACAATCCCGGGGAGGATAGGCGTCGTCCTCTCCGTCTTTCCGTGGAGACTCGTCGAGAGTCGTCGAGTAAAAGCTCCCAGCTGAGAGCCCGGTATCGCGTGGAAAATCCGGACACCGTCGCGCGACCTGGTCCACTGCCGTAGCGGTGGCAGGGTCGGTGGCGGCGGCGGCGGCGGCGGCAGCGGAGGGTGAGGGGTCGCCGAAGGGTCGCACCAGCACTGCAGCCGGTAGGAACGCGACGAGGGCAACGATGCCGCGGTACTGTCAGCTGGGGATGCCTGCGAGGAGGGAAGGGCGGCGGGGACGGGGGACGGGACGGAAGGCTGTCAGGCTGCCGGGCGAGGGGTGGGGGAGGAGTGCACGCAGGGAGAATTCGAACGCGAGAGCTCCGTCGGCTCCGCGGCTCGTGCGCAAGCATGCATTTAAATCGCATTGAGGAGTAAAGGAGCTTGGCGCTATTCTTCCGAGCCCCCCCCCCTCCCCGCCTCCGGCGATCCCGATCTTTTCATCCTCCGAGAGCCGGTGGAGTTGTACTTTGTCGCGCTCCCATCGACCTCGGAGTCGGGAAATATTTTCAAACTCTAAGGACGCTATTGGCAATGTCGATCGCTCAAAGCCTGAAAGGATCTAACGTCACGGAAGAGCCTCCCCCTCACTTTATGAAAGGCTAATTTTAGTGAGCTCGCGTGCTTAAATAGATTCCTGACGTACGGCCGATCATACGACGAAGGTAAATATTTTTTTTAGCTCCGAGCCGACGAGTGGTCGGTTTATAAAAATAATTCCTCCAAATACTCGGTAAGTTTTTCTGAAATTGTATTCAAAGCTCAAAGTGGCCGAATTGCCGAATTGCACAAGCTCTCCCTGACCTTCTAATCGAATAACATGTCCTCCTATTCGTGCCTCTTAATCGGATCAATTTTTTCATTACCCCTGTTCCAAGGAAAAATCCATCAAGCTCTCGATCCATTAAGCCAAAAGGAATCTTATTTAATTACCAATTTATACTTAACCTTAAAGGAGTATATTTCACCACGACAGCATTCTTTGCTAAATAATAATTAATTATATACGGTGTATAAAGCCTTTGAAACAATTGCCTCATCGTTTCCTCAATTCTTAATAACCTTACGTTAAAAAAAAAAAAGAAACCAATTAAATGCTTAATAAATCGAGGAACAAGCCGTCGGGTGCTTAAACTCATGTAAATTCTATTAAAGCGATAAGCCCATACTATTACTCGATTTTTGTTCGTAAAACGGTTAATAACAAAGTTCGAGTATCACGAAATGCGAATATTGTTTGAACATTATTATTTTCATACAGAGAGTAAATGTATCTCGTTATGAAATTCCACCTCCCTTTCGTTATCGGGTATCATTAGTTCATCTGTTTCATTGATGAATATTAAAAGCACCGACGCTTCCCTATAATCATTACACGGCAACAAATTATTATTATTCTAATTATTCGTTCGTTAATACGACTTTCATTCTACTTAATAAATAAATTGGGAATCAGTCCTTTGGATAAAAAAGGACAGTTGGAAGGAATTATTGACTTTCCGTTTGTACCGGAGGTGGTTAGGATCAGTAGGCGTTCGTTCACTGTCCGATATAAGTTCTGGCAGTTGTCAGGCTCGTTTGCATAGTTTCGAGGGTTATTCCGAAGTCTCAGTTATTCCCTTTATTAATAATCCTTATTAATTGGTTTTGTGAAATCCTTATTAATTGGCGTTCGTTGTTCCCGAGCCTCGTCGAGCCTACGCCACGCTACGCCACGCTACGCTACTTATTGGCGTAAAACATTTTCCTTCGGGTATTCCGATGCGGAAAAAATCAATGGCGGTACTCTCGGTATTCCTCCCCCTCCCCCCACTGCAAACCCGGTAAATCCGGCAATCACGTTAAAACGTCGAAATTTCGATTATTTTTTCCTTTAAAGAAGCAAAGCACTTTCCAGATAATTTCGTTACAGGATTATTAATCAAAGGCATCTATCGATAAAAGATAATAAAGCATAATATCGTGAATATTAATCGGGTAGGATAGAGCGTTGCCAAAAAGTACCGCGCACTCCTACGTATTGTCAGTCTGATTTGCAGTCTTGACTCTGGAGCTTGTCGAATAAGAGGATTAAATATCCCAAGAACATGCCGAATACGCCGAATATGCCTGTTGGGATCATCGAGGAGACATTGAAGGGAAAATATTTTTAGGTGTCGGTGTTTAGGGCGGGAGGGGCCGCGGAAGCCTCCTCCCTTGAATGTATTGTAAATACGATTGGTCGTCTGAATTACTGCGCGCCCCTCGCTTATTAGATGAATCGAAACGTTTATTAGAAAGATTGTAAAAAAACCGATCGATAAGAGTACATTTCCGAAAGGGGGCTTTCCCCGATCCACGTGCCCACGGGAAAGTCAATTTGCAGCTTTAATTTTACATTTTGCGTGCGCGTCCTAACGAAAGTACTAACGAAAGTACTAACGAAAGTACATTATAAATGCTACCCTTACGCTTATTGCGCTTCTTTTTCTTTTTTTTTTTTTTTTTTTCTTATCTTTTCATTGTTTCAGCAGCGAGGCATAAGGATCGGCTAGTCAATGATGAGAATCAACTCGACATTAATAATGCGGATAAATTCAGTAGAAAGCTCGGGTGCATTGAGCTTGATTCGACGCCTCGGAAAGTTCTTGTTTACGTAATCGGCTAGTAAATTAGAGGATGGATCGGGGACGACGGAATTCATCTTCGTCACGCGGTGGCACTCGAGCGCTTGGCTAAATGACAGTTTTTAATAATTGAAAGGATCGATGGATTGCTTGGGAGACGAAGAAACTGACACCGATCACTGCACGAAACTTTGTTTCCTCGATCTTGGTAGCGGACGTGCCCGTGCCACGTGTTCCTACACGCTGACGAGCTCGAGCAGCTGTCATTGTTTGTAAATCCTTGAGCAGCGGTCGCTGGGATAAATTTCCTTCCCGGAGGTCGTTGGGGCGGGGGCTGAGCGAATGATACATTGGGAGCGGCGGTGCGGTCGAGCCGTCGGTATCCACGCGCTCGGCTCATGTTCAAGCACCTCCGTCGTATGCGAGTTACGAAGCGTCAAAGCGGATGCCAAGAAAAGCCCTCGGTCAACGTACCCCCCGCCGGTGGGCAAGGTGGGGCAAGGTGGGGCAGGGAGGGCAGGGAGAGGAAGCGCGGGCCGAAGTAAGTCCGGCGCGGTGCGGTGCGGCGCGGTGATAAAAAATTTGCATTTCAAGTGCTCGTGAAGAATGAAGGAGGTCCCGCGGGTGGGTGGGTAGCTGTTGAGTCACCTAGGGGACGTGATGCTCGGGAGAGAAGGGATAAAGAAAGGGAGGAAAAGGGGTGGCGCTGGGAGGCGCGGAGGAGTGAAGTGGACCCAGCGAGTGCGGCGAGGCACTTTACGTGAGCCGGTGTACTGGTAAGGCTGTCGGGGTCGGGGTCGGGGTCGGGGTCGGGGGAGTGGATTGAGGAAAGTGCGAGTTGAAGGAGCGGCGGAGGCGCCGAGTCAAGAAGTCGAGGGAAAAGCGAAGGGACGGAAAATTAAGGTAAAGAGTCGTCTGCCCCGGGCATCCGCCGAGACTTAGGTAAACTCGTCCTCGGGGATGGCGAGTCTCGGCGAAGCCCTACCTTCAATGTACTGCTTTATACTTCGCTCGTTCCATAAATACACTGATTTCAATCGTCCGTATGCATAGTCATCCACAAGTAATGACGACCGTCAGAATTACGCGAGAATTTTTCTTCCCAACGTGGTAACCCCAAATAACCGTCCTTATTGTGCCTATGGATTATTATATTTACTACGGCAATACACAAGCTCGCGACTAGCCCCAATAAATCCTATCTATCGATCTAATTTTACGTCTCGCCGTAAAGTTATTAAAAATTTTAATTAAACCTTACGTCTGGCAAAAAACAAGCTTCAACGAGCTTAACTTGTCTGGTAGATTAAAAATATTGAAAATGAACGTAAAATTTTAAGCTTTGATTACATAATTACGATACGGGATTTCATTAATTAAAGCCCGTAATTAGTCGTTCGACTTTCTAATACAACGTCCACTGCCATTTTCACCTTAATCTTATTCGGCCATCCTACACCGCATTATTCAGCTTTCGATAAATATTTTCGTAAACAAATGATGATTCCCTTTATAAATTAATATCAATTCCATCCGAATGAAACTGCGAGATGGGTATAGTTTTTTTTTTCTTTTACCTTTTCTTTTTTTTTTTTTTTAATTAAAAATATGCGATCTCGAATCGTGTGCATTAATTAGCAAGCGATTGGCTTACAAAATCACGAATAGATGACAAAATTCTCTCTCTCTCTCTCTCTCTCTCTCTCTCTCTATTGACGCAACACGTAAGTCCGTGAAAAGCGTAAAGGGAGAGAAAATTAAGTATGAATCGATATATTTTAACGATAGCTAGAAACGATAGTTGGAATACTGTATGGGGGAAAAAAAAAGAAGAAGAAAATAAAAGAAAGGAAAGGAAAAAAAGCAAGTGATAGGGGGGCAAGAAGTAATACGTTATCAGCAAGCCGTTAGAGAATGGAATAAGGTATAAAATAAATTTTCATAATGTTTAAGATAAAGGCAAAGGTACGAGGAATAAACGGCAAAATTATAATATCTGCATGTATGCGGAATACAACAAATATACATACAAGTACGTTTAACTAGACGTAATCATAGGCGCACGGATACGCGTATGTTTATACGCGTAAAGAGAAGTTGACTCGCGGAGCGGGATGGTGATGCTGGGGGGAGGGGGATGGGGGTAAGAGGAGAAGGAGGAGGAGGAGGAGGAGGAGGAGGAGGAGAATGAGTATGAGGAGTCCCCGCGTATCTCTGTATAAATATTTTCATGAACCTGTGTGGATGCTGAGAGAAGAGCTATTCCGCGCAAACCGAATTCCGGCCTCGTAAAAACTTATAGAACCAGACCCCGATGTTAAATAAGTAAGCACCGTGAAAAAATATTATAGCGAGCGAGGAGAGGACGCGTAAGATGAGGATAGCTATTGGGGTAGTGCGGGAGGGGTTATTGGGGGGTAGAGGGAAGTGTCGAATAGAACTCGAGAGCGAGTCCGGAAAAGGAAAGGAGAGGTAATAGAGCATAAGGATAAAGAATATCGAAAGATGGAGAGAAAAGTATGGGAAGAGTAATGGAGAACGAGTGAGCAATCGTGTGCCTGTGTGCGCTATAGTGTGTAATGTGGTTGTGCGGCTAGGCTTGGCGGGGTGGGCTGGAACGGCGAAGGCAAGGTGAGCGGGGCAGTGCAGGCAGTCGATCCATGCGCCGGATGCGACGGACACGGACGGCGTCATGCGCCTTGCCGCAACCCTCCTCGCTCCTTTAGCCGCCGACCCACGCCCCCGAGCCCTCTGCCCCCTTCCATCTACCGGCGGTTCCATCGCGACCCGTGGTGGTGCACGCGATACGGTGCCGTTCCCCGTTGCGTGTGTATACAGGCTATAAGCGCACGCCAAACCTCCTCCTCCTCCTCCTCCTCCTACTCCTCCTCCTACACCTCCTACGCGATTCGCGCCCCCTCCCCAGCGCCAACCCCCACGCCACCCCCCAACCTCAACCTCAACCCCGAACGCCGAGGAGACCCTCGAGAGCCCCGCACTGCGCCCTGCCCTCATCAGTCCTCCCACCTCCCTCTCGGATATACGTCGTGCGCGTGGGTCACCCGCACTGTCCGCCGTTCTCTCCCTCTCTCTCTCTCTCTCTCTGTCTCTCACTCCGACTCGTTCTAGCTAAGGGGCTCGCGCGCGCGCACCCTACCTCGGCCCTCGCGCTCCCACCCACGGCTTCGATCCCAGCGGTGCTGGTACACCTTGTCTGCCGCGGTTGCGAGCGGTGCAGGAGCGCTCCCGTCCGTGTGCCCGGCCTCCCTCTGTGTGGGTCTCGGGGTGTACGCGCGTGGCCGTCGTCGAGCTTCTGCAGTCGAAACGCGCAGGGGCCGAGGGCTGAACGCGTGCCGTATCCCACCTCGCCGGAGCCCTCCGCCGTCGACTCGACGAACCCGCGATCGCGCCTCGACATTCCTGCCCCCCCCCCGTCGCCACCGACCCCGCGCGCCCCCCGACTCTCACCTCGGCCATTTATTTACGACTGCTCGCCCGAGTTACCTGGACAACCGGCTGCGGAGCTGCCGAGCCGCCCGCTACGTAGCCGAGCCCCGTAGACGTCGCACGCCAGTGAGGAGCCGAGCCGACGGCAAGGTCTCGAGGGTACAGAGCGACCTTGAGCCGATCCGCTCGATCGAAGCGATCGAAGGGATTAGACCGAGTCGGGCAAGTATGACTGGCGACGTACGAACGGCGGTGTCTGAAGCGTGGCTCCGAAAGCAGCTGACTCCTGGAGCACCGACGCGACTCACGAGAGTCCGTAGAAAGAGATCCTGACACAGTGGAGGAAGTGGTAGCTCGGAACCGTACCGAACGCAAGGCCTCTTGAGACGAGCGCGCGCGACAGAGGGATAGAGAAAGAGAAAGAGTGAGAGAGACGGGGCGAGAGACGGGGAGAGAGACGGGGAGAGCACTTATGCCTCTATCGTACCGCATGCCCTCTTCTCCCTCTCTGGTATGGAAGGCTTCTCCCCACCCTCGGAGAGTAGCACCTTGTTTCGCTAGGCTCGCGCGAGAATCGCTTTGGTTCGCTTCGATTCGTTTCGCTCGGTTCGCCCCGATTCAACTCGTTCTGACAGCCGATTACTACCCACGGGGGCGGGGTGGAGGGGTGTACTCGATCCGACCGACCGCGTGTCTCGATTACGAATATCGACGCCGAGGGGCCGAGGACTCCTGATTCCGTATCGCTAATTAATCTCCGAGTCCTCGAGTGCGCGTATAGTAGCTGCAGCAGCAGCAGCAGCAGTAACACTAGTAGTAGTAGTAGTAGTAGTAGTAGTAGTAGTAGTAGTAGTAGTAGTAGTAGTAGTAGTAGTAGTAGTAGAAGTAGTAAGAGTAACAGTAGTAAGAGTAGTAGTAGAATCAGCAGCGGTAGCGGTAGCGGTAGTAGCGGGCGGGAGGAGGGAGGGTGGGAGGGAGGGGCGGGGGTGAAGTTGTTTGGTGCCGAGGTCGTAAGACGAGGGAGAAAAAGGGCCGCCGTCACTACCGTCGCACTGCGGCCCGCCGCGCACTCCTCTTGGCAAATACATAAGCAGCTAGTGGGGGCGCTAAGTTCAGTAACTGTCCACGCGATCACGCGGGAATCCCCGTCAATCGTCACCGACGTCTTATACATCCCTCCTTCCTACCGCCCCCTCCCCCCGCCGGATCCGACCTTGCGCCTCCCTCCCTAACCCCGAACCCGTACCCTGTCCAACGGATACTATCCTGCTACTCGGCGCCGTGTCCCGCTGACGGGTATTCTACCCAAGACCTGGTGAATACACCAGCGCCAGGATATGGTCGATCGATATCCGATTAATATTCCGCCACCTTCCGCATTATTCTCCGGTCTAACGTTTCCGATTGACTCGCTGGCATTGAGGCGGCAAA
Source organism: Ceratosolen fusciceps (assembly GCA_018883505.1). NCBI lineage: Eukaryota > Metazoa > Arthropoda > Insecta > Hymenoptera > Agaonidae > Ceratosolen > Ceratosolen fusciceps. The sequence goes on along the minus strand of RCIC01000003.1, from coordinate 8,673,223 downwards.
TATTAAGGCCAATCGACCAGTGTCGCCGAGTGTCCGAACAAAGAGCGGCCTAAACGTGTCATCCTCGCCTCTCCGAGCCTCCCCGCCGCCCGGGCCCGCCACCTCGTCCCGGACGTGCATCCGAATCGAGGGACATTTAGCGCGCGGTCGACGTGCGAGAAGAGCGGGGCTGAGCACCGTGAGCGCCTCACCTCCCATAACAAAATACATTTGCCTTCCTTTGGTAATTGCTCCGATACAATTACCGGGCTAACTCCTCCGCGGGGGGAGTCTAGTCGATCGATCCCCGCCCAGCCGACGTGTCCGGATAGACATTTTTCCCCGATATTATTTATAGGGGCGCTCGAATGTTCTATTTTAGTTTATGGCATACGTGCGTACGTGGTCGATAATACAATCAAGTTCGGAGCTCTTCTCTCTCTCTCTCTCTCTCTCTCTCTCTCTCTATCTCTATCTCTTCCACGCGCCTACTTGCCGCACTTGAAATGCAGCGAGTCTTGCGGGAGGCTTCCGCGGGCCGAATTCCATCTCGATGACGTACGTGAAGGAAAGCGCGAGGCTCCTTGTCGAATGTAAAGTTTTTATCTCTCTCTCTCTGCCCCCTCCCCCGTCCCCGTCCCCGCCCCACCACGTCGTACTCTCCACGATTTCAAATCAGCTCAGTGACAAGTAGAAGAAAATAGTCGAAAACTTGTCGAAAATTCAACTCGGCTGCTATCGCTATTCCATCCGTATAAATGTCGAACAAACTTTGTCCTGCGCGATTTTGGAAATAAAATCTCTCTCTCTCTCTCTCTCTCTCTCACTCTCTCTCTCGCTCTCCGAGGCTTCATTGAGGTAGGTCCGGAAGCACGTTTCTTTCCGTAGTTCCGCTCATTCCCAGGCTCAGCGGAACATCGCCAACGAGCTGTAAAATTAAGAATCGGCGCAATTGCGCTTATTTACAAACGGCCGTCGTGGCATTTGCGTGGAAAACCATCGTCCAATGGACGCGCAGATGTTCGGTGCTCCGAGCTAAAAAATTCTCCTGTTTCATGAATACAAAGAGATTCAAAAGAGATTATACGTAAAAACTTTACGTGGTCAGAGAAGTATTCCGAGGGCAAATTTAAGACGAGGAGCGACTTGAAAATTCTAAGACATTATTGGGAATTTAACAGCTTCGGAAGATTTATAAACTCGGCCAATACGCGTGTTAATTGTTTTAGATTATTTGAATTCCATTCAATCGAAGTGAATCCCCATCGGTCGTGTGCGCGAAAGGTTTAAAGTGAGTTTCCAACTGAATTAGAAAACTCTGCACTGCAGGCTCACTTCAATTTCAAATCTACAGACATTCGAATTCACTGCCACTTTCGACTGTACAATTATTGTTTCATCGTATTGATGTAATATATCTGCACTCATCACCCAGCCCCGGATAATCCCTAGCCCCGGACACCACCATCACCGCCCTCCGACGAATATACGATGATGCAATGAATTTTATTTTCCTTAAGGTATTTCCCGAGGCGGAAAGTCTCATTGTGGTCGTCTCGTTGCCGTGTATTTCAGTCGGAAGAGATTTTTAAAGCAAAAGTTTATAAATTTTCGTTGAGTGCGAATAAAAGTGGTGAGAGCTCGGCATTGTTTGACTTTGGCGATCGCAAAAGTATTATTGACAGGCGGTTCCGCTCAGGTAGGTTAGGTTGGCCACTGACAGAGAGGGAGAGAGAGAGTGGGGGGAGGGAAAAACTTTTACAGCGATTCGTACGTACTTATTAAAGTTAAAATTAATTCCAATACTCGATTCATTTCCATGGCGAGCATGTAATGGACTCACGTGCACTAGACCCCACGTATATAAATCCGTGAGGGACGGGGGGTGGGGGGGGAGAGACAGTAAATCACGTTATTAATAAAAGTCCAGCGAAGGAGAACCCCCCATTATAGATAGATATTAAAACGGACATTAATTTCAAGTTCTCGCGTAAATTTATTACCGAATTTCAATAAAAAAAAAAAAAGGAGAAGGAATTCATAAGAGCGGGAGAGCTTAGGTGGCGAAGTTCGGCCCTAAGGACTCATCGAGCCTCGTCTCCGCTGCTTGCAGATGGCCCGGAGCGCACCGGGACGTAGGAGCTTCGTGCCGCCGAGGACCCCGAGCGCGGCCCGCTCGCCCTGAGCTCTGCCAGTGGTGCGCAGCCCACGGCGAAGCCTACAGTCGGTCGGGCCTTGGTGGGGCCAAGGTATGGCCGACCTGTTGGGGCTCGTCAGCCTCGGATAATCAAGGAGCAGTACAAGGAGGAGTAGAAGGAGGGGTAGGGCCGGCCGAGCCGGCCGTAGGATGTCGCGGTCCGGGGCGGCCGGCGACGAGGACGTTGAGGTCGAGCCGAGCGGAGGCAGGGGGCTCGGCCAGTGATAGCGCACAATGTCGCGCATAATGCTCTGCAGCGTTGGCCAGGCCTCGGGTAGCGACAACAACAACAACGCCGGGGCCCAGACAGGCGCACCGACCGCCCAGAGCAGCATCGACGAGGATGACTCGTACGCGCTGCCGACGATTTATCGGTGAGTTGCCCCCCTTGGCCTTCGGCTCCCCGGGATCCCCGAATATAATCCAAGGCCACGAGCTACCTGCGAGTGATTTATCGAGCCCGTGCCCCTGGCGAACTGCCGGCCCCTCCAACCCGTGCACCAGCCGCACACTTACGCCTCCGTGTACACCTCCGGGGGTCACGCAATCCACGCAGCCACGCATCGCGTACCTTAATTACCACGTAATTCCATGGCCGAACGGGCCGTTATTGGGATTATAATTAATTGACATTATCGGGACATTGGCTGACGGGTGGGTCGCTGACACTCGGTTGTTTCTTTATGGGGGGGGGGGGCGGGGGAGGATAGACAGTCGAGGCCCTCGTAATGACGCTACGTCCGGATGTTTATAAACAACGTGGATTATTTATTACCTATTGTTGAGAATTGTAATTCGATTCTGCACTCGCTAGCGAACGTGGGAAGAAAAATCATTTTAACCGCGAGGGTTCGCCTCGCTCGACTTCGATAAGCGCCTTCCCCTCTCGGACCTAAGCTATTTATCCGCATTCTGCTACGAGCGACACAATTACATTGCCGTAATGAAAAGAAAATAAAAAAAAAAAAAAAATAAATACATTGCCTGAGAGCTCTGAAGATCGTTGCTTATCCAAAATGGAGCGAAACTCCTTAGGCTCTAAAACGTATCCCGAACCCCTGTCCCTTTGGCTTCAGTAAATCTGCATTAAACCCCCTTACCTTTTCATCGTCCTTTGTACCTTACTTATGCTTTTACTAATCCGGTTATATTTATTAACAACGGAATGCCATGAAATATTATAATAATATTAGTTAATGCTAATACGTTTAAGAAGCTTCGGCTAGATGTTGGGCTTTATCGCCGGTATAAGTGTTCGGCCCCTTCATCAGCAGCTCCGGATACCCTGCTAATCGGGATTCCACTACCAAGGTTGAGAACATTTTTTTAAAACTTCCCTGGGATTTATTAAAACTAAAGGAAAACATAATAAAAACAAAAACAAATAGCGCAACAGTTTTTTGCTTAATACGAGATTGTAGGGGGAGCGCGAGAAAAGCCGGATTTTTTTTTCCCCTTCTTGTCGTTAATAATACTCTATTCAAAATTTAAGATTAAAAAAACAAAAAGGCAAGGTAATCATTTAGTCTTGAAAGGTATTTATAAAAGTTTTTTATATAATTAAAATTTTCTATCGTCCTTCGGACGAAGGATTGTTATATTAATAATACACGTCGCAAGTCGGGCGAGAAGATTCGGTTAAAAAAGAAATTACGTGGCCTTGAGTAATGGTGTAACGACTCCGTAAGTCATTTATTTATTTAAAAAAAAAAAAAAAAAAAAAACAGACGATGGGGAAGAAAAAAAATTCAGAGCTCGAGGCATAAGGGAAAAAAACATGGCCGAGCTCATTATTCTTGGGCTCGTATTACTATTCGCGCGTTAAATTAAGCTCCTTCAATTATCTTTTCATTATAAAGCCTATTTCCTTCATACATTTCTATTAGTGCATTACATCCGGAGATAATAGAGAAGTTCGAAAATATTTATTTTTATTATTTCGCGTCAGTGATCGTCCCGGGGCTACATGACGCGGACATTAAGTATTCCATTACCTACCGTTGATATCATTCTATATTTAAGGAAGACATGTTTCTTCTTTTCCTTTTTCTCCTTTTCTTTTTTTTTTTTTTTTTTTTTGGTTTGAAAATATCAATCTCGCCAAAAGTCGTAATTTCTGCTATTAAAGTGAGAACGACGGGCGGGGAGGGGGTGGGGAGAGTCGGGGGGGGGGCTCGATGAATAAATGTGCAATTAATTATATTACATTATAATTCGGAGCCCGTGTCGCGATCTCGTCGTTTAAATGCTGAAAAGGCCAACGAAATCCTCGAATCGACTATCATTACGCGGAATGTAAAATATTAATTAATTAATTAATTAATCGAAGCAAGCGTTTTTAGGCTTTTAAAAATCTTGTTAATCTCATTCGAGTCCGTAGAGAGAGAGAGAGAGAGAGAGAGAGAGAGAGAGAGAGAGAAATGTCGTTGGTAATTTATATCACTTAAAAACTCTTTTCGCCGTTGCGCCGGACAATTAAAAAGCTTAATATAGTATCGGAGGCGTCAATGTGCGGCATAAAGAGACGAGGGACCGGAGTTTACGTAGTCGAGCCTTTCGGAAGTCGCGGCTACCCCTTTTCACCCCAATAACCATCGGCCAAAGACTTATATACCGAGCAGGAAATGACCTCCGATCACTTGATGAGTAATTCGACGCGAAGTGGTTTATTCGTACCTGGGGAGGGTCTGGACATCGGGCCAGAGCCAGCCGAGGCCGTGAACCGCGCGGGGACGTTGTCGAGGGTGTTCCTGATGATTGAGGCCGGTGTCGCAGGTGCCGGGCGCCAATAGCGAGCCTCGACTGCATGGAGGAGTTCAACGGGGGCACGGACTCGAGCGGACACTTTGGCAGCACACCCGGGACGAAGGAGCACCTGCTGACCAACTGCTTGGTCAGCCACTCGCAGCGACTCCAGCACACCCCGTCGCCAGGTATTCGCTATCGCAACTTGGGCAAAAGCGGTCTACGTGTTTCCAATGTTGGATTAGGTACGCTTTACATGTCTTTTAACTCTAGTGCACTTTCTTATTATCTCCCCCCCCCCAACCATCCACCTTATCCCAATGCCGGACTACGGTCCGTTTTTGGCTTCAACCCCTGGATTCTTTCTACACTCGCCCTCGCCCTCGCTCTCCCTCCCGCCGCCGCCGCCGCCGCCGCCGCCGCCACCACCACCACCACCATCACCAGGACATTTATCGGCCGTGATTTATTTGAAAAGAAGGACCGAGTCGATAATTCCTGACTCGCTGGATTTCCTACGTCTTTCCACAAATAACGTTTCCTTACCGAAATCCTCCCTTTTTCCGTGGCACACGTGTGCGCGTGCCTGTGCTTGTGCGTGCTGGGCGTGGGTGCGCGGGTTCACTCGCACAATGGCTCGAGCTTATTTACTCCGCCGCGGATAATCGGCAGAAACCGTTAAATAATAATACCCGCCGGCCGACTCCTTGAACACCGGCAACGGCCATTATTATTTGTTCCGTTTATTCCGTCAATCGTCGCTCGTCGGGCGGAATCAGATTTCCCCTTTCGAGTCTGCCCCCTTAACGCCCGAGTCATGATAACCGAGTGTCTCCTGCGCCGGAATACTTCCCGGAATATATTCCGCTCGTTCGGCTCTTTCGTAAATGACGACCGTCTCCGTTCCTCCGCCATTGTATACAAAGTGACTGTTTAAATGATAAACATTTTAATGCATCGGTGTGCCCTGTGAAAGGGATAAAACCACGTCTCCCAGAGAAATAAGACATTCGTTATTTATTCCACCGTATAAAAAGGCATTATCCGCACATGGTTTTTATTAATAATTTTATTCGAGCTCTCGTCATAGAGCGAACCCTTCTAAAGCCCTTTTTTATTAGACAGACAGACAGAGAAGATTTTTTTCGACACTATACTCGAACGTATTCTAAATAAATAAATCGACGATTATTCTTATAAAAAAATTCGTCAGATACGGATATTATTTTATCCATAAGAGCACTACTCCCCTTTTCTTCGTTTTCCCCCATAATTATTTAAGTGTAGCGCAAATAGTTTGAATCATAATGGTAAAACCTTTCGATAAAGAGGCCGTATTTACGTAAATAAAAAGAGTACTCGAATATTTGAGTTTACGTGAGAGAGCTGATGCTGGAGAGTACAGAGTTTCATAAGTAAATGCTCGAATAAATGTTTAAAGAAAAAAATAGGGATATTATTTTTTGTTTTTTGGTTCAAATGTTCAAACTTTGTTGAATAAAAGAACTTTTTACGAAATACTTGTAAACGTATTTGATCATTATAATACTTGGCTTTTGACGCACACCGATACGCTTCGCTCCTCTGTGACGTTGAAAAATCAAACGCTTCGACATAATCCAACTTGAAAGTCCGCATTTTTCATTACGAGAACTTTATTGAGAGGCGATTACGAGATAGGAGAAGCAGAATCAGATTCAGAAGCAGAAGCAGAAGCAGAAGCAGAAGAAGAGGCAGAAAAAAACGAACGCTTCCTTCAGCTTCCCCCATTTTAAGTAATATTCTTTCTTTTTTTAGGTAACGCAGTTAAGCTTCGCCAAGCAATATTCAAATAAATACCTTTAACCGCTCGAACGTATTAACGTTACGCCCACACCCACGTGTGCTTCCTTTCAATTTATCTGTTTCGCGATTAAATAGAATGCAGAACAATTACCTTCCTTTTAAATTATTTTCAAGCATATTGATTATTTAACTGTATAATTTACAACGAAAGCTTTTAGCGTGAATATTCATATTCATTCCGGGTTTGAAAGAAAAAAAAAAAGAGAAAAAAATTTTTTTTTTTCTTTTTAACCCACGGCTCTAACACTTTTCCTTTTTTTTTCTCTCTCTCTCTTTTTATAAACATAATTGGTTCGTCGTATAGAATGCCTTTTTCGGTCGATCAACTTTCAATAGAACAAGTACTTATGGAAAATTACTTTTTGTCGGACCTTGTTTTTAAAGAATTTTTAAAGCGTTTTTTAGTAAATCGTCATTCGAATGACGATTACGCATTTGAAATTAATTTGAAATTTAATTTTCTATTCGTATCGATTATATTACTTATCAAGAGCCATTCGAAGTTCTATGAGTACATTTATCCAATTATTTTATTCAAATTATATTTGGCGACACTGAAAAATTGAATTCCATTAGCATTTCAAACAACGCGGGAAATCGTGTAAATTTGAAAATTATCCATCAATTAGCTTTACTTGATATAAATCAATTCTAAGACGAGGAATTTCAAATGCGTAAATTACTTTGAAAACATTCTTTAACTCACTCTAACGGACAAAAACTTTTTTATTATTACATTCTATTCTCGATTCCATTTGCTCCATACTGCATTATAAAATGCCCCTTTATAAACGCCTAATTAATACCTATTTAACCATATATTTATAATATTCCTTAACCTAGGTATACGTTTCGTGAAAAGGTGTGCGTTTTCACTCTTACCGAATTCACGTATGAGCCGAATATATATATATATATCATAAATGATCTAAATGATTCCGTAAAAAATAATTATTATATTATATAGTAGTAAAAACTTTGCGCCATAGCTTGTGAAACAATTTGCCTCCATAGTAAGTATCCTAAATATTTTCTGGCCTTTAAAGCCTTTAAAGTAGTTTAAAGTACCTTTAAGCTCGGACTAAAAAATTTAACTTTGTTCGAAGAAAAATATTTAGAATCGTCGTCTTCTTAGTCAGGACTGGAGACGAGACTTAGCCGTAGATGGAGGAATAATCAAATTTCGAGCAGAGAAAAGAATTAAAAGGAATCATTGGGAATATATTCCGATAATAGAGAAAAACTGTAGCCCGTATATTCACATGGGTTTTTATGGGTATTATTTATATACGTTTCGTCGAAGAAAAGCAAGAGGAGGAATGAAAATTAAGGGACGGCCACGATGGCATATTATTCTCCGGGAGCTCTGAATATATAAATCAGCTCGCGAGCTCTTTTTATTATTAACTTTAGCGCTTCTTGAGGCTAACGATAATTGTAACCCTTATCTTCCCCGGCGCATACCAAATAACCTGGTTTGAGCTTTGGCCGTTTCATTTTTCTCTCTCTCTCTCTCTCTTTTTTTTTTTTCGTTGCATGGATTTGCTCCCGGGATTGCGGATCCCGGGTCCCGCAGGGTCCTCATCCCCGTCGTCGTCGTCGTCGCCTACGACTTCACCGCATAAAAGAGCGATTCATTTTTATTCCGCCAGCTCATTCCGCGATATCCCCCATTCCTCCCCCCCCCCAACCAACGCTCAGCACGCGAGAGATTCAAATCGTACGGGGGTGGCGGTGGCCGCGGAGGGGTGGGGCGGGGATTGGCAAATGGTAAGGCCGACCGAACGGCCATAGTCTTCGTCTTATACGAGCCCGAGCGCGCTCCAGCGGTATCGGAGGAAATTGGCCTGAAAAAGAGAGAAGGAGTGGGGGCGCGATTCCCGTTCGACAATGTCGGCGTCACTACTTAGCTGGGAATGGTAATACCATCCCCTCCTGCCCTTGTATTATCGCTTCGTGAGTAAAGATTAACCGCCGAGGGACCGAATCGCTTCTTCCCGTGCTTCATAATGTGCAAAGAGAAGCGTTTTCCTTATTGCGGTACCCTGTTTTTTCCTTGTCGCCTCGCGGCTCTTCCTCCCGTCTCCCCCTACCCCCTCCCCCTCACCGCCTTATTCGCCCCGTACTTTTATACTCCGATGGTCGAGGGCTCCTTTTATGAGCCACAACAAAGCTTCCGATAGCGTTGAATGGACAATTTACTCGACAAGGAGGAAAGCTCGAATCCGCTTTCAATGCACAAATTATTACTCCCACGCACGCACGCACGAGTACGCGCGCGCGCGCGCGCGCTCACCCATACGTACACGTCCGCTTAACTATTTCTTACGAGGCAATCGGAGAGCGGCGAGGTATTCGGAGCATTAAAAATATAAATTTAATATAGCTTAATACGCTATTTCAGCCGGTGAGAAAGTATATGGGATCCGCCTCCTACCACCCCCCCCCACCCACGCACTCACCGGCATATTTCACGCGAGATATTAAAAAGTTTTCAGTCCAAATCCGAGAGCCGAAGATGCCACTAGTTAAAACATAAAATTTTTACATGCACATCGTCACCAATGGCCCCAATAATCCTTTGCTTCATAAGCCCCCAAGATTTACAGCCTCAAGAATCTTGTATATTAAATACCTCCATGCAGGCTTTTTATTAATGCGATGCATCATCTTGTTGCGTAGAAAAACAAAAATAATAAATATTCGGATTTATAAAGACGAGGCCAATGATACATACATACATACATACATACATACGTACATACATACATACATACATACGTACGTACGTACATATATATTCATGTAGGGATGCTATCCGCGGTAGACGTTCGAGCAACTATGAGGCGACAAAAAAAAGAAAAAAAAAACGCACAAGCACGGACACACGCCCAGATGTATACTGTATATACATACAGTATATTTAGTTTCACTTTTATCTACGTGAGCTGTACTCGGCTTCTTTATACCTTACTCACAATAGCGTAATGAGCATGTAAATGAAACCGTAGATTTATAATTTATAAGAAAAAGACGTTGATGGGTATAGAAAATCTAATGCTTTTCAGCTCTCTGTCACTTAAATATGTAATTATTCCGAATCTGTGGGGCAATCGATATACGATAAATGGCCAAAATGGTAATTTCTGCGCGCAAGGCATTTTACGAGAACGTCGGGCGATTTTACGTTTTCATAAAATGCTCTTTACCCGTTCTGCTATTATTTCTTTTAATTACTACTTAAATATCCTTTATGTCTTTATGAATGGAAAAACGCGGCTTCGGCGGAGATGAAATCCCGAGCTCGCGTTCCTTATATAATAAAAAAATAAAACGCAATAAACACAAAGACGAAGTTTAAGCGTAAATTAATATTTACATTGTAATGTAAATGTTAATTAATAATATTAAATTGATAAGGTGACCGAGAGACGAACGGATGCGTTGATGCGGTTGACGAATTGGCCTTCTATCTGGACGCGTAGCATTTAGACGCGTTTTAAAGGATCGATTGATAAATGGCAATGAGGGAAGCTTCCTTGCAAGGGAACGAACGGGGAAGTCGGGATATTAATTTGGCTAGTTGGCAGTCAGTTGATCTGAAAGGTGGCCCCCTCCAGGCGTCGGGCTATTTATTTACGAAGCAAAGGGTCTCGCGTGCCGTGGAAGAATCTGGAAGGTCCCTCGATCGCTTGGACATTCGGTTGGAAAATATAGCTTCCACTCGATAAATCGGGCAAAATGTGGCCGGATAAGTCGTAGGACGGGGATGGGCGAGGGCCCCGCCGTCATTGGCCCCGGTACTATTCTCTGCGTTGCGGTTCCCAGGAACGTGGATGACCTTCGGGGGTGCGAGCGGCTCCGACAGCGAGGAGAACGCCGAGGCCGTGGTGTCGCTGGCCTACGAGAGCGGCATCAACGTCTTCGACCTGAGCGAGGCGCACAGCGGACCCAAGGCCGAGATCCAGCTCGGGCGCATACTGCAAAAACGCAACTGGAATCGCACCAGCTACGTCGTCACCACGAAAATCTACTGGAATTCCAAGTGAGTCTGTTGGCGGGATCGGGGGTCGGCGCGGGGGCGGTAGGCTTTTTACAAGCCAAGCAGGAGATAAGCCCCGGAGATGAGACGAATCGCTGGCTGCGGGCATCCCCTGTACTTTTTCCTTTCTTATCTTTCTTATCTATTTTTAACCGGACAGAGAGTCAGAGCCTCGAGGTAATGCGCGACTCCTGGACCTTGCGCAAGAAGCGCATCGAGCTCTAATCAATAATGTTATCCGACAACCCTCGTAATTATACAAAACGCCTAAGTGCCCGGGCTTTCTAATTCACATTGGCACTTTACAAACAGCCGTTCCATTACATTAGGGCAGCGAATGCTCCCGTTGCCGAGGATCCGTTGCAATTTCAAATTTACGGGCCACTGGTTTTTATTTCAAATAGACCGTCCCTCGCGATTTGCACACTTTTTGTTTTTGTTTTTTGCACTCGATACACTCGTTCGCGAAGCTTTAGCCAACCAACCCCGCGTCGTGTCCTGTTAAACGAAAGGGTGGGCCGAAACGGCCTCTGGGCTTATCACAATTATTAGTTGAACAAACACGATATTATTGAGTTAACGTATACCAATAAAGGGCGGGACACGGATAGATACTTGCTGACGCTCTACGACTAAACTAAAATTTACAATCTCTCATTATCCTTCCTCGGATACGTTCCTTTCCTTCCCCCCTGCCCCACCGCCCCGCCTCTCCCCATTACCACGACCCTCAAAATCATACGAGGTCTTACAATCCTTTTGCAGTTATTCGTACAGTGTTTTTATAACGTCGTAAATTAATTATGCTGGATACTGGAAATCGTTGAATTTCCACGAGTAACGATGGGTAGTCAGTCGTGCGTTTCAGAAAACACGAAATAACCACGCAGAGACAAAGTACTGACTGACGACGCGCGATAACGAATTTATATAAATTTTATGTTATCCATAGCGTTGTGAAGTATTTGTTAATAAAAGTTCAAGCGGGCCGGCTGTCGTCGATCACAATCACGACCTACATTAGCTACTGAGAGCGCGTGTCCGAACGCCTAACGAGTATATATGCGTATGTGTGTATATATAGAAAAAATCTAGTCGGATAGTGCATCAAGGGTGTGATTTCGGTGAAATTTTTACAAATGTCTAAGCTCGCAATTAAATGATAAAGGGGACAGCGATGAGGAATGGGGGATGGGGGTTATTGGGGTTGGGGTGGGTGGGGGGGGGAGTGAGCGAAGCCGGAGTACGGAACAAAATAAGAAGGCCAAGCGGGGGAGTAATGATCTTTGAAGAGGTTTAAGTCGCGCTCGAAGGAAGACGTTTGATTAAATTCACGGATGATAGGACAGTCGCACGGAAATCCTTATATCGAGGGGCCGAATTAAATTCGCGGACGAGTTTGGATTATTTTGTTTCGAATGGGATGAGGCGTGGCGGGACGAGGGAGAGGGTTTGAACGTCGGAACTCGAAAGCGTGGAAAATTCTTTAAAGAAGAACAAGAAGAAGAAGAAGAGATCCTGTTGAGCGATATTGGGATTCTTTGTGGACTATTTCTTCGGTATAAGAGTCTTTGACTTTGGGAGACAGAGAGAGAGAGAGAGAGAGAGAGAGAGAGAGAGAGAGAGAGAGGGAGAGGCAGTCGGCAAGCAAAGTTACCTCTCGTACCGATCGGACAGACCTGTTGTTTTGACAAGTAAACAAAGTCCTTTGAGGATGAGGGTGGGGGGGGGAGGGCACATTAATCATAAGCGCGTAGCCGTTGACAGTCGATGAAGTCGTCGGTGATTAATTAGTCCGTCAGCTTCCTTAATCAATTACTAGCTCGCGAATCCGCTTGTGAGCGGTGATTTTTAAAGCTGGCCAGCCTGGCCAGGTACGATTAACGTGTGACAGGTGACATTTATTTATTAAAGATCGGAGGCGAGAGGACTTTCGAGGAAGTACATAATCGAGACGGTGCAGGCGTCGCTGGCCAGACTTCAACTGTCCTACATCGACATCGTTATGATCCACAAAGTCGATTCGACCTGCCCCATGGAAGGTCCGTATACCTAATAATTGACAAACACTGTGCATTTAGCCGCGTGGGGAGCCACTAGCGCCCGACTCCTTAATGATTTTCGCGTAAATAAAGTGATTAAAGTAAATTTATTACGAAACCGGGAATGATCGATGCCCCTTTCGGGTTCATTTGCATTTCAATTGCATTCATTCATGGCTCGGCTGCGCGGCTAGACGGAGTTTGTTCGTCCCGGACTCCTTCGCCGAGGAGTATAATTCGCCGAGGTACGAAGGCCACCGCCTCGATGTCTTCCTTTTTTTTTTTTTTTTTTTTTTTTTTTATTTTTATCGTAGAAATCGTTCGGGCGATGAATTATGTGATAAGCAAGGGATGGGCCATGTACTGGGGAACTTCAAGATGGTCGCCCGTCGAAATAATGGAAGCCTACTCCAACTGCCGGCAATTCAATTGCGTCACGCCGATCGTCGAGCAAGCGGAATATCATCTCTTCTACAGGGATAAGCCCGAACTTTACATGCCGGAGCTCTACAATAAAATTGGTAAGGCTCACTCGTGAAATTACTGCTGTATTACATTATTGGCTCACTTATATTTATCGTCCAACCCCCTCTCCCTCCTTGTCCCACTCTTCTTTTACGGCCACCTACGAATAAGAAATTTATTGCTAATGCTCCTTCCCCCCCGCTCGCCCCTTTTATTTTATCCTTATCATCTTTATTTTCGGGTCTAACCTTCACGTTTCCGCGGACGGCTTTTTTAGAATCAGTTTTCTCTTTCTTTCTTCTTCTTCTTCTTCTTCTTCTTCTTCTTCTTCTTGTTCTTCTACTTTTATTAGTGCCTTAGGTTCTACAATAAAAGCAGTACTCTCGAGAGCATAGGACGAATCAAGCTATTGAATTATTTCCGTTTTTCTGCCCCCCGTCGTGACATACTTCAAATAGATTTTTACATGATAGGCAAGATAAGTCACGTTCGAAGAATTTCATTTACGATTCAAGACCCGCTCAATGTTATCTATTTAATTGCCCGTATTTTTTTCTTTTTTCTTTCTTCTATTCTTTCTCTTTTCATCTTTACTATCTTATAACGTTTATTCTTCTTCATTAATTGGATTTATTAATTGGAACGCTTGACTTTGCGGTTAAATAAGTATTTCTAAACGACTGGCCGCAGTGACTATTTACTATTTTTCACTATTTTTCACTATTTTTCACTATTTTTCACTATTTTTCAAATAACTCTAATTAATCGAAATTAACTAATTCCGATTCGATTACGAACTTCCAAAGGTCGTTAACTTAATTAGTTCAGTACATTCAACAATAAATCGCGATTCTAGCTCTTGCTATTATCTATTATGTCCTCGATGTATTTTAAACTTATAGATAATACAAATGTGAGCGGTGGACTTTCATTGTCAAGGCATAATGACTTTCGGATACTTGCAGCGCGTTATGAATTGAAACATAGAAATGCTTCTTCCCTTCCTCGTGAAGTGAAATAGCTAAACTTCCCGCAATGGAATACATACTCTACTGGTTTTATTTTTTTTTCTTTTTATTTATTTTTTTTCTTTATTAAATTTTCTATTCAATATTATGAATCTTGTTGCACAAACATTGATCGACGTCTCAGAATCGTCTCAGAATTCCAATCAATTGTACAACTTTTGAGTTTGTTTAGCTGTAATTACTTTACGAATATCAATAAGGAAAGGAAAGGTCGGCACCTGCATTCTATCTATTGCTCGATTCCATTTAAGTTTTATGTATTCATCTACAATAGAATTCCATATTTATTTCTTATTACTTTTATTTATATATATATACGGCACACGTCAATGAATAATGTTGAAAAATTATCTCACAGAGAATAATAAGCTCATTATAAAATTTTATATTAACAAAATATAGATATCCGTTGGTTCTTATACCGATACGTAGTATTTAGTACAGATATACTTGATATTTTGTGGATATATATATACACTTTTTTTTAATATTACTTGAATTTAATGATCCCCAATTAGCTGAATAATAAAATCCAAATTACGTATTCTACGTAACAAATAGATGTAAAAAATGTATTATTTCGTAAAAGAGGGCGCACAAGTTTTGGATTAGAATTTTATGTTTGCGTATGTAAATGTAATCGCGTAATTGGGCTTACAATAGAAAAGAATATTATAAAACGACGTAGGGCCAGTTTTGAATGTTCATGGTGTAGACGCGATTCGTTGTAACGAAGCAAAACATAAAGTTTCACAAAGAATACGGGCCTCGAAAATAATTGTCGATAATTTGTCATACCTTATGGCTCAGTAATGTTTAAAAATCCGTGCCGCGGCGATAGGGGCGAGGGGACGATCCGAAGAAACGACCAGGTATTGGGGAGCGAGCAATGAAAGAAAAGCAGTGTAAGATAAACGATAATTATTGAGTGGGGACATTGAGTAGGGAAATTGAGTAGGTAATAATGGGGGATTTGAGTCATTTGACACGATTTGAGTCTCACAACAAGTTTGATGTATTGTCAACAGGCGTTGGCTTGATGTGCTGGTCGGGCATGTCGATCGGCATGATATCGACTCGGGGTGACGAGGGCGCCATGTCGATCCTCTCGAGATCGAGGTCTTCCTACAGGGTAAGTCGGCCGAGCGTCCTTCGAAACGCTCGTATGCATTGTAAAGGCTTGCCCCGCGTAGATGCGCTCCAGGTCCGCGGCAGACCTGATCCCTTGCTACCGAAATAGCAAAAGCCCAATGATAAAGACAAGGGAGGCAAAACGGATAAGTAGAGAACTCGGTGCTTAAGCTCTCGCTCAAGTAGATGTTTAATTAAAATGCATTTTACCCTCTTGGCAGCCCAAGGAATTTTATTAATTTTCTTTTTAGAATAAGTCCTTCAGTTGGGCGGAAGAAGAGTCTCGGTCTTTATGTAAAGAGGTTTGTCGAATCCCGTTATCCCTTTGATTTGCCCTTCTATAGCGATATACGCGCGCATCGAATTTACGAAAAGTATCGTATAATAATAAGCTGCTTTCAATTGCACTGGCCGCTCCAAGTTAATTGATAGCAGGAGGCATACCTCCAGCCTACCAACTAGCTCCCAATCATTATTAATAAAATACAGCAGCAGGGTACTATACAGCTTACGTACGCACCCGGGCGAGCGCACGCGCACCACAGCACGGGCGCGTCTATGTAAAGTGTAGATAAAGGTTTTTATAGCGATTGTAGTACGGGGTGGTAGCTCGAGCCGCGATCGAGCCGCGATCGAGCCGTGATCGAGCCGTGATCGAGCCGTCAATAATGCGATTAACGAATGATGGCTCGGCAGGAACAGTGGCGCAAGAGCTCCGTGGACTCTGAGGCGAGGAGGTACTCGGACAAGGTGCGCGACATTTGCGCCTTCGCCGAGAGGCTCGGCTGCACGTTCACCCAGCTGTCGATCGCCTGGTCCCTCAAGAACGAAAGTGTCCAGTGCCTTCTCCTCGGTGCTACCAACATCGAACAGTTGTGCGAAAGCCTCCAGAGCTTGCAGGTCAGCCCCTTTTTTTTTTATACCTACATTGTCTCTCTCTCTCTCTCCCCCCCCTCTCTCTCTCTCTGTCTCTTTCGCTTCTTTGTTCAGCGCGCATCTCTCGAACGCGGCAACGGGGAAACGTAACCGGTGCGGATGGCATCCGGTATTTCCCAAACGCTCCCTAGCCCTCCATCGACCCTCATTCCCGTGCACATTGAATATGCATATGCTTTATTTCCTTTCGGCTCACACATACCACTACAAGCGCCCCGCGTGTTGTAGCTTCGCGCCCGGTTTTATTCTATCCTTACTCGTTACTTGCCACAACCGCGGCGGCGTTACTCCCACCTATTTATGGAAAAACTTTGAAACCCGTAATAAGTTACTTGGCATTAATAAGTTACACGGGCGGAATTTTCTTAAACAGCAAGGAAATGCAACTTCTTGCCAACTTGTATGAAATATGAATCGAGGAACGAGTTGACAAAGTTTTTCTTCTTCTTCTTCTTTTACTTCAACTTTCTTTCTTTCTTTCTTTCTTTCTTTCTTCTCTCTCTCTTTCTGTCTATCTATCTATCTATCTATCTCTATCTCTATCTCTATTTCTATCTCTATCTCTATCTCTATCTCCATCTCTCTTTATTTCTCCCTTCATTCATTTTTATGTACCATTTAACTACTCGCGAGTTCGAGATTTTCAAATAGATTTTAAATTATTCATTCCGTAACAAGTTTCGTGAAATTATTAAGGCGCTCGATCAGAGCTCTTAAATTACATTCATCCAAGCTTCGAACTTGTCATTTTCATTAAATTTCATATCATAACACCCGATATGGCAAAGTCGCGCAACTATAGCCCAATAATCCGAACAATCGGATTGGCAGAAAAACCAAAGTCAGACTATTAAAAGCTCCTTCAAGTCCCCCCACCATACAGATAATAGCTCAACTCCTTTAAAACATTAAGTCGATGTCGATTAACGAAATCTCTGAGTACTTCGAGTCTTTTACAGATTTAGACAATTATAAAAGTCCGGTCTAAGAATAACCTGTTAAAAATAAATATTCTTACGTTATAATTCGATGCTTTGACAGGCGTATGGACATCTTAAAGAAAAAGTACCGAATTCTATGATTTTATTGTACGTTGTTTTTGTGTTGCTAAGAATGATTTTGAATTTTCAGTGGCAAAATGTTCAGCACCCAATTTCTTCAGTGTAATCTCCTTTTGTTTTCGAACAATTGAGATTGTTGCGCGGCCACGAATTCATCCACTCGCACTTAACTTCTTTTTTCAGTATAAGAAAGGCTCGGTATTTTCAGTAGCCACTGGGTTACACCTTATTTTTGTAAGAGTCACCGGTACTCTATGCGGGCGGACCGAATTTTTTGGATTTTTCTTATTATTATAACTTCCTTCCGTATCAAGGAATTCAATTTATCAGGATCATAACTGTGAAAGTATTCTCCTGAATTATAATTTTATACTTTTTACAAAATATACTCCGTATTATATACTCTCCGTCTTTGCTTTTCGTTCTTTTAAATTTCCTTTTCACATAAAACTTTTACACCACAGTATTTCACCACTTTTCGCATGGCTCTGAATGCTGGCTATGCTGAATAATTTTATTGTTTATGACATTTATTGATAATAAAATGATCCTTAAACCCTCCCTGTCCAGATCTATAAGCTAAAGAGATCTCAAATACTATCTACCTGTAATAAATATACATTCAAATGCATTTATGGAATATGAGAGAGAGAGAGAGGGGGGGGAGGTTTACTTTGAGGTTTAGATTGCATTTAAAATTTAGTGTCTTTATTTTTATTCATTTAAAATTTTTTTAAATATATCCTGTAACTTTTTCAAAATTTCTTTCAAAATATAATTTCAATACCTTAATAACGTAATTAACGTAATTTTTATTTCTCATCCTTAATTAATGTACTTGAAATTTATTAAGATTATTAAAAAAAATTTCTCTTTCTCTATAATATAAATTGTTTAATTGCATTCTTTTTGTTTAAATAAAATATTTCTCGCTTAATAAATACAAGTATTGTAAACTCTAACGTCTGATTGATTCATTTAACGAAAATTAAAATAAGTATTATGAACTTGAACGAATTCTATAAGCATAATAAATATTATAGAAGTTACAGAGCTTCATTTGTTATAAATGTTATCTTCTTACTTTAATAAAATACTAAATTTAATATAAGATCGAAGAAAAACATCATTTAATATTTACGTAAATTATATATTAGCATTGTATATTAATACATGCTAGTTTCAGTTATTGACTTCCTATTATGGATTTATCCTTAGAATTAAATATCGTATGATAAGTTGAGGGTAATTATTAGTTGATGTAAATTACCACAGTAATTTCATTATTTTTGTAAAAAGTACTAATAATACTGCGAGTGAACAGTCTATTTGAGAGAGGAATTTCGGCATCGATGGTGAACTCATTGCAATTGAGTGAAAATCTAAAATACAGTTTGAATTTAATTTTCAATTTGACAAATAAAACGAATAGGTAAATCCGTTTTATTGATCGTAATGTTGTATATACAATTACATTAGGATTTTCTATAATTACGTAGCTTTATGAGAGGGTATGAGAACATGGTAATTAACTTGTATATCTTTGCACGAGGTCTTAATTATTATACGAAAATTTCACTTGGTATTAATTAGTTAATTAAATCAAATAAAAGAAAAGGTATACGAGCCGACCAGATTTTTTAAAATAATATTTCAAACTACAAGTTCTGTATAATAATTTCAAAACTATATACAATGCTTTTTTCCCTCTTTTTTTTTTATTCTATTTTATTTATTGCCAATTATTGTTTTCAGTTTGAAAAGAGTTCCGTGACAAATATATATATATACATACACACAAGATATTTTAAAAATTTGTAATCGAGCTTTTCCTTGAAGGGTTTTAATTTTTAGAAAGTTTCATTTTTTTTGCTTTGAACACATTGTACTATACCAACAACTACGTAGATCTAATGAAAGTAAGACACTGCCTTAATATTGGTATTCGTGGCATTTTTTAATAACTACGATACGGAGTTATTTATAGATTAAACAATACACAGATTGCTTGTGTACTATGGATTATCGCTGATCAATCAAAGAAGTATTGCAATGTCCGTGATGAAATATTTTTCTCTATAATGCTTTTTTACAACCTGTTCTATAAATGTAAGTAACATTTGTGACCTTGTGTACTTGGAACTCATACGCAGTTATAGGATTGAGTTAACAATTTGCTTTCAATTACATTTAGTAATCACAATTACACTGCCAAATGCCGTATGCAATTCAAGCGAAATCCATAATTTATAAGATAAACCACGTTGGTGTGGTAAATATACGTGTGTAGGCAGCTTCACTCCCTCGAAACATCGAAGCCACTTGACTATAGTCTCAAACCTTATCTGTTTCATTAGCTTTAAGCTTATTCTTTTTTTTTTTTTTTTTTTAGTTATGCTAGTTGTACAGTGAAATTAGAAACTCCAAGTTAACGAAGCCAAAGCTTTTGATTTATAATTGTCATTTCATACCATTAAATCATCTAATATGTTTTCCTCCCGTATAATTTTTTGCCCATCCATTTCATTGTCAAGTTAAGTAAAAACTGCTCTCTCATATTCTTAATGTGATTCAGGTAATTGCAATGGATAATTGTAACGCGCGGGGCATACAATAACTGTACTTAATTAATACATACATATAATGAATTACTTGCAATGTACTACTACAATGCGATGTAAAATGGAAAATAATAGCAGCTGGGAAATTAGGTATAAAAACTTGACGAAGTAATAAAAAAAAAGTGTAATAATTCATACATATTTTTCGTGAAATTTAAGGAAGCTCGTAAACATTAAATGCCTCGCAGTTACACGAGTTGAGAATTTCAAATATAGAACGTGCAATCTGTCTATTAAATTATATTTAAGCATTATTAAGTATTGTTGCCTTTTCAATATTTTCGTAATAAATACAAGGAGGTGAGGAAAATGTTTAATAGCCTCGGCTTTAAACTGATTTTATTGATTAATTTATATAGACTAGGCAGTATTAATTGCACATGAAATATTAATGCAATTGATTGACATTAGCATTTAATGTCATTCCAGTAATAAAGCCTTTTATGCCCCGGTCCGGCTGAGTTATGTGCCCATAACAATGGAATATGCATGTCGTGTCACGTATTT
The DNA here is from genome assembly GCA_018883505.1 of Ceratosolen fusciceps. Taxonomy (NCBI): domain Eukaryota; kingdom Metazoa; phylum Arthropoda; class Insecta; order Hymenoptera; family Agaonidae; genus Ceratosolen; species Ceratosolen fusciceps. Next base: position 8,652,624 of record RCIC01000003.1, on the reverse strand, counting down.
ACCTTCCACTTCCATAGGAAACAAAGTTCACTGGTACTATGCGAATTGGAATTAGAGAAGTTGGAATCTTGTATGAGTTGGACTCGTCGGATAACTCAAACATACACTCGCCGGGTTTCATTGTGCGGGACACTTTTCCTAAGCGGATATCTCTTCTTAGTCATTCATTTTCGCGCGAGCTTAAATGTTACGTCTGCCGGACCCGCGAGTATTTATCGAGTACTCGGTACTGAAATTACCAAATGACCTTAAGAGCGGCGTCGAATATCGAGTGTCGCCCCCCCCCCCCATGATAATTAGAATGAATTACGTAAATTTGATACTAAAAACATTACTCGCAATTGAATTGAAATGGAAATTTCGGGAATAACAATAAGCCCGGAGCGCTTTGACATTTTATCTCATGCGGGTTAAAATAGCGAACAGGAGTATCTGTGAAATTGATGGGTAAACTTTCCCATGCATCTGATACTAATTGTAGGAAGGAGACGGTTTCCGGTCGGGTCCCGGATAAAGCTGAGAAGGCTCGTCTGACACAATGTCATTAAAATTTGGAACGAGACGAGCGAGGTTTGATTATCAATTATCACTTATTTAAGAGGATAGAGTACGAGAGAGAGAGAGAGAGAGAGAGAGAGAGAGAGAGAGAAATTAGCAGTATAATGAGAATAATAACGTTTTCTATCTGTCTCGTTGGAAAAAGCTGATCCCACGGCTGACGGTGGCGACGATGACCGAGATCGAGAGGATCCTGCTTAATAAGCCATGCAGACCGCCAATGGTATCCACCCTTCAGCTGAGATGACAATCGCTTTGCCCCCACGCGAGTCGTGGGGGCTCGATGGTCGGGAGCCCCAAGAGCGAGATGGCAGTCTACAGCGGGCAGCATCCGGAGCACCAGCACGAGCAGAGCAACAAGGACCAGACGCAAAAGGTCTCGTTCTGCGAGATACAATGATGAGTGGCGGGGAGATCGACTCCCGCTGATCCTGACGCCAATCCATCCTACTCGTCGACTCGCGACTTTACCGACCGAGCGCCTTCCCTCTCTCTTCGAATCGTCGCCCTGGCGATACTACGCGGGACCTCTCACATCCAGGGCTCCTCTTATCTTCATACACTGTCTTGTAAGGTGGCCGACGAGTGCGACCAGACCGACCAGTGCAGATACAATTTAACACAGGGTATACACAGGATATCCTCGTCCAGCCAGTGACTCTACCAAGATTTCGAAGTTTTTCCTTTCTTAATAGACCTCGTCCTCGGGATATTGAGATCGAATCGGGAGATAGAGGTGGTGCCCACCTTCGCTGCGAGGCAGTTGTCGTCCAGGGCTTTTAATTTATCTATATTCGGACGATTCGCTCCTTCCGATCGTCTATCGATGACATTAGAGCAAGCTTTGCGCGCATTAGAGCCACTCTTTTACCTTACCGTCTTCAGACATTCGCAGTTTTTTCGCAGGAGATTCGTAATTGCACGGGATAAAGTCATCCTAAGATTTTATAAATCACAAATTTAACTAATGCCGTTAGATACATATGATGTAATAATGATAATAATACTTTCCCGGACTTTTTCTTATAAACGATACTCTGTTCGATTAGCTCACAACGTCAACACAACATTTATTACATTAGTCCTTAAAATTTTTCATCAAATAGATTATTCGCTTACTTTCGGGCACATTATTGTTCACGTGACTTCCCCATGAATCGGGTAAACGTAATTCTCGAATGGGAAACGTAGCGTCGCGTTGAAACTTATTTAAGCTTCCTACGATATCGAGTAAAGAGACTTTGAAAATATTATATTTGCATTTCATGAGGAGTAAAATAGTCATAGGCGAATAAATACAATGCTTAAATTCATTGCTGAACAAGTCTTAACGCTCATTGCTTAGAAAATTTTATAAGAATTTTGAGAACAAAACGTTCCCCAATAGAAGAATAAATCAGTTTATACGTAGCAAGAATATAAAACTTTTGAATCAACATAAGCCATGCATTGAATAATATAAAAATAATAAATATTGTTTATTTGTTATTTGTTGATCGAAATAATTTTTTTTAAAAAAAAAAAACTAATTCAGTTGAAATGAACTCGTTAAGGTCGATGAACCAATAATCTTTTATTTGTACTAATTTTAATTATTCTAGTCATGAATTACATGTACATATGGATTTAATTGGTTCTCTTATGTATATTCAGAAGTAAAATAAGTTTTTATACGACTAATAAAAGAGCCACGTGATTGTGTTGATTAATTCAGTTTTTCTCAGGGAAAAAACTTGTACAGTTCAGTAAATAAAAGTAAAATAAAAGTATAGAGCAATATGATTATTATCTAAGATATTCAGACAAATCAGTCACGAATTTTTCCAATATCTACGAGAGAAATCAGGTTATAGAATACACATATTAATGTATAAAAGAAATATATCATTAGATTAATGAACCTTTCGATGCCAATGCTAAAATTACAAACTAAATTACAGAATAGTTTACGTTAAAACATGAAAATCCACCAATTGCTTTCCCAATGAAATTCCAATTTCTAATATTAAATAGCAAGGATAATTAGGACACGGACGCCGGCAGATGATAAAAAGCTTGCTCGAAAGCATTGTTAATAAATACGTTGCCGGATGATCTAATTGCAAGTAACGGCTTAACACGTGGTAGAAAAAACATGCGACTTTTTGGTGGCGCTCGTGACCCTCTCGATTCCCGAACGTCATCCATGCACAAAGTTCATTAGTTTTTTTTTTATTAATACTCTAGTTATTACGATTATTATTATATATTATTATGATTATAACGATTCGCGCGAGGATGCCCTATAAAAACAATAAGCAAATAAAAACGTTTCTAGCTGTATTATGTATAATAATAGATAGTGAAAAGCGATAGTGAACAAAAAAAAATATATTGATCGATCACTAATGAAAAATGACAAACGTGATAAAAGCTACTGAACTGTAAAAAAAAAAAAAAAAAAAAAAAAAGAAAAAAAATAACAGCCTCTCGTTATAATAACTGAAAATGCGTAACTGCGAAATTTATATGTAACGAATAAGGGACACAATTTTCAGAGATAACGAAGCGAGTGATTTCAATTTTAAATAAGAAAGAAAGGAAAACGCGTATAAAATCATTTGAAATTCAAAGAGTATATTGACAAGATCAATAAATTTACATATGAATACATTGTACCTTATAAAACATGTTATTCAGAAAAAAAAAAAAAAAAAAAAAACAGGAAACTATTCGAAATATAAAAAAAAAATATATATAAAAGAGAAAAAAAGATAAAATTACCATCGACCGGTGAAATTACTATTGCGTTTCACTCTTTGAAAGTATATATTGCAAAGCCGCAATGGTAATATTGCTAACAAGGAAAGACGATAATAAATAAATAAATAAATAAATAAATAAATAAAGAAAAATAAATTTCAATAACGCCAAATCAATAAAGATTATAGGAACTTGCTTTCAATGCTGCCTACGTGAAACGTAAAGTTCTGGAAGAACTTACGAACGCTAAGTATTATTAAGGAAAAATTTTGCAAGAGTAAGAAGATCTACTTGATACTTGATCATTATTTTGCTTTATCTTGAAGTTCTGCTTCTCTAACGATCGTTATCTAAAATGGCCTTAATGAAATCAAGAAAATTTTAACCTCTAATTCTTTAAAACTATTTTACAATTGTTTTAAATTATTTTTATTGCTTCCAATCGCATTTCCATAGCCTGGAAATTTGTTTATATATTATACGCATAAACGTATAGATATACATGATACTTAATCGGAATGAAATTAAAATTAAATACCAATAAATCTTTAAAATATCTGTAGCTTATCGATCGATTACTTACAATATTCAACAATAGAGTCCAGACCTTAGCTCGAACATTAACGTTTCTTACGTAGTTATCATAATATTGAAAAAGTTTATTTTTAGCAATACTTTATAAACGCAATTATAATAATAAAATTTATTGTAAGTGACATAAAATTGAGTATTTAGAATAAGGAACGGAGCATTAAAAAATCATTAAAACACATAATCTACTAATAATAATAGCATAGACAAAGACGAGAATTCTTCCCTTCTCTAGAGTAAATTAGACTAATACGTGTAGATGAAATTACGTCGCTGTCTTCGAAAATTAAACTAGTCCGATGACATTTCACTCATATCAGAAACTAATGTAGTTTTAAAATCATAGTGAAATATAGAGTTCAAAAAGAGAAAATCGAATGAAAAGTCATTTTTTTTTCTTCTAACTATATTACTTTTTTTAACTATAAATTCTATAAATTTTAGAGTCGAAATATATTTAGAAAGAAAAGTAGGGGAAAAAATATAAATAGATACTAACTACTGAATTATCTGACCTTTTGCATAAAAAGGGCCCAAAGCGATGGGAGAGCTTTGACGTAAATTTCGAATCCTAAATCAATTGCATCCGCCTATTAATTTGTAACAATACTCACGAGTACCTAGTTTTATTATTGTTTTTTTTTTTTTTTTTTTTTTACCCCATATTTATTCGAATGTAGATTTTAGTCTTGATTTATATAAAAATAAAGAAATTGTAAGGTTATGAAAGTCGTAGTGGATATAATAATTAAAAGTACGGCCTGTAAAAACACAATAAAAGATTACTGCTGTCATGATAAAGTCAAATAAAGCCAATGGTATTCTTTTGAAATTTCGTCGATTAAAGCGCTCCGTAAGTGGGGGGGGGGCGAGGAAAGCCATTCTCGGCGATTAAATTCTCGTCGTCGTGCATTATTTAAACAATTTTCTTCTTAACCCGGCAATTAGCAGGACGACAGCTTGAGTAATTGACACAAAGCATAGAAAAGTAATGTGGTTCAGTCGAGAGTCGCAATAAAATAAGCATGTGTAAGTGCGCAGCAGCAAGTCTATTATAATCTTTTTAAGGAAAAATAAAACGGATAGGAAAGAAAACAAAAAAAAAATTGTTACGAGTACGAAGAGGACTTTTTTCTCTGGTTATTAACTTTTGTATAGAGTAATGCCTAAGTAAAAAATGGCGACTGAATCGTTATATAAACTGCTTGCGATATCCGATCCTATTACAATAATATAGAAATAAGTTTTAAAGGTGAATTTTAAAAATACGATTTAGCAAGCCAGTAACGAACGATAAATATATAATTATTGCGCTCAAAAAATCTACCGTCTTTAAAGTAATCTTAATCGCCAGTGCATTATTTTTATTTTGATATATGAAAAACTTTAAAAGTGTATGTTGTAAGCTCGGAGGATTAAAGTGATATTGTAAAACTCTGTCCATGTAAATGAATTCATTCTAACCTTTCTGGGAAGGAAGACCTGAATAATTTATTCATCAGCAGCAAAAATTAATTACTAATCTACTTTATACGGGTAAATTATATCTTCGAAATATGATTTTGTCTTCTTGGGCCCGAATTCGCTGCAAATTCTTCTTGTTTTGTTTTATTTTTTTTTTTTTAATTTATTATAAAGTAAAATAATAAAAAACGGAACGTTTCTTTATTTAGAATCGGTAAGTATTTACCGATATTTGCCCGGAAAATCTTTATATCATGTCGAAAAATAATTTGTTTTCTAAGATTAAAATGAAATCGGATGGTCCGTCGTGATGCAATATATGTTGTATGCTGGTATTTTGTACAATGGTATAAGCTACGTTGATAAACGTTTAATAAAACATAATGACAGAGGCAACAGGATTCTACGCAGGTTCGTAGTACTTGATAATCTCGATTGCTGATGAGCTGTCAGCCTTATTAGATTTTTAAAGAAAAAAATCCTGCAATGTGGCGAAAAGTTTTGAAACGATTGGAACAATTATTTATTGACATTTGTTTGATGTTGGATCGTTTACCTCAAAGTTCATTCAATGGATCGAAATGCATAGGAGATCATTTGTGTATACGTAATGTCGCATTTTCTATAAAAAGAAGTTAATAGAGATAAAGTTAGAAGAAATATCGGGAGTAACATCGCCGATGAAATCTAGCTAATAATAAATAATGCGGACAGTTAAGTATCACTTATATACGATAATAGTTACGTAGTAAAAGTACGATAAAATTAAAAAGGAAAGAAAAATAGAAAACAATAAATATGCTTACAAAATATATGCCGAATGAATAATCAAATAATACGATATTGTAGATGTCGGGAGGTAATTACGTTAAATAATACAAATAAAGGTTAAGAATGAAGCCGCTAGTGACTAAACGCTAATTAATTGAGTTACTTCATTTCTGATAAAAAAAAAAATAAAAAGGAAAAGAAAACAATATATATATATACATATATATATACATCGAGCTATACGTATTCGGGCGTGTACGTGTATATGTGTTTAATAAGAAATGAAAGGAGATTATTATAAAGGAAAGTTTTTTTATGAATGTCATATTTGCAATTTGATAATACTTCTGATAAATTTCGATTCCTTGACGAGAAAAAAAAAAAAATTGAATATTTTCCACGTAAGCTGAGTTTCCGCCTTAGCCGCACGTCACCTATAGCACTACCGAAATCATAGATCCGAGAAGGCGTGGAAAAAAAAATCATCCGTAAGGGAGGTATTGCGGTGCTCCGTAGTCAGCCTCCCTCCGAAGGAATAAGGAAACAAAGCAGAAGAAAAAAAAAAGAAAGAGCAGTACTTAAATTACGACACACGCGCTCATTTAGGCCTGGCAGTATGAAATATTATTATTGTGCGTACGAGACATGGCGATCTCAAGTATGAATCATTCTTATCGCTGGCTTTAGTTATGCTCGTCGCAACGTTTTTTTACTTTACCAAGAGTTTAATATAATCAATATAATTAATCGTCCTCTTTTGAAATCGCTCGGATTACACTTGTACCTTTATGTACGGCGGTCATCATACTTTCTTTGTATTATTGTATTAATCGAAGCGAAGAGATCCAATTGAAAAAGTATATATCAGACGTTGACATTTGCCTTTAGAATCTTTCAGAATGAATGTTAAAATTTCTGTATAAAAAAATTGTTTTTTAATATACGTTTAAATTTAAATGATTGCGTAATTAATATTGCATTTCAAATTGTATTTAACGTTGTTTGTGGATATTGAAATTTGGCGAAAAAACGATTATGAATTCGATTATAGATTATAAGGGCTATATCTTTTATGGAAATATCGATGAAATCGTAGAGATACACGAACGCATAGAATTTTTAATTTCAATAATTGTAATACGAATGTATCGACGAAGCAACGACCCGGTTGAATTCGGCTTTTGTTAATTTGAAAGATTACAACTACGTTACCAAAGTAATCGTCTCGAGGGTACCGAGAAGAATTTTTTATGACTGCCATAAAGGCGAAAATTACTTTAAAAACAAAATAAGAAAAGTAAAAGAAAAAAAAGAAGGATGAGTCTGAGGATGAAAAATTAAGACGACGGATTATGCCAACTTAATGTTACATTCTTTATTTATATATTGTTGACATATTGTACACCCGAATAATAATTATTGATCCTTAATCGTAAAAGAGCGAATGAGTACATTTATTATAAAAGCGAAGAGAAAAATAAACTGTAGGAGATGGGGATTTATTAATAAAGAGCTCGAATTATGGAGTATTTGCTAAAATTTGCTACGTATATCGATATTAATTTATACGTATATATATATATATATATATATATATATATATAATGCTAATGTTTAAATATAAAATGAAACTGCGCTCTTGAGGATTTCATTATCAAAGTGAACTCGAACGAACATGAAAATACAAATGCCGATTGCCAAATGTAAACAAATGGATTTTAAACGACGACCTACATTATAATTACAACACTAACAACAACAACAAAAACAACAACAACAACAACAATAATTATTATTATTATTAACAATTTATAATTAATGATTAATTGATAATTAAGAATAATAATAATAATAATAACGATAATAATGATAATTGAATTTTGTGATCTGTTCGAAGCGCATTCTTCGAAATCGAATGAAATTGTTTTTACATAGTCGCAAGGAAGTATAAAAAGAAAATGGTAAAAAAAAAAAAAAAAAAAAAAAAAAGAAGAAAAAGAGAAAAAATATATAAATAACGCCTTTTTATTACCATTAAAAGCTTGGAAGGTCGTGAAGGAATTCTTAATAAGAAGTAAAAAGTGATAAATAAATAAATAAATAAATATAATGTATTGTTTACTCACACGTAAATGCGAGTCTTTTTTGGGGACCAAAGGATAATCGCAATATCTGGTTCCATAGGGATTTTACTCAGTAATAATAATAATGAACTACCATAATTATAGCGGCTGGTAAAAAATAAATACACACTGCATTAAATAAAATAAATTTATTAGTACGATAAAAAGTATTTGAAACCTCATTAATATTATTAGTATCGTAATGAGCATCCTTATCGTCATTATCTCTCAAGCATTCATTACCCTCATATCTAATAATTCATACTCAAACGGCTTGTTCTTCAATATACTAAAATAATCGTCTCATGTTTACAATATGTACATACTTTTAATTGAGTTTCACGCACACTTATCTACTTTAGCATTTAAATACAATATATGCTTTCGTCTTTCATGATTAATATTCTTACGTACCGTAATGCTACTATTACTATTATTACTATTATTATTGCTATTATTATTATTATTATTATTATTATTATTATTATTATTATTATTTTTGTTATTGTTATTGTTATTATTATTATTGTTATTGATTTATACTTATCCCTTAACGGAGTGGAATATACTCGGTGAAAAATATATCCTCAGCCGATCGCATTCTACATTAATTAAAAATTCATATAATAATATTTTCTATTTTGTAAGAGAGTCGGTAGATCATCCCGATCATTCAGGATTTCATAAAGTCCGATGTCCTTTTATTAACTTTAATACTATTGCACGACCTTAAAATGATGATTCGCCTATTCATCCGAATCATTATTAACGCATTACTACTGCTTTCCGTTTAAGTATATTATATTTCCTCGTTACATAATCGCCCCAGCATCATCGAAATTCTTTAATGAATTTAACAATTTCATCGTACTCTGACAATTATTGAAGAAATAAAATGGTTTCGCTCCAAGAACGCTCTTCGGAATACAATAAGAGATAGATAGCCGCTAATGTCACACTTTGAGGCAACATTACTAAGGTCAGATAAGGTACTGTAAAAAAGTATGTCGTAAAATTCGTTACCAATACTTTTTTCTTATATATATATACATATATATATTTATATATATATATACATATATATTGCGGCTTATCGCTCCAACTTTTTGTTGCTCGGCAGTTATGACTATTTTTTCATTATCAAAGCTATAAATAAATCTACACTTCTTATTCTATTCGCTATAATTTTAATAATATTAATAACAATAATTTTGCTAATATTTTCTAACGCAGAACGAAATATCGCATAACTGTATAATTGCTTCGTGTATCTCTACAACATCTTTTTTGAACATCTTTCAATACATCGGACATTCTAAATATCGTTATTTCATCCATTAGAAAGACCAGCATTTGCTTAAATTTCTTACTCGTAAATAATTACATTATTATTCATATATCTATATATACACACCATATATATGTAATTGTTTATCCGTGAAGGTTAAGTTTTCAATTGAAAGGAAAATGTCTGACTATGTAAAAGAATCGTAAAAGCGAGGACTGCCTTAATTATCAGTAAAATTTCTCATAGAGTTCGCTAATAATTTAAAAGTGCACGTTAACCTAAAGCTCTGTTAGTTAAATATATTTTATAAGCTGTTCAGTCGTAGAAATATATATCCTTAGGAAATAATATTCCTTGCAGCGAAAATATTTTCATGGATTACGAATGAATCGAAGGAATCTCATAAACTCCATACAACTTAAACTTAACTGTTAAGCGCATATAACAATAGGTCATGAATTCTTAATTAATTTCTAATTCCTACGAATCCGCGGAGAAAATCGTTGTTATTCTTTGTAAATTCATTATCCTTGAAAATATTATACCACACCCTTCGCTACGGTAATTCTCTCTCTCTCTCTCTCTCTCTCTCTCGTAATTCTTGGTCAGAATCTCGTTAAGTAGTGAACAAAGTATCGATCGGAGGATCGACGTTATTCGTCCGAGTCGGTAAGGTCGGGTGGGTGTCGGGTGGGTGAGCGAGAGGTTCGACGCGAGGGTGCGATCAGCACATGGGCGCATTGATGTAGAAAAAAACGTTGAGCTCCATCATGATGGCGACGACGAGGAAGAGCGAGTACATCATTAGGCAGACGATGCCGACCCGCTTGTTCAGGACGAAGTTGGAAAGGGCCGTGACGACGTAAAAGCCAATGACGCAAAGGATTATCGAGAGGTTGCTGTAGACGAGGGTGCCCGAAACGATGGAGACGTCTCTGCCGGTCATCAAGGACTTTATCGCCCACGGGAGACTCAAGCAGAGAAGGATGTCCAGGGTATTAGATCCCAAAATGTTGCTCATCGCCATGTCTCCGTGACCTGGCACACCAAACAAATCATTTCCTTTTAATCCATTTGAAATCAGCGACGTTCAAGTCATTTCATTCTCAACGCGTATATATAAACGAAAAAAAAAAAAAAAAAAAAAAAATAAAAAATAATAATAATAAATAAATAACAATATTATTAAACTCATTCTGTCTTTCCTCCGATTCACGGATTAATGTCATCGAATTTGGAGTTTTATCTGAGACGAAATTTTTAGGGAGATTAGGCGTATCCATTCGCTATCACGAAGCGCCGCCACGCAGAGACGGGGAATTAAGTTCTTAAGTCAAAAGCAAACGTATCGTAAAAATATTTACGACGTTCGCCAAAGAAATCGGCGCTATCTTTTTATTTACGAAATTTTTAGTATATTCTAAGCCCCGAGCGGCTCTACGGGCGGACTTTTACGTATTATTAAAAAATCCCGCTCGCGAGTTCGGCAGCGGTAACGAGATTCCAGAGTTCATTCTCTCATCAATGTAGAATAATAAGCCCAAGCTCGCGTACATCAAAAAATATTCAAATCGAGAACCCTTTATAAGCTTTTATGCGCGCTCGTTATTACTTTTTGGGGCCTGAAAAACTGTATTACGGCTTTCGGGCAAATTAACGTTTATCCCTATAAAGCATTCATTTACTATCAATATATGTATAACAAAATAGGTGTACATACATTCACGTTAGCCGACAAATACATTGTCGTCGGCAACACGAAGTGTCCAAATAATAATAACAAATTTCATATAAATGAAAATCCAAATACCAATAACCCGAATGTACTTGAGCCTATAAAAAGGTAAATAAAAAAAATTCCTCTAAATTACGTTCGAATACTACGATTGATTCGAACTGATAAATGTACATACATACAGTCTTGTATTGAAAGTGGATTATTTTTATCGATATTTTTGTTTTACGTAATAGATTCGTTGAATTTGAAAAATATAATTTCTGTTAGAACGTATAGAAATAACGATCGGGGTCGCAATGATTTACCCGGTTGAAAGTTAAATTTGAGCAAAATTTTTAAAAATCACCTAAAATCAAAGAACCATTGGTAATAAAGAATTATCGGTAGAAAAAGAAATAAGACCTGCTTAAAATATTCTATGCCCATTTGTAAATGTTGTTATTTGGCAATAATTATTGTTACATAAACGATTTCAATAAAATAGTTGTCAATGCAGGTGAAGACGAAGATGAATTTATTGATACGTGTTAAGTAAGCGTAGGAAACAAAGAATGTAAATATTTTTTCTTATCTAACTTTATTAGATTATTAGAATAATAATAAACTGCGTGTAAGCACTTACTTTACGAAGAAAGAAAGAGTCTAGCGATACACGATTCTTGCAATCGTTTCTAATATTTGAGGTGTTATTTAATGTTTAATGCTTTAAAAAATAATTAGGCCACAACAATTTACTTTGGACACGCGTTTAAAGTATTTTTACTTATTTATTTATTTTTTTTTTGTTTTTTTTGTTTATCATGTATTTGTCTCTTGTCCGCGAGCTCATTGGTTGCGCTGCAGCAGAATCCTAGAAATCCCGTAGATTCGCGACTGTTATTCGTGAAAGATACGAGAAGCTCATGGGGGTATGCGAAAAAAAGTCCTCGATTACATTCAAGAATACTAATTCCCAGAGGAAATGAGCGAATCTGGCCCATCGGCTGATATAAAACAAACGATATCGAATATTGATATCGAGGGTGAAAGCACGTGCGCGATATTTATCTCCGAGCGGCTTCTACGCAGAAGCCTAACCCGCGCAATTAATGAATAATGGCAGTAGTTGCACGTGCAGCGTCTATCTTAGAAAAGTAATCGAAATATTTATCGAATAGACGAGGGAGAATGTTATCGGGGAGCAGCGATACATTCGGTAATCTAATCGTTTACGAAGGGGGCAGAAGTCGTTTCGCGCACCAGGAGACGTCGACGGGAGTACTGAGGCGGCGGTCTAACTGAGGGGGAAGGGGGGGGAGGAAGGTACAACTCACCTTGTCGCGACAGTATGACTATCGATACCATTTCGGGTAAGTTGCCACCTGCTGATAAAAAGGTAATGCCCATCACGGAGTCGGGGATGCCAATCGTATCGCCGACGATCGTCGTCATCCACGAGACGAGATAAGACGCCACGGCTATCCATATGACGCACATTAGGAAGGTCAGAGGATACATTTTACGCAGACGCTTGTATCGGCTGTCCGGGATCGTGACGAAGAGTAGGAGCTTGAGTGGCCAGGTGAAGAGGAACCAGCACTTGGCCCAAAAGCCGCTGCCCACCGGCCACATGAATATCGTATCTAGCGTTGTCCCAACAAGTTTTCATTCTTATTCTTATTCGTAAAAGTCTTATCGACGATAAGACTCACTTGCACGTATGCGAATACGTTGTTGTTATTATTATTATTATTATTATTATTATAATAATTATAATTATAATTATTGTTATTATTATTACCTGGCTCCTTGTACACTTCGAAGGTCGGCGTGTTGGCCAGTCCGGACTCTTGCTTAATTTGCGCCTTTATCTTGTTCATGCTATTTCTGTACTCGGCGACGAGCTCCCCGTGGAAGTACGGCTTGTAGGTGCCGAAGGGCATCGTGTAGTTTTCGTGCTTTATCGCCTCTGTTCTCAAAAAGAAGATCGAAACAATTAAAGTCCCTTTGAATTTTTTTTTTTTTTTTTTTTTTTTTTTACTCTCAAATAAGCCGGACGAGCTTTGTGGCTTACCCGCTTTCGTGCTGACATTCTTCGCCTTCACCTGGATCGACGAGAACATGTTCCGGAAGATTCGCATGACGCTGTCGTTGACGAATAGGAGGGTGAAGTAGCTCGCGAACAGGAGAAGCAGAATCCCCGACTCGTACCACGTGATCAGCCCGTCCCACATGACGATTACCAAAACACCCACGGAGAACGAATAAATCACGCAGTCACGTGACAAAATGTACCACTGCAGCTGTATGCCCTGCGTTTAATTGGAGTTTCATTAATTCGCGAACCAAGTACATTTGTTTGCTCGCTCGTGCCCTCGCCGACTGAATTACATGTCAAATAGAACGCATTAGAAATTCTCATTATCTCTCGTAAGTAATCTCCGATTCGACCGAAGGCCGGAATTAAAGAAATCGAAACACCGTAACACATTCAACGTATACGTACGTGTACGCTATAAGCCTCATGCGGCAAAAAAGAAAAGGGGAAAAAAATTTATATAAGAAAATCCAACGTATTTATAAGGTGCGATTCATTTTAGTATATCGAGCATTTAAAGCACAGATTAGAACAATTGTCAAATAATTAAATTTTATGCCCCTGTAAGTGGCATATGCTCGGCTCGCTCGTTTCAAAGACAATGTATATTAAATAGGAAATAAACTTCATGAAAGGCGAGATAAGGAAAAATGCTACCATTCCAATTATCATAAGTGCAATGAGTTTAAAAAAGGTCGTAAATAAATGTACGACGCGGACTCGTCGCGATGCACTGCGAACAAAAGTTTATTATTCATTATTCTTCTCGATATGTTATTCCTTTAATTTTATTGTGTGCGTTATATTACTTCATCGGTATTAGCTACTTGAATATGAAATCCCTATACGCTCCTCTTGGTTCTCAGGCCTTGCAAACTCATTTCGATAAGAAAGAAATACTTTGTGCCAATTTTTCCTTCTTTAAAAGTAGTATTTGTTTATAACCGAGTTTATTGAAGGATTAGCTCGGTATTATGATAAAGGGGCTGACCGTTTCGTGAGAGGAATTATTGCAGAATAATTTAATTTAGGCTCGTGTGCTTCGGAATATGTATAATAAATAATGTCTCGTCGGAAGCTTAGGAATGAATTTTTGTTGTCTTGGGACGAGAATTAAGTGAACCACTGCCCGTAAATGGTTTTTAAGGGTCTCGTCTCACTCCATTAGAGTCGCCGTGACAGCAACGTAAAAGCGAATCTTATTTAATAATAATTAAACAAGGCGTCAATTAGTACGTTCTTGGACATTGTTTGCTTTATCGAGGCTGAGTCACTTTAGTTAAGGTACGCGTACACGCATTCTCTAAATTACCTAATAAGTCTTCGTATTTATTATTTGAATAAAGCTGAAGAAGAAGAAGAAGAAGAAGAAGAAGAAGCTTTGTTTGCTGGGAAACAAAGCTGAGCAATGCTTTTCACTTCCGCGCTCTATTTATGATCGTACAAATGATATAAAGCGCGATAAGTCCGTAATACGAGATTAATGGCATGTACCAACAGACTCAGACATAACAATAGGACACCAATAGGACCAATAATTAAGAGGAGCGCTTCAACGGGCTCAAGGTCAAGATTACCATGAGAGAGAGAGAGAGAGAGAGACGAACTCGAGCTTATTTCGATAAGAACGGGATTCCAGGGAGTAAAGCGCTATGTCGACGTCTTTACGTTGGGTTGGCATTAATTTTGGGTCGCGCTGCTGTACGGACGTGGGATACATGGGGCGGGGGAGGGCGGTGAAGAGAGTACGGGTGAAAAGAGACGAACCTTGGCCGCGAAGAGGGCACCGACCGCCGGGGTGGCGAAGGTGTTGAATACGGCACCGCCGACGACGGTGCCGACCCCGAGGTCGGACTCGGTCAGGAACGTCCCGACGACATTGACGAAGAGCTCCGGGAAGCAGCTCGCGGTCGCGAGGAAGGTCGCCCCCGCGACGTCCGCGCTGATCCTCAGGTCCGCGCAGATGCAGTCGAGGGACGGCAGGAGGTAGTCGTTGCATACGTAGGCTGTGAGGAGGAAGCTGTAGAGGCCGCAGAACACGTGGAAGAGGACGGCGCCTTGCTTCAGCTGCTCCTTAGTGAACAGATCCTCGGGGAAGTCTTCGATCGAGTGGGCCGAGCAGTTCTGGACGACCGGTGACGACGAGCTGTTGGTCGGCCACTCGACGTCGCTTTCGTTCTTCTTCGAGGATCTCCGTTCTAATACAGACGCAAGCCTTTTCATATCAATGCAATTCGAATGCATTAAGAGCGAACGGCCAACATCCGACATGCCCTTAACGAAAGTCTTAACAATCAACGAAGGTCTTTACCAAATATTTAATTAAACGACCAATGATAATTAATTCAGTGTTCATTCCGTGCATCAATAAAATCAAGAGCTTTCCATTTACACGTTAATAAAGTTTATTAGTCGTTGAAGTCGATAAGGGAGAAAAGGAAAGCTCGCACGTAAATAAATTATTATCAATTTGTCCACGTTAAACACAAAATCCTTTTATAATTAGGCGATTGAAACAAGCGATAAATCTTCACGATTATCCTATTATTATTATTATTATTATTATTATTACGTTAGTTTTTAAAGTAAATATAGACTCGAGTCTTGTATTCATTTAGAAAGTGATAAGCCTTTAAAATTAAATATCAATCGGATAATGATAAAACGAGTTCAAACATGTAATGTTCCAATTGATACTTGTGATAAATCAAATTGTTTAATAACACTACTTGTTAGACATTTAATTACTTATTACAAGTACGGTTTCATGAAAATTACTAAAGATAAATAAATATAATTATATTTTATAGACAAAATTTTTAGAAATTAACTATACGATGTAAATATATATATATATATATATTAAAACATTTATTAAAAAAAGAAAAATTTTACATCTACTTATATATAGAAGATTAACAGCACATTTAAAGGCTCGTACTACATGTCCAATAAATTCGGTTTTTATCATTCATTTTAATAATTAAAAATACAATGAAACTTTTTTTTTTGTCATTATATTGACATCAACATTAAACTTATATTCGTAAATGATTTTTTTTCTTTTATATATATATATATATAATACTGAGTTTTATATAAGATTTCACATCAATAAAACTGTTAGTTACTAAGAAGGTAAGAAAAAATCTTTGTGACTCTATCAATATGTCTATCAATAGAGAGTACATTGGAACATTAAAAAATAATAAATATCTTATACGTATGTGGTACTGTAGTTTTCCTTTCCATTTTTTTTTCTTTTGAAGATGCTGTATCGTGTTCACGACAATGAAATTTCAAACGAATTTTGAATTACGTTTCATACCTTTTATATTATGTAATGATATTAGATGCTATGACTCTATGAAAGCTTTTTAAGAAACGGGGAAAATGGTAATTTTCGATGGAATACAAAAAGATCATCATAATGTATATAATGTTTGTCTTTCGGCTTATTAGGACTCGTAAGAATATCGAATTCCTTGTCATTAACTAATCGTCTTTAAATTCTTGAGGAGTTGTCTTCTTTAAGGAACGCCGTACTTTGATTTACGTTCGGTATAATAATTACATACGCATTTGAATTCAGAATATATTTCTTAATTACAGCGCATCTCTTTCACTCGCGCTTTATAAATAAATAGTTTTCACGTCGATAAAATGAAAATTCAAGAAGTGTACGGCTTAGTATCAATAAAATATCGAACAATGTAGATAAAATAAATTGTCCATTGTATGTTTAGTCTCAATACTCGCTCATGTACTGTAATTCTAATGCAATCGAGAAATAACAAAGAAAAAAGAAGAAGAAGAAGAAGAAGAAGAAGAAGAAGAGAAAAACTGAACCTCATAAATTATCTACAAATTAATAAAAATAACAGTTTCATATGTTTGGGAATTCCCTTAAAAGCAAACAAATCAGGATTATCTGAATTATGTTTAAGAAGTTTATGCTTGTGGTATGATTAATTTTTTTTAGAAGTACAAAATATAAAAGCATTGAAGATTTGATATTAAAGGGAGAGAAGAGCAAATATCAAGATAAACTAGGAAAATATGTCTGTGTAAATAATGGTTTAAGCGCGTCCCAATGAATTACAATGTGTGGGAGACTAGTTAAAACATTTGGGAGTTTAGTTTTTTTCAATTAAAGTTCATGTAGATCAAGGACTTGAATAATCAAAGACCTTATCAAATTTCAATGGTAATATAGATAATTTCCAAGATTAAAGAACTTATACCCAAATGCCTTAGATGATCTTATACACGAATTGCCGAAATATATACAAATGAGAAAGAAGCACTATAATAACCATAATTAATATAATTATACTATAGCGATCGTGTTTATCGTTTAACAATTAGTTCCTCGGATTACAAGTGCCGTCATTCTATTATTATTATTATTATTATTATTATTATTAGCGCGGTCGTTCGATCATAAATGGTGTGCGGAAGAGAAAATCAAGCCGTTGATGCATGGGAACGAAAACAAAAGAAAATGACATGGGAGCTCGGAGGAACTGATCGAACAGGTGCGACGTCGCTCGAAGGTCAAATAATATTATTAAGGCGTTTATTCTTCTTGTTTTTATCGTTTTGTTAAAAAATCGTGACGATTTCGGGGCCTCACCGTTCCGATGGTCCAACGTATGGGCTTGCAGTGCCTCGGCGAAGAGGACGAGGGCGAGGATAAGGGCGAGGCATGTCGTCGCTGTGAGGTTCCCGGAGGTCGCGCGTCGACTCGGGCCCATTTCCTCTGGTTAGCATGTGGGCCTCACCCGGAGCTTGGACTAGAGAAGAGGGCACAGACTCTGGCGAAGCTGCTCGCGATCTATCAGGTGCGCGACTAAGCCGACTCTACCCCTTTCCAAAGATTCGGATACGGCGGTGCGTCGCGACGCCGACGTCCCCTCCCAGCTACAGGCCGACGTGCCCCCTCCCCCCGCCCTACGCCCGGGCAACCGCGATGACTCGCCGTCTCGCTCTCGTGTCTAGTCTACCGTGATTGCGCTCGCCGTACCCGCGGACTCTAGAATTTCGTTATCGGGATGCGGCGGAAAGGGATGGGGAGGGGGGGGAGGACGGGAGAGCGGCGGAGGTAGTAGATAAGCTAATGGAAGTGGATGACTTCGCGAAGGCTGCGCCGCCCGCGTTTCCTCCTCGTTACGCGATGATGCCAATGACACAAGGATGATGCGACACCTCGTGACCAGCTTCTTTTTCCATTATTTTTCTCGGCTTTTCTTTGGGAAATTCGGTTCGAGCTCAACCGTACCAACTTTCACTACGACCGACCATCACCACCTCCTCCTCCTCCTCCTCATACTCGCCGTCAACTTGAAAGCTCTATCTCCGGAGTTTCACAATACCCTTCATTAGCTGCTTTGTATACGCTCTCGGCGATAATGACCTACCTCTATGGGATTAGAAAATGATGCATATTTTTCTATTGATCTCAGAGGGTAATCGACTTGAGCTTTCGATGGTTAATTAAGACTATTATACATAAAATTCAGCCTCAACGAGAACTTCAATGGCTATTTGTGAATAATTTTCAAATTACTGCATTACTTTCAGTCTTATTACACGCAATTTGAATATTTAGATTTTATGCCTTTTTCTATTAAGCGTTTTTCTAATAACGGCCGCTTTCATTGTCTTTAGAATTTTCTTAACTACGCGTTCCGATTTCGGTCTTTAGGAACCATCCACAAGTCGACACTGATCACTAGTTCAATGGTTTTATAATAATTATTATTCGCTGCTCTCGACTGATGCAATTTTATTTTAAGCGCTAATAAATTAAAAATTGCATTCGACTATACCTAACATTTTTAATTAGATATTAGAAAAAAATAGTTTTTACCCTGTCTCACTCTCTGACACATTTTAAATTTATGATAAATACTTTACTTACAAATACAAATCGTTATTCTTGTATAACAAATAATTTTCATTAAAAAAGATATATTAATATGGTAACAATAGTCAGATTCACAATAATAATATATATATATAAAAAAAAAGAATGTCTCAAATTATAATTTATATTATTTTGAAAAGGAAATTTTGGTAGTTGTTGATTAGCGGAAACTTACTACGAATTTCAAATTGGAGTGTTATGAGAATTTGTTATCTAAATTTATATACAATAATAAAGTAAAACAATACGATTATTCATATAAATCAAGTACAAATTAATTAGTATGGGAATATGGACATTGTAAGTACTTATTTGTTAAATAATTCTTGAAATAACTTTTCTAAAAAAAAAAAACGATAAAATCTTCTTTTTATTAAAAACTCTAATAAAAATTAAATTTATGCAAAAATACATTCGTTTACATTGTCGAAATTTTAACGAAAACAATATATATATATATATTATTGAATCGTTGTTAAATAAAAATAATAATCAACAGTAAGCCAGAGAAAATTAGGGAAAATTGTAAATAAAAATGTAATTCAGCCGAAATAAATGAATTTGAAAAAGATAATGCGTAAATAAAAACACTTCGATACGTGTGTAAAGTAAATAAGCATATCGATGAATTACATAATTAAAAGTTGATGAGAGAATTATCGAAATATCTGAAGTGTCTTCGTGCGTAATGAATTGAAAGAGGAACGAAATAATATCTTCATTGTAGATTAAGAATTTTCATATTTTTATCGCCTTATTTCTTATATCAATTTAATAATAATAATAATAATAATACTAATACTAATAATAATAATAATAATATATCTTTAATAAAAAAATTAAAAACATTTAATTGCGGGTCTCATGAAATCTTTAACAATAACAAATACTCGAGATGAAATGACCGGTAAAAATAATTTTTCAATTAAGTAATATATTTATAAGCAAAATACGCGTTTTATTAAAGATTAATATTTCAAGTACATTAGGTCAAAACAAATAAAAAATCTATATATATATATTTAATTATTATTCAGGTCAAGATCTGTTCAAGTTCAAATTGCTTTTTGAAAAAATTGTTTTTGTTCGTACATTACGTTCCATTTAAGAAGTAAAAGTTATCGCTAAAATTAACATTAATAATATTGACCGAATGTACTTTATAATAATATTATTTGTTAATAAAATTTATCGTCTCGACTTGTAAAATGCTTTCCAGGATCTAAGAAGTAACGTATTGATAAAACGAATTCATATAAAAACGCTTCTTTGAATAATTAATTCTAAAAAGTTTTATTATATTACAATACATTGACTCAATCAAGCGGTTATTTAGCAATACCTTTTAATTATAAATAATAACTGATTTTCAAGTCTTGGTCTTTGACAAGAAAATCTCGATCAGTAAACGAATATATTTTACATTTCTTACATTTAACGTTCGAATGCATTACTTTATGTTTCAAGCAAACTGTGATTCCATAATTCCTATACAGTTTTATTTTACTTATCTTACAAAGGTCGTACAAATACATAATACCAATAATAATTATACTTTTGTGTACAATACAAAAGCAAATTTCGCAGATATAAATGAAATCTGTTATAAAAATAAGATATTTTGTTAACTTGTTTTTTTTTTTATTCTAAGCTTTTGACTAAATGTCATCATTTGCATTGATTAGAAACGCTCGAGTAGAATCGAGAAGTTCGAATCAGAAGCGGAATATTGGAAACAACGAAACATAATTTTACGATTTGTAGTTTTTCAGAAGCTGCAAGTTAACTTTTTTTTTGTGTTACCTTTCTTTTTATTGGATTAGTGCAAGCTTTCGCGCAACCAAGTCTATCTGAGAATATGTACACACCCACACCCACGTATATACGCGTATACATATTCATAAGAAGATATTTATAAAATGACAAATTAATTGAAAATATAGATAAATTCAAAATATACTTATGTGTTGTACTGACTCGAAATGATGTAATCAATAATATAATTATTTTTTATCCATGAGAATTTTTAAAATCAATTAAATTATATATATGAATGAATGCTAGTCTAGGCTAAAACTGATAAAAAAGAGCCTTCATTCATTAAATTTAGGAAATTTTATAAGAGCATGTAATAATCATTTAGAAGCTATTCAGAATTGTTTATAATATGTCGGTATAAAAGGAAACTCTACTTGTAGAAATATAATTTCTATTTTGAGTTCGATTGCACACGTATGTGAATTTAATACACAAAACAATTGTTTTTAAAAAAAAGTACGCTAACCAAACTAATCTTTGATTAAATATCCCGAGTATAAAACGAAATGAAACTGCAAGTTTTTTGTTTAAGATATCGTTGCATTAGCTTAAGATATAATACTTTGAAATGAAAACGATTTAAAAAAAACACGTATTCGCACATATTAATTAATTTATTATTACGATTACTTACTGTTTAAATTCTTACATATGTTGATTAACATTATTTTCTAAATTCAGAATAAATCTAAATCGAATCTATACAAATTTTTATTTCAAAAAATTACACGCATTGTGTCATAATCTCTAAATATAATTTACTATCATATTAAAATAGATAGTCTGTTTTAAATATTTATCGGGACAGGACAATAAATAAAATATGTTACTTTTGTTTTGTCATTTAAGGTTGTTTAATTAATTTTTATAAACAGTATGTGCGCGCAGCACATAATGCGTTTTCAATTTATTGAGTTTTTCGAGAAAAACTAAATATTTTGAAGTAACAAAAGTAGATATTGTTTTGGAATACAGAATAATATATTTTGTTTTTAAATATATTTTAATTATAAATGAAAATGTAGTGTATAAATGCTTGAGTGATAAAAGATACGTGGAAGTTGTAAATGAAACAAGTGCTTTTATTTACAATATTTCTAAAAAGTTATTGTTTCATTCGTGTATTTTGATAAGAAAATATTTTAATAGTACATATGGTTTATTACTCTAATGCACTTAGTCATATTTAAAATAGTAAATTATCTCCTACGAAACGTAGATAACTAAATTTATTTTATATTTCCCTTAAATTACTTCTATATTGTATACTTGGAATCGCTATTTTTAATAATTAATAGCATCTTTGATATTCTTAAAAATACTATGATATATGCACGAAAGTATATGGTTCATAATGAAATGACATTCGTCCTACTTGAGCTTGAAAATGCTATAAATGCCATAAATACTGTAAATACTATGACCATAAAGAATTAATTAATCAGTCATTAAAAAGTATTTTTTTAAAAATATAAAATCACTATCTTTCAGTTTGTATTATTAAACCAAAAATTGTTATGGTAGACTATAAAGTACATATAATATAATGCTAATTATTTAGTCTCATTTTAATAAAAAATCTCTTTAAGAATTTGTTGTCGTATAATGGAGCATACATTAACTCTCATTATGAGAATGTATAGGAGAATTGTTGACGGTTTGATATAATTATAATTTTGATGCTTATCCGTTAAAAAGATAAGTCTGCAAATTGTACACATTCATAGAAAATCATGTCTCATTTTGATTTACCATATAAACTATCTAAAAATAGTCCTAAGAATACAAAGAATGTAGCGAGCCACTGTCGAGGTAGCAATGAATTACCAAAGAATATGACAGATGCAATGACGGTAAAACATTTTCTAGTAGTCGTAGCTACTGAGCATGTCAGAGGCCCGAATTCTGAAACGGTTAAAAATATAAAATATTGTCCTAATGCTCCACATATTGACAAAGTCATAATATGTTGTAAAGCAATTGGATGCCGCTGCAAGAACTTGAAGAAGCTGAACAGCTCGCCCGAAAATAAAACAACAATTCCACTGAAGAAAACTGACCAAATATTCATGCTGAACATCATGTGGCCAGATTTAGTTTTGTGTTCTCCTCGCATTCTTTCTTGTATAGTACTGGTCAAACTGTCCATTGTCAGCGAGAGTAATAACAGAATTTGACCAAAGCCTTCTCCTTCAATTTTTTTTAATGGAACATGATCCTTGTACATAAAGATGACCACCCCAATGACAACGAGGGTTACAAAACAGTATTTCTTGAACGAATAAACCTGTAAAATTTTTTATTTTGTATTACATCGTTGGTATCAAGTAATACCTAGGCATATTTTACTATTTATTCAAGGAATTACAAATCCAATACTTGTGAAATTGACAAAAACACTTAAGACTTATACAGAATTAATACAGGTAAATAGAAGTTAGGGTTAGTAAAAAGGAATATTTACCTTTCCACCAATAAGGGAACCCATAATCATGATGGGAATAGGCTTAGCAGCCTTGGCGACGACCTGCGTTGGATAATTGACAAATTGCAGTGCCATATTGCTGGAGACCATAGCGAGGAGATAGGTAAGCGCAGATGAGGCGTAGTAGAGGCTCCTGGTTGTATCCTCCCCCTGCTTCATAATAGTCATAAGCAGGAACTTGGCAAATATACAGTTGACAGCACATTGGGCAAAGACCAAGGCGAACATGTAAGTGAACTTCTCAACGCTGTCCCCGTCGACATATTGGCCCCGGGTAACCTTTTCCTGTAGTATCGCAAAGTACGAATAGCAAACGAATATACCAGCGGTAGAAAGTATTAGCTTCCCGGTATTGTGATGCTGGGACATCTTAAAGTCCGTTGTCCGGTCCCGGTAGACGTTAGCGGTACACGAGAAACTAGCAGTCGCGGAAGAGGGCCGCTGAATTTGAACTGAAACGCTCTTGGCTATTGGGTTCGCACCGCATGTTGACACTTTCGAGCAGAAGGATCCACGTTGACAGCGGTGAATGGACGGTGTTCGAGGCCGAGGTGTAAACGATTTACGGAGGCGATGGGACGTGGCGAACGAGGGACGCGACCGGTGGCCATCGAGCGCCACCTCACGCCTTACCGGGGAATTATCGAGAGGCACGCCTGTCCCGTGGAACACGTGCACATTTATCACGTCCACCTGTTTCCCTTATTTTGCTCGACCTACTGATTTACAACTGCCATTTCAAATTCGTCCAGTTTCTCTTATTTTTAAACCTGGAAATAATCATCGGACAAGCTCTTTGAAATCCTGCTCTAACAATACTTTCAAAACTAATTATCCTTATTCGTTAAAAATACTTTTAATCGTCGACACGTAATTCGTCTTTTTAAAAAATGAACTGAAAATTCGTTAAGAGTGTTAGTGGCGGTAAACTGGGCAGCTTTAATAAATTATTAAAAACAAAAAATACTAGAACTAATTAACGTGTCGACGCGCTTTCTTGCGTAAAATTAAAAACTTTTAATAAAGACGTTTGAAAGACGCGGGTCGCATCAATTTTTTAGATATCAAAGGTAAGAAAAGGAAAAGTAAAAGTAATATACGCGCATGTTTAGAACGGCAGACCCCACCTTAATGGCTTGGTACCATGTATTCTCCGAATCTCCGAAAACCTTTGCGTTCCTTTTGGCTGGATCAATGATTGTCCCTTTCCCAGAAACGTAATTCTGGTAAGTTTCGCCTATTAATCCGAGCTTCAATTCCAAGGAATCATGAAGCTTTAGAATCTCTAAATTAATCTCTAAATGCGAAATTGAACGATTCGTTTATTTTTTTCTAACTCCTCTACCTTGTATACAAACATTATTGGGTGTGCCTCTCTGACACATTGGAGTCTGTCTGTTTAATTGACTAATTAAGAGAAATAACAATAAATTTTTAATAAAAGCCCTTCTTCTTCTTAGTTCCCCAATGCTTTAAAATCATTTTTCAAGTTCAATTACGTATTTTGTTTCTTATATTACTAAT
Source organism: Ceratosolen fusciceps (assembly GCA_018883505.1). NCBI lineage: Eukaryota > Metazoa > Arthropoda > Insecta > Hymenoptera > Agaonidae > Ceratosolen > Ceratosolen fusciceps. Next base: position 8,627,516 of record RCIC01000003.1, on the reverse strand, counting down.
TAATTTTACAAATTTAATTTTCAAAAGAATTTTGGGTTACTTTGACTCATTACTTCCATTATTCTATACGTGATTAAATCAATCTCCCAAAATCTTTTACAATTTAATGCATAACTTATTATACTTTATCGTGTCGTTACTTTATTACATTATCTAATTGTAATTGATTCTTTTAGATTTATTGAGGCAAAGATGAATTATGGAAAGAAGTCGCCCAGCATGGGCACACCTTCGGTGTATTCACACGTAACAACACGAAGTAGTGCAAATCTGCGTTCATCTAGATCCGTTAAAAGTGTAAAGATACCATGGTATCAGAAGCGATTATTAACAAATGCCTTTGTACTCGATATACAAAGAGGTGCAATGGTCACTGCAATATATTCATTGGTAAAACATATTTATTTGATTTAGTAATTAAATCTATGCTACTTAATATAAAATATACTAATTTCTAATTGAAAGAACACTTACATAATTTACCTATTTTACCTTTTTTCAGTTTCTCGCAATTTTTACTATTTGTACTGCAGTATTTGATATTTATTGTCTGTCGCAAGCAGCACCGGGTTCTATACACTATGGATATTATTTAATATCTTATGAATTTGTTTACGTAGGAAATGAGCACGGTAATTTATAATATTTTATTATATTGATTTTAGAAAATTAACAATATGTAATCTTTAATGTTTATGAATATTTTCAGTTCGAAATGCACTTATAGTGTTTGCACTATTCTCAATGCTTGGAGGATTGGTTATTTTTGTAACATCATTCATACTAATTAAAGCTTTAAGAAAGGAATATGAAAAGAAAATGGTTCTATGGCTCTACAGTTTTGCCATATTCACTCTTTTTAGGCTATTTGCCTTTTTATTCTTTAGCATTGTGAATGATATGATCTTTGCTTATAATATAATGATGTGTCTTCTTTGGATTACCTTTTCTACAGCATCCATTTATGGATGGCTAGTGGTGTACTCGCTATACATCGAGCTAAGTGATTTAACAAGATTGGAAGATCTTGCCCATTTAAGAGTAAGTACTTCAACTTTTTATTTAATCTTATAAAAACACTCGATAAATTATGATAAAAATCATCGATTCAATGTTAGTATAATAATAAATTTAAAAAATGTAGTTTTATTCTAAATAAATTTATATAAATTTTACAAAAATTTATTCAAAATAGCCATCATATAAATTGACAGTTAATTAAATTATCTGATTTTAATAAAAACTAAATACAACGAAGGAAATCATAAAATATTTTATCGGATAATAAAATTCACAATGTATAATTAATTTGAATAACTATGTAATTAATATTCTTCCGTTCCGTTATTTTTAAGATTGGTACAATGCAGTCTTTGAATGCATCGACAACTCATTCGATCGCCGGATCCCGACCAACGACACCACATAGTACGGTTTCCACAATGCCAGTCAACTGAATATGACAACTGAAATTGCACCTTATGATAGCTTGATAAGAATTACCACACCTTTAAATGTATTACCATTTTTGTTACGTCTTGGGTAAAACTTTAAGGCGTGCAAGATTAATGTTAAGAACAATTTTTTAGAATGAACAACTTTATTTTTTGAAATATTGATAGTCGCGTTTAGAATAACTAATTTACATAACAATTAAAAATTGTTAAATTTACTAAAAACACGTATTGATTGGTTTTCATTCGTTTAAAAGTAATAAATAATTTATTGAATGCGTAATCATTATCAAAGCAATTAATGAATTTTGAAATGAAAACTATTTAGTATAATTTTTATGAAGGTTTGTTATTTCCATATTAATATTAACTAAAATATTTTATTGGATGTAAAAGCTTAATAGCGAACGTATTATTAGATTTATAAAATTGTTAATTGCTTAACTTTATTTTAGAAAAATGAGTTAATTCAGTTTTGATCTATTAGAGATACTCATATATTTTATTTTACTCATTGCATATTATTTACATATGTTGGTAGAAAAAGAATAAAGAAGTTGAAATTTATAAAAAAACTTAATAAAAAAAGAATACTAAGAAATGTGATCTCTTGGGATAAACCATTTGGTAAACGTTTCGAATTTATACATGAAAGTATGTCTAAACTCCACAAATTTTTACGTGATAATGTTTAATTTTACATTATCAAAATTGTTTAAGAAAAATTTATAAGCTCTAGAGAAAAGCTATTGTTAGTAAAATAATATTCTATGAGCTTTACAAGAAGAAAAGCGTAATATTATTTTTATATCAGTAATTCTCTTGTATACATATCTTTACGTATGTAGCTTGCTGCGCTACAGATTTTTATATTTTTAGTGTACATGTGATTTTTCGATGTACAACATCGTTTGTGTATTTGAAGTATGCCACTCTACTTCACTCTTTATTTTTAATGAATCCAACGATTGCAAAGTAAATTAAATATGTAATTTTTATAGATTTTTCCGTCCGAAGGAAATACTTTAGTTTTCTTCTTGTTAAGCTTTCAATCATAAACCGTCCATATTCTTATTACATTATAATTATATAAATTAAAATGCTGCGGTAGTATTTGAAATTTATTTACGTAAGAAGCAAATATATATTTATAAAATGTAAGCACAAATTACGTTAAAAAAATGTGCCTTATCAACATATGTGAAAGTCAACTTAACTTTTAAATGTTAGTAAACGGTACATCATTACTAGCAGAAACGTAATTAATGCCTAATGCCTATAGCTCGAAAATCATTTCTATAATAATGTTTCTGATAAGAACAAATGAGAGCATTGAATAAGTTTACGGCAAGCAAACACTCGTTTAGTATTGGCTCATGCATGAAAATGTTTATACAACAGGTAAAATCGATTAAGATGTTTTAAGATGTCTCGTGTACCGTTACTAGAATGTGACCGCATAATAAGCATATTCGAACACGTGTTTAGTGTTGCGTAAATTTACATAATTGTTATTTAAACTGTAGCAAGTAGCACTTGGAGTAAAAATAAGTAATTGCAAAGAATCTCAACAGCGTTTACTTAGTACGTATCGGCGATAAGCCACGATTTGGTCAACATTGTTTGCCATTCTCCATTTATAATTTTCAATATTTTATATAGCATTAGTTCACATAGTTCTATGTATATTTTGCCGATCGCTTGTAAGCATTTACATTTATATCCGTTATTAAAATACCCTACAAATAAAGTCTATGTATTTTATTAATAAATGATTATTTTCTTTGTCGTATCATGAGCTTATGTGCAATCCGTTACTTATAATTAAGATCAAAATATGCAAATGAAACTACGCAGTGCCTCATACTGATGACATTATTCATTCAATCAGTGAGATTCGATCGAAAGTGATTTATTAATTCGGCTTAGAATTAAAGTCCGATGAATCATTAAAAAAAAAAAAATAAGGCGGCGGACATTTGATTCTTTGAATCAATGACGACGACATTGAAGTTACGAAAGTTTGCGAAAGAAATCTTATTACAAACAAATACGTGCAATTTATTTAAATACACGTGCCGATCAATGTTATTACGTTATTGCAGCATACTGTATTTTAAAATTATGGCATTCCATTATTAACAAATGATATAATTTATTTCGTTGAAGTAAGCCACAACATTATCGTGGCTGTAAATTTAAACTTTACGCTGTTATACATGTCAAGATAATTCGATAGATCTGTTTCAGGTAAATTCCGTCGGTAATTATAAATTACAGGTTCCGTCCATTATTATATTATACAGATAAGGGATTGATAATTAGTATTAGTATTGGACTTTATGCAAGGCTTGGAAATGTAATGCAGCAGTAAAATGGATAAATAGATAAATCTACTTAGCGCAAGGCATTAGTTAATTTGTTAATTCCATGATTTAAAGAGGGTGCATTGAACGAATAAAGATATTTTGCAAAATAAAAAGAATAATAATAATTTATAAACACTGTAAAACGTTTAATTATCGTATAGAATTTTTATAAAAAAAAGTAAATACAAGTTCCGATGTCGGTCAGATCCCCATAAGAGTAACGGTGCACACTTGCTTTGGGCCGGACGCCATAATAAATGTCATCTAATAAAATTAGCCTACGTGTCTACAATGGAACCTTAAACCAACGGGTTGTTAAAGAGAGTAGAGCTATTGTTGGCCTCCTTACAAATAACGTATATCGTTGATAAATGTGATCGGTATAATAATAATAAAAAAAAAAAAAAAAAACAACACTGCTATCGCCTCGTAGTATATAAAAAATTACTTAGATTTATAATGTTTATTTCTATGGCAGTTCGTCGACATTAGTATCGTCGGAGCAATCCCCGATGAATCGCTCGTCTTCTTGGCTCTTTATTTGAATATCCTCGAGAGTATGTTCCACAATAGCCAACATCCGATTACGAAAAGCATAAACTGTACCAACTTGTCCAACCAATAAAGCCTTTAAAAAAAATCAATGTCATTATCGTTATTTAAAATTTATTATTTACTTTGAGGCTTCTTCCCCCGCTCCCCTTCGCTTTCTCTCTTTCTTTCTTACCTTCTCCATTTGACTTTGCTAGCCTCGAGGGTCTTCAAGTCGTCCTTCAGCAAATATATCCTGACCCCTTTGACATAGTCGTCGAGATATTGATCCCAATCAAAGTTGCTCATAGAAAATCTGAACATGAGCTTGTCTTGCGAGTTGAGCCGACGCCATAAGCTTTGAACGTTATTGTTCGCGAAGACCCATTCGTTTGTGCAAAAGTGCGATATGACGTAAGAGAACTTGTGCATCTTTTCGTACATCTTCTTAAATCTGCAATTAAATGATTACGGATAGTAATTGTAATTTACGACCGCATGGCATCGGGATCGTTGTAATCGCTTATCTATCTGAATACAATTCACAGTACCAATCGTAATACAAGCCTTTCCTTTATAAAAAAAGGAAACAAAAAAAAACAAAAAAAAAAAAAAAAAAAAAAAAACTGTAATCTCACCTCGGTTTCTGACCGCTGCTTACCGCAACGAAATCTACCAATGCCGCGGGTATCCAATGAAGGAAGAATATACTTAGCCAGTACATGAGCTTGCTCTTTTTAAGCGTAAAACCCGTATACCATAAGGCGGACTCGCTCGGGTACTTGTCCACCAATTTAACGACGCTATCTGCGAATTTTCCCCATTGGATCGGGGCTTCTACTGTCGAAGTAAAGTTGTAGATTAGCATCTGCTCGTTCCTTCTGGAAAAAAAATAAAATAAAATATAATAATAATAAAAACATCAAGCACTTAAGCTACTTGCGATAAATTTGCTCCAATCGACAAAGCTCTTATAAATCTTTGGAGGGATTTATTTTCATTTTTATACAGCAGCTTAAGGGTAATTATTGCGCCGAGGCTTGCTTACCTGTTGGCTTGAGTAGCGATGTCCCAGGCGCTGGCGATGAGCGCGTTCACTGTGAGATCCACCGGTACAATGTTTGCCACCTTTTTGGAATCGCAGTGCAAGGCTCTGATGACGCCACTCACTATCGCGGCTACGACCCCGGTAGGCCCGTAATAATTGTCGATCCAACCCGGCACCGGTTCATCTGCCGTCGAAATTACTGAAACGCACACGCACACAGTTTTTATGATATGATATTTACGTGCTGGTATCGGGATTCATGGATCATTTCGATAATATGCTCGTGCAAGCGTGCACACGTTAATAAAGACTTTGATTCGGAGATCCATGAAAACGTCCTGACGAATAAAGTTCCCTAATCTCGTGATTTTCGATTGAATTTTACGTATAAAATCGATAGGCCCACGTTCGTAAATGCTATTTGCCCTGTAAATGCTCGTAAAGTCTGCTCTGTTTTTATTCCATGTCCGAATCTCCTACCGAAGTTTGAATGTTTTAGTGTTAGGCGATCTTAACTCGTGACTCCGCTTTCGCCGAGTAATCGTGTACCGTGAACGGTGACCGTGAAATAATGAAGAGGAAAGTAATTAATTATTGGCAAAACAATTATAAGCTGACGTTAAGCTTGACTGTCACGTTAGTTTTGTCACTACGTGAAAGTAATTTTTATTCCTTAGTTTTGAAAAACTATCGACGAAAGTCTTTTTTCTTTTTTTTTTTTCGATCTTCTTTCCGATGCCCATTGAGTTTTCCACAGATTTTCTTACTTAATCCGATTCCTTACGTACCCTGGCACTTTTCAAGTTACCTTATTTAATGGCGAACAACTCGTTCCTACTATTTCCTACTTTCCTCTTTTTTCCCGGCGCAAAGTCTTCGTGCTTCTGTAAATGTAATAATTAATGGACGGCGTATCCGGGGAAGTGCGTTAAAAAGACTTGGCATATGAAGGGGATCGTGGTGCCAGTGCTCAGTATGTCAAATACTTGGTATTCAGTCTGAATAGGACGTCGTCACGTAGTGGCAACGAAAAGGCCGCCATGAAAAGTCGCGGTAATCGCACGGAAGGTGAATCGGACCGCGTAGGAATGCACCGGAGCGCACCTCTCAAGCCGAAGGTCGAAGCTCCGGGTACGAGGTTAGCCATCGGGATGGGAAAAAATAATACGCTGTCGAATCCCAACTGAATCCCGACTGAATTCGAGCGTCTGCCGTACAACTACACTCCGTACTGCACAACAAGCTGCTAGCCCGTAATTTGAATTGTATTCATTTGAATTTGTAATTCATTAAATCCTAACTCGTACGTAACTCTAATGATAATCTAGAAAGATGCTCTCTTTGGGCAGGGTTTTTTTTTTGCTCTTCTAATTTTATGCATTTAACAAGTAACACTGCTACGAGAAATGATAAATCGTCGATATTGTGATTCAAATAGAATCGCTGTGAAAAGCATGGAGTACTTATAAATAATTCATAATGTAAATAATAAATAAATTAAGCCGACGAGTGTCGTTATTTTTAGTAGACTTTAAATATTAATGGCGCAAATTCAATAAATACTTAGCAGTTGACAAATGGCGTTTAAGCTCACATTATTAATATGAAATGAACTCACCGATTCCCGGTCGGAAAATGCCGATTGGAAGATTTTTGCTTTTCGTCCTAATCAAATCTTCTGCCAATGCTTTCGTGAACGTGTAGGTGTTTGGCCAGGAGCCCATCAATCTAAATTATTGTAAATATTATCATTGGTTGAAATTTATACGGACTCGATTCAAGGTCAAGTAATACACGATTAAGCAAAATTATTCCAAGCGCTCAGAATCCCGTTTTAGATAATTAATGCGTCGTTAGTAAATATAGAGGACAAAAGTTCTAAAATATCGGCCTAACGATTTCACTTTGCTAATTACGCCGTAAAAAAAAAAAAAAAAGTTGAATGAATTTTTATCAATTTGTATAAATTTCTGTTACAATAGTCGCCGAGCTGAATCATTAATTCCAATCATTACTCTCTCGGTAGAAAAAATAACTTGACGCGAAAGGCTTTTTCATTCGAAGAGATGATGATACGTAGATGATGATGAAGATGATTAGAGTATGATAGGGGAGGTTGGGAAAAATGATAAAACTTACTCTGGCGAGATTTTCGAGAGAATGTCCTTTGACACAGACTTTGTGAGATCGAGGAGCTCTTGGCTCCTTATTGAATAATCGTAAAACTTCTCCTCGATATTCGGGGAGAAACAGTTGGCGTAAGCCGTCGACACGTGGACGAATGACTGGGAAATATTAAATTTTTAATAAGACAAAGGTTCGAGGGAGGGGGAAATACCATTGGCTTAAAGTTGCCGTAATAAAAATGGCCTGAATGAAATCCTGATATAGGATATGGCTTATTTACCCTGAGCTTGGGGATCCTTTGGCAGATGTCGTTAATGCTTTCCGTGCTTCGGATGTTGATGGCCGTGGCTTCGATTATTTCTTCATCGAAGCGAACCGTAGCCGCGGCGTGAAAAACTATTGTCACCTGAAATACGTACGAACGTAATGTAGATTTTCCTAACAGCTACTGCATTCATCTTATATTCGACATTTGTATCACATGGAATTGCAAATATTATATATTTTTTTATAACGTACTTCGTCGACGAGCTGCTGAATGTGCTGCGGTGACAAGCCCAATGCCGGGAGAGAGCAATCGCCGGGCATAGCGATAATTTTTTTGCCAAATTCTGGCAACTTTTCTCGCAATCGATCAAATATCTAGAAACATATTCATTTTTCTAATGATTGTAATTGTACTTTTAAGAATTATACAGCAGCGTACGGCGCTCCATGCGCTCGACTATATTCCATTGTTTGTCGTTGTACTCACGTGATTGTTAAACAAGTCCTTCAGTCTGTCGTTTACGTTTTTATTTTTCTTTGGTCGTACAAGTATGTAAATTCGCGAAATGTCCGGGCAACAACGTAACAGCTTTTCGATCAAAATTTTCCCGAGAAAGCCAGTTCCACCTAAAAACAGATCACACGAGGCATCGGTCGTCGCATTAGTCACGGGGTAACGTTTGCTAGGAAAATTTATGGCATGCTTAGTAAAGTTTATACGAATGAACCTGTTATGAAAATGCACTGATCACTGTAAAATTCTTGAAGTGTCGTTTTAACATTGCACTCGTCGAAGCCTTCGTCCAAGTAATTATTATTTATTTCTTCAGAAAGCTTTTTACTCCCATCGGCCTTCAAAAACAAAATAATTATCATTTATTTAGTTTTGCTGGAAAGCTTACTTTCCTAATTATTAATTACTCACTTCCTTTGCACTGTCAATATCATGATCCATATCGATGAGAGATTAAATTTAACTTATAAATCGTTTGAATTAAAAATCGTTAGAAAATATTTATACTAATAGACCATGTTAATCGAGCACCGTTCGACGCTAAAATCCACGTGGGAATAAATAATAAATTCTTGAGCACTGCTTATTTTAATGGAAATTTAATGCTGATACGCGTACGCAACATAAAACTCTAGACTTGTAATCATATTTCAGGTATTTTTCTTCCTGCACGAAAATCCTGATGATTCCACCTCAAAAACGATCTTCAACAAAAAACAGAAACAATAATTTTATTTTATGTAAATATATGTACGTAGGCATTAATGGGAAATTGAAATGAATTTGTCGTTATATATTTAGAAAGATAATAAATAAATGGAAAATCTGCAGGGTTTACGCATGTGCGCGCACTTATAATCAGGACTCTAAGCAGACGATTTGCGGATGTGAGGGATTGATTGGCCAGATTAGCTTTTGATTAAAGAGATAAGCAAATAAATAAATTATGTATTTGGCGTTGATTGAGGAATTTAATAAAAAAAACAATGCCTCGATGTCTGGCAGTTTATTATATTTCAGCACTTTTACCGAATACGTTATTTACAACCGCACAATAAGAATTTCTTTTAGCAAGGATCACTAGAGAAATGTATCAGTCACGTCGAAAGGTGCGAGACAAGTAATGTAATGGCTACATGTAACGATACAACGACGAACGATTACGGAAAACTACCTAAAGATCGAGATTTTCGGAATATCCGTGTACGGCTCAAGTACTAATGCGAGAACATCTCAGCGACATCGGACCTTATATCTACTTGATAATTCCCCGAGCAAAAGAGCGCACGTGTCCGGCTTAATAGAAACTAACTTTTTCTATCCTTATCTATTATTCGGCAGGGATGAATTATTACATAAATTAAAGCTAGCCATTTATCAAAGCTTCTAGACAACCATGATCTAATTCGCTATTCATTGTTTACTCATAATGGCTTTTGGAAAACAAACTTCTCTTTTGTTCGATTAGATTTCCGTTACGTATGGACAGGTTGCTTTTTTTTTTTTTTTTTTCGCCCAATCTTTATATTATTGTACAATCAAATTTATATGCTGCGTAGTCGCGAGATAATGTGATTGCATCCGGGTAAGCTATGGATCCATATGTTGTTTTCATTGTCTGGACTTGACGAGTAAATAGGAAATGATTTTTTTACTTCGGTCTTAATGAAGACTGTGTCATTTTATACTTTATGTAACTTTAAAGGCAATTAAATATGCACATCGCTTCGCTAAATACTAGCTTGCGGTTAAATATTTATAAAACATAGGGAAAAAGTATTTTACTATCACAAATACGGCATAGAAACGTTGAAATGTTTATTCGTAAAAATTAATTGATCATCGTAGTTTATGTAAAAATCATCGTAGTTAACACGCTAAAAACTTCGATGTAATTATAAAGTGCTAATACTTTATAGTCGATGGTATATATAATCGGAATAATTAAATTCATAGTTTTAAGCAAAAAGCGCAATTATCATTTCAACGTGATATTGTTGTAATTTATAGTGAAAAAAAAAAAAAAAAAAAAAAGAAGAAGAAAAAATACTGATTTAAGAACTTTTATTTGTGTATTATCTGTTATTATAAGAATACCATTACATTCATATCTTTTACTTCATCGAAAGATATGAAAGATATGAAATAATTAAAAAAATTGCTTCAGACATCAAAGCCAAAAGTTTTTGATTAAAAGATTTTACTCTAAGTAGAAGAGTTGTTGATCGTATCGACAATTACTATGAAAATTTAAAAAAATTTTCTATTCTAAAAACACTATTCTCAATGATTCAAACATTCGAACCATAAAATTTTAATTAACAAATCTGTTTCAAGAAACACAAAGCCAGCCTTTAACTTGTATATGTATATATATATATATATATGTATAAAATAATTTGTTTTCCCGAATAAAAAATGGAAAAATTTACAATGTCGAATACGTATATGTAAATTTATACATTAAATTTGTTGCATATTTTTTGGAAAAAAATATAGAGCTTTTTAGAATTGAATCATGTCGGGAAAGCTTTTATATGTAAAATAAATTCTCTTCCCTATGAATAATTATTGATATTATTCAAATTATCTCAAACCAATGCTATTCACGCGTATCGTTCCTGTAATTTGTTAATATTTAGAATTTTTTAGAGAAAAAAAAACTTCAACAAAATTTGAGCAATGTTGGCAATGATTTCAAAGCTCATACTTGACCTTTAATTTCACGTATTCCTCAAACAAAAAACATTTATCTTCGAATTCAATTAATTCGGTAGTTTGAGATTTTGAAATTATAATCAATCATCTGAAAATATTGATCTACTTTTATATTTTAAGAAGCTAAATATATTGCGCATAAAAAACTAACACGTTTTATACATCCATAAAATATATAAGCGATAAAGCAATCGATTACGTTTAGATTAGCTTATAAATATTTTTAATTTCGCTTACGAGTGCTTATATAAACAATTATAATAATTAAATTGTTTAATATATCAATAGTTGGAAAAATATATTATAGAATAATTTGTCTTTGATTTTGTTTTAGTAATAAAACTTTTCACCTTCAATAAATGTTGTTTAAAAAGGAACTTCAGCGTCGCGTATGAATAAAATGACACGAATAAAAATAAATCCTAAAGACAGTGAATCCATTTATATTTACAATACCAAAATATGGAAGCCATACTTATATATATTTAATAGTACGTATGCAATTAAATTAATGTAAATGCAATGCAGGAACGTTATGAAGCTTATGAAAAATTTTAAAGATGATGGTGGTTCAACTATATAACAACAACAACAACAACAACAACAACAACATTAATAATAACAACAACAACAACGACGACGACGACAATGACGACGACAATAATAATATAAAAGGAAAATAATTTTGTAAACTTACACTACAAGTCAGTGAAAAAAGAAAAGAAGAAGAAGAAGAGGAAGAAGAGGAAGAAGAAGAAGAAGAAGAAGAAGAAGAAGAAGAAGAAGACGAAAGAAGAGAGAAAAAAATATAAAATAAAAGCCATAAATTCTCTCACTTTTTTAATTGTAAATTCGTATGTAATTTGGCTATAAAGGAACTTTGATGCGTTGGCGATAGATTAGTTAGATTCGAAGAAAAAGTAAGGCGAGAAGGGCAGATGTGAGAAGGCGGCTGGCTTGTCGTGATGCGTCGGGGGCAACTATCACAGGGGAAGCGACTGAGCGAAACTGAAGGAAATTAAGGAAGGATTATTGATTATTGAAGCAGATATTATTAACGAGCGGGCATGACTAATCTCGAGAGCATATAGCGGCTTCCCAACTTCCAGCTTGGAATTATTTAAAAGCTCTTAATGCTTCATTTCGTCTCGGTCCGCACGAAATTGTTTCATTGATAAATATTATTCTGAAGTCAGCTGCGTTTTTTTCAAAACTCAATACGTAATCTTTTGTTCTTTAGCTACTAAGGATTTATTAGTAACGTTTTTTCGCTTCTTTTCTCTCTCTCTCTCTCTCCCCTCTAATATAGCTGGCAGTTCGCTCTGACATCTGGAGACGCTGATACCGATCCACGATCCGTTTCTCTCTCTCTCTCTCTCTCTGTCACTTCTTGCTCTCACTCTATTTAATCTTTATTTCACCGACTAGAGCTCCTCGACGTATCCTAAAAGGGAATTATTGCTTGTTTCCCAGTCAGTGCACTACTGTCTTGCTTCATATATACTCTCAGTGGCAAAATTGATTATGCGACTTTGAGGTAAGACCACAGAGGCTGTTTAATATTTCTCGACCTTGTAATGTCGATAAATTGTTCACCTAAGCTCTTAATACACGTACTGATAACGACATGTGAATATATTTCACCGCAAACGGCGGCGACTCACTCCACAGTCCGCCTCGGCTCCAGCATTATTGTTTTCTATTTAGCGCTAATAAGATTTTAAATTGGCCAACGACGTGTAAGCGCTTCTAAAGTACGAAATTATCGGCCAATTTAGGACGGACATGCGGACGGACATGCGGACGGACATGCGCACGGACGGTGTAAGATCGTCGCCTGAGCCTAATTACGCAGAAGAAGCCTTATTATTGCTGTTGTTACTGGGGCTATTACTATTCTTATTATTGCAATCATTGTTATTATTATTGTTATTATTATCTAATGCTAAATGAGACAAATAATCATCGACGCCGATACGGTCGATGATTGATAAATATAATATTCGTTGGCTGATACGAGCCGTTGAAATCCTGGGACGGTAAGATGATAAGTTTGAGAAAAAACTGTAACGGTCTAAAGTCTTTCTATAGAGTCGTAGGCCACGTAAAGCTAGAATACTTTAAAACTATTGTGAAAGTATAAAGAAACAGTTCTCCGCCTCCCTCCCCCACCCCCTAACGTTGTAACAATGTACTTTTAGACGAATGCGATAAAATAACGACGCGTGGAGGCGGGAATTAAAAATTACAGACATTCATAATGAAATGTTGAACACTAAATGATTAAATTTTTGAATAAAAGAAATTCGAACTTTTTTAAACGAAGGGCCGCTAACTGGCTCTGGCTATTTGTCGGTCAATTTTTTCGGAAATACAGACTATTAGGTCTTTTCCTAAAACGAAATGGGGACCCATATTAACCTGAATACTACTAAAATCATTGAAATTATTCCAGAATTATAAATTAATCTGAAATTAGAAATACAGATTTTTTTTTTAAACAGTATTTTGTTCCAGAATATCGTTAAAAGAATATATTTACATTAAAATTCATCTACTTTAACGGAAACTGAAAATCTGAAAAACTGAAAAACAATAGCGAAAAAAAGGTAACAGACATTCACTTTAAAATATTATTAACATTCAATGACTGTTATAATATTATATATCTTTTATGATTAAGAAATATCATCGTTACTAGAATTTATTAAACAATTTTTTAACGGAATTTACATTTGCTTTAAAAATCTGACTTTCTTTATGTGATCGTAAACAAATATAAATAAATTAAGTATTAATTAATTAAATTAATTAATTAAATTAATTATTATTAACTTTTAAGCAACTTTTTTTAAGATATATTTGAAATTTATCGAATTTCGTAAAATTCGTAAAATTTCGTAAAGAGTGTCGTGTATGTAAATTTTAAAAATTTTCACAGTACTTGATATATGATAATATTTAAATGATCTTATTTATTTATAGTCATTTTTATTAATAGAATTCATATGTGTACTTTTCACATATTTATAATTAATTCTACCACAACATTCGTTGTTTTAAACAATATTTCGTTACTTACGCGTTTTAATAGTTTTAATAATATTATAATAAATACAAAATCGCGTAATATTTCTTGACTGATAATATAAAACTTATATACAACATTAAGTGTCAATGAAATAAATATTTATAAATAAATCTTAATGATTGCTTTTTTAGTATAAAAAATTTTTTTAAAATAGTGTACTTGATTTAAAAAAAAAAAAACAATTATATCTCATCAAGCATGAATTAGTGATTTTCATCACTTACTACTTTTTTTTATGAAGAATTATGAATTGATGTTAAATTAATGAGACATTATTTGAAGGATAGTCAAGTAAAGTCAGAAAGAAATAGTACGAGCGTTGTTGCAGGTTTCCGTAATAATTTCTTCTAAACTTTCTTTCCTATCGAATAAACTGATTAATTTATGATTAAATATTATCACGAGACTTATCTAAATCAGAATGTCGACTTTTTAATTACTACGAAGTGCCATAATACGACTTCATTGTCTCATAGTCAATATCATCAAACTTTATTCTTAAGAAATACGCAGATATTACCGAGTATATAATTTTATATTCTTTTATAATCTAAATTTGCTGGATGGATATTAAAATTCATATAGGCCGTTAAATAATTAATTCTTATATATTCTATTAATTTGAGTTATTTAAAATTCTAGGATTTAATTAGTATTTGATATGTCATCGTGATATAATTCAATGGAATTCTGTGAGCTTAATTTATAAAAACATTCGGTGGATTGATTTTAAAATTTAATTACCTTTCTAGTGGTATTTTCATGGCAATGTTTATATTCTTTGAAAATTCTCCTTGCATTTCGACTATATAACGGATTTTTAAATATTTTTTATTTAAATGTTTTGCTTGTGGCTTTACTGTACTTATTACTCTTGCGCGTATTTCAGCATTCTCATTCAACTTAAGTATGCTATTAATCATCGAAAAGATATTACAAACTATTTATGAAATCATATTTGTGAGATTAATGAAAAGGTACGATATAAGTTTAGAAAATTTCATTTGCATAATTTCCTTAAATAAACATTATACGGATTAATTCGACCTTTTGCGAATTAATTAATGACTCCTGTAATTAATAAATAATATTTATAATAAAGACACAGATGATGGACATATAAATCAATTATGTGTATTATAATAATATTATATAATTCTGATTAGCTAATATCTTAATTACTAGATATAAAAAATTATAGATAAAACTTGATATTTAACGTTAATGTAAGGTATGATAAAAATAAAAAAAAAAAATAGTTCCAATGATAGATTACTTTAGATTTTTATAATAAATACTAATCATTCATCTTATATTTACTTTTAATTCAATTATATCCTTACATTTATTCGAAAACTTCTTAAACGTTTCTTCATTTTTTTTCTAATCGATTTGTCATTACGATTAGTCGATTGTTTACTGACCCGCCAAATCTAAATCGATATTGATAATCTTTGATAATATCTTCTGCATAAAGAGTGAACTGTGCTCAAGAAATAATTTACTATAAAAATAGTTAAATAATTTAATATATTTCTAACAATGAATTACTTTAAATGAGATTTTTAATTTTCTTCTTTTTTTTTTTTTTACTAAAAAATCAATTTTAACATTTTTCTCATTCGATTGATGTATTATATGTATATATTTATATACGTATAGAGTTGCAATTTATATTAATATTTTATTAATTTATAGTGCTTCCTTATTTAAATTAAAAGAACTTTAATGTATTTTATACTACTGATAAAATATCTTACGAAATTGTTTCAGTGTCTTATTAATATTTTCGTATCTACTTTTACTTACATATTAAGCAATTTTAATTGATACTCTATTTTCCATTATCAACATAAGTTTATCATACTATTAAACTTGATAGAAATCGCAATACTGTTATCCAAATGACGTCTTTCATAGAATGAAAAATAATTTATTTGTGTATGTATGTATGTACGTATGTATGTATGTTTGTACGTATGTATGTATGTATGTATGCATGTATGTATGTATGCATGTATGCATGTATGTATGTATGCGTGCATGAGTGTACACACATACTTTTTGTTCGAGGGAGAGATTTGGATGTCGCAGATATCATTTAAGTGAATAAATCACATAGTTTTAATTAGCTCAATGTGAAGGGTAATACAAATTATTTTAAATCGTTCTAAGTAAGAATTTTTTTGAAAATTAAACTGAATAGTTCATAATTTTTAAGGTGTTTATTTTATAATTGTATTATGTTGGTGAGTTGAAACGTAGTAAAAGGTCAAGTTTTGAACTTTTGTTTTCTATATAGAAATTATCAAAATATTTTAAGAGTCTAGAGTTAGTAAAGTAATACAGCTACACGGTTCTTTCACTTAATACTATTAAAAATATAAAACACTAATTACACGTTTTTAAATAATTTTGTTGAAATTACGTTTTATATTCGAATTTGTTTATCATACTTGCTCGTTTGAAACAAGATTGCAAAAAAATTAAAGAGAATTATGGATTCTATATTATGGATTATTCTCCTTTTTATTGTTTTATTATTATCTCTTTTTTATTGTTATTTCAGCTTCAATATACGCGTAACTAAAAAAAATATTTATATAAAAGTAGAAAAAATTGTTTACAATTTATGAAAGCTCGAAGGGTATAAAATTTAATGATAAATTATTAATCTCACTTAAAATTAAAAAAATTTAGGAAAATATTAGAAATATTTATTTTAAACCGTATAATGAAATAATGTAATTGATTAATATTTTTTAAATTTAATACAACAGAATATTGTAGATTTTTCTCAATTGAAAATATGAAATAATAAATAGAAGCACGAAGATAAGTGCAAATTATTTATTTAATGTATGTTGATTATAGATTATAAAATTGTTACGTAGAAATTATTAAAATTTTTCTTATTGACAATGCATTATTAATAATTTATTATAAATGTTTCAAAGAATTTATTTTATTATAATTAATTTTTACGTACGATTAAATTACATGATATTGAAATGTTAAATTGACATCGAAGAAATATATATTTTATTAAATTGTCACACGGCTGTATAAGATATTCACAAAGGTATTATCACGATCAAACTACGTAATAAAAATCTTTCATATAGATATTCAAATTTATCTGCACTTTAGTAAGTATATATAATTGTTGCAATAGCCGAATTTTAAGAAAAAGCTATATATTATTGATACTACAATTTTATCCATAATGCATTTGGTATATACTGATACTGATTAAGTACAACTCATCAGTATAGTAAATAATATTTATGTTAAGAACGAAATGATATTGCATTAGCGGCGTGTATTGCCTTTATTTGATTTTATAAATACAATTAAATTTATGTTAATGTATCTAAAGATCGATGAAGAAAGAACATGTACGGAACAATGAAGTAATTATTAAATAAGAAGCAAATTTAATATAAGTATTATTATATTGATTGGACTGCTGTACGTGAAAAAATATTTTACTTTCCGTAAGCTATGAAGTTAAAATTGTTTTTCTTTATATATATATGCACGCGATATATAAAATTAAGACAAAAAAAAAGAATACCTAGTCATTTACCGGTTTATATGTAATGTTTCTCAGGAATATCTGTACAAATCATATAATAGTATGTATTTGTAGAAAAAAAAAGAAAATAATTTCTATGAGATTATCTACACAGCCATTGAATTCGTTAAATAAAAAATTTATCTATGACGAAATACAATCATTGTAGATTTAGTGAGCATTCTGTAGCCACATGATCTATTTACGTCAAATATCTAAAATATTTTCTTGTCTTTTATTCATTGATGCATTCCAGATTTTAGTCTTAATAAACAGATATGTCCTTGTAGAAAAGATTAAAACTCAAAGCAACTGAATATTAAATATCTGCAGATATATTTTGTTAATAAGTTTCAAATTACTTTTCATAATAACGGCTTTGAAGTGTATTGATCTATAATTGTTAAAAAGGAAACCCAACTCAATTATTAATAATTAATTTTCTATAAAAAAAAAAAAAGAAATATACAAGTTAATTTTACAGAAAAAACAAGTTTAGCGGTCAATATTTGGAAAAGCGAAAGTTCTATCACCTACAGTAGAACTTTCTAATCTAATTATTAGAGGCCTTGAATGTATTACAAATCTATAGAATATTCATGCGTAAATGGTATTGGGTAAAAACAAAAAAAAAATTCAAACAAAGATAACTAAATGACGTAATAATTTAGAACGATAACATTGAAAATGACTAATTTTTATGAATAATAAAATATCACTTAATAAGTTTAAAAAAAAAAAAAGAAAAAAGAGAGAATATTTTATTACTAAAAATAATATTCTAAATCAAACTCTGAATGTTCGTTAATTACAATAATTTATATAGACATACATATGTATGTATGTATGTATTAGGGGTAGGGTTTATTTACGCACAGGGCAATATAATTCATTGATAATAAAATTATGTCTTTAATTTTTAAAATTATCGTTTTTATTCTTCTTATAATCGGTTGAATATAAAGTAGAAATGTTCACTAGTTATAATTATTTATTTAACATTTTACATACATAAATTTACAGTTAAATTTCATATTTCTTACTTTTCATGACTCAAGCAATATCTGAAATACCTTTTTCATACCTTTTTAATGAATTAAAATAAAAAAAAAATAAATAAATAAAAATAATAATTGAATTTATTAAATTTCTGCATTATCTATCGATGAAAATCTAATCGATACCAATTGTTCATATAAAATCCAAGTTTCTCTTTCAGTATTACAAATGATTATTTATAATTAGTAAGAAACATACGTACGAGTGTACGTATATTTGAATAACAATAATATTAATGAATTTTGACAATTGTTTTTTTGTTTTTTTGTTTTTTTTTTTTTTTTTTTTTTTCCAACAAACCGAACATGTAGGCATATATGAAAATCAAGCGAATATAAAACATTGCTGAACAATCATGATGAGCTTTAGCGAAATACGATAGCGCTTCACTTTACAAAATGATATATCTTATGAATAGCTATATTTATTGGGTATTTCTATTCATTATACTATTGCCTTTTAACATAGCATCAATTTTAAATTTAACTTAATGATCGTAAAGATTATTCATTACACTGTAATGAATGTAATGTTAAAATCTAAGACTCTAGAGACTACATTTATGTTAAGAACTAACAAGAACAATTATAAAATAACATATAAAATATTACAAATTCTTCATCTAAAGATTTATTAAAATTACTTTTACAAACGCATAAAAAATAATGTCTTATACAGTATCGGGACAATAATATTTTAGTATTCAGTAATTTGTAATTAAAACAAAAGTACCTTGAATATCTTGTCAAACAGATTATTAACTCGATTATTAATAATTCGTATCAAAACTTTCTAAAGATAAATCTATTTACACATTGCCGTATAAGTATGTGCCGTACTGCATGGCATACTTTTATTGAGGTAGTTTTTTCTTGAACAATATTATTATAACATGGTAATCCGTTTTATCCGTTCAAATTCAATTGTTTTTAATGGGCGCAATGACATCATCAGCGGTGGTGCCATCAATGCCGATGGAATCGAAAGCAGTACAAAACTATTGTGATTGGGACGCTTGGACTTGAATACAAAACCACCAATACTTTTGTAAAAATATTTACAACTCTTAGCTTAGTTTCGGTACCAGCACAAAGTTTTCGTTTTTTTTCCTTTTCATTTTATTTTTTTTCTTTCTTTCTTTCTTTCTTTCTTCCTTTCTTTCTTATTAATAATCGCCATGCAACAGTCGGTTCAGCGTCGTTTTATACTTTATCACTTGAAGACAGCAGAAACTATATTCCATACAAACCAAATTCCAAAAGATGCTCCCAGCAATTTAACAGTTTTGTGCATCCAGTAAAATCT
Source organism: Ceratosolen fusciceps (assembly GCA_018883505.1). NCBI lineage: Eukaryota > Metazoa > Arthropoda > Insecta > Hymenoptera > Agaonidae > Ceratosolen > Ceratosolen fusciceps. The sequence continues at coordinate 8,607,456 of RCIC01000003.1, read as the reverse complement.
GCAAAAAAAAAAAAAAATAATAAAATACGTGTTGGCTTGTATTGCTTGTATTAAATTGAAATAAGTCGTAGGGATTGGTTTTAAATCCAAATCAATGAACAAGAGTGAAATGTTTGTTTAAAAATGTTGAATTTCACCTTTTCCACTTGACTCTACTATGTTCTAATGTTTTTAAATCATCCTTTAGTAGATACACTCGAACGCCTTTCATGTAATTTCGAAAAAACGCTTGCCAATCGAAGCTCTGCATGTCGAAGTAGAACATTTGCTTATCACGCGGATCCAGTCGACACCACATCTCCCGTACGTTATTGTTTGTGAACTTCCATTCGTGTGTAACAAAGTAGGAGAGAACGCCAACGAATTTGTTTACCTTCTGATATGTTTTTAGCAATCTGTATCGAATGAAGATTTTATTTATAATTATAGAGAAAATTTGCATTAAAATATTATTAATTAATAATTAATGATATTAACCAATGAAGTACAATAACATTATGCTGATTACTACTATTATTGTCATTATTTATTTATTTATTTATTTTATTTTTTTTTATATAAATTACGTTATTACGTTATAAAGCTGAAAAATTTGAATTTATTTATCATCAGTTATAGTGTTCTAACGCTAGGAATGGAAAAATAATTAGAAACTGCGATGTTAGTTGATAGAAGGACTGCTTGAATCCTTGATAAAGTATAAAATTCTCACTAGTTAGCTCGACTCTTGAGAAATTTAAGGGCTTACGTAGGAATGTTTGTTTACCTAGGCTTGCGTCCTGAACATACCGTTACGGCATCAATAAGAAAGGCTGGTATCAAGTGAAGAAATACAGCATATATCGAATGTATAAGTTTGTTCTTATTCATGTTGAATGATAAATACCAAAGAGGATTGCTCAACGGATACTTGTTAACATAATTAATGTTTGTGACACGAAAATCTTCCCATGTGAATGGGGCATCCACACTCGATACGAAGTTGTAGATTAGCATATCATCGTCTCTTCTGAAAATTATATATATTTATTATTACATTAAAAAAATATAGGTTTAATTCAAATCACATTCACAGTATAGAGCGATTGAATAAAAAAAAATATATCTTGATCTCTTTGACTAACAGAACTTGAGACGATTGAAAATTTTTTATGCATTACCTATTGAAGATAAATTGCAAATATTAAAATCTTAATAAATTATAAATATAATTTTATATTCTGGTTTTTTTTTTTAAATTTATTTCCAAGCATCTGTATGATTAATGACAATGATTTTATAATAGTCAACAGAGAAAAATAATCTATATAATCTTCCAAAGTCTATGATTAAAGAGATTCGCAAGATACATTTACAAAGTGAAGTACAAGTTTTTTTTTTTATTTTTTTTTTATTATATGACATTGGCATAAGCAGAAAGCAAATCGATCGATAAAATATAAGTATAGAGGACGTATAAATAACGACACAAGCCGTGAAGTATAGAGAGCAAGAATAATTGTCAAAGTCCTTTGATAGGGAAGAATATGAATCAAGTAGGAGTGGAGTAGAGCAATTAATTGAGTGCGAGCCAATCGGTTAATTAGAGTGGGTACATACATACCTGGCGGTTTGCATGGCTACGTCCCAAGCACTAACAATTAAAGCGTTTACGGTGAGGTCGACTGGCACGATGTTTGCATTTGTATCAGGATTGCAATGTAAAGTACGCAAAACACCGGTTGCTACTCCTGCCGCGATTCCTGTCGGCCCATAAAAATTATCGATCCATCCAGGGATCGGTTCGTTCGCTGTAGAAATTACTGCAACGATAATTTATTCCATCAGCTTGAATAATTATAAGAAATTATTAACGGCTCTAGTGATTATACGAACGGGAATACGGATTTTCTTGACAGAGGAAATGCAATAATACGGAGCAACATAATAACGCAACAGTACAATGTTTACTTTAAAAAAAGAAAGAAGGAGACTATAATTTATGCTTATATAACTATAATTGGGAGAAAATGTGGTCGAGTGAAATTGGAAGTATGAGACGTGATTGTATCTACGTAGCTTGTTTAGGAATTACGAGTGACAGTAAACTTTTTCTACGAATGAGTAAACACATCTGAAATAATTAATATTATCATAAGCACGATAATGGAAGAAATGGTGCATTGAAATAAAAGGTGCATTGATGATCAAAATCATAGGAGAAGGAAGGTACATCGTAAATAGAGGATGCAATAAAGGTTATCATGACTCGAATGCAAATATATATATACATATATATATATACATATATCAGATACGTTTTCGGAATGTAAGGACAAAGTCGTTAAGAATTAAGTTGCATTCGTACGATCAGTGGAAAATGGATTATTTTTATATAAAGGACAAGTATCACCGAGGACATAAAACATTGCTACAATAAAATTTGTAATAAAATAATGGAAAAAGCCCTTATTTACGAATGACTTCCGAAAGAAGTAAAATTTGATGGTAAAATACAACAATCTACTGCGTGTTTTAACTCCAATGTCCTTAACTATCCGTCATAGTAGTATAAGATGGTTTTTTATAGCGACAATCCCAGATGAAAACATAGTTATTCAAGAATTTTTTAACTATTCGCCCCAGTCGAATAAGTTTAATGAATTTAGAGAATTTATAGGGAATTTTTAGCGAATAGTCTGTCAGTTGTGAAAAATTTAATATCTTCTATAATCTACGTGTATACATGTATAAGGTCCTAAATCTAATCTAATATCCTAGGAGAAGTAGTACAATTGATAATTAGTTTAATCATCGAGCTGATTAAATGTAATCGATTAAATGTAAAATATAGCGAATTAAATTTTTTTTTACTGATCATGAATTGTAATTATACTTTCTCTTATACCTATATTAAATGGATTAAATTTCATCAATTATTTATTATATATATATATATATATATTATTAAGATTAATATAAATATTTAAATTATAAATAAAAATCGTATCAAGCATATTAATTAGATACAATCGACACTTGAGACTTTATTTAACAGTAGCTGAAACCGAAGTGTCCATATCCCTTATCATTCGTTGTTTTATCATCGTTTATTTTTAAAGGCTACGCGATGAAGTACTTACTTAAACTATATCGATCGAGATTAAAGCATATTTAAGGGATTAATATTTAAAATGTTTAAAATATAGTAAGGAAATAAACCGGATCGACGTTTGATAAGTTTCTTATCAGAAGATACGTATTATTTAATTAAATAATTAATTATTACAATAAAAGGCTATTAATTATTTTCAATCGAGTGATGCTATCTTGAATAAAGCATTTACGCGGTAATAATTAATAGACGTGAAAGGTATAATAATAAAGCAGCGTTTCAATAACGAAGCTAGTTATGAAGGATTTAATAAAGTAATTGTTTGAAATTTCTTACCGACTGTACGATTAAAATAATTCTACGTTAATTCATGTTAATGGGAGGTATTGAGAAATGCACTCACCAATTCCCGGCCTGAAAATTCCCATTGGCAAATTTTTGTTCCTGGTTTTGACAAGATTTTCTGCAAGTGCTTTCGTGAATGTATAAGTGTTGGGCCACGGTGTAATCAACCTGCGCTTAAGCATTTATTTCCATTAGATGGATGTAGAGTTAGAGAAAAATATTTGTCAAAAGCTACGCACTCATTACGTATAATAAGTTATAAAAATGTTTTTTTTTTTTTTTTCCACTCACCGAGGACTTATTTCTTTTATAACATCGTCGGACAAGCAGTTGACGACGTTGAGCATTTCGCCATTCTTTATTGGAAAATCGTAAAATTTTTCATTGATTTCCCGTGATATACAGTTCGCATACGCCGTTGACACGTAAATGAAGGCCTATGGGGGGGACGTAATATATTTTTTAATATAATTATTAATTCATTCGCGTTCGTTAGGTTTTTTCGTGGAGGAATTCCGAGCGCGGCGACAAAATCAAAAGATTTTTCGGGCTGTGCTTTTTTGCGCCAAGACGTCCAAGACGTATTTCGAAAGAAAGTGAAATCGGAAGGCGACGCATAATAAATCATATAATCTGCCGAAGGGTCTCAATTTATAGCTTTCGTTTGCTCTTTGTATGGTTCTTTTATACTTTCATTGCCAGACAAATCCTTCCCCATAATCTTCTGGTTTCGCTTGAAGTTTATTTTTTGCGCGATATCCTACATTCAGCCTGTGAATATAATAAAATATAAAGTGCATAGGTAATGCGAGCACTTGATACCTTGGAAGAGGGGATACGTCGCCGTACGTACGTCGCATTGCGCGAAAACAACCGAACGAGTCAGCGGGGAAAAGTAAAAGTCACGCTTAATTTAATATTAAGCCATGCACGGCTAACTAGATCCTAATGTTCCCTAGAATATTAGAATTTGTAAATTCCGTACGTAAGATAAGAGATCATTGTCCGGCTACTGCGGCCAACTACTGTGGCCAACTACTGCGGCCAACTACTGCGGACCTACTCCTACTACGGTTTTACGTAACGAAACTCCAAAGAGCGCCAAGCATAATTAGAGAAGGCCATTATCTATCAAAGATTTTCACCGGAGATAAATTTTAATGAATGACTGCTGTACGAGGCTCCAGATTCCGAGAAAACCCCTTGAAATTTTGTCTCGCTATCAGTATCACATACTCGGTGCATGACAACTTTCGTAAAAAAGCAATCGAAATAGTTACATCAAGTTACTCTATCGCTCTATGAATTATAGATAAGAGGGGTCTTTTAGCCAAACATTGATGAATATTTCGTCGATTACGTAAGACTAAGCTCTCAACGAATTTCTTTACATAACGAGGAGAACAGTGGGTGGATGGGGTGGGTGGGATGGGGAGGTAGGGGTGGAGGTAGGGGACTAACCGACCCCTTTCACTTCCAACCCTTGCCCGTCCGCCCCTCGTCACTTTCTGCGTCGTAATAATAAAGGATCGTAGGCGATCGTAGGTGTCGGGCACGGTACGATGAGATTTCGCAAACATCTAAAATAGCCACAATGCTCCCCCGTCCCCCGTGACGTATTGTCAGAAATTATCAGTAAATTTTCTTACCTTCAATTTTTGTAAATCTTTACACAAGTCGATGACATCAGCAGTGCTTTGAGCATTAATCGCCGAAGCGACTTTCAGTTTCTCATCGAAACGTACAGTCGCTGCTACGTGAAAGACTATCGAGACCTATAATTACAAATCCACATACAATTATTACTCGTGATATAATTTTTTTTTTTTTTTTAAACGCAATACGATATTTTAGTAGAAAGTTTGAAATTTTTTATGGATCCTCCGCGAGCCAGGCAATGATATATAATCTTTAACGAGATTTTAAATATTATTATTTGACATTTTTACTTGTTGCACTGTCGGGCGGAGATGGGAATTTTTCTTTAATGAGGTCACTAGCTCAAATGTTGAAGTTTTGATAACATTTTTAGAATTCTATAAAATAACATTTCGTCATTGGCCGATTAATAATACGCGTTACGCGTTACGCGTTACCTAACTAGCCGATGTAATCCGGGCCAGTATTGAAATCATTGTCGTTGGCATAATTTTTAATGCGCTTTTAATATTTTACGGCCCTTGCTTTATAATATCCCCGGCTAATTAAATACACCTGTAATATACATTCTCGACAATGTTTAATAATCGATGATCCGGCCGTACCGAACGACATAAATCGCTCAATATACATACATTATAGCCACTGCAAGTCCTTAATAATTTTGTCGTGAAATTAAATGCAAGCGTTGAGCGTGTATAAAAAATAGATCGAAAGGGTCGTTAAATATTGTAAAAGGTCAACGCTCACGTTATTACGTAATATTTAATAATTAATCGAAAGATTCTCGTTAAGACACGTTTAATTGGAAATATTTTAATTTCTCTGCGCGTTTACAGTTATTTTTATTGTTAATTAGAGAAGGAAAAAAGAATGTATTAAGCTTGGGTAGGATGTAGGATCTATCAGAGGCTAATGAACAAGAGCAACAATTGCGGACGAAAGTTATTTATAAAAATGTCTGGCAGTTAATGAACCGAAGTTATTCTGGCATCGATGGGCGGGAGGGAGGGAGGGATTAAAGAAAACATACGAATACTCGAGATAAATGGATGTCGGCCGGGCGGTATAGTAATAACAATAATAATAATAATAATAATAATGAGACGAAATTGGGAAAAAAAAAAAAAAATGCGTGGGGCATAAAGTTTCGCTAATACTCGTTAAGTTAAAGGCCGAGAGCCAAGAGCCGAGAGCCGATCGCTCGACTTTAAATAATTCATTCCGATCAGCGAATTTTTTTTCATCATCCATCGTGGAGGAGCCTATATGTTGTTCATAAATAATCTGTTAAAATTTCATATACGAAGAGCAAGCACGTTCCGCTCCTCGTGTGTACGGCGGCTTACTTAATAATTGCGCCAGACTTACGTCGCGCATCAGCAAATCTCTGTCGGAGGTAGAAAGTCCCAGGCCTTGGACACTGCAATCGCCGGCGACGGCCACGACTTTGTGATGAAATTTCGGCATTTCCTCTCTTAAGCGTGCGTAAATCTAGAAATTAACCAGAATGCGTACGCTTTACTAGGTAGGGTTTTTTCTTTCTTTCTTTCTTTCTTTCTTTCTTTTTTTCTTCACTTTATTACGTCGGGGTTATTGGGGTTACTCCGATCGTAAATATCTCGGATGACGACGTTTTTTCTCTCTTACTTTTCCTTTTTCTCTTTCTCCCTCTAACGGTCAAATTACCAAAACTTTGTTATTCGATTAGAATGAAAGGCCGTTTTGACAACTATTTCACGTGGCCCATTCGCCCGCACGATGTATGACTCAGCTGACCGATTCTTCAAAGAGAATTCCTTTACGTGCATTCTAAGCACTTTCTCGTCAATATTTGAAATAAATTTGCGTCTCGAGGAGATAATTTTTTTTGTATATTTAAAGAAAAAAAAAAAAAAAAAATCAAATTCAAATTCAAATTCAAATCAACGCATTCAATTCAATCGTAACGCGATCATCGGTCACGACGGTTGAAAAAAAAAAAAATATTATTATGCGTACTATCGAATGAGCTTACGATGCTCTTAGAAATTCATGCATAATGAAAAAAATTTATCTCTTATTGCGATGACCAAGTGCTCGATTAAGACGCTCCTCTTAATTTGCACTTGAGAAAATACCTTTATTTTTATGCTATGCAAGAGCAATTTTACCCGGGCGACCAAGTAACATCATTTCCTATACGAGCAGGCACAATCAATTACATTTGCTTAACTTGTATATTCTCATAAAAGCGATTTATAATTATTTGTAAACTATATTAATGACTCTTCGATATTCAAAGCCATTTAAAACTTACGATAACAACATGCACTCAATGCTCTCGAATTTACACTCTGTTTCTAAAGAATTCTTTTGCAAAGTCCTCCATTTAAACGAATACACTCACTCAACGATGTTGTTGTTGTTGTTGTTGTTGTTGTTGTTGTTTATAATTATCATTTTGGCAAGGGAATGCGTAAGGATCAATGTATTTTGTCGGATTAAGGTATCTCGTAACACGTAACACGTCCTTTTCTTAAATTGCCAGGAGTCTTGTAAGTAAGGCTCGTAAATAATGCCTCGACTACGAATAGTTCATAAAGTTATCAGCATACGTATTTACGTTAAGATTTTCATACGCCAGGTAAAATGAAACATCTTCGTAAGCTCTAAGGGATCGTATAAAATAAAATAAAATAAAATAAAACGAAACGAAATGAAATAAAATAAAGTAAAATAAAGTAGAATAAAATACGTATAGAGGACGGTCGGCTTTAACATTAGGAAACAACAAAAGCGAGCGAAAACGCGCCCGGGTAATTAGTTGTATGGAACGCGGACAGTCGACGCGGTGATCGAAATTCTCCTCGGTGAAGAATCGGCCGACCTTCTGCTATCCCGTGATTATCTACATTGTGCAATTGTAGAATTTTCAATCTCGAAGGAAAGCCACGGGCTGGCCTTGAATAAGTCTCCGGCCAGGGAGGGAGGCACCTCTCCTCCCTTACGAGAATGAACTCGAGCGCGCGAGCAAAAGAAAGAGGGAAAAGGAAAAAAAAAAAACACTCGGCAGGTGCACTTCGCACTTTTTAAGACACTTACCGGCTCTTTGAATAAATCTTTTATTCTGCTCTCGATGCTCTTCTCCTTTTTCGGACGCACGAGCAGGTAAATGCAGGCGATGTCCGAGCAGCTTCGCAAAAGCTTCTCTATTAATATCTTCCCGAGAAATCCCGTTCCACCTGCGATTGAGGAATAAAAAAAAAGAAAAAAGAAAAAAAAAGAAAAAAGAAGAAGAATTACGTTATTAATCCGATGAAAGGGAAGAGGCAATAAGTCGAACTAACAAGTAAATATTAATATACGCATCAGCCGCTTCGAAACAACGAGCCTTTCCTTTCCATTTATTTATTTCTTGATTTACTTATCCCCAATGCAAAGCATCTTTGTATTTATCTCACTGATATCGTTTAAACTGACAGTTCGAGAACTCTGGAGGATATCTGAGAAATTCACTTTCAGAGAAAATTTACCGATAACCACTATTGATCATTAATATATTATAAAACTAGTCGACATCCCGTACATTATTTATATTTTAAATAAAGAGGGAGTAATTTAATTAGCAGAATATTTAACTTCAAACCCCGAGAGCATGTAAAAGGATCAACAGTCATAACAGAGATCGTAGATAATATGCAAATACGTTTGTCATTCCTTGCAAAATAATCGTCTCCCCACTTGAAGGCTATTTTATAAAATCTCCAATCTCCATCTACGTTGTTCTGCTAACAAATTTTTTCCCGCCTTCCATACGGTTTACTACGAAATTAAACACACACGCGCGCGCGCGCGCACATGCACGCACATATATATATATATATAGACACATGGTACGTAAATTAAAAAAAAAAAAAAAAAAGTACGCTCTGCAAACAGTCATTTAAAATAATTGTAGATTAAATACTATAAAGTCCTTAGCTACGTAAAAGGCTTCACTTCGCACATCAACGGCTTAAAATTACATCTATGCGTGTATTAAGCGTATGAAATATTACCTGTTATAAAAATAGATTGGTGTGCGTAAAAGTCCTGCAGTGGCGTTCTGTTTGTAATTATACGTCCATTTACGTCGAGCGTTTCCGAGATCTCATTATTATTAGTTTCATTAGAGATTGGTTGTTTTCCGTATTCGCATTCTCCCTGTACAGAAAAAACAAAAAATAAAAAAAATAAAAAAAACATGCTGCATTTAAAATAACGTGAATTAGTTTTATATGCTGAAAAAAACAAGCAATTTTTCGAATTATCCTGCTAATAATAAACAAATCATTATCGGTCATGTAATTAGCCTTAAAATAATCTTAACGCTCTTGGTCTACAGAAAAATCGTATTACATTATTTGCAAAGTTACCTACTTCGACTTCGGAAAGCGCAACTCGTACTCCATTTAATATTTTCTACCCAACTTTTAACGGGAACATTAACTTTCTTACAGAGGCGTTCGAGTTATCAAAATTAAAAGCTAAATCTTTTAATTTCTAATGATTAAAGAGCTTTTTCTTTTTTCTTTTTTTTTTTTAAATTTATTAAGCAGTTAATTTATTTAAGCCCCGAGAAAACGTCTTGAAATTGTATTTTATACGGATTACATATATTTCCATGTATTACACGTACGTTCGTTAACCATAAATTCATGTATTTACAATGCGAAGATGCTAAATCTATGAATTAGTAAGTTTTGACAAAAGTCAATTATCCACTTAAGAATTGCCTTATGTAATCATTGAAGTTTATAAAATTTCAATTTATTTAAAGTAAAAGTTTGTATAATTATCTTCTTCAGTAAATTTCAGTCAGAAAAGGTGAGATAATCGCCTTTTCGGTCCAATGAATGGAATCCATTCTATTGTAATTAATATTTTTCATTTACTTTTCTATTTATTGCATACATTTTAATTTTAACGTCTTAGCCTACTCAAATAAATTACTAACCTTAAGGAGTATTTAAAATTTTCAATAATCACCTAATTATCTTAAAACCGAATAACTAACTCGTAATAACGATACTTGGAAAAAATCATTTGAAATTTCTAATATTTTTTTTTTAAACAATATAAGTAAGCAAGAATCAAAGCAGAATCTATTGCTCGCCGCTCGCTCTTATTGTAAATGAAAAATACTGTTTGTAGCTTAGAAAAGCAGTTATTGAAGGACTACGTGATATAGATAAAGTCCGTTATTACTTTAGAGCTTAGATAGATCGTTTTTTTTTTGTTTTTTTTTTTGTTTGGCTTCATAATAAAAGTACACGCGTCTCATTCAGGTCTCATCTATATTAAAGTAGGCGAGGTAACCGTTACATTGGCGATTTTCGCCACAAGTATTTGAATACGCGTTAAACGACATCGGGATTTATTAAGCTCCTTTACGAGGTTTCAAAATAACTTTATAATTATTACACGTAGGCTCAAGGTCATTATCGGTTATCCTATCGACGAAGGTTATTGGGGTTGTAAATTAGCAGCGTTGCTCAATGAGCTTCATCAAGTCCAAGCCGACGATCCAAGACCATAGATCGTCCATTTACGAGTCGAATTTGCAATCTCATAACTGCACCCGTGGGAAATATAAAACTATAGTTTTACTACGCGCTGTACCAGGACTGCATTACGTTGCATTAATGCAAACGAATAGATTTTAATGCGAGTGTCCTACAAAATATTGAAATTCAATTGGGCCGAATAAGAGATTTTGCGGTTAAATGAGACGTAATAAGCTTTAGCTTATTTATTCGAGCAATAGAACAATTGCCGGTTAAGGATACCTTGTTTAAGTGAACCTTGTCGAGATTTTCGTACGAAGCTAATGGCGAGGGGGTTATTGGGGTTATTGGGGTTACGTAAGGAGTGGGAGTGAAGCGAAGGAACCGATGTCACCGAGCCAATGGTCGCTGATTTGAAAAGAGAAAAGGAAAAGAATAATGAGGGATAAATGAAAGTACGCGTTCACCGATTTGAATAAGTATCTCTTGGCCGAGGAATTCATTCGTCAATGTTTTAATAACGATACAAGCGAACGTGTCTATCCGGTAGGGAATATTAAGCTCGTAGATATTACTCGTCAGATGAAGAGTGTAGCGGTTATTTAAAAGACGACGACGACGACTACGACGACGACGACGACGACGACGACAACGACGGCGAAGAAGAAGAAGAAGAAGAAGAAGAAGATCGATGAATATTTACATTGTGATACGCAAGTATATTACGAGTATATTGTATATTGTGTATGTGGAAGATCGTGGCGGGGCTCTCGGGAGTCGAATCCAAAAATGGAATGCTATGCGGGCCTCATTACACGGGGATAAAGGAAAAAAGGCGTCGGTGCGCCACGAGAACCCGTTCTCGAAATCTCGATGTTTATTCGGGTAAGCGTTCACGGGTCGGCCGCTTTCTAAAGATAGTAGTATCCTTGCATTATCAAAGACGTGGGGCCCGAGTGGCGGTGCGGCTCGGGATCTCTTGATTTCGCGTCGCGGAAGTGAAGCTGCAGCGGCGCGACCCCGTGAACGAATAAAAGGAAACCCGCGCGTGGTAAGGGGATGGGGGGAAGGGGGTGTTGGTCGGGTGAAGGGACGGATGGAAATGAAGTAGACGTTCGTGGCCTAAATCGAATGTCGGTCGGCCGCGCGATCGAGCGGCGAACCGATTCGCTGGGCTTCGCCGAGGCTCCGCGGAACCCTCGCCTCGGCGCGGTTCCCCCGTGCGACCCGGAGGGAGCCAATACCCGGCGCACGGGAATACCTCCGTCGCGGTGTCAAGGACAGCGGCTTTGGCGCACCTCCGCGCCCATCTCCTCTCCCTATTAAGAGAGCAGCGCGCTCGAGTGAGAGCGCAGGCTAGAGAGTGCCGTACTGAGAGTGAGCGAGGGTTGGTACGTTGGTCGAGGTGAGGGAGGGGGGAGAGAGAGAGAGAGAGAAGACGGGAGGCTCCTCCTCGATTTACAGTTATGTAAAGCGAGGCGCGCGCTCTTTCGTGTCATGCGAATCGTTGAGATGCGGTGCATTGGCTCGAACGTAACATAACGGACGCATCCGCTCTCATTCGGTACCCCACCCCTTTCCTCCGAGCAGTCTCTCTCTCTCTCTCTCTCTCTCTCTCTCTCTACATTGAAAACATTTCTTCATCTCGCTCGCGTTCGCGCTCGCGCTCGCGCGGGCTCCCTTTAATGACACGGGCACGTCAGCGCGCTCTCCTTTACGTTTCATCGCCTTTTCCCCGAGATCCCTGGCTTCGATCCGTTTAAAGACCTTTCAGCGCTTCAACGTACAATAACAGAATTACAATTGTCCAGAACGTCATGAGGATGAGCGCACGGGGGACACATGCGTTTATTAAATAAATCTCGATGCTGAAGTGAAAAGTAGCAGTGGCTACAGGTTTATTGGGTAGGTGAGGGTGGCGGCGGTGGAGGCGGTGGAGGCGGCGGTGGCGGCGGTGGCGGCCACTCGAGCTTACTCATCGAAATATTTACCGTACGGTTTTACATCGAATTATCCGCGGCTTTGATATTATCGGGACGAGTATTGGCAGTCGAATACTTTCCTTTTGGAATTTCAATCGGATTCAAGCTAAAGACCGATTCCTGTCATCGGGCCTCCTTCTATTGGCGTAATCCAAGCGAATTCGTCGCAGCCAGTGTTTTCAATTCACAATTCGATTGTATTAAAAAATTCTCGAAACTCCGTTTCAACGTCGTAAATAACCTTACGTCAATTAAATAACAAATCCGGCCGTTTGAATTTAAATTCACGGCCATGCAAATTCTACCACGTAACTCCATGCGCGCGTATTCTCATTGCAAATTATGAAATTTGTTATTAAATTTGTTCGTTAAAGCGGACGGCGATATTTATCCGGCTCGCCCGTACTCTAGATTTCGAGCCTGAAAAATCTCACTCTCACGAAAATTCGTAATATTTTCATTCTCAGGAATTTCTATTACACATTCGTTCGTCGTCGTGGGTAAGCACACAATTTCTCTTTCGAGTCATTATTACACCAATCAATGAGATCTATTAAATATTGTTTGTCATCACGGCACACTGTAGCAGCAGCTTTTCCTAATCATTCTATATTCAATTTATTTCAAGTATTATCTAACAACACAGAGACACGTCGTTTATAAACAGATTTTATAAACAGAAAACCACGTGCGAATAATACAAGAAATTTTTTTTTTTTATTTATTTATTTATTTATTTATTTATTTTAAATCAACACTGTTATTATCCTGTTCGAAATGGAGTTGAAATTATTCTAAAATACATTAATTTTAGTTTATTTAAGTGACGTCAATCTCTTCATTAGCTTTAAGCTTTGTATGTAACGTTAAGCCCAGCATATGTACTTACACACGAGTGTGCGTAAGTGTATATCCTTAACATTTCCCATAATTCATTCTGTAAATTAAATTCTATTATTATTTCAAAAGTTGCATAAATTATTGTTTAATTGCAACTCGAAACGCGTTACGAATATCAATGAATATTAATAAAAGAAAAAAAAGATACGGTTCGCCTAATTGCCGCTTTGATATGCATACCGATAAGCGATTTTGCTAAATATTGCAAAATGTCAGTAATTTGAAGAACTACGTATTTCGTGAATAAAAATACACGTTATAAGTTCGAGGAACTACATTGACACATTACTACTACCCGTCGGCGTCTTGACCTCACTCCTTCTCCGTATGTGTCAAAACAAAGAAAATTTAGATCTTTAAGATATCCTCATTACGATTTCCTTTCCTTTCCTTTTTTTTTTTTTCCTTTTTTTTTTTTTTTTTTTTTTTTTTTCATGTGATTTACAAGGAGAAAGTCGCATCTCTAGGAAAATAATTTGGGTCAATGAGGGTTTCGGGACGTTTCCTAATATCTCGAAATCAATTTCATCAGCTCTAGGTCATTTTAAATCCTAAAGAGATTAAGACTACAATAACAAATCCTTAAATATCCTACGACGAAATTATACAAAGAGATATTATATATTACTTTTACATATGGAATTGACTGCCTAATGAACTCTCGTATCGCTCGTAGTCTCTCTCGCAAATTATAATAACAACAACTCAGTGAAATGCTCGGTTTTATGTTAATTTACAGAAGGAATAAAATAAAAAAAAAAAAAAAAAAAAAAAAAAAAAAAAAAAAAAAAAAAACACTTAAACACGTGGTTAAAAAGAAACAAGCTGTCAACGTATAAACGTTAATGTTTATTGATTTATTGCGAATTTGGTATTTTCTGATTCAGTAAATACACGATCGGTTGCTAAATTTTTTTATTTCCGATTAGAAAGAAGACGAGACTAATTAAAACCAAAAAAAAAAAAAAAAAAAAAAACAAAATGATAAGGCGTTAGAGACGATAATGACTTATTTATCGTTAAGCAGTGTTAGGGCTTGTTAATTATCATAACAAGTTTTAATTTGTTTTCTTCACTTGATTTGAAAATTATTCGAAGCTAACAATTTAACGCGACGATAGGATCACGAAAAAAAAAGTAAAAATATGCCACCTGCGAATAAACAATATAAATGTTTTTCACTTATTTACTATTTCTGATCCGACAGTGTCGTTCGAGTAATTAACTCCGATAAAATGTATTTGATTAGAAATCTTAATCTTAAGAGCGAGCTTATTAAGCGAGCATCGGTCGACTGCTACTTCTTCTTCTTCTTCTTCTTCTTCTTCTTTCTTTCTTTTTTTAGTTTTTTGTTTTATAATTTTTTTTTACCGCTTTCTTGTTTTGCCGTAGTTACGTAATTTCAAAGCCATTACAGATGATTTAACAGCTCCTAAACGATTGTTGTTAATGTTATTGTTATTATAAAAGTAATGGGTAATGTTCATTGTATAACTGAGACTTTTATTTCGCCGGTAATATTTTCTAATTAGTTTCGAGCCGACCTGTGGCTCGATCGCCAAGCTGTTCTTCCATTTCCTTTTATCGCTAATACGTTGGATTAGGGTGCCGTTTTAATTTATTGCACCGCTGTTATCTCAATACCGAAAGATTATTATTGTAGAGGCTGAGGGGAATCCTTACGGACGATCTGACGATAATGTCTTCCGTAATGTCATGTCGGCTTCGGCGGCATGATTTTCGGATCGATGGAAGCCCGCTGACGGTGTCGGCGTTGCTTGACAATCGGGCTCGACTGAGCGCTAAGGAGCGTTTTTCTTTGCGACTTTTCGAACAAGGGAAGCCGGGATTTCACGGACGGGACGAGGCGACGATTGTCCCCGACTATGCGACTTAAGCATCCGCAAGGGAAGATGCATCGGGATTGAGGGCCGGCGGGCTCCGTATTCGCGGGGGCTTCTTCGTAATCTGTAGTAAGAGGAGCGCAATCGATCGATCTAGTACGCGAAATCTCGTCACGTGTTACCTGCCCGGCAAAAGCTGCCTGACAGTCGGCCTTACCTACACGGCAGCCTACACCTGACTCCCTACGTAAGTACCTGCATTGGCCACGCGGACAACGACGGGGCTTTTATGCAACCTATACACCCGCCCCGTATTTCTCTTTTGTAATTTTGCCGGCCCAAGTTCCTCAATCATATATATTTCTGCAACTCGCTTTTATACTTACGCGCGCGCGCGTACTGTAATTTTTTTTTTTTTTTGCTCCCTCGATAGATCCTAAGAAGCAGTTGCTTTTCAATTTCTCTCTCCACTGCCCACCCAACCACCCACCAATCCCCCCGTACCTTTTACCCTCTTTATTTTTTTCGTTTTTTTGTTTCTTTTGTTTTTTTGTTGTTATTTATGTCCATGTGCCTCGACGCGTGTCCCGCTCCCCCCCCCCCCCCCCGCCCCTTCGACCGC
This sequence comes from Ceratosolen fusciceps, assembly GCA_018883505.1. Classification (NCBI taxonomy): domain Eukaryota; kingdom Metazoa; phylum Arthropoda; class Insecta; order Hymenoptera; family Agaonidae; genus Ceratosolen; species Ceratosolen fusciceps. Next base: position 8,591,482 of record RCIC01000003.1, on the reverse strand, counting down.
GTATTTCGATAATCGTTTCACCTTCTTTCGATTTGTGCGAAACTACGGCTTTTCCGAAGCGTGATATAACGTGCGCATTTTTTACTTTGGGCTCTTTAATTTTTATTTGCTGATTGCGCATTTTGCACAACGACGCATAATGTACGTGCAAGCACATATATAATTGAAGCGAAAAGGCCGAGGCTCCGTTTATTATATGCTTTTATTTTTTCAGCTATAAGTATGTACAAATACTTAGCCGCGCGATACTCAGTGGCGAGCGTGTAAAATTTACCAAAACTTAAGTAAGAATAAATTCCTAAGATAAATAAAGCTTCGCTTGACCGAGTCGAGAACCAAGTCGAAGTATCGTAGCATCATAGCCTAACCGCTCGACAATTGTCTTTTCGAATTTCGTCTGTACGGCTTTTTCCAATAAACCGTACGGGAAATCAGCGAACGTCCCAGTTTTACGTAACGCGCGAACCTACGTCGGACGAATCAGGGATATATCAGGGCGCGAAGGAACGTCAGACAAGACCGGCATTTACGAAATGAATGAGGTTTTGCACGATTGTACATAAAGTTCTTAGAACGTTAAGCGAGACCGGCTACTCGGCGATTCGTTTAGAAATTCAACCATATACATATATATATATATATATGTACGTATACGTATATATATATATTTAATACGAAGCGCAATAATTGTATTTAGCGATAAAGCTGGGGGCCAAGGTTTTAGGTTCCCCATGCAGGGTTGCTTAAAGCTCTGAGCAGTAAGAGCTGCCACGGGTACATAAATAGATAGATGTATGAACGGATAGATAAATAGATAAATAAATAGATAGATAGACAGATTGATAGAAAGAGAGAGAGAGAGAGAGTGCGAGAGAGGGAAGTGAAGGATCCGTAGTGAATAATGAAAGGGAGAGAGGGTGAGGAGATAATAATAATAATAATAATAATTGGGGCCCGAGGACTCACGTCTCTGGGAACCTGGATGTCGAGCAGCATCTTGAGAGGCGTCTTGTCACGGACTCGTCGAGGTAGTTGGGATGAGCCGCGAGGCTTCAGTGGAGCATCGCAGATCGGACACCGCGAGCTTTCTTTCGGCCCCCCTCCTCCTCCACCTGCTGTTGCTCTGCTGCTGCTGCTGCTGCTGCTGCTGCTGCTGCTGCTGCCGCTGCTACTACTGCTGCTGCTGCTGCTGCTGCTGCTGCTACTGCTGGCTCTCCGAGTACGTGTATACACGTATGTATGCGTGCGCGCGCGCGCACGCCCGACCCAGTGACTTGTGCGTGGCGAGGAGTCTCGCCGAGGACTGAAGCCACTCTAATATAAGTCCGGCATCGACACCGAATCCCTGCGGCCGCCGGTGGGGCCTCGGCGCTCACCGCCATTTCTCCAAGGATTCCTCGGTGGTGGCTCGAGGCTCCGTGCCGAGGCTCCCCGAGCCCCGACGCCGACGAGGAGCGAGCCGCGACCGGGGCAGTCGCACCATCTCCCGTTCATCCCCAGATTCAACACCCCGATCTCAAGCGAGCGTCGCCCGGTCCTCGTACCTAAAACTCGGAATCGGAATTCCGATCGCCCTGCTTCGCTCCGCTGGCCTCCTTTCTTCCTCCTTTCCTCCCCGGTCAGCTTACGATAAGCTCGCTGGGATGAAGCCGCCGTTCCGGACATTTTGAAACCCCGAATTCCAGTACAATTGCCGATTTATGTAATAGGATACGCTTCCATTCGGCTCGCACTCCGATCCCTTACCCCAATAACCTTCCTCGATTCTTTATTCCTCTTTTTCTTGTCTTATCCTCTCCTCTCTCTCTCTCTCTCTCTCTCTCTCTCTCTCTGCCGCTCTCTGCCGCTCTCGCTCTCGCTCGCCTTTCTCTCGCTCCTTCGGATCGGGGACTAGGACTAAGCAGGTCCGAAGTCACCGAAGCTTACGTGCCTCGGAGCAGGCCAGGCATCCGCGTATCTGGGCTAATGGCGATAGTTAATGGCATTGTCTGGTAGGACCGGGGCGCAGAATCTCCGCTCCCGATGCCTCGTAATTATTTCAGAAGCAATCGATACGCGCGACGACTTACTTGACCCCCCACCTCTCCAATGAACGGAATCGCTTCCAATAACCAGGATCGGCTATTTTAAATTCTCACTCGGCATAACATTATCTTTGACTGCCGACGATAAAAAAAAAAAAAAAAATTAAAATGCCTTGTCTGTAATCTTACTATTGCTCGCCGTGCATTACCGGCATCACTGCTACAAGATTTTTTGGTAAAAATCGTTAAACAAATACATGAACATTGTCATGTAATGTAATTTACGATCTGTTACAAAGTGAAGAAAGGATATGTTAATTACGTACCTGTCGGCTGCCTATCTAATTATCCTATTGGACTGTACAATACGTCGAATCTCACGTCGTTTCCTATAACATAAATACCAACAATACATAAATAAGGAACTCGCTATTGCTTCCGATGCACGATAGATTTATTATTCCAAGACTAGGTTTCTTCATGAAAAGCTCCTTTCTTCTAACATACTTCTTACAGGTTTCATTATTATTTATTCGATCCTCCACAGAATACGAAATATCAGTCTTGCTCATACAGTCCTTCAATCGATTCATGAATTCTATATTTTATATTTGTAACAATATGTAAGTTTCATATTCAGATATTGTATAAATGATTATTATATTAAATAAATATTGTATTAAAAATGTACACATTGGGCCGATTTACGTATAAAAAAAAAAAATTTTAAAGAGAAATAATATTATTTCTGGTTAGTAAATATGTATTTGGAACAAATTTTTTTATTGAAAAATTTTAATGCACCCAAATATAAATGTATAAAAAATATAACTGTATAAATGAACGTAGAATTTCGGTGTAATTGTAAGTTTTACAAGAATTACGGTATTACAATTCGAGACACTGCCTCCTGTGATATAATATTTTTACAACTTTGCAAATCTAAAACTTTGGAAAACACCACCGATGTTGAATTTTTCTTTCATATTTTTTCCTCATCTGAGTCATTTGAGTTAATTTCGCTAGGTATATTTCCTGTTAAAGGCTTCTGAAATTTTGAACAAACATTAACATTGTTGAAAAGATCTTGACGTCAGCTAAAAAAAAAAATTTGCAGCCAAGAGCAAAAGTTGTCATTTTAAAAAGTGACTTGAACTCGAAACCTAATAATCTCCATAGAAAATACGACCCAATTAAAATATAGTCTTCTGCAAAATATTATAATTTAATAATAATTATAATAATAATAATAATAATACTTAACTTATAATTATTATTAGAAAAGAGTTTTTTGGCATAAGAGCCTTTGTGCATATAAAAATTTACATATAATAATTTATTTCTATATTTTATTCACCAATTCCATTTATCGAGATATATATATATGAAACGAATTAGTATTAATCTACGCATTCGTTTCGAATTTGTTTCTTTTGTAATAATATTTCTCATTAATGTATTTGAATTTGCATAACCTATGTATTACTCACTTACCTTACTACTTGAATTTTCATTTAATTACTTAAATTTATGAATTTTTCAATACTCTGACATAGATTTATATTAACAAGCCGTTAATTTCTAATAGATTTATGTTACTCTTAAACAAATTCAACTGGTTTTAGTAACAAATTCAATAACTTAAAAAAATGTTTACAATTTATAAAATAAAATGTATTGTTTTAAAAATTTCGTTCACGTTTTATTCACATTTCATTCAAAGTATTTCGTTCAAAATCAATGCCTCTCTTTTCGAGAATTCTTATTTTTAAACAAAAGCCTATTTCGTAAGACTAAAATCAACAATATTATCTTTCCTAAAGAATATTCATGCGATATTAATTGAGGCCTAATGGCCTCCTCATGGATTTTCTAATAACCATCAAATCGTGAAATTATATAACATAAAGGAAATAATATTTTACCGAAAACAACGTTTTACAATTAATATTAATTCTATCGAAACTATAAATGTGTTTCATATGGGTAATACGATACCACAAATGGGGAATAAATTTAAAAGACAAGTCAAATACTTTTCTACTATGGCATAATACTCATATAATATTTTTATTGCCTTGATCATATTATTTCAATCAGTAATCAGTACACAGTGCCATAAGATAAGTATTTTTGTTAATGTTTTTTTTTTGTTTATAACGATCTGTTCAATTAGGAAAAAATCATTATCTCATACAATGTAATGTAAAAAATTGTAAAAGAATACATTTGAACTCATAAAGAATTAATGAATTATATAGGATAAGGTAATGAAGGATTCGTATTCTCTGAATTTGTAAAATAAATTAAAAGAATTTATGAAAGATGGTACAGTGGATTTTCTTATATTAGTTAAATGGCTCATTCCATCTATCATAGAACTGGCTATTTAAGCATTGCTATTTATATAAAACAATAAGTAATATTTTTTTCATCTAAAACTGATATCTAAAAGTATTAATTATTTAAAATGATTAAAATGTAGCTTTTGTGTATAAAAATAAGAAAACACTTAGAAGATCTCAGAAACAGAAGCTATACAGAGTGCATGTGAATGTACTGATTAATAGATTTTAAAAATATTTTCAATTGTAAGATATAAAACTTAGATAAAAATAACAAATTTATATTCACTAATAAAATTTTCTTCACGGAGTAGTAATAATCATGGCTGCTCTACGTATCTTGTATTTATGGTTTGGAAAAAATTTTATAAAATAATTGAGTTTCTGAAAATGCGTATCTGGCAGACCGTCTATAAAATTACATTGGAAGCTGCATATTTAATAACTTAATTTTAATATTGCTTTAAGAATATCGAACAGAGCTTAAAAATAAAAGTTGAAAGTTTTTTTTTAATATTTATTACGATACTATGTATTCTGAAATTTTATTTAATATATAATATTGTTTAGTATTTTACCACAATTGAGGCTGCGGATTTTTCAAAATAAAATACAAAATACGCAAGTCGATGTTTTTGTCTGAATATAAATTCTAATGCGATCTAATGCGAGAAATAAATAAGAGATCCGTATAATGGCAGGTTCCGTGCATATCGAAAATAAGGGATTTTATAACGAAAAACGTAAATATAAAATGTATTAGACGAGTGGAGTTCGACCTTAAGTGACGATAAAAGTATACCATAAGTGCTAAAATCCAAGAGAATATTATTTACATATAAAGTTTTATATCGAAACTAGATGGAACTTAAAATATACGAATTCTTGAGATGTAAGTCGAATAATAAGGAACTGAAATTTCAAGGTAAGCCCATGAATTTTAAGTACATACAATACAATTATTGTCCTGTGACTACATTTCATCTTATTTGTTTTTAATGCCTTAGAGGCAACGATAATGTATCTGCTAGAAGCAATTCATTACAAGCACAATACATTTTATTCGTTTAAATTACCATATTGTTTTAAAAAAATCGTTCGTTTAAAATTTTAAGGTAAAAATAAAAATAGGAACGTAACTATAAGACATTTGTATTAAATTTAATTTTTTTGCGTAAGAATAATCTAGTCTATAGTGCATTATTATAATTCAAATTAAGTATATTGCATGATTCAATGTAACCTAACTATATATTGTTAGCAATGACCAAAGTCCTAATGATTTATTATTTTTGTACATTTTGCTGTATTTTCTTTCAACAAGTATGAATGATTATGGGTTTTCTTATTAGAATGTCTCAAGATTAAAAATATTATTGTTAAGAACTAGTTGATAAAGAACAATAACAAACCTGCAGATCGATGAAGCGCTTATTGGTAAAGAAAAATCCTTAACTAAAGACATTTTTTTCGAAAAATTTATGTTTACAAGCTTTTCTCGTGCACGAGCTGCGTAATATTTTCATAAGATATGTAAGATAAAAATATCTTTTGTTTCGCTATTCTACAATATTCATGAATATACGATATTATAGGACGATTTTAATTTAATCTTCAGGTGAAAAGATAGTCAATTTACATTCAATATTCTTTATATTTCCATTGAACTGATTTTTTGCGAGTGCTTACATTTATGTTAATTTCATACGAATTTTAGCTATTAACGTTCCGGAAACATTTTTTATACGACCTCAAAACTTACTACTACTACAACGATTTATAATTATTTATCGTGTACGATCATCCTCTAAAAATAAAATTCTCTAGATTGCTGAAATATATAATATTGCAAGATCCCAAGTTCATAAAAAGCAAATTTACGTCCCTAAAACTTATAAACTTTCTATATTCAAAAGTTAAAAGTAAAAAAGAAAAAAAATATTAAGCTGGTTCGACTAATCAAATTATTCAACATTTCTCAGGTTGTCAGAAAGTCGTTTTTATCAATCATAATGCAAAATTAAAAGAACTAAATTTTTCGTTTTAATTAATAATCATGTGCGAAGAGTTGAAATATTTATTTGATTTCAAGTAAATTTTAGATCAAGCATTAAAGCGGAAATGGTGAAAAATCGCGATTCGACAGCTCTGAGGTATTTACTTTGAAAAGGAAATATTAAGAATTAAATAGTAATGTCTAATGGGCAGTTTTTACTAAACTTGTTAGTTTCTTATTTTTTCATTAAAAGATTTACATTACTTTGATTATTAATTTTGTTTGGAATATTTATTAAAAATTATAAATTAAAATGAAATATCATTACATACATAAATATTTAATTATTCTCATGTATATATTTATATAAAATTACTATTAATATATAACGATGCAACTTGCATTGTCTTTTCGAAGTTTATGTAACTTTTAATATAAATTATAATAAATGTATGACCTTTATATCGACACGTGTTTTTTCTTTTTTCATCAATTTTGTAAAAATATTTTACTTCTATTTCAATTAAATACATTAGGATTAGAAGAAATTGCTTTTACAAATTAAAAAACTGTATTCTTCGTTGTTTACTAGATTCTACTTGTACAGAACTACGAAGAGTAGATCTTTAAGTAGAATATTGCGAAACTTATAAATATTGTTAACTTAATTTTATCACAAATGTTTAGAATTTTTTAATGCAAAAAATGAAATTCAAGAACGACGAATAGAGATAAAAAAAAAAAAATTGAATACATGAAAGTCATTATGAAATCCCATAATGTATTTAAATACCTCTTAAAATTTAAGTCTTATGACATCGATAAGAAGTAATCGATCAGAATTTATCGAAGATTTAACGAAAATTTTAACATTACGAACCGACAGTTCGATGCAGACCGAAGGAATATATTATTCTGAAAATTTAGCTTCATTAACTCGGCGAAACTTCAAGGAGATAGGAAGAGAGAGAGAGAGAGAGAGAGAGAGAGAGAGAGAGAGAGGGAGATGTCTTTATCCAATTATTTATTATGAATGATAAATTTGTAATTTAACGTGCTCGATGGGAAAAGAAATTTATGAAATTATCGTAAACGTATGTCTTCTTACAAGTTCAATAGAAAACACTGTTTAAGTAGAAATATTATTTCGATTGAAGATTCATATTTATTATTTTATCGCTAATTTTCACAGCTTTAGAAATTAACGTCTTTTGTAAATATGACATAAGTTTTTGTATATTTTTTACAATATTCTTGTAAAGAGATACAATTGAAGGACCTAAGGAACTGTAAACGCTGAAGGGGAAAGAATATTAGCGTTATTAACGAAGTCGTAAAACAATAAAGGGTATCAAAGTGCCTGAATCAGTAAGATCTTCGTGCCAATGGGATGAAGGATAATTGAGACAGGTGTTTATAAAGTGTGGGCTCGAATAGGCTTCTTCATTCGCATGCTGAAATTAAAATCTGCTCTAATGGAACGAGACCTTCGAGAATCGCCTTGACGGCTTAAAGTAAATAAATATTTAGAAATCCTCTCGAAAAAGTTTATCCGCGTATATTCAACTTTTTTCCCTCCTTTTCTTTTACGTCCATTGAAAATATTATAAATAAAATTGAATTAACGTGCCATCATACTTTTGTCAATGCCACGGATACAAGTCACGGAGTACACGTTACTTTAAAAAAGTACAGTACTTGAGAATGTTGAATTAATAATCAGTCTTCATTATGAATATATTTGTGTCTACGAACGTCTTAGGCTGCAATGTAATTTTAAAATATTATCAATAATTTTACGAACGCATGTGCATATGTATTCTTAAACAAGGCTCGTAAGCCTGAAATTCATAAGTATTGAATAGCATTTATGATTATGATCAATAGGCCACGCAAGAGACGAGAGTCTCTTGAATATGATTCTTTTGTTCTGCTCTTAACGTCACAGTTCAGTAAAATCTGATATAAAAGCATACAAAAATATTTAATTAATAATTTATTAAGGTCAATCAGAGCGTCGACGTATTGTATTAATGATTGAAAGCCATTGTTATTGCCGTAAGAGGGTTCTTACGAATACAATTTTGATCTAAAACCTAAAATCGTCAAGGCATATTCATTCGCCACTTTGTTATTCAAACGTGCATTAGAATTATCTTCCATATGCATGGAAGATTCTTGGTGTCATTAGTAGCGTGTGCATTGATAGAGTCGTCGTAACGTACTCGCAATGGGGAATTATAAGAATACTCTTGAAAAAGTTTAAAAGGATTTCTGCTCCGTATAGTATGCGTTGCCGTTTAATCAAGGCCGCGATTCGTCAAAGCCTCCTACGCACTTCTTCATACTTCATCATGTATCGCGTTTAGATTTGCTACCTACGAGGTAGCCCGCGACGATGGATCCCTCCTCCACTGGGCGTTTTGCCACGAAAACGTCCGGCCAGGATAATGTAGAATAAATAGCCTAGGAAAAGCTCGCGTACGCGCGGTGACTTTAAGCCACTCGATGCTTTATTTGTACGGAGCGGTTGTGTAATGACCGTCGAGCGGTCCTCTCCTTAAGTTCTTAAGTGGGGTTATACAATCGCATAACCTGGGAAGACGTATGACCGCGGAAACCGGGATTCGAGGAGATGGGGAAAGACGGCGAAAGGTCGCCTCGGAATGGAGACCCGTGGACATCTTCAGTCGTTTCTCAACGTGAAAGTTTTAAAGATCTCTCCGCGCTCAGTCGACAAGTAGTAGTAAGGAAGTCATCAAATCTGTCTCCTATTGCAATGGACTTGACTCTCTCTCTCTCGCTCTCGCTCTCTCGCATCTCTACGTTCAGTTGTTAATTTCTTATTCACCTGAGCGTTAAATTTGAACCTTCGACGGACAATAGATACGATTATCTTTTGCTCGTCCGCGTTTTATACGTAAAAATTACGACATCTCATCTCCCCGAATATCTATATCGCGTAAAAACTTATACGCGCTCGACGTTTAATAATTATTGATTATAAAATTACGTCCCCTTTGGAATTTTTTTTTTCAGCTTTGGTTTCGTGAGAAAAAATTACACACAAAAAAAAAAGTAAGAATATTAATTTTATTTAATAATTTCTTCTATATTGGCTTACAAAACATTAGTCGTTCTGTTTGGTAAATCAAGTTATTCGCTATAGTTCGCACTCGCTTTCTCAGAAATGAAAATACCTTTTGGTTTAAGACAAGGCGCGATGTTTAGATTCGACGACGGTCGTCTTACCGTTTACGTTACAATTGACTACAAATGCTTGTATTAGCGAATATAATATTATTATTAGTCAGGCACATTGGGATTGGACTGGGAAATATAATGGCTGTCAATATTTTTCATCACTTAGAATACAAATTCATATACATATATACATATATATATATATATATACGTTTTTTTCTTTTTCTTTTTCTTTTAATCTCTTTCTATGCCCATTAACGCATTAACTTTTACTCTCATGTTTTTGCATAATTTGTTTAAAATAAAATAATTTCCTCATTCGTTATATAGTAATTTTTATATTTAGAAATATTTACAGACTTTTTAGGACAAAACAAATAATTGTAATCTGAAACGCGATGAGCGTGCATAGAAATAACGTGATTGTGGACTGTTTCTTCTCATAATTTTGCATTAAAATCGTCTTTCAAAAATAACGTTATGCTGAATTACTACGCAAGACGTATGAGCGAAAGGAATGCTTCAGCCTCATTAGAAATCTTAATAACTATTAACTTTATCACTGTACATGTGCGTCAATTGTTGTACTTGATCCTTATTAATCGATGCAAAATATATTTCACAACCAATCTTCACCATTTATTGTATTGTTATTCTGGCAATATTCGAGATCGAGTTGGTATACTATTAAACGTGACGTACGAGACTAATTGTATGTAATTTTAAATACAAATACTTATTATTAGAAGATTTGATATAAAGAATAAATACGTATATTAGAATCGATGAAAATTGACAATATTTTAAGTTATATAGTTAGAAAAGCATTTCTTCGAATTATGAATTAATTTTGACATAATTCGTTCGTCACAATGTTCGTCAATCTATTGGTTTCGTTTCAGCGCATGACAATACCGTCACTAACTGATGATAATTCGCTCCTTGTACTTGACAATACGTAAGATGCTATCAAGTAGAAAACCCACGTTGACAGCATAATGAATGACCAATTAAAGAGTTTGTTAAACATCAGTATTCTGGAATAAAAAATAATGAATTATTAAAAATTTTTCAACGAAAAAAAAAAGAAAGAAAGAAAGAAAGAAAGAAAGAGAGAAAGAAAAAACAGTTTTGCACATGTCCAGACGTACAAAATCATATTGTCATGGAAATGTGTAATTGTTTATACGATTCCGTACGGTCGTTCACTTTTTTAATGCTGTAATTTTATATAAACAATAGCTACTTATGGGAGATATTTATTTTGTTATTACACGCACCTGGACATTCGTTTTCGGGCTAACGGTAAAGTGCTCGGATCATCTTTGAATATATATATTCTCATTCCATCGATAATTTTTTGACAATAAGAGTCCCAATTGAAGTTTTCCATAGAAAAGGCAAATACTTTCTTATCGTCAGAGGCTAGTTTGTCCCATAGTTTATTGGTATTGTTACAATGGAATTTCCACGTGTTGATAGTGAAGTAACACGTAGCTTCTGAAAATTTATATAGTTTCTTGTGTAAATTTATCAACCTGAAAAAAAAAAAAAAATGTTCAACACATAAAGTTAATCGTGTTTACGTTATACTTAATGCAAACATATGTAATATCGCGTGTAAACAGTTTTTCTTACTTTGGTTGTTTCCCTATGAGAAATAAGGCTGCGTCGATAATAATTCCTGGTATAAAATGCAGAAGTAAGGCTAAGAGCATGAACAAATATCGATTAGAAGCCATAATAAGGCTGTACGACCATATGCTCTTGACAGTTGGTTTTTTTTTGCCATACTTCATGACGATGGACATGTATTTACCCCATGTCAGATCACATTTCGAACTTGTTGAATAGTTGTATATTATCGGATCTGCATCTTGATTTCTTAAAAAAAGCAATTCGACGTTCAATGCAATTCTCTCAATGATAAAAATAGTCTTACAATTAATATATGAAAAGAATTTCTTTCTTTTTTTTTTTTTTTTATCTTGAAGTCAAGTTAAATAGTTATTATTATATTTCTTGTACAAATACATATGCATGTCTTTTATGAAATATTAACCGTATGTAAATATGTAAGCACATGTGTCCGCTATACTCTTATTCAATTAATACATCAGCATTCAGTTTATAACATATATTTATATATTATCCCTTATAATAAGTAATATTGCATATGGCAGATGTTGTAATAGACAGTGATATGTAAATAACGTGTCAATAATTACTAGTAACACTGTAAACCATACCTGGTTATTATTCATACCATACAATTTTTTGCAATACCACATTTCTTCTAGAAAAAGAGCATATAATAATACTATTAGTATTTGAAATGATTCCTTACTTATTGTTCGCAACATCCCAAGCCATCGCTATAAGTGCATTGGCTGCATAATCGGATGGTATAAGCTGAACTTTGTGATTCGCATTCATCGGATAAACTTTTGCAAAACCTATTCCTACAGCTGCTACTAAGCCAGTTGGCCCGTAATAGTTACCCACCCAACCGGAAATTGGTTCGACGTACGACGATGATACTGAAAAATAGATTTACAATTAAATTAATTGCCCATTTGAATTAAATATATTTTTATTTTTTTTTTTTAATTGTAATTGCTTGAATTTGAGCCCAGAAAAATACAAAGAAGCGATATTTTCTTCGCAGATGAAAAAATCGCAGATAAATGAATCAATCTTTCATTCGCGGGAGCATTTAAATGTTTTATCCAACAAGTTTTACAAGTTTTTTTGTTTTCAAAATAAAAGATTTAGAAATTACTTATCTGCTTATAGCTAATGACGCTACTTTTTTTCGATAAGCAGTAAAACAACAATAACATTGCGTTATTTATTGTTATTTCATTATGTGCCAAAGCAACTGTTTATTTAGCGAATTCTTGATAAAAGCATTCAACAGTTGGATAAGCTGGATGCACTTCGGTAATAATGTCACCCGTAGAAGCCTATTGGATTTTTTAATTTCCCAAGAGATTCAATGGTATCGTTCACTTACTGATAGCCGGTCTGTAAATTCCTACTGGTAACTTCGCTCCGTATTGCCTCACTGCACTCTCTGCTATGCATTTCGTGAACGTATAAATATTAGGAAATTTTCCAAGCAGCGAGGGTGTCATAGTATTGATTTTTTCCTCGCTCAATGATCTAACCATCTTCAATAAATTATCCGCTATATTTTTAGAATTATTCGTGCTTTATATAAATAAAATAGCAGATAGTATTATTATATTTAAGTAATAAGTCATCCTATTTACCAGAAATTGGTGGCTCGTAAAACTTTTCGTCGATTTCAAATAGTACGGAATTACTGTAAGCCGTCGACACGTGTATGCAAGCCTGTAACGAATATCTTCTGTCATAAAGATCGTCTGCTCGATCGAAAATTCTTATAAAATATACGCTGACGATTAAATTAAATCAATTGCAAGTGTTTTTAAAAGGTCATATCGAATCGAATATTTTTCTAATATTGTTCGAATACGTTTTGAAAATCAACCTCGATATCAAATAAAAAAGAAGCTCTTGTTGCATTACTACTATTATTACTATTATTATTACTACTACTACTACTACTACTACTACTACTACTACTACTACTACTACTACTACTACTACTACTACTACTACTACTACTACTACTACTACTACTACTACTACTACTACTACTACTACTACTACTACTACTACTACTACTACTACTACTACTACTACTACTACTACTACTACTACTACTACTACTACTACTACTACTACTACTACTACTACTACTACTACTACTACTACTACTACTATTATTATTATTTACGTAATGGGTTGAGCGAACCTTTAAATTTTTCATTTCTTTGCATAGTTTCATGGTCTCGATAGGGCCGGCGATATTATTAATGACAGCATTCTTGAGAGGCTCGTCGAATCTCACGCTGGCCGCCATATAGAAAACAATTGAGACTTCATGGGCAATGAGCTCTTGATCCGCCTTCGACATGCCCAACTCTGGCAATGAGCAATCGCCTGCTATGGCGACTACCTTGTGTCGAAATTTCGGTACCTCGACCTTCAACCTGTCAAATAACTGCAAAAACGCATATTCTTTATGGATTATCATTGTCATAATGTAGCTTAGTTTCTTAATTATATTATATTTTATTCTAAAGCTAACGAATTCCTAACGAATTTCTAATACCACTTCACGTGCCTTTAGTACATACAACAGTATAACTTTACTCAACTCTGCAGAATAACTTAAAACTTGAATAATGAAAGTAGCGTATTCTCTTTATAAATTTAAGTATTTACCGAATCCTCGAATATGCGATCCAGTCTTTCATAGGCATTCTGGCCTCTCTTCTCTCTTATAAGCAGAAAGATCGATGACACATCTGGGCAAGATCTCAGAATCTTTTCGATGAAAATTTTTCCCAAAAATCCGGACCCACCTGAATAAAATTACACAATTTTATTATTATTGTGAAATATTATTAAGACTTTCATTCGTCAAAATAATTTTGCATATCAAAAAATGATGTTTTTTCGAAGTCATGGCTTATTAAAGAATTGCTTAATATTCACTCCTTATAGAATTAATTGGTTATTTGTATGTCATTAATGTTATTTATCTCATAGTTTATCAATGAAATGATCGAGTAATTTTTTAAGTTCCAAATTCTGTGTAAAGTTAAGAAGAACATACTTATTATGTAAATATACGATAGACAATAAATATTATTTTATGTATTGACTTCGTCACGATCTATTCATATTAAAGACTTAAATGATTTTTGGAATTCCGAAAAATTAAATGCCTTTCTATTAGGCCGGTAGTGTCTGTTTCTAAATAAACGTACGTGTTTATAAATAAAAATAAAAATAAAAAAAAAATACACTTTTATTTCTTGTAAATAATGAAAAGGTTCAAACGAATCCACAAAATAATGGGACAACATTGACTTGATAAAATCAATTTTTGTTGAATAGAAGACGAGTTTTTACCTGTAATGAGAATATTTTGTCCAGCGTAAAATTTTTGTAATGTTGTTTGGGAATCCATGAGCTGAGAATTTATTTCTTCCACCGCCATTTCAATCTGAAAGAGAAAAGTAGAGAGTATAAATATATATATATATATGTTGAAAAACTGCTAATAGCCCATTCTCATCAAAATAGTAAATAATTCTTTTGTACATGAAAAGTTTGGAAAGTCTATTGTGTAAATGCCTAATCACTGTATAAAAACGATTTTAGAATTAAGCAGATTTGCACAATATTTGTTTACGATAACATCATTAGGTCGATATCGTGATTAATACATATTAATATTAGATAACCTGTCAGTAGGTTTGTATTTCATAAAAAAAGAATCGTATTTATACAAATAGTAGTTAATAAATAGAAAGATTCCCGAGTAATTTAATTACCGTGTATGTGTATGAGTTATAAAAAATCATTAAAATACACATAATCGATTGTGAATCATTGCTGATTTCGTATTCATGCGTTAATAAAATCTCTTGGTCAAGGATGTATCTATTATACTCTGTATATCAGCAATGTTAGATTTCCAATAAATTGTACATCAAATTTCGAATGACGGCTGTTTCACGATATTCCTTCTAAATAATTAATGAGATTATTTAGAACTACCGCGAGAACTTTCTCTAAATGTAATCGGCACAAAATAACATGAAAGCAAAAGAGAATTAAAGGCAAATGAAGTTTATTTTTCATAAAAATTTTATGGACAATCTGCATATCTCGTCTTAAATTATCATTAATAAAGAGGATAGAGGAAAAATGTATTAGAATCTTTTATTCGAAAAATTGTGAACGAGTCGAGCGGAAAACCAGTAATCCATTAATGTGAAAATTGTAATAATTACAGGAGGTGCCGTATAAATTACAAAGAGATATTGAGAAACGTTCGAGGTCTTTGTACATCACAATTTTTATTACGTCAGGCTATACCAGGGCCAAGGTTACTTACAAATGACATAATAAATCGCTAATAATTAAACATTTCTGCATATTATGTGTTTTATGCAATTTATGAAATGCGTATTGTTATGGCTTAGCTCGTTTTTAATACATAAGCTTCTGTTATTAACGATAACATCATTAGTCATGAATAAAAAAACCTTCAAGAGAAAAGCCTTGCTAATTGCGTCTACCAATAATGTTTTTAAATATATATATATATATATACACATATATTCATATATACATATATATATATATATATATATTCATTATGAAGTTAAAGTTAATATTAAATGAAATAATTATTAGAATAAAATAAGAAATAATAATGAAAGTTACAATTAAAGTTAAATGAAGTTCAATGTATTAAGTTATTTTATAAAGACATGAATTTGGAGAAAATGATAAATATATGAAAACCGTCCGAGATTTTAATTCATTAGCATTGTTAGAAAGATAACGTGCATTTGTAGCGGATATTCGATGCGATGCAGTTTATGTAAAAACTGTACTAGAAAAATCTTTAAGTTGGAATAACATGAATTTCTAATATGCGCGAAAACGCGATAGTCGAGCCCTCGATTCGCTCACTCAAACTAAGGTCAATACTTCTTGCAAAAAAAAAAACCCGAGGAGTTTTTTTGAATTGAGAATTACTTTTATTTCTTTTCTTTCGCATAAGAATCGTTAAGATATTTGAAAAGACGTTAATGCGTGAATCCAGAATTTCACTGGATATTCGAATAAATCTTATATAAAAGGTCCTGTTGGTATAAGGGATACGCAGACGATAAGCACGAGTGATGCAAATAAATGAATAAATAAAGGAATTAAATAAAGGATTTAAGTGAAAAAGGGGGAGGGACTAGTTCCGGGGTCGAGCAATTTCCACAACTCACCGCTTTTCCAATGCAACGTGGACGCGTGGACGCGTGGACGCGTGGGCGTGCAAAGCTCTGTGTCTGTTGATACTCGGCGCACCTGCTCACCTCGAGCGCCTTCTGGAAAGTGAAAGCAGCACGATATCGCGCACCGAGTTTAAGAGAATCGTCATAGCGCCTGGGCCCGGCTTCCGCGGCACTCCGCCGTGTCTTTTTCTTCTTCTTCTTCCTCCTCCTCCTCCTCTCTTCTTCTTCTTCTTCTTCTTCTTCTTCTTCTTCTTCTACCTCTTCTGCTTCTTCTTCTACCTCTTCTACTTCTTCTTCTACCTCTTCTGCTTCGTCTGCTTCTGCCTCGTTTGCTTCTACTTCTTTTTCCTTCTTATTTTCCAGGTGCGCGCAGGCGCGCCCGTCTTCCGGCCCTCTCGTTCATACGGCCCGAGCCCGCCCAGACGCACCGAATCTAGTGCAACGAGCGAGATTATTTATTCGCAATTGCGAAAATACCTTGGGCGAGCGTGACATCGCCGAGTTATTCCATAGCTACCGATGCCAGCGAATCCTCGACTCCCTCGGACTTTCGGCTCCGTTCGCACATCACGCACATCACGCACATCACGCACATCATCACCGTCTCCAGTTGCGACAACGATAACTCGCCCGGCGTGTATAACGTATACGTCACCTTACTATCGATAAAACAACGCGTGGACGCGTCTTGATTGTCGCGCACCGTCTTTACCATTAATACAAGGGACCCATGGGTCTCTCTCTCTCTCTCTCTCTCTCTCTCGATCGATCGATCGAGGGTCGATGACGAGTGACCACGTACCCGGTACTTTGTCAAAATATAAAAAGAAATTTAAAATCTAACCAATGACCGTGCGATTTTTGCGACTCGGAGCTTCCACTTTCGCAATTTACAGTTGTAGAATTATTAATTCTAGATTTTTAAATTAATACAATCGTGAGAAAATCATTTCGCGTCATCAAGTGGAATGAGCTTAGCCTTTAATGCAAGTTTATTTAGGACAGGTCTTCGAAGTCAAATAATCTAATTATTGCAAATGAAGTATACAGTATTTAAATATTTAAATTTTACGGGAAAATATTCATAAATGGCCGCATAATTTATTTCATATCCAGTCAAAACGAGTACTATCCTATCTTATTACATTCTTCCTATTCTTTATTAGTATTAGTTCTTTTTTTGCTATGAATATGATGATAAACTTGCATCGACAACAATGTAATATCGTAACTTCAATGATAATTAGAAAAAGAAACAAAATAAGCATAATTATTAGGTACGAATACGGTATATTAAATGGATAAAAGATTTTTCTCAATGCACGTTACGTTTAATACAGCCTTAGGAACAAAAAAAATTATCATCGATTTTTTCATTTGACTTGTAGTGAAGATGTTCCGTTTACGATTAAAGAAACTTCTCTGACTGCTCAAAATGAATAAATTATTAACGTATATTAGATCTTAATTAATACTTTACAGCATTATTGATACATGCATTGTAGTGAGAACAAATTGATGGAATCGTATTATAATAGTCTTCGGAGCTATTATTATTATTATTATTATTATTATTATTATTATTATTATTATTATTATTATTATTATTATTATTATTATTATTATTATTATTATTATTATTATTATTATTATTATTATTATTATTTAAATATTTATAGCTCGTGGGCTTTATAAAAATGTCAAACTAAGCGATCTAAGCTGCGAATATTAGTCTGTGAATTTTATAAATTTATTAGCCGGTCAAATAAGTCAAGATCTGAAGAAAATTACAGTAAAATGACAACATATAAGGTGATTATTAGTATTTACTTCACTAAGTCGTTTATAGAAAACAATAATATAGAAAAATTATTCTTTAGTAATTTGATCCTTATAAATTCGAGTAGACAGTATGAACAAATATGTATGATTTTACCAATCATATTATTTAAGATATTTTGTCAAATTTATAATATTCGATGAGAATTATAAATTTCTGTACTCAATCTTAAAAATTTATAATAATTATTTTTAACTTATATAAGAAATTATTGAAATTAATTGCATAAAATACGGGTATTATATTCAAGCATTCGATAAAGTTATTCATTTGTTGTCTTGGTGACTTAATAATTATAATAAAATTATTAACTTTATTGACTAGCAGCAAGCAATACTTAATTGGCAATTTTTCGTTTCTATTTTCTTTTAAATTTGAATGTTCTAAGAAGCAATATTTATTTCCAAATATGTTTAGAAATCTTAGATAACGATATAGAAGGAAGAAATTATTCCGTATTTTTAAACCAGTTTTTACCTGACGACCTTCTAATCTCCGATCATTAACGCTTTCAATTATCCAACGAATGGATGATATTACGTATTGAGTATATAACATCCTCTTTATGGATTTTTCAAACATTCTCGGTCTACACTCACGACGGAAACGTTAAGTTTTTGATATTAATTGTTTCACGTGTTGTCCTTAAGCTTCTTAATAAAATTCTTAAAAAAACTTAATAAAATTCAAAACATGGATTATAAGATTTCTGGATAAGGTAAACTAAATTGTCTCGATTGTTTCCAAGAGATGAAAGACTTTATTCAGATTATCACGCTGAGGACATTACCAAAGTCTCATTTAATGATTTGCAGCATATAAATATACTGCAGGTGACATTGATCCTTGTTAAGATGCATCAAAATTTACAATTTTGATTAATCTTTTAAACTAAATTTCAAACCATCAACTGGATCTTCAAGCTCAAACAGTTTCTAGAATAGAGTATTGTGAATTCCAGGGCTTACAAGTGCACGTTTTTACCAAGAGAGATTGCAATAAATTTTATCATCATCACAAAGTGTTGATCGCGAAATCGGATAGAGTTCTGCTTATTCATGGATAATTGTTAGCTGTGATCGTAGAAATGAAAATATTTATCAGAATCAGAATTCGAAGCCTTCAGAAACTGAAATAATATTTTCTCCTCCGATACCACTAACACACGATTATTAATACGTGTTATAACATTTTCAATATTGGCAATAACTCCTGCAACTTCCTTTTTAATTTCTACTTTTAATTTAACGAAAGTATTAATTTTTTCTTACAGCTGCGTAGTAAACAACAATTTACTCGGATCCGTTATAGTCGTATATCCGTGCGAGAACAAGAAAGAACATAACAAATGTCAACTAAATTCTAAAACTTCTTCATTCTGTAAATTAAGCACAAGATAGATGAGCTTTATCATTCTGTGAATCATAAAGTTATTATTTTTTTCAATTCCACTAAAATAAAACGTATATAAAATAAAGAAATTATTACTATTACTATTACTATTACTATTACTATTACTAATACTATTATTATTATTATTGTTGTTGTTGTTGTTGTTGTTATTGTTATTATTATTATTATTATTTTCAGTGCAAACCTAATGATGCTATAACTGTTCAAAACACTAAAGCTATGACACTAATGAGATTTCTGGATGGAAGGATAAGATAAGCTGCTTATAATTTTTTTTATAAACTACGAATCATACTAGTTTGCTATTTTCTCATTACATGGCCAATTCTTAAATTTAATAACATTATTTATACATTCAGTAAGGTAAACTCAACTGATCAGGATATGAATTAATTTTTTTCCACGATATACATTTGCTAGTTATAAAACTTCAATGCTTAAGGTTTATAATAAGTATTCAATTTCATTCTTTAAAAATAATTCTTTAAATATTTATCAAATGTATTGCAGAATAATTAGGAGTATTTTAAACCACTTTACTAGCTCGTATTGTTTGTTATATTTCCCTTAAGTGTCAATATTATGTTGTAACGCAAATGTGCTGGAAAATGAAAAATTCATACATCGGATTAAACAAATAAAACCCTTAATTTATTTTCCATTCATACACAAAAGAATCTTATGTAAAAGAGGTTATGTAATATTTATGTAGTTAGGATATAAATGATTTTGCTTTTAATTTTTAAAGCATTATTTAAATTAAGAGCACTGATTACTTAAATTTTTATAAGTTTCATAATCTCTTTATTGAATGACAGTGTATTCGAAAGGAAATGCAGTTAGTTCACTATGAAACAAATTTCAATTGTTGCTGCGAACAAATGGTTTTTAATATTTACCACTTACACCGTACTTATAAATAATATAGAAGCTCTTTGTCGTACCGTTGTCTGCATTTACTGTTTGAGTATAATTTATTAATGCAATGTAAATTAAAATCAATTTTACTTATACAGTTATTGCATACTGTTTCTATATAATTATATACTTGAGTAGCGTAAATTGTCCTTGATCTATTTGCACTGTATATTTTAGTATTTATTTATTCAATATTTACGTTCATAATTGACAATACAAAGGCTATTTTAATAATAAATATTGTTTATTATATACAATATATATATATGAATTAATATGCGTTATTACTGCGTGTATCGAATTTACGTATTTTATATTTACGTATTTATGGGGATCAATAAACTAAAGTTTATAACGTACTATGTAAAATTCAATAGATCCTACTTCAAGGACATTTCTCAACGCCTTTACAAAAGTCTGTACTAATTAGCCTTGAAAAGATACTAAATGTAATTTACATGTTCATATCTACCTTTTGAAATGGGGAATTTTTCGTACTTAAGAAGCTCCGTACCGATCAGATCTTTTGTAAATTTCTATAAATTAAAGAATATTTATCCAGTCTGGCCATAAACTAATATAAAAATAAAGAAAATCAAACACAATTAAAAATAACTTCTTTTCCATTCCTGAAATTCATTATTCTTAAAATATATACATATTAATAATAAATCTGTCCAATTAATAATTTTATGCAATTATGAGAGTATGGTCTCATAAGTAATAACCTATAGTAATTAGTGGTACAGTAATTTTTGTATAAATTGTAGCGAAAGGAATATTTAATGATAAATAATAATTATATATCGTACGCATTACATTGTGATTCTATGATAATTGTTTTTTCAAGCATAAACAATGATTCGGATACTTATTCCATCAACTGTGATATTACAAAATTTCTGCATTTCAAAGCAAAATAAGATTTTTGTTTCAGCTTATATGGAATGAGGCTAATCGAATATACACAATATACGCATTGTCCTATGAATTTGATATCTATTGTTAAACTTTCTCTTTCAAATTTTCGAAAGATATAAAAAATGAATTGTTTTTTAAGCAAATAAAATTAAACGAAATATATAATTAATTACACGAGAAATGAAACATGATTTCATCATTCGTATTCCTTGTATAATTGTAAATCAAAGTGCACTATATTAAAAAATTAATAATATCCCTCAGAATTTACATTCGATAAACTTTTACTTGCATCTCTTAAATTACTTTAGCTTTTACATTGCGGGATTATACTTGAATTTTTCAATTTTAAATTAATAATAATAATAATAATAATAATAATAGTAATAATAATAATAATCGAGTTATTATTCAAAAATATGATTTATGGCTTTTATTAATTTTTAAAAATTTTTTTATCTTGATTACTTTATATTTCCGGATCGATTATATATAGAAATGTCTTATTGTGATACTATTTAGATAATGGAATTAAACAAACACATCCACTCGATGGAACTTTATGATATTCATTCGCTCATATCAGCCGATAGTAATACGTAAATTTTTTTTTATAAATATTTCATTAGACATGTATTTATAAATCCATTTTGGCATCCAATATAAATCGATTTAATTATTCGATTAAATTTAAAAAAAAAAAAAAAAACAATAAGACTGAATGATTTTATAAGAATATTTAAAATAAAATAAGAGTCAAGGTTTTCATCGGCTAGATATATTATACGAATGATTTTTAATATAGTTATATCATTGAAATCAAATAAAATTCTTTTAGGGGCAGAATAAATTATAATAAAAATATTTGCGAGTTTGGCTCTCTCGATTAAAAATTTTTACTCCTACAATTAATTCTTATTCCTTATGAATCTTTTGTAATTTCAAATGGTCTATTCGAACGAACGGCTCAACCAATTAAAAATGTATGCAAATCAATGAAAATTCTTTAATATTTATAGGTATACATGAATCTTGTATTTATACACGTTGGACGAATATAACCTAAATAATGAGTATGTTTTCTGAACAAGTGTTGCTAGTATTTATTGCCGTAATTTTATTGAAGCAGATCGATTGAATTCCAATAGAAAGTATACGTATATTATACAATTTCTTTACAATTAAGTCGCGCGAAGACAGTCGCGGTAATGTACCCACGCGCATATGTATGTATGCATTGAAATTAGAAGCAACGTTACAGATGCCGTCTACGATAATGAGAATTCAACGAATAACTTAATGATCCAAATACGTAATTATAATTAATAAAAGCATTGTGCACAGTCTGTATTAAAGTACATAGGAAAATCACAAGAATATTCTAGGTTTTTTTTTTTTTTTATTTTTTATTATACAAAGTACTGTTCTCGGGAGTCGGATAATAATAATAATAATAATAATAATAATAATAATAATAATAATAATAAGCTCTTAATAATTTATGAGTTAACCATTGGATTATGGATTGGAAGAAAATTCAAAAAAGGCTCAACAAACATGTTTAGGCGAGTGCATAAAAATCGATGAAATTTTCTGCAACAGCAGCCAAATTGTTTCAATTTAAATTCCACACGGTCCCGTGCACTTTATTAATTTCACCTGGACGTTTGTCCATATACGACTATGACTTTACGACATTACAGTAAAATATCAGTGAATTTGAATATTTAATAAAAGCTCGCCAAACGACGCCGAATCACGTAATTTAGAATTTAGAGGGATGGGGGCGGGGAGGGAGGGAAGGAGAAGGAGTAACGGTGAATTAAACGGAGAAAATGGAATTACTCGTCTTCCGGTATTTAGAATTAAAAAAAGAAAAATGAAAAATAATGACGAGGGAATGACCGATCGAGTGATCGACTGATAAACTCCTGCCTATAAATTTTGCTTTTCATCGGATTCCATCATATGATTTTGTAAATAATATCATATGCTAATAATCCGCCGTGCAACGAATGAATCTGCTTGGAACGGAACATAGTAGGTATTGAACCACGAAATCCTCCGAGTTGAAAATACTGGTATAAAGAAATTTGAATGGGACATTTGTCCCTCGCATCGAGATAAAGTTCTGCAAATCTTTCGTTTCGTAATTCCGAGGATCCGGAAGAGTTCGTAAGCTCGTCGGGATTCCTCTCTCGGCAAATGCAATTTCAATATAATATTCTCCAAGTCCCCGCATCCGCTTACGATGCATTATTAATGGCGTCGACCGTTAGAGTGGAGGAGGGGGTAAGGGAGCGTCGAGCCTCGAAACCGCCTCGAAACCGCCTCGAAACCGCCTCGGAGACATTTTTAGGGCTAAGAGATTATAAATCCGCGTCGGGAAATTGTCCGAAGCCATGTTAGCGGTTTTCAGATTAGGATAAACTCGCGGCCGGCACCTAGACACGGAAAGTATACTCCGGATGCGGTGCGCGAGCCCTAGAAAACCATGGGTCGAGCTGTGACGAAAAGTAGCTTCGTCAGACAACGATCTTATAGAACTTCCGTATGAGTTACTTAGTGGTGGTGGGTCGGATGACGACTCGAGCTCGACTCGTTGCGCTTCCCGAGTCCTGCGGCTCCGCGCAGATATTATTTACATCGCGGAAGGCCGACGGGAGGGAGGAAGGGAGCACTCGTGACTCACTGTCCCCCCCCCCCACGTGTCCTTCAGACTGAATAAAGTTTCGCACGTGGAATAATTAACTCGCCCCCCTCACCGCCCTTGTCCCTCCGGTGCATTGATCTATCCAACGTGGCATTGCACTCCCCCCTGCCCCCCCACGTCCCCAACGCCCCAAATCACAACAACGTCCGCATCGTATGACGACAAGTTGATACAATCGGGACCTTTTATTCCGACTTGTTGACTGCTGGCCTCAAAACCCGTTGACAATGGCGGATCCGACGTTTCACTCGCTCGCCTTGCCACCTTATTCCATATGCGCCTGCACTTAAGCGCATTCGTATTTGTTTATTCGCAAAAATGTTATCTTCCTGTCGTGCCATAGGCCTGTAATAAGCAAGCCAGGCCTCCTTAGTAGCTTTTCCATAAAGGTTTTATACTGAAATCGATAGTATTCTTATACATCGTCTATATAACTTGTAATAAACAATATGTAATGTAAAAAGCCGGAATTATTATATATAATCCGTAGGTACGTATGTGCGATAGGCATTAAAAGTTGACTTTTTAGACAGTTGGCAGCAGATTATGATCAAGCAGTGGGAATAAGATGGAAAAATTGGCCAGAGAGGAGTAGAAAATCTTGTCCCGATTCATCTGCTACGGAAAATTGTAAACTCCAGAAAAACTTGAGAGATTTTTCATCGTGAATCTCTTTAAAATCCATTAAAATCTTTCCGTGATTACAGATCCTCTATCGATACCGCAAGTTTCACTTTTTTCTTTCTTTTTCATGTTCACACCAATTGCATTATCTGCACTTTCACATGTACAACGCTTTTAATATTTAAAAACAATGTGCTTCTTTCTTTCAATATTCATGAAATTTATAGAAAATCTTTAAATAAATATTTATTGCCGGTATTTCTTATTTTTATAAAAATATTTAAACAAGAGGAACTTATTAAACATGTTCGTTAATTTTTTTATGGCAATAATTGCATTATTTGCATTATTTAATTGATTATTTAAATAGCCTCTCTCACTCTATCGGATATTGTCGTTATTATTAATAAATGAGAAGGTTAAAATTATGAATGACTGAATTCCTTATTATCACAAATTATTATTAAAAAAAAAAAAAAACCAACAAATGATCTACAAATCATTAGTACACATCGCTAATACTTTTATGACACATATAGCTAATGTATAAAAATTATTAAATTTAAAATCCAATTATTCCTAATATAAAGTAAATTATAGAAATATAATATGAGTATAATCTAAGTACAAATAATATTGCGGACAGAGTAATATCGGGTATAAAATGAAGTAGTCATTAAAGTTTAAAAATCGTATAACTCTAGTTAAAAGCAAATTACGCAATGAAATATAAATATTTAAAAAGCTCCCTCTCACTCTTTCTCTATATTTATATAATTATAATCCTATTGGTTACTAAAATTGTAAAACAACATTTAAGGTAATAAAATGTATGAAAACTTATAATTCAGAATGAAAAACATTAAAATCACTGTAAGAAGTTTTTTTTTTTTGTTTTTTATCAAAAATATATTACGTGCTAGTGATGTAAATACAATCATTATCTTATTCTAGATCATATTCTATCGATAATTATAATATACGTATATATAAATATATATGTATGTATGCACGTATTATAATAGTTGAAATTAAAATGAGACAATACAAAGTCTAAGCTAATTAAGTACATAAAAAAATGCATTTTATCATATGTACCATTGAATGCTTTGCGAAAGTGCTTAATTATAAAATCCTTAAATTTATTATATATATATATATATGTGTGTGTGTGTGTGTGTGTAATGCATTAGGAATGAAACGTTTAATAATTATACAATAATGGTAATTCAGTTGTATTTAAATTCAGCCTAACTGTGTAATATCAGTCTAGATTTTCCGAAAATTGTAAACTTTTATCCAAATATTCATATAAATGTAATTGCCATAATTATTTTACAGATAAGATGTTAAAAATTTTTGTATATATATATATATGTATTCTAAAAAGTATATTGACGAAGGGTATAGAGTATAAATAAATGCTCGTTTCTCGCAAACACATACACATGAAACATTATGCGAAGGGAATATTTACACTTTTGTTAATAATCAATGTTGAGTGTGAGCTTCCGTTACGATTAATTAATTAGGAGGACAAAACTCAGGATATAAGTTAATAATAAATATGTACATCCATAGGCTTTTGTAGATTTTTTTGTTTTTGTTTTTTTGTTTTTTAAAAAAAGTTTCCTTTCAATATCAATAATCGACGTACAAGAACGCTAAACTCTACGTAGCGCAATCCATTGGGCAACGTATTATTCTTAATTTTTTTTGAAGCTGTCTTTACTCGTAGAACGGTATAAGATAATAATGTACAGTTTTGAAAAATCTAGCCGTAGGTCAATATTGATTATTAATATCGGCGACCTCACCGCGTCGTCTATTAAAGCGCTCGCAGGGTCCATCGTGACTCCGTCCTCGGCTTCCTGAATTTCTCAAGGTAAACAGAGAGACGGAGTGCCCTTGGTGCGGAGGAATGTTAATGATACATTCGTCCGGGTGAGGAGGACGTGTAAGGCCGAGCTCGGTCGACTGTCAATGCTCGCAACTCGGCCGATAATGCAGGATCGCCTCGAGTGCGCCGTTCCCCTCGGTATCCTCAGCCAGCTAACCGCGTCCTCGGCATTTTGTTAGAACGCGGGCCCGAAGATCATCGACGCTCAGTTTACCGGCGTTTACGAGACGACGGCGAGCAGCGTACTCAGGACGAACCAGCTGAGCCTCAGGAAAGCGAAGGCTAAAAGGACTTTGACCGCTTGATGAATCCAGTACATTCTGCAAAGCATAAAAAAAAAAGAAAAAGAAGCCCCTTTTATTACGGATTCCATAGCTGTAAGGAGATCATTCGCTCGAGTCATCATTCGTCGTCAATAACAAATTGCTTATTTACCCATTAATTCTATAATAACAACAATAAGCAACTTCATCGTACTCGTTGCGTGTGGAAACCGATAAATGTCTCGTGGGTTAATGAGATCCCGAGCTTTTTCCTCTTTTCTTGCTACGACGATCAATTATTCGCGTACCGAAAAGCCTATAAAAACACTAAGTAACGACAAAGTATTCGCGCGCTAAATGCCAATTTATGCTAAATGCCTTTGAAAATCTTTTGCATTAGACGTCGTTAGTCATTGGAATACATTTTCCCTGCACTTTTGCACTCAAACTCAAAGTTCGATAAGTTGTTTTATTATCTCAATAATGAATACCATCGTGGATTGTACGTATTACCCATTCGCTTATTATTACCCATTACTCCCAATGCTAATACCACTCATTGAAATATAAAAAAAAAAATCCATTACTTGGAATTATTTACTGTTCTGCGTTGACGTTTTGTAGCTTAAACGCGTTCAATACAAATTTCGAGGTTTATTATGATATTAACGATACACTTAGTCGGTACGATTTCGAAATTTCATGTCGCAAGTCGCGGATCCGATTGTAATGAACTTTTTTTTATAAACTATATTGATAAACCGGCGAGGCTGCGAGTCCGCCTGCGCTTAAAACAACAATGTCGAATTTCCTTGTAGTCTAATGTATTCCTATGCAAAATGGAATTTCTATGCATACGCGTGTATATTTTTATGTCCTCATCAGCTCAATCCTAATTGTTCCGCAGCTGATTCAGATATCAAAAAACGGGTAATTTATCAAGCTGCTCCGCGCCGACGTTATCGTATATTTTTCACGAGCTTACGTAAGGATAATAATAATTTTTAGAAAAAATAACGTTACTCAATATAAACGAGAGATGAGCCCGAGGAAGAGGCCATGCGCGGCAATAATAGCGAAAAATATAAAAAGATACCTCTTGTTATTATGCGCATTCCGTCACCTTTAGCTTATTAATATATTAGTTGAAAAATTAACATGGAGATAGAAAAATACATGAATATTCGGTTTATCCTCATGTATATTGTATTGGAGGGGTGAGGAGGGGGGGGGCAAGAGTCGGCGAGGTGAGCTCCGACTTTTCGTACTCTTATCAATGATCTTATCAATGAACGGGAAGCGAAAGATTTCTCAACGACTCAGTCTCAACGACCCTCCCCACCCCGCCCGCCCCTCACTACTACCTCCCCCAACTCCCCCCGATAAGCCCCAATCGGCATAAGCTTTCGTGCCCGTCTATTGAATTGAAATATATTGATATGGGTTTTGAATGGCAAGGAGGCCGCGGTGGTGAAGTATACCTTTGCCATTTGACCCGTGCTTGGGGCAGGGTCTCGATCGGGTCTTTGATTAGATAGAGCCTGATGCCTCTCATGTAATTCTGAAAGTACGTGTCCCAAACAACGTCTCTCATGTCCATGGAGAATATACTACGGTCCCTGTTGTCGAGCTTATCGACGAGCGCGTGGACGTGCTCGTTCGTGAAGGTCCACTCCTTGGTCGTGAAATAATTGAGGACTTCCATGAATCTGTGGATCTTCTTGTAAACTTTGAGCATCCTGCGGAAAATCAGAGGGACATTTTAAACTCCGGACACGGGGGCGGGGGAGTACGGGCCGTCCCACCCTGTACTATCAAGCGAACCCCAATAACCTTGGCTGCTTTCCAATGCAGATGGTCGCGGTATCGACCAGTAGGGCCGGCAGCAGATGCAAAAAGTATATGAAGAACAAGTGCAGGAACTTATTCTTCGTATTCCTGAAGCTGTAGTACCAAACGGCCCGCGTTGTCGGCAAGTCCAGCCCGTACTTAGCCGACATCTCCTTAAGGTCGTCCCACGTTATCGGGTTGTCCTTGGAAACGTAATTGTAAATCGGCACGTCGTTGCTGTTCTTATTGTTCCTGTAAAGCATCGTAAGAGCTTTGGCTTATAATCGCAAGATACGCCCTCGGTTACGGATAAATTTAATAAGGAATCGAGCCACTCACTTCTTCATCGAGGCAACGTCCCAGGCGCTGGCGATTAGGGCATTGACGGTCATGTCACCGGGCACGACGTTCGCCTTCATCGAGCCGTCGCAGTGTATCGAGCGCAAGAGTCCCGTCCCGGCACCTGCGGCCACCCCCGTCGGCCCGTACATGTTGTCGATCCAGCCCCGGATCGGCTCCTGGTACGTCGAGATCACTGCGTTTCGGGGATTTTTATCGGTCAGCCAGCGCACAAGTAACGTCGTGCTTCGGTTTCGCGACGAGTTTCGCGACGAGTTGCCCGACACGAGCTACGCACTTTCTTTTAAAAGCCGATACAACGCACGCTTTTACTCGGATCCCGAATTGATCCATTCCCGAACAATGACTCGTTCTCCATTAATTATAATTTATTATTAAAAAATAAAAAAAAAAAAAAATAAAAAAAAATAGAAGAAGATAGTCTAAGATTTACTCCTCGAGCATATATTGCGAGAAGTGAATATATATATATATATATATATGCATGCACACACACAGGCGCATACACATACGGGAACGTTAATTATCACGTTGATTTAATTTCAAGGAATCGAGGCTAATATAGGAAAAGAATGGATCGTTCGGACGCGCTATCGACATGTATAATAAAACCTTTATTTTAATGTACGTACCAATGGCAGGTCTAAATACGCCGACTGGTATATCGACGCCTTCCTTGCGGACGATATCTTCAGCCACGGCCTTTGTGAAGGTGTAAGTGTTTGGCCACCTTCCGAGGAGCCTAGAAATCAATGTTACCGATTGTCGTTTCGTAAGGAAATTCATATCATTTCCATAGGATTATAGTTAGCCGGATGGCGTATTATAATGAATGATTGCCGAAAATAGTTATGGGGAAGTCATTCCGTACGGGCGAATTATTATAAATTAGCGTTAATAATTAAATGATGGATACTCACGGTCTCGTTATGTCATCAACGAGCTTTTCCTCCATGTTTTCCACGAGAGAGATGAGTTTGTGTCCGTCGATCGGTGGATCGTAAAATTTTTCTTCAATTGTATTTTGAATACAATTAGCATAAGCAGTCGACACGTGAATACAAGACTAAAATAATAATAAATGGAGAATAAAATAATAATTGAGAATTAATGCAAATGTTTGATCGAGCCTTCATAGTTCATCGTTATTTCAAGACTCTGTAATCCCGTAATTCTTCGTAATTTCGTCTTTGATCGCAAGAGTTGAAATTTTTATAAAGGATTTTCGTTGTCGTTACGCGAGAAGTACGCATTTGGAAGAGAGGATGGGGTTTGCGGACCGATGCTGAATCCTAGGATTCGTAGCTGGATACTGACCTTGAGCTGCGGCATCTCCTTGCACAAGTTCAGAACGTCCCTCGGACTCTGGACGTTAATGGCGACGGCGAGCTTGAGCTTCTCGTCGAATCTCACTGTCGCGGCTACGTGGAAGACGATCGATACCTCGCGGATCAGGGTCTCCCGGTCCGAGGGGCTGATCCCCAAGCCCGGGAGGCTGCAGTCCCCGGAGACGGCGACTATCTGGTGACGGAATTTCGGCAGCTCCTCCCTCAGTTTGGCAAACAGCTGACGGACAAACGCAAATCCATTGGTTTTTTATTTTCCCCCCACCACCGCCACTTTAGCAAGCTCCAAGCTCTCTTTAAATTACTTTTATTTCCGACGTCACTACGACATCCCGAGCATAAGCTGCCGAGGCAGGAGAATGACAAGGGAGTCGAGTGACATTCTTCGGTAATACGGGTTAAGGAGTCGGGGGGTATGGGGAGATATAGGCCGTAAAAAAGTAGTGGCTTACGGGATCGTCAAAGAGCTCCTCCGTGCGCTGGTGGACGTCCTTTCCCTTCTTGGGCCGTACCAGGAGGTAGATGAAGGCGATGCCGGGACAACGGCGCAGCAGCTTCTCAACGAGAAGTTTGCCCATGAATCCGGTACCCCCGGTAATGAAGATACTTTGGCCGGCGTAGAATTCCTGAAGCCGGGTGAGCTCGACCCTGCCCTCGGCCTCGACCTGCTGCTGGGGCAGCTTCGGGGGACATTCCGTGGGCGTGTGGGCACGCGAGCCACCGCTTTCCGCGACCACGACATCCTGGCCGCCCGACTCCATCAGTACCTCGACCATCCTTCAGGTTCGCTTGCCTTTCTGGAAAATTCAGAGCCAATGATGGATCAACGTCTTTGCTCCCTCTTTACCTTATACTACTCAAACGTATTATGTCCCCCTCGGGTCGACGGCTGACCACCGACCACGACGTCACCACCGAGCGTACGCGCTATCTCCACATCTCCATCAATTTACCCGCGTCTTTTCATTCTTCTTTTCTCTCTTATTATTATTCTTCCTCTACGTAAAAAGTCCTGTCCACCTCGATATAATTATTAAGAATACGGCCGTGCGTTATCTGATCTAATACGAGCCACTCATAAATCATTGGCACTGGATTTGCATAATTAGGAAATCTCGAAAATAAGATTAATTGACCCACGGGCACGTGATTGATTTAAAAAAATATGGCTCGACAGCGCAAAACAAAAAAACAAAAAAAACAAAAAAAAAATACCTAGACGAGCGAGAAAAGTATTCGAACCCGGAAATATTCAACGAGTCGAACGGAGGAGATATTTTTTGCTCTTGCTTGACTTCTTATCCGCCGTTCAAATACTAAAAAAAAAAAAAGCGTCTTTTGACGGACCTGGTATATATTATTTCAAAATTTACGACCTTCCTTTGTCATCCACGTCTTGTTTTAACTATTCGTTCAAATACGACAAATTCCCCAATACAAAAACTACGTAGATTATAAGCATACAGAAGAATAACAATATAAATAAATATAAAAATTAATTACATTCGATTGCCCCTTATATCCCAATATATATATATATATATATATTAGAATTACTTACGTCTAGTCGAACGTTTTATCATAAAATCGTTCAAGTCTTCCGGTAAAAAGAAGAAAAGGAAAGAAAAAAAAAATCCATAAATGCATGTATTACACGCCTTTATCGTTCGCGAGTAATTTATTTTGTAGATTATATTTTTCAACGGCGGCGCCAAAGCCAATTAATTTAAATTTCAAATCGATT
This sequence comes from Ceratosolen fusciceps, assembly GCA_018883505.1. Classification (NCBI taxonomy): domain Eukaryota; kingdom Metazoa; phylum Arthropoda; class Insecta; order Hymenoptera; family Agaonidae; genus Ceratosolen; species Ceratosolen fusciceps. The sequence goes on along the minus strand of RCIC01000003.1, from coordinate 8,559,139 downwards.
TGGTATTTTGAGGTAATAAATGTAGTTTTTAAAGAGAAAAAAAAAATAAAAAAAAAAAAAAATAGACAGTAGCGCTTTAAGTAGCTTTAATCGGCTTTGTCGCCCGTTATTTACTTTTAAGGAATTTTTTTCACGTGATATTCGGTATTTAAAAATGATATTTGAAAATGAAGCGAGTACTCTGTGGCGGGGGTAGGTGTAGTGGGGTAAGGGGGCGGGGGTAGGATCGAGGGAAGCATAAAAGCGTTAATAAACGGTTACGCGTTTTTTTACGAATTTGTTTGTACTTTCTCCTGCAGATGGAATGTACGAAAGAAAAAGTATGGTCTTAAATGCAAATCTTCCTTCATTTCCAAAACAAAGAAAGTTTATGGTAATTTTAATGAGGCGATATCCATTTGCCGTCGAGCAAATGTCCGACTCGTAAATATGAAATGGAGCGCAGAGCGTACGAGCGCACGAAAGTCCGAATATCGTCGTTTATCGGCTACGAGGGGGCGGGGGAGGGGGGAGGGAGGTTATTGGGTAGTAGGTAGCGGTAGGGTAGAGGATGGATAGAGCGACGAGAAGTCAGCGGAGCGGAGCGGTGGGGGTGAGCGATGAGCGGGAGAGCGGCAGAAGTGCCCTTAAAAAGTGAAAATGTGAAAACGCACCGGGACCGGGACGAGGTGTTAGCGATCGTGAATTGAGCAAGCGCGAGCCAAGTTTCGACGTCGGCTCCACTCCGAATTAATTACCGGTAGCTCTTAATGTCGAAATAGCTCGACACCGCCGTCGACCGGCTAATGGGTAATTCGATAACGGGCAAAGAGAGAAGTGAAAGATCACTCGAGCCTACGGGAAACGTCTCGTCGACGCATGCGCCTCCCCCCCCCCGCCCCGCTACCCCGATGCTGCGTAATTCACATCCGCGTACATGCGCTTCCCACCACCACCCCCCCGGCGCTCACCACCACCGTCACCACCACTATTGCCAAAGGGAGGGTTGACCCCGTCGTTGTGTTCCGGCTGCATTCGTTCTTGCCTCTTACTTTTATTGGGAAGCGTAAAGTGCGCTCGAGCCGTTAATCCCCCGGTATCCAGACAACAGTGACACTCGGTTATGACATTAATTTTTTTTTATCCGTCCGTAATTTCGCTGACCACACGGGTACAATTTGTCCACGTGCAATTAATTAATACGATTCGGATCATAGATACTCGACACGAACCGCTTCCTTTCAATTGCCATTCCCCGAGCTTTCTCAACTTATTAACTTTTTGTCAAAACCTTCTCGATTTACCTTGAACTCGGGCGTTTATTTTCGCTTCCCCGATTTACTTTATCCGGCAGCGTGTTGTAGAAAATCATTGGATATTTATTTGGGCAGCGATTTCGTATAAACAAAACGTGTACTTGAAGATATTTAAAGGAATTGTCTCTGGGACTTTATATACCTTGAGGCTGTAAAATCTGCTAATTTCTTTTATACGTACACGCCCACGTGATCATATTGGATAAAGGCTTGAAACTCCTCTCGAGGACAATAACTATTTATATACTCAAATAATAAAAGCTTATTATAAACAAGCATGGGCCTTACATTACGTTTTCTTGGAAAGCATTAGGAATCAGGGAACGTCAGTCTAAGTTATAATAAAACGACCAACATGACAATACACAATAAGAGTATATATATATATTGATACGCGTATTTTACTTTTTATGTGGAGGAAGCTAAATAAGCGTCCGAAGTTGTTTTTCCGTATCGTTCGAGGGAAGCCGAAATTTTATTTAAAGTTATTCTTAAAATCGAATCCGATCAAGATAAGCGATTCCTTCACCCGGTATTTGAAGTTATTTCTAATACTTTATCGCGCGCTTATCGATAAGGCCAAGCTCCCCCCCCCTGCAAGTCGATCTAACGCACGCGCGATCAAGCACTATCAATAATAATTCAATTCGATTCAATTCGATATTTCCTCGGCTGTATACGTTACTCGGTCATGAACACGTCACACACGGACAGAAGACGTGAGACATCGCGCCAAGTGAAAGTTGATCCTGAACTTCAGCAGTTGATTCTTTTGAAGAAAAAAAAAAAAATAAATCCTCCATTACCGCAAGCATGGCAGTACGTTGAGCTGATTAAATTTTCCTCAAAAAAGAAAAAAAAAAAAAAAAAAAGGAGGAATTTAAGCAGTTGCTCACGAAAGTTGCACCGAAACGAAAAATAACCCCAAAGTGAAACCTGACGAACAAAGGTTTTATAATATTATTACTTTTTTATGAAAAATAATCAACGATTTACATTCTTTGCAGTTTATACGTGATAATTCTTACTATTCGGCCGAGGCCTAATTTTCATTTCAAATTTATTTGAAAATAAGAGAGATTCACGGAATCGATGACCTAATTACTGCACTACACTTTTTACTTTAAACGACCATCGCAATTAACGTGTAAAGATGAAATGCTCATTATCTAAATTAACGCCTTACTTGATGAACGTTTATATTTACATACGACTGCCAAACCTCACACCGACTTTTGCTAAATAATTATTATATCAATTATTATAGGAATATCGAGAATCATTACAATTTGCATTTGCATTACTTACAACTTATTATTCATCGTTGCGTAATTATTTCTTACACCGCTTCCTATGAATCCTTACAATTGACGTTATTATGTTTCACTTAATAATTTTATCATTAAATTCTATAATTCTAAAACGTAGACAAGGAGTAAATAGAAATTTTTATATTCATATGCCTGAGATCGGTATGCGATTGTGCAACGGTTCATTAACATTGAAAAATTTATTAAGCGAACAATTGAATAACGATTTATTTATATTCGTATGGGAAATCCTGTCCTATTGAAAGAAATGAAAAAATACTTCCAAAGCAAAGCTAAGGGTATAAAAGTAATATAAACTAAATACTACTATAGATACATATTTTATAAAATTTAGGTACTTTTAAGTGAAGTTCTTGGTTTTGTAAACGATCGCGTAATAATCTTTGACAAATAAACTTATTTATATTAAAAAGATACTTGCTCGAAATTACTATTTCAAATAAAATCGGAAGTAAGTAAAGCCTAAGTAAAGTAATTAAATGGTAAGCGTAATTACACGAATGTGCGATTTATTTTCAAATTAAAAATTCTAATGACGTATTTGGCGGTTAGGCGGCGGCATAATAAAAGTTATATGACAATTGCCAGATCGAAAGAAATTGTTTGCCCGTCAGAATAAAAATTTCTCTTAGAAGTATTATTCCGAACTTTCCGTAAGACTTTCAAGTAAAAGTAAAAGCACCCGATTAATTATTATTGTTTACGGCTGTATTCGTTATTCCATTATTCCCCATCTGCCAATAAACGTATAGGCGCACGCAGACGCGACGCGTCCCAGTCAATACCGCATCGTACGTATTTGTTGCCGAGCGCGTAATATCGATCCTAAATCCCATAATAGTCTGTAATTATTGACACGGTCGAGAAAATCGAGAAAAAAAGAAAAGAAAAAAATAGGAAAAACTAAAGGGATCAAGAGAACGTCGACGCGAAGCCGAATGAATACAGTCGAGAATGCGCAAGGGGTTAAAGGCTATTTTATTATCAATTAAAATGAGACACGTGCTTAATACGGAGTAAAAAGCCATAAAGCCGCGGGGCTCTTCCTTATCGTAATTTAATGGAAAATCCCATGAATATATGAATTTTTACGGCCTCGGGAGATGTTGTTTGGCGGGCAGGCGGGCAGTCAGGCAGGCAGGCAGGCGGGCGGGAGGGAGGTAGGTAGGTAGGTAGGGAGGTAGGGAGGTAGGGAGGTAGGGAGGTAGGTAGGGAGGTAGGGAGGGCCGTCAGATTGTGCGTTTTACGCAATTTCGGCGCACGAGCCTCTCGATCCGCGTTCCGGTGGATATTCTCGTCGGGGAAAAGAGCCGCGGGTGCGTAGTACACGGGTAATAAGGAATTATGGCGGCCGAAGCGCCGAATACGGAAGAGCGCGTATCGTCAGCTGTTATGCAAAGCACGCGATTCTCGTGAAAAAGGTTAATAGTATGCGCCGGGCCATTATACACGCGTTTGCATTGATGTAGTATTCCTGACGTCGCGACGGCCTTTAATTCTTCACCTCTTCCTGGCCTTTCCTCTGCTCCCGACGACGAGTACTCGAGAAAGTTTACCGGGGAAGGCATTCCTCCTTCACCCGGTTCCCCTCCGCCCATTCCCCGCCCTTTTCTCTTTTGATTTACGGGACGAATAGCTTCCCTCCCCTCCCCTCCCCCCATACCTACCGCGACCGCTGCCCCTGCCACCCGGTCGAAGGGTACGAACGCTCGCTCGTGCAGCGATTCGCTTCTCCGCTTAACACAATAATCAGCCGAGCTCAAGAATAAGAAAGAAAGGAAAAAAAAAAAAAAGAAAAAAAGACGCACTCGCTCGAGCATTGCAATGCAAGTGATCCTTTATGCAACAGGTGGCAGCGACCCATAAGGGGCAGGAGTCTCTTTTTCATCTGAAACTCGTCCCGCGCGAATAGACAAATCCAGATCCAGTATTTCCCGTCTCTCCTATAATTAAGCCTCTGTTCCTTAAACGATTTGTTGTCGTTGTTGTTGTTGTTTTTTGCAAAATTCAATTAACGAATTCGCCATCTCCTTGACAAATATGCGCTCGTTGTTTCACTCTGTAAATTTGGGAAATTCGAAAGTCGGGAATATTTTATTGGCTGAGATTTTTTTTATTTTTTTTTTTTTTTTTTTTTTTTTTCAATGCCGATTTATTCGAATTTACAAGCGTTTGTGTTAAGCGCTTTAAGAATAAACAATTTTACGAGAACAAAGTCCAGTCCCACGACAAATTCTTATCCGCCCAATACTATTGTCCACCTTCATGAACAACGTGAAATGTGAATTATCCGCATACGTGCGTGAATTATTTTATATTTTTTACAAGTAATATTTACATTTTATTACCATTTCGAAAATATCTTTCCAAAGCCTCTCTCTCTCTCTCTCTCTCTCTCTCTCTTAGAAAATCTCTATTACATCTGTTGGACGTCAATCGGCAATGGTATTCTCATTATTAATGAAAATCAATAGTTTCGGCAGTACACAAAAGTAAAATATTCAAACAACAGGATATATATTTATATATATATATATATATTATTGAATTTTGAGTGATTTCTCTTTTTCAATCACTTGAGAAAACTGTGAATAGTTTAAAGAAATTTTTATTGCCTGTTCGAAAAATGCTTTTTAAGCTTTTTATTACGAGCGCCTGTAAGGTTTAGTTGAGGAAAACTGACCATAACGATTGACATTTTTATTTATAAAGGAGATCGTAAATCTTTTTCTGCACTGGATTTTTTTACGATTACAAGAAGAAATTCACTGTCATTAAAGAAAAAAAACCATAATTGTTAATGAACTTGTTGGCATTAAGCGTTGCAATTAGTAATATTATAATTGAAAAAGATTTTTTTTTAAATAACACGTGCTACGACGATATTATATAATAAATTACATATTTTCTAGTCAAGTCTCCGTACGTGGCCATTCATTAAAAAAATATATTATGCAATAATATTAATTATGAAAGGAGAGAAATAAGAATAGATGGTTAAACAAGAAACATTTACTATTTCCATTATAAATGTTGGTCTAATGTTGTGCAAGGCTTCGAGGAATAACTTTAACCGTTGATAAACAGTTATTAAATATATGACAAAATGTTTAATCTGCGCTTTCCGTATAACTGTAATTACTTGTATATAAAGGCAGCGGTAGTTAAGTCCCTCGTAAAAGCAATATAAAACCAAAGATCTAAACGGAATAGTAATTTTAATGCAACCGCAGGGTCTAATCGATATATACATATATACATATATATACATATATATATATATATGTATATATTATTTAGGGGATAACTTTAGGGTAAAGTATTTTTAAGCAGTCGAAACATAGTAAATGTTAAAGGTGTTTGGATGCAAGCGTAGACGTAAAAAAATCGTTTGCAATTTTTAGAATTATGCCGATGAGCATCGATTGGAGATATTTTTCGATTTTATTATTGATATGGATGATCTAGATGAGCGACATCTCGACATTGATTACGTATCAAAATAAAGATCTATTTCGAACGTGAATTCAGTAGCATACGCGATAAATGTATTTTGACATGAAAGTAAGTCGGGATTTTTAAGATCTCGGGATTTACTAGGTAGGTTAATGTTTCTTCTCTCCCTCTCTCCCTCTCTCTCTCTCTCTCTCTCTCTCTCTCTCTCTCTCTCCTTAAAAGCCATTTTGGTAATGAATATTAATGGACGACAGCCGGTCTCGCATAATTAGTTGAAATCTATAATAAAGCAACGTTGCCGGGCAAACGAACGACAGCTTGTGCATCGTAGCTACGGTCGAATATATACGTAACGAGAGAGATCTATAAATAAATTGCCGAGATTCGGGAATACGGGTGGGGGAAACGGGGGGGGAGGACATTAATCCGGAGAAAAGGTAAAGACGTGTTGTAAACATAAGCCCGGGCGAGCCGATGAAAATTAAAGTTTCGAGCGGCGATGGGGTAGGGGAGGGGGCAGCCGGAGAGAGAGTGAGAGAGAGAGAGAGAGAGAGAGAGAGGGGGGGAGAGAAAGGTCCGGGACCTCGAGCGGTATGCATTTGGAGAAGAAACCGGTTGATTATGGAACGGAAACATTTATAACGACTATGACCGCGAAGCTCTCTAGTAAAAAAACGGTACTCGCTATCCGCGTCAATTACTAACCCACATATTAGGGGCCATTGACCATGGACTTTCTGGACTTTCGTCGGGTCCCTCCTCCCGGCAATATCGCCCGGTAATAACGGTACATAACGGCTAGGCGAAAGGATGCTGGAGATGCACGGCGAGCGATACTTTCAAAATTTTTAATAAACGACCGGCTCGGTCGCTCGGATCGGGTCCGGCACCCGACCCTCTTAAGACTCATACAAAGAAATATAAAAAAAATATAAAAAATAGAAAAGACGAAAATAAAAGGACGGACGAAGCTGCGGGAGACTGTGAGATAACGGTCCCCCGGGGCATTTAATCTCCGAGCGACGTTCTTTCTACATTAAAATGGCACATGTCTAGGGCGTCTCTGCGAATTCGACGTCATCTACGTGAGAAGAGGTCTGGGGGTGTCTGGGGGTGTCAGGGAGCCAGCCCACCTGGTCACTATCGTCGTTATTGGTAATTATCATCCGGCGATGGTGCCGATTCGTCGCTTCCGCGTGTAAAATCCCGCGCCGCCCTTCTCGCCATCCCTTTTGCACAGGGTGATCCACGCATCGACGCACCCTCGAGCGCGCCATTTACGAAAGCCGCGCCTCCGAGTCTCCCCCCCCCCCCCCGATCGACCTCGGCAAACGTATCTTCGGCACACTTGCGCCGGAGCGTCGCAGCCTCCGTAGGCGCTTGAATTACTTGGTAAAAAGCGGATGCGCGTGGGCGGGGTAACGGGTGCGGGTGGGGGCGGGAGCGGGAGGGTGGATGGAAGCAACGGTCGCTAGGAGTTCATTATGATTATAAATATTGGATGTGAATGTTCTGAAAGGGCGTATTAATGGGACTCGCGAGGGTTTCGCCACGAGCAGACACGTTTCGCTTAAGATATTAAGTCGGCCGTGTGCGATCGTGAATTTGCATTGCCATGGACCGAACACCATTGTCATTGTTTTAGGCCGCCTGTCAATAGCAAGCGAGGGCAAGAGAGAGAGAGAGAGAGAGAGAGAGAGAGAGAGAGAGAGACGGGTTGGCGTTCTTTATTTGCGGACATCTCGTCTCGTGAGGCGAGTCCGAAGAAACCGATCCTCGAGATCAGAGCGTATGTTTGCTCTGCTCGGAGACGATTGCGCAAGGAAAAAAATTCAAAGAGGCTCGATCGTTTGTCCTTCTCCTTTAATTATCTATTTTCGTATTTGCAAGTTGGATTGGCCGATTTATCGATCGGACGAATTGTTTATTGCTTTGGCACGATTAAACTCCCGATCGGCGCTAGTCGATCCGATGCAGCCACGTCGATATAAGACAAAGGTGGAACGTCCATGGCGCGGGTTGGGGGGGGGGAGACCAAGCGGACCGAGCAAATAATGTTTGAAATGTGCGACGCGTTCAAGTTGAAGGTCTCGCGCTAACCATGACGTACATCGGCAGAAAAATGCATACATTAAAGACGAAACGTCTTTACGTACAATATCTATATATCCATATATATATGTGTATATATATATATATATATCTGGATATATTGTCGAGAGGACTGTTGCCGTTGTTATTGTTATTGTAATAAAGGCCGTTATGTTAAGAAATGAGCCTCTTAATAATCAACATGTCCCGCAGTTTCCTTAAAGGAATGACTGGGGAAAAACGCAGATCGCAATTATTCACAATTGTTTGTATGAGGCTGAGGAATCCCCAGCCCCGGCTGAGACTGCTCCCGGCTTCGCTTTGACGTCGGTGCTTGCTCTCAGCCAATATCCAAACAGCAATGGTTTTGTGCAAATAAATGCCGGCCTCGCTATTAGATCACCGCTCTCGTCAATGAAAGATGTGCGTGTGCGTGTGCGTGTGCGTGTGTGCTCACGCCACGGCCACGCGAGTTGGCAATTATTGCAAAAACGAGACGCGCCTCGGGGAAGGTCTTTCTGCGTGGGTCGTGCCCGGTATGGAAGAGGGTATGGGAAGATGGCGTGGGAAGAGGGGCGAGGGGTCCCGGGGTTAGAGGGTCGTGTCCGGGTGCGCCCGTTTCGTCCCAGTCAAAAACAGGACGAGGGGGATATCCTCGTGACGGTTCGTGCGCATCTCAAGCAAAAGGAGACTACGCTGATCAATAATGCAGCCGGTGTTTGCGCGCATTGGGCAACAGGTAAGCGAGCGGCGCGTGAGCGCTCTCCCCCGGGTCTCCGGCTCCCCCGATAAGCTTTTGCCGATTCGACAGAAAAAAAAAGAAAAGAAAAGAAAAAAAAAGAAGGAAAGAAAAACTCCTCTCACTCGTCCCCCCGACACGCGTCACGCCGGTCGCTCAAAGCCACCTCGATGTTATTAAGGTGCAAGGTTTTTCTTACAAAATTTTTCAAGGCTCGCGACGTCCTCGTGCGTTTCACCCGTTACTCTCCCTCCTCGTCCTCCTCCTCGCCTTCCTTTTACGCTTTCGTAAATTTCCCGTCCGCGCACCCCGACAACTTTGTTTAGAATTAACGACGAATTTTTTCGTCGACGTACAGACGTGGGCCGCTGGCCCATTACCCCCCGTCCCACTTCCCTCCCTCCCGAGGATACGCTCTCTCTCTCTCTCTCTCTCTATCTCTATCTCTATCTCTATCTCTATCTCTAGCTCTATCTATCTCTATCTCGATCTATCTATCTCGATCCAAGTAAGTTTACGAGGGAGTGTGATTTGGAGGCGGGGGGGGGCGAACGAACGGGATTTGTCTTTATTGCAAAACTGGATAGGACGTTATTGGGCGCCATTATGATGAAAACGCTCTGCCGCAGTGTCGGCGAGTGTTATTTAACGACTCGGAGTGACAGATTTGGCCGGAGCCAATGACAGTTTAATACTTGTCCGGGCGATTTCACGTCTTTCCGAACGTTAAATAAAATCGTCCCGTCCCACGTTCCACAAGAAGGCCCCGGGACTAATGGCGTTTTTATGGATTGCCGCTCACTTTATTCGTAATAAGTTTTTACGGAGCCGGGGAGAGTCGGGCGAGTTGCTTTCTCGACGCGCTTCTCCGGGTACGAACGACGATCGGCAATCGTTATTCGGGTTAACGAGGTTATCGCGGGACATCGCGAGGACGAGCAGAATATCGCTTTCGATGCTTAATTGTAATCAACCGGTTTGCATCGAATCCCTCTTCCTCTTCCTCTTACTCCTCCGTTACTTACTCTCCGGGCCTTTTCGATCCGACCCCGTTTTCTAAATTTTCATTCCCGTGACAACGGAAACAAGAAAAGTGACGAGAGGGAAATGAGCGCCTCGGACTGGCGTATTACGACGTTCCCTCGGCCTTTAAACGTACCTCGGCTAGAGGATCGAGAGGTCCTAGAGGACCAAGACTCATCTCTGCCTCGTCTCAACGACCAACTTTGGCCACGCACACACCGTGAGAGCGCGCGCGCGCCTCTCGCTGTGTACGTGTACGTGTAAGAGCGAGGGCGAGGGCGAGGGCGAGAGAGATAGATATAGAGATAGAAGCTGGAAGAGGAAGAGATAGAGGAGAAGGAGGAGGAGGAGGAGGAGGAGGAGGAGGAGGAGGAAAGGCCGAGGTTATAAAAATCGGTGCCGAAACGATCGCGCGTAGCCCGATTAACCTGCTGACACGTATCGCGGCGACTCGGGCCGGAGAATAACAATCGGCCGATTGCCGATGGCGACGAGCTCCAAGCCTCGGCCGAAGCGCGATACGACGCGATACGACGCGATACGACGCGATACGACAACGGCCCGAGTCCCTCAAATATTTCTGTCACCAGTCGCCAGTCGCTGTCGGTGTCAATATTTTGCCTTTGATGCCAATACGAAAGGATCGAGCCCCAACCGCTCTCAACCGGGGACAGGACCGCCGAGCGCACCATCAGCTTCCTTGCCGAACGTCGCATCACCCTCCGCTCCCCCTGCAAAACTTTCTTTTACCTCCGAAGATTATCTCCGATTCCTCCCTTACCGCCTATTCGCTCGCGACGCCCATAAGAAGACGCGTAAATCACGGAGATCGGCTTCGCGGAGCTTCTAGGCCGATCAAAGGTCGAGGGACTCTCTCCGTCTCTCTCTCTCTCTCTCTCTCACTGGGAGGAAATGCCGAAAGGACGGGGAGGAAGAGGAGGAGAGGTGTCGTGGCCGTTGGCTCGGCCTCTTCAATTTCACTAACCTTATTCTGAGAGCCGTGCACGAGTCGCAGCCACTTTCTCCAGCTCTTCTTCGTCTCGTCTCTCTCTCTCTCTCTCTCTCTCTCTCTCTCTGTATGTTTCTCTATGGCTCTCTATATCTCTCTATGGCTGTTGCTCGCTCTATTTGTCCCTCCGAAAGGACGCAGAGAGCGGGATGAGAGTTGGGCTGGCGAGTGGGCGGAAGTGCCGGGACAGAGGAGCGAGTTGCCGTGAGTGCAGCCGACGACGACGAGGACGACGACTACGACGGGAGCAGCTCGTCCGCTCGCGCGCGCTTTTTCGAAAAGACTCGCCACCTGCCTGGACGGGCACCTCGCGCGAGCCTCGCGTTTCCCCTCCGGGCGGCACATACGCGCCTTCCTCGGGTCGGCGCCACGAAAATCTCGGAGGTGGGGAAGGCTCCCGCTTCGAGGGGCGAATGACTCTGTCCTGATACACCGCTACTTTCCTTTCCGAGGGTTACGCGCGACCTCCGTACAACCAAAACCCGCCTCCTCCTCCTCCTCCTCCTCCAGTACTCCTTTTTTAACCTTTCTACTCCTCCACCTGTTCGGCCCCTCTACCTCGACCACCCCTCTACCCTCTACCTCCCCCCCCCTACTACTACCTTATATCCTCTGTTCTCCTCTGGTCCGACGCTTCGGGGCTTTTCGCTTGTTTATTGCGAGCCATCATACGCGCCACGTGACGGCGCACTTCTTTCCCATTCGGCTAACCGATTCACGTAATTTACATAAGAGACCCAACGGACCAGCCAGCTCCACTTTTCTCTTCCATTACCGACAGCATTGATTTACAGACTTCTTTTAAAGCTCCAGAGACGTATTCTCTCGACTCGCCTATTATCCGTTGCCGGCCGTTCCCAAATATCCGACGCATCATCGATCTTCCTCTCCCATTAACTCAAAATTTTCACGAAAATCTTACGCCGACTATACCTCCGTCCTCTACTACGCTTCCCTCTACGCTTCCCTCTACGCTTCCCTCTACGCTTCCCTCTAATCCGCAATGAGGATTATCTTACCTCATACTGTTATTGTTATTATTCTTATTATTCTAAACGTTATTCATATTTTTATCGTTATTATCAACAATTCAAAAATACCTACCGAGAGCTAAAGAAAATCGGTTATTTTTTTTTTGGATTTAATATTTGGGGTTACTCCAAGCCCGTTGAATTAAAAGAAGTCAATTAGGAATTAGCGCAATCATTTTTCTTAAGGATCTAAATGTAGAAATAATCGTACTCGAATCACGATCATTACACGACTTTAAGGTGTTATTATTACAAGTTATAAACTATCAACGTAATAATGATACACTCTAACGTATATATGCAGATGTCTTCCTTGTAGTCTGACGGGTTCTCAATAATAATTGTCATGATCTTTAATGAAACGTATAAAAAAAGGCTTTTCCTATTCCCATCCACGGGTACTGACATAAGTAATATTACAATTAATATAATTGATTGTTTTGCGTAACAACGACGCTGAGCTGGCTGGCATTGTAAAAAAATCTCCCTCGCGTCGTACATATATATATATATATATATGTATGTACACGTGTATATGTATATATTAATAGTAAGTTGTTTCGTACGGACGACGACGACACGAAATTACCTTCACCGAAATCCAAATAAATACAAACAAAATTATTATCGGATTATACGCAGAGATAGGCACAGGCCGAGCTGCTAACGGTAATTTTCACTGCGTCTCTACGAGAACCCATACTCCATGGAATCATTTTAACAAATCGCTACGATGGCTTGAGATAAAATATAACATTGACCAGATAATTCTGGATGCTCGAGGGGCGGCATTATTTCGACGAAAAATTTTTAATCTTCACCTAAATGCCCCTTCAAAATGACAATATTAAACAATATTAACGTTAACGCGCCGGATTTATCAACAACGAGTACCTCCACTCCGTGTTTATCATACTTGTTGTCTTCTCCGACTGAGACGCCGTTCTTTAAAAATTCATCTACATGGCTGCTATTGGGAACGACGTTTAGAGGTCACGGGGGGAGAGAAATAAATACAAAATATAAATAATTATTTACAATTACGAAATGTTAATGTTATTGTACGAGGCACGTGAGAAAGAATTTAAGGTGGACACTCGCGCCGCCGATTCCACTTTATCTTATCCCGAACTCATTATTGACGCCAAGGAAAATGGAAAACCTATGAAACGCATGACATAATAATTCAGATAAGTCGGACGTACTACGAAATCATGTGAAATAATATCAATGACCAATTATTCTATATCTACCGGCAAATGTGATTTTTTACTCGTTTTTTGATTTTCGTTTTTTTTTTTTTTTTTTCTTTCAAAGAGCATACCTCATTCTAATTCGCATTTACAAGTTCAAGTTGAGAAAATTATTCCGTCGAGTGGCGAAAAAAAAAAAAAAAAAAAAAAAAAAACTATTTGAAATTATAAATCTTTCGATACAGAGGAGCCTCAATACACTTGCGGTGGAGAATTCATTTTAAAATATTAAAATTATTTTTTTCACGATTTAAAGAAAAACGACAATTGGGTATCCGCAGAATAAAATGTATATTCATAGAGACGTTCTAATGCTTGTAAAATGTTAATACGAAGGATTAAAAGAAAAAAACAAAAAAGAAAACAATAAAAAAAACGAAAAAAAAACAAACCAAAAAATAAATAAATAAATGAAAGAGCGACGGTTCTTCAAATGGCCGTAAAATATTATTATTTGGACATTAATAGAATTGATTTAACACTACTTATTTCGTGCAATATTTATAATATTTTTTTAAGTACGTGATATTAGAATTTAAAATAACCGAAATTGATTCCGTCGAATACTCAAGACACGTATATTGTTTAAAGAAGTTAAATATTCATAAGGGGAACCAACGATCTTCAAAGCATAGTCGGTTTTTATGACCATGAAATAGATAAAAGCGTTAGATCGAGATTAAGCGGCTTGTGTTCTGTGAGTTCGGGTCGATCGATTTTTGATAATTTTATTGGACAGATAAAACGAACGAATGTCATCAAATGATGACGTATTATGTTAATTCAACTTCCTATAGTAAGATTATATATCTCTTTATAGGGAGGGACCTATGAATAAAATCACGAATAACAATTGTGTATACGCCGGCTTCGTTCAATTATTATTGTAGAAAGATTTCCATTAACGTTACAGGCCGAAAGCCGTAACTGTATATAATATTAGTTAAATCATTATTGTTTACTCGAGAAAAGAGACGATCTTATCTTTGGGAATAATAATATTATAAAAACTAGTCGGCCATGCCGGACTCTATCACGACAATATGACGAATCCAATGATTATTAATTTTATATAATTAATTTATAACACGCAGGACTTATAAAATTTTAATATCAGCTACGTAGGAAATAAGGTGGGTTAGACCACTTGACTATTTATAATAGGCTGACTTAAAATCACATTATTTTATACGAGCTCATCCAACATGAAAAGTTTTTAGTGCCTGCATACTTCCGACTGACTCGACAGTTATACATAATCAATTCTCGAATTACATTGCTTCCCATAAAACTTATTAAAGTATTTATCATATTATTAATTCCGTATAAAAAAAAAAAAAAAAAGACTTTTTAAATAAATACAAAACTTATAGAGACGTTTGAGCGAATAATAGTGAAAAGGCGATTTTTTTTTGCTATGTACGATAACGATATATTTATTAACTGAAAAAAAATTGTGATCGTCATACGAACCTGAATGTTTATTATTTTAAAAATTAGTTAATAAATAAAGTGTCAGGAGCGAGGCATTAAGATCTATTAATTTACATAATGAACTTATTTATTATTGCTATAGAGCGGGAAAAATTAATAATAAAATATACGCGATGATGTAAACAAGTAAAAATTATGAATTTCAGGGCGCTTTGTTTATGAAATATTTCTCTTCTTGTTATTATCGTTATTGCCATTACAAATAGTAGAGTCGAGAGGCATTCGTACTTATGAGGTAATTTTTTATATTGTCGACGCTGCTGTTCATGATTTACGAACACAAAAATCTGGCTCAATAATTTCGAGTTTTAAAATTCTTACGTCAATATCGATTTGTTGTTATTTAAAATGTTTTTTATTATTATTATTATTATAACACGCGATTGTAAAGAATAATAATTAGAAAATAAGGGCTTCTGTAAAAGCTAATGCTCGAGCACGAGCGCAGATTAGATTATAAAGTTGAAAATAAACAAAAAACAAACAAAAAAAAAGAAGAAGAAGAAGAAATAATAGAGAAAAAAAAAATAGAGGAAAAACTTAATGATGATACGTTTGACATTTGTATAAAAGGTATACGTCCAAAGATAAAATAAATACGTAAGTAACTCCTTGACCGTGAGTTTTGTTTTCTTGCGTGAAAAGAATTTGACATCACGTGATAAGTTGAAATTAGGATGACAGTGCGTCAACAGCGAAAATTCCCGAATAATACAAACAAATAATGACAGTCGCTAATGATCGGTAGCTTAGTTACAACTTCCATATTATACAGATCGGAGAGCGTTCACTTTACTCTTACGTCGAAATATAATAATAATAATTTATGCAAAACCTGCGAATGGAACATTTATTTCTTTCTTTCGACGTTATTGCCACGCGAATTGGTCCAACGATCATTATAATAATTATCATTATTTGACCTGCCGTTATTTTCGATGGAGCAAAAAAAAAAAGAAGAAGAAGAGGAAGAAGAAGAAGAAGCAGAAGAAGCAGAAGAAACAAACAAAAAAAACTACCGCGGGAGTTCGATATACCCGATGTTAATGCGCGTATCCTATATATCGAGCGTATTTCAACTGTAAAAGCCATTGACAAATAAGTAAAAATTGGGAAACTGAGGTGATCCGAAGCGTGTTAATATTAAAAGAACATTTTCTCTAAATACGGCAATGCCCGAACTTACGCCAACAAAACAATAACGACTTTTTAATGTCGGGGATGATCTTTTAAATATTATCGCTCGCTCGTGTTTCCAGCAGCTCTGGCACTCTAATGAATTTACGAATATCGTAAACGACAATTTAATATTAAAGAAAATTTAACGTATACGAATAATATATACAAAAAAAAAACTCCCGTAACGACGTCAATATTTTTTAACTATTTTTATAACGCCGTAAAGTTATAATATTTTTTAGAAAGCCAAGTTAATCGATATTGAGGTAGAAACTGTTTTCGTTGCGTCGACAATTATAGTTTTCGAAGACCTGCGGTTATTCCTCAAATAACTTACCGACAGTTTGCATTAAATAAATCCAAAGAGAGTGAAAGCCATTACTCTTTATTCATAAATACAGAATTTACTGCATAATAATCTACGAATCTCTTCACCCACACGGGATTTCGCCAAGCTCTATTGTATTCTACTCACTTGCATCCTTATTAGGGCTTCGACGAACATTATTAACAAGGTGAGAAATTCATAGATTAAGGAAAATATTATTTGTTTTTTTTTTTTTTACTCACATTCTAATGAAAAATATTCCGTCAATCATATCGTTAAATAAACAAAATGTACAATCAATTATAATGTTTACTTATATATTTATTCATTCATTTATTTATATGAATAAATTCTTGTTTATATCCTCGCATTATTAATAATTTATATATATATATATATATTATAAAGCGTCTGCTTTTTGTAAAAATATTTAAGACAAATAATAAATATTAGAAGTTTGGAATGAAATTTTTTACACGGATAGGGGATTTTAATTGAAAATATAGTACAACAAGTAGTTTTGTATAAATTTTATTGACTTTATTATCAATTTAAAGGCATGTACAAGCGAATGGATGTTTAATCAATAATTAGATATAAGACTACTTAATCGGCCGAATCGACAATTACTCAATTACATTTACGACTCTTTTGTACATAAGCATTTCAAGTTCCTCCTATTGGATTTTAATCTATACGCCACTACGAGGAAATAATTAAATTGTTCGATTTCTTTTTTTTGTTTGTTTTTGTTTTCGTTTTTGTTTTTTGTTTCACAAAAAGGCGATGTATCATCTATATACATAGAGATTATTATAATTGTAGGAAGCTTTTAATCTGGACTATTTAAGATGTAGAAAATCGCGGGATGAGAATCCGTGACCCTGTGTAGCGCGTCAAAGGGTCATTCATACGTATACGTATTATCTTACACCGAATACACGTATATTATTGTTGTTTTTGTTGTTGTTGTTGTTGTTGTTAATGTTTTTTTTTATGTTTTTTATTGTTCGTTTTACATTGTCGTATATACGAATGGGAATTTACAGATGAATTGTACGGCGGATTACATTTAGTAGCGGTTAAGGTAATTACGGCTGCTTATAGCGTTCTCTGACAGTTGTGTACGGTACATTCCTTCGAGGACATCGAGGAGCTTAAAAGTGGAAACGAAAGCAATTGTTGCGAGTGTATGTATGCCAGCTCCGAAGAGAGTGAGCAGGTATTGTTTGGACGGAAGTAAGGCGCGTCGGGCTTTAATGAATCGGGATCTGGTATAAGGATCGTGGGCAGCGGCCAGAGGATAAAGTGAGCCGTGCGTGTGTCGCGCGTCATTTTTCAAAAAGTTCTCCCCGTGACAAAGGCTTCGCGCATCAGCGCGATCTTCTCCTCCGGACGATCAATTAACATTCGCCGAGGTGTGAATGTCTCTGTAGTAACGTAATGGAAGATACGCGAAAGGCACGCACGTGTTGTGAACAACTCGTGTGTCCTCGTAAGTCTTCTGTGACGATTTTTCCTTGCGTTTTCCTCCTTTGTCATCCGCGTCCCGAGACCAATGCATACTGGCACAGGTATTGTCGTACGGTATTCCCCTCGTGGAGCCTCCGTCGATCCTCTCTCCGCGCCTTATCGCCGCTCCTTCTCTCGGCCCATTCCCTCCTGCACTTCCAATACGTCACAAGAGCAACGACGTATTTTTTTTATCAGCGAAGAGATCGATAACGCAATGCAATAAAACAATGCTCATACAGCTTTCAATTTAGTCAAGTTATTCTTCGACTTCTCCTTTCGATTTTTATATTTCGCGATTGAGAAAATACCGTAAACATTCCTTTGGACCAAAAAAAAACTTACCCATTTTATTAAAAAAAAAAACGTTACAATAACAATAATAAATAATAATAACAATAATAACAATAACAATAATAATAATAATAACAACAACAACAATAATAATAATAATAATAAGCTTATTTTTAAAATCGAATTCTATTTTCTTTTTTTTTCGAATAAAAAAGAATCCGTTTTCTAAAATTTCGAGAAAGAAAAAATTCATGAATACTGGATATACGAGAAAGTTCAATGCATAGAAAATCCCATTGTTTATCACTCGCATTAAATAGATCGTAAAAACTAGGTTTATATAAGTATATCTCATTTTATCCGGCTCAATAACTTTAACGTTCAAATAAATGTACAAATAATGAAAGCAAAAAACAAAAAAAAATCTTTCGAAACCAAAATATGATAAATAAATATTGTTTTCATTTATTTATTTTAATTTTAATTTTAATTTTAATTTTAATTTTAATTTTTATTCTTTTATCGAAAGTTTATTGCGCTTTTGATTATTTAAAGAGAAGATTGGATTACGATTAGACGAAAAGTTGATAAACTTTTAGTGATTAACAATTAACACTCATTTACGTTAAAACAAACTCTATATCGTTTAATTAATTTTTCGCTATTTTCCCTACGAAGAATCGACAAGCAAATACGTAGCGACTAATTTCTTCTCTTTTTTTCCTTATTCTTTTAAGACGCGTAAACCAAAAAAAAAAGCTTAAAGGGGTTAATACGTAAGCGAAAGCAGCTGAAATTATTTAGGATATTTCAGAAGCACTGATTGTCTCGGACATATTATACTAAGCAGTATACATCTTTAGCAGGATTGTCTTATAGTGGATGTTTGTTATTTCATTTCATTTCTTTTCTTTTCTTTTCTTTTCTATTTTGTTTTTTTTTTCATTAAAAGAAATCACAATTAAGCCGTCGACGTTGTAAATTGAAAAAATATTGCCATACAAGAAAAGGCTTTACGGTAAAACTTATGTCGAAACCTCGTCGATGACTTTTCCGTTTAAAAAGTATTCTTATACTCGACCATTTAGATGTGTCGATCATAAAGATTTAATTAAAAAATGGCAAAGATTGTTTAATTAAAGGAACGTACTCCCTATTCACGTAATTATTAAACGGGGATTTGAAAGTAATAAATCGCGAGGAAGGAAAATTATTAATTTCTTTAGCGTAGATGCCGTACTAACGTCGTTACAATACTTTTTAAATATAAAAATTGATAAACGATAAACATTTTTCCCTGCGCCGATGTTAACGTAAGTTAATATAAAATTAAGCATTAAAGCACCGAGGGATGGAAACCGAATATTTGCACTGGAAATTGAACTTAGCGGTAACGGAAATAAAATTCATCTTAATATTCCGAATCGAATAATCATCTGGCTCAAGAGCAATCGGATACCAGTATTCCGTACGGAGTACTAGTAAAATAATAAGAATAATTAATAAATCGATCGAAGATATTGATGAGGCATCCAGTGAATTCGAGGTAAGCGAATGTCGGATGAAAAAATGTACAAGAACGCTTGCTTTTTAAAATTCAATGTAACTAGAATAAAAGACGTTGTGAGTCGAGAATCGTGTGAGTAGCGCTGAATGACAATATATTTCGGTACCCAAGGACTGATATTGAGAATAACGTCATTCTTAAAAGGAAGATATTTTTATTACAATTAAACGAGAACTCAATAATACCGGCGATACTTCGGCACGTCTGGCCACATCGCGCCGTAATACCTAACGCTATTGTTATCATTATTAACATTATTATCATTATTACTATTAATATTAATACTATTATTATCAATAATAATAACAAAATATGGCCGAGCAGGCAAGTGGAAATCGTAAGTCGAAAGAAAGGTAATCAATAATTATGGGGATGAATAATTATTAGGGGGGGAGGGGGAACGTGGGCGTGATAACAATGATAATGATAACAATGATAACAATGATAATAATAATAAAAATAATATAAAACTCTTAGTTGGTATATTGCTTGCGTACGCGGTAAGTAGTTGATTAAGTCTAAAAGACGCAGAGGATACGTGGCATTGAATCGGATCTCACGTGCCGAGCGAGCGGCCGAAGCTTAAGGAGAAGAGGAGCGAGAGCAACTGACGAAGTACCAGTTGATAGAGGGAGATCGTGGCGTACAGTTACGTACAGAGGGTGTTCACATGACGGCTGCTGAGACGTGGTGAGAGTAGAGGGGCGGGACCAGCTGGGGCCAGCCCGACGTACCCTTGGCCATCCTCAGGTCGTGGCAGGTCCCATTGAGGGGGTGGGCGTAAGGGGATGACCAGTCGCGCTCGAAGAGCGCCTCGAGCTGCTGACGTAGGCTGTTCACGTTCTTGCGGTCGGCGTCCTCGAAGACGAGACCGATTCCTGAAACAAGCCAAGAAGAGAAGTGATCCTTGGCACCGGGATCATTGATCCTCGCGCATCGACATTTCGATTCCCCGGACGACGATGCGCTTATTATTTCCTTGTACCCGGCCACTTATCGCCAATCACCATTATCGCTAGTCCTATGACGCGATGCACCAACCTACCCCCCCCCAACCCCAACCACAACCCTATCAGCGCTCGCGACAGGGCCTGTATCGCCAGAAGTCCGCTTAAACTCAAGATTAAATGACTTTTCTTATCCGCGAGCGTACTTTGTACGGCATTCGAAGCTACGAAGCAACAATGTATTCTTAATTAACGACATGAGCGATATTCTTAATACCTATTATTCACGATCTTATTGAGCGCGTTATTAAGTATTATTAGCCATTGCCGACGACATTCGTCGACGAAACTCTCGAGTTAAAAGTTAATCGTTGTGAAGTAAATTTAAAATGCTTACGAAAAATCACGGTATTAGGTATATACGTACTGTCATGACATTCTATTAATCAATGTATTACTGTTTTGGTCGTTGGAAGTTTAGAAGTTGGAAGCACCGATGTGGAACGAATGGTTTTCTTTGGACCTCACACATATCCTTACACACATTGTCAATTGAATACGTATAAACGAAGGTAGAGAAACTATCGGTTATATTTGCATATCGTCAAATAAGTTGATGACTACTCTATATTCTACGTGTAATCGACCGAAGCTAATGCTCCTCGGTATTATTATTTAAGTCATCGGAGGCTCGTAAGCCCGAAAGTAAAAAAAAAAAAAAAAAAAAAAAAAACAAAACTTTAGGCTAAACTTCCCAAGCGATTCGGTATTCCGTATATACTGATGAAAGGATTCCCGGACCGTAAAATAAAAAAAGCTTCCTACGTACTCTCTGCGTATTTACAACGGACTCTTAAGCAAAGCCATGATCTTTCAATAATTCCATGCCAATATTTGACGGCGAATAACAATAATCAGTCTTACTTAATTCCTCGCAAAACTTATAACATTCCTGCATACGCTTACATTTCATGCTTATTTTTAATTTCGTTTCCTTAACTACTTAAATAAACTCAACGGCTAGAGAAGAAGAAAAAATTTAAATTCTGTTAACGTATTAGCACTTATGACTAATGTTAATTACCATTTTATATTTTGTTATTGTTCATTTATTATTATTTGTAATTATTTTATTATAAAACAAAAAAAAATAAATAAAAAAAAAATACAATGAGTAAACATTTTATTATTAAAATTTTTCATTACTTAAAATATTAGCATATGCAAATAATTGTAAATTGAAAACATTTTCTTCTTCTTCTTCTTTTTTTTCTTCTTCTTCATCATACTCGTGACATTCGTATCGTAATCAGTAGAGCATTTGAAAGATTTTTGAATAGTACAATTTCAAAAAAAAAAAACGTATGCAGGATTTGAAGTCTTTTAAAGTGGAAAATTTCGAAATATGACTGACGATCCATTCGAAATATGAATGGAATATGCCGAAACTAATGGAAATTACAATATTTTTCCATTTTAAAATTTATAAATTTTTCCCTAAATAGTAAAAAGTTTCTTCGGCGCTGCTTACTATTTTATTAATCAAAATAATTGCATAAGTTACAATTTATTTGTGGCATCTCGAAGACCACAAGCTCAATTCGTATGAAAATTTTATAAACTCACATAACGACTCGTAAAGGTTAAATTATTTTTTGGTCTAGTTTACATCCTCTAAACAATATAACTTTGAGATTGGTTATTTACCTCGAAGCAAGGATGAATTAGAAACTTATGAGGTAAGCGAAATGCAATAAGAATTCGAAATCGAAGAAAATTCCTCCCGAAGCGATAGAGTTTTAATTCTTTTTTTATATTATAAACGATTATTCGAAAGAGGCGATAAAATGCCGTTCGATTTATACATCAATGAGCTTGACGAAACAAAACTGAAGTAGAATATATATATATATATATATTTAAATCAAAGAAAAAGAAGAAAAAGAAGAAGAAGAAGAAGAAGAAGAAGAAAAAGAAAGTAAAGAAAAACTTTAAAGGATCCAGTTAGTCAAACGTGGGTATATGTATATATGTATTTACGGGAATTTAAAACTCTGTGGTATGAAGTTCGAGTGACTTTCAAAATACTTTGGGCTAAGTAATAGAATTAAAAAGAACTCGAACTTGTTTAGACTCGAAGATATGTGAAATGATTATTTATAAATCAGGCAACGATACCGAATGTCCGTAACTGCGTTTGGCAATTATTACATTCGGATTGAACGTACCAATGATATCTCTGGGATTAAATCGACTGAAAATGAGAATTCTGTCGTCGTGTCATATGTGTGTGGGAGCGAAAATTGAAAATTTTTCATTATTTCGAGAAAAAATTTCGGAATGTTTTATGCAATAATTCCTAATTCCTTAGATTTCAGTACTTGATTCTGCGCATTAAGAATTTATATGGGCTCGTAATGAAATACCGGATCGTAATTTATAATTAATATTAAAGAAAAAGGTTTCAACTACGTATACAGGAATATAGATATTTCTTAGAAAGGTTAGTTAAACGATGGCCTAATAAACTTACCTTTTTATCCGACGATAATTGCTGTTTATTAATTTGTTACCCGGCCCGGTTCCTTCTAAGTCGTTGTTTTATAAAACGCTCTTTACCCCCCTCCCCTCCTCTTTCTCACTCTCTCTCTCTCTCTCTCTCTCTCTCTCTCCAAAGAAAATAAAAACGTAATGAATATGCTGCTCATATATTCAACAATACAGATTGTGCGCTTAGTATGAAAATCAACTGCTATAATGATTTCGATGAAAAATTCATGAAGATTCGTTTATATATTTTTGAAATTAACGTGATTCATTTAAAAAATCTTGTAAAATGTATAACTTGTAGTCTGAATAATCAGAGAGGACTGCAATTGAAATAATGAAAATAACGTGTACCGCCTGACGCAGTGAGTCATGGAAAACTAAATAAATAAATAAATAAATAAATAAATAAATAAATAAATAAACAAAGACAATAATTTTGATGGCTATTAATGAGCGAGGAGTCGAAATCTTCGGAAAAAAGTGCTTGTAATTATTGTGAATTACAATATTCTTCGATGCAAATACTATAATACATTATTATTACACTTATTTATTAAATCCAGGCTCTGATATTATTTAACGTATTATGTTCATTGAGTACTTTACGTGAGAAAATATTTCTTAAGCTCACGTTTCGCATGATAAATAGTTTACTTTTTCAAAATCGTTATGACTTTCTATTTATATTTTGACTGATTTGAACATTTCTGCAAGTCAGATTTTCACACGTAATTTCGCGCAAATTATCTCAAATTATATTTCCATTGCCGATTAATGATTCCGTTAAAGATTCCGAGCTTTCAATTAAATAAACAAAACCAAACAAAAACAAATTATTTCCCTCATTATCATTAATTTATTTAATTTTCTTTCGTTTTATATCCAATGAGTAATTCATGAAAACGTTATCATTATTATTTATAATGAAAATGAGATATATTATTTATTTATGCCTTTTATAATTCATGCAGATTATATTACTTTTATCTTGTCAAGATCAAGTGAATTAATACGTTTCTCTTAATTAATAATTAATAATAATAATAATAATAATAAAAGTGTGCGACAATAAAATTCAAATGTTCTCGATACTATTTAATTATGTTAATAAATTTCTGCAGCTGCATGTCTCGTATAAAAAAATAATTTACTCGAAATTGTCAATTTACGTATCAAATTAATAGGTTCTTGAAGATTTTAATATTTCAGCGCTTCGTTCACGAATCATTGAATTTCTAATGCTCGATATCGTATTTTATAAACTTCTAACGCTATTATTTACATCGTACGAAAAATTGACATATTCAATAGAAAAATGATACTTAACGCATTAATAGATCATTCCGACGGTACGAAGTAAATATTTATACGTGAGATGCGAGTCATTTTTAAGTTATAAATAAAATAGATCAAACATTGTTCGTTGGAGACGACGGCATTAGTAATCAAGGCATCGATGCCATTTGAATAGTCAATAGACAAGTGGTGAGCCTTATGTGATATGACTTTGCAATTAAAATATATCTCTTAATTATTATAATAATTGAAGTTGTAATGATTTTATTCATACTATTGGATAAATAATTTAAGAAGAGATGTTCGTTAACAACTGAGAATAAATCAATGATTAATGATTATTTTCTTTATTATTACACGTAATAATAATAATAATAATAATAATACTAAAACAACAACAATAATAATAATAATAAATTTTACGTATCTCAAGTCTCGACGTATTGGATGGCTGTAAATTATTTATGAACAATATAAATAACTACGAGCCCGGATGTAATAAAATTATTAAAATTAAACGTCAAAGCTCGTTCTGAGGTATCCAATGGTATCCGGATATTAAAATTGCTTTGGAAAAATCTTTTCATTCTCCTACTACACCATAAACGCAAACGTAAATCCTATTCGCGTAAAAAAAAAAAAAAAAAAAAAAAACACGGTGTTTGAACAAAACCATTAGATTATAAATGAGCTTGAATCTACTTGAATCGATCTCCTTAACGATCCTGCTTAATATTAATGAAAATTAATTTATTAGTACACGCTTTATGCAAATGATCCTTATTATTTATCAAATTGACTGTGTGAATATAAATCGCACGTAGGGCGGCCGTTATTATTTCAAAGTTGAAAAAGGAAGCAGAAGAAGAAGAAGAAGAAGAAGAAGAAGAAGAAATGCAAACTATGAGGCAGATATGAGATGAAAGGCGAATAAGTTTCGGGCTCAAGCTCGTAACTGTTATTTATATTGAAATAGAAGCGTTAGAACCGAATCGGAGCGAGCGGAACTTTAATCTCGGCGGCCTTTTCCTCGAGGTGGGCAGATAAGCAAGCGAGCGCCGCTGCGCTTTTAAACGAGAATTTAAGAAATAAAGCAAATGGTAAATAAAGTTACCGGCTACATTGATGAAATAGTCCCCGGACCAGTTACTCGTTCCAATGTAAGCCGCAGCATCTGTCACCATGTACTTGTTGTGATTGACCCGGGCGAATGGAATTTTATCGAGATCGGGATTCGAAGGGACGACAAATCTCCTCTGGAATCAAGAATAACAACGCGGTGTAGAGCTTTTCGGATATTAAAAGGGAAAGACGCGACCATATACAAGATAAGATACATAGATGGATAGATAAGATGAATAAGTAAATAAATAAATAAATAAATAAATAAATTGCTCGGCGACGCGACTAACCACTTCGATTTTGACTTTATTGTAACTGTTGGTCAAATCCTCGAGTGACTTGAGAAAGTAATCCGCTGACTTCCTCGAGTGCTTCCATTTGGAGATGAGGAGCTTGATGTTGACCTTCCGCTCGAGGGCAGCGGTTCTCAATGCGTTATCGATAACCGGCCAGTACTTGATCTTGGGCGTGTAGATCGTGAGGGGAAAGTAGTCCATTACCGAGATGTAGATGAACCTCTCGGCCTTCCTGATGCAGTGCAGCAGACCCGCGATGTCGTCGGCTCTGCCCGTTGGCGAGAACGGCGGCGGCGAGCTCTGCGCATAAGGAGGGGCCAAGGAGGCGGCTTTATTTGCTAAATTAATCGCCGCGTAGCCGTGAAGGCAGGACCGAGCGAACGCTAATGGTTCGTCGGGTAGAGCGATGGGGGAGGGGGCGCGGAGGGTAAAACTTACGCCGAAGAAGCTCGTGTATTTATTTCCGTCCAGTGTAAATGTCATGGGGTTATTGACATTGATCTTGGTGGAAAGGGAATCCGGCCAGGCCGTCGGGATCTTATTGTTTTCACCGACCATCCAATAGACCTGAGGGGATAAACAGAGACAGAGACAGAGAGAGAGACAGAGAGACAGAGAGAGAGAGAGAGAGAGAGAGAGAGAGAGAGAGAGAGAGAGGGGGGGGGGAAGAAGAAGAAAGAGAAAAAAGAAGAAATTTCTTGAATTATCATGGCAGTTAGCATAGAGCGACTTCATTCGAATGCTTTAGAGTCTCGAAGCGAGCGGCGTTGCGTAAGGAGGTTGCGAACGGGTGGTCGGGGGGGGGGAGCGAAGGAGGTGGAGCTTATCAAAGGAAACAATTGAAGTTGGAGCCCGAGTCCATGTCGGAGTTGGTGGGGTTGTTGTAGGAGGGGGGAGGGTGTGCTCCGCGACTCGTGTCGGACTCGTGTCGTCACGTACGTCAAAGATCTTGGCAAGATCGTTGGCCATGCAGGAGCAATTGAATGCGACGAGGCCGAGCTCCTTGACTTGGGTCAAGGACCGCCAGTCCATGTTCGCCGAGCCCACGTAGACGTGCTTACGGTCGATCAGCCAAAGCTTCGTGTGGAGCACGCCCCCGCCGAGAAGCGCCGCGAAGTTGAGGCTCCGCACCTGCAAGACCGTCGTACAGCTCCGGTTAATTCCTCGGCTCACCTAGTAAACGTGTCCGCGGCCGTAACCCCAGTCAAAACAACTGTATATACCCTACGATACTCCTTAAGTATTTACGTATACCCCCGGTCAGGCATTACGTGCAATCGAGCCAAGATTATTATAATTAATCGTTCACATTTTGTTTGGGCCGCTTAAGGGAAGCGAGGCTCGATGATAACGTGGGTCCGGCCGCTCCCACGTCATCGTCTCGTATTATTATTGTTGACAGAGCAGAGTGAAAGTGAGATTTTAGCTGGGAATTAAGGGGCCGGCCGAGCATATTAATTGCGCGTTTACAATGTTTCGGCCAAACGACTATCTAATTCGGAAAGTAATACCGCGGCATAGGCGAGAGGTTATTGGGCAAGAGCTGGGCCCCGGACTCACTTGGGCCTTAGCCTTTTTCGCCAAGTACTCCGTGTCGATGTTCGGGCTTATGTGGCTCGGCGCATTCTGGGCGATCCTGAGCTTTATCCCCCTGTCCCTGCCGGCCTCAACGAGCGCCTGGAACACGGCCTCGCCCTCCCTCGCGCTCTCGTCCGGGTAGACGTCCTCGCGGTTCATCGACCAGTAGAGGGAGGCGATCTCGACGGTGTTGCGGGCCGTGGCGATGAGGTCCAGCCAGGTACTGTAGGTGCTCCGGTGGATGACTGAATCGTTCGGGTAGTAGAGCTGCACGGGTATCGACTCGACCAGCGACAACGAGCAGTTGCTCATGCAGGACATCCCGCTCCCATTGCCGAATCCCGTCACGTTGAGGCTCTGCTTGTCCGGCGCGTGGTCGAGCAGCGGCAGCAGGACCACGAGGACAATCAGAATCAGGATAAACGTGATGGGGATGCAGCTGGGTCTGCACCACTCCTGGGCGCCCCACCTGCCGATCGAAACCACAACATCAACCATTTACAAACCATTGAAGCGATACCGATTCCTCCCGCGTGCCGGTATCTCACCGGATTTTTACAATACATATGCACAGCCTCATTAATAAAAGTGCTAAATTATAAAATAGAAGTAATTACAGACATTTTGACCGGAGACACATGTATAGTTAGAGACAAAACGAAATTCGTGAAGATGTTTCACGTGTCCGTTGACTTGCCTTCCATGATTAAGAGGGTCATCGACATCGTTCCTTAGCATGAACCCCGTTTGGTCCCAAAAGTCGAACTCGTCATCACAGGCCGGGGAATTTACATCAAGCCGAGCGTTTTCTGATACAGTCTGTGAAGAAGAAGAGGAAGGGAATAAATTCGCATAAAATAATTCAGATGTAACGCGCCTGCTGAAAGAAATCTATTAATAAAACTTAATAATGACCGAGCCGATGAATCTTAACTTCAATTTCAACTTTCAGTTTAAGACATTTGACGAAATATTCACGCGCACATGACGTACGGACATCGTTAAACAATCATATCTGTACACAATGCTTTCCCATTGGAAAAATACCTTAGAATAATAATAATAATAATAATAATACTCAATTATATGTGTTTTTTTTGTTTGTTTTTTGTCTTTTTGTTTGAATGAACGCTTAAGGCATAATTACATGTGCCGCGTGTGACATTAACGAAAGAAATAATTTAGAACGAAATGGTTCTTAATGCTTTTATAATTAATAACGTTAACGTCCATGAATCGAAAAGTCGCGATTAGACCTTTTAATTGAAAAGAAAATAAATACGAGGGCTTTACTTCGTGAATGCTTTGCGGCTCTATTCCTCTTTTTTTCACTCTTTTAGCTGCATATAAAAAAAAAAAAAAAAAAAAAAAAAAACGTAAAACAGGTTGCAAGGATATAGGTTAAGAAAATGGATCTATTTACATAATACACAGAGAACGTATATCTTTTGGAAAATACTAGAGGTCGAATATCTTTATGCTTTATGTATTCGCGGCTTTTCAAACCTCTAACAAATGGCATCAATAAATTATTTTATTATATGACAGTGATCCATTCTGCTATGCTATGCTAGATACATGAGGAATCTCGGCTTTAGCATAACCAGTTTGAAAATAGTAAGTATCTGACCGAATGTGAATGACTCTATTGGCATTTTTTCACTATAATTACGTCAGCGTTAAATCGAAAATATCCCTAAATATTAGCATAAAATGGCGAACGACACAAATATAGGCGACGCCAAACCGTATTTGTATTGTTAAGTGTAACTTTAAATTCACTTCTACTCGTCGCTTATAAATGATGATTCATTTTTTAGAAATGCCACGTAAGTTATTATGTATGTGATAGATAGACCCATACGTGCTTCGTTATTAATTAATATGATTGTATATACGCGAATGCTGAAATTACTTAAAATTGTAGTTATCTGCATATGCGCGTGTATAATTGCTTGTTAAAGTGATAGTATATATCTGGAAAATTGCTGTCTGATATTGATTGTTAATGGCTTGATAAACAACGAAATCACTGTTTGCATTACAATAGATATTCACGCTTAAGGCTAATAAGCCAGGATTTTCAAGAATTAATATTAATCATTATTACTTCATTATGCCTCGGTTGTCAGTACTGTAGCTCGGTACAGTACTCCCTCATTCCGCCGCATGTCATGTGAAGGGATTCACATGGCATATTAACTTTTATTCTAAATAAAACTCAATGCTTAAACAAGTCCCGTACCCTTTATGTACATATTACATATTACATATTACGGACCCGCTCATTGTTTACCATCGGATTTTTTTTTTTTTTTTTTTTTTTTTTTTTAATAGAAATGCGATTGAATTATTTAGCAATGGGATCTCGTACATGCATGCATTGACAATGTCCATATTTACCCGCTCGTGAAAGAAAACAAAATCCACAAACTTTTAATATCTCTAGCAGAAAATAGTATTAAAACGTATAAAATCATTGAATGGTTGTCGAGTGTTAACATAAAAGAGAGCGATGATCTGCCTCGATATCAAAGTCATTATTTTTCTATTAGGAGCAATTCAATCGATTTCCATGGCGTATTTGAGCATTTTGTAACTCCCTCTCCCTCCCCCCGACCGATCGTTTTCATCTACATTTTTTATATCGTGAAAATCTGTTCAAAGGAAACGAAAGTCAATAGAATTGTTTCAAAAATTTTATTGTGCTATTTTGTGAAATAAATCTGTTCCTCTCGGTATTATTATTGATTTTCATGAGCGGGCATTCAGCGATCAACAAAGATTTAAGATTATTAATTTCCAGAGGTAGAACGTGTTATTGAAAACAAAACCGAATGTACGACATGGCGTAGCGTACATAGAGGTTTTTTAGCGAGTATTTTCCGACTTATTGATAGCGAAATATAAAGCGACGTGTAAATGAATTTGTTATAAAAAGCATGGGTAACTAATTTTATGCGGCACTGTAAGGAACGTTATTTTTTAAGTAATGGGTGTCGTTAAGCGCGAAGCCTGGCTTATCGGCTTATCGACGCGGTAGCGCGACAGACGCGACATCTTCGGGATCCGAATCTGGAGTACCGACGTCTGGGATTGTCGGCCGGTAATACAGAGCGGCTGCCAGTATAACACGAGCCAAACTCGTTAAAGAACGTTAAATCTCCGATGAATAAACCTATGAGCTTTTTTTTAGTTACTTGGATCACAGCAGCGGGCCAGCCCCCTTAACCCTCGCTCTACGCATGCATCTACGGTAAGATTTAAGTGAATGGAATACGTGAGAGGCGCACTTTGTCCTTTAGATCCGATGCACTATTTGGCGTCTTCTCTTTGGGGCTTAAAAATATCGTCATCTTGAAGGAAGCCTGTCCCGATACCGGGCCTCGTGAGTTTCAAGGGGGCGGTGAGCAGCGAGTCCCGTAGGAAGAACGAAGCCAAGAGACAGGTTACTTACTGCTGCCGTCGGAAAAGTCACACAACCGCGGACCGACTATCGCTCTCTAAAAATCGCAGCTGCCAAACACTCCGAACTGACAACAACGCACACGGACCCGCGGTCTTCCCGACAGGGCTCGGAAGCAGGTACAAGAAGCTCCGTGAGCGGCCCCAACGAACGCAGCAAGGGATCAAGGGGACGGGCAGGCGACCGAGCGAGAGAGAGAGAGAGAGAGGATGCTACGGTCGTTCCCCGACAAACCGGCGGGAACGGGTAACCGCGATTCCTGTCAACGTGTTAGGTTGGCCACCACTACTGCTACGCCGGAGATCGAGAATTCGCGCAGGTTTCGCTGTTCGTCAGCCGGGGTTACGTGTCCGTCACTACGCCCAAGACTCTTTCCCCAAATAAATGGCCTCGGTACGCGTGGTTAGCCAACGGGACGTTCTAGCTCCTCGATTGGATAAGTATCGAGTGCGATTGGCGAAGAAAATCCGCATCGCTCTTACGTTATTACATGCGTTGGCATATAAAAACTTATCGAGCTGACGCTATGCTCGAGAAGATTTTCATTTCTGTCCGGAGGTTACGCGTCTTGGACTAGAAGAGCTGCTTATTCGCCAATCCCACGTCAAGTCGCAAGCTTCTTTCATGTAAATGTATACAGCGAGTACTCGTTCGGCAAGGCATACCCGCATATCTGCATCTACGAAACGATCCACGACGTTCCTTCCTTACTCCTAAACTCCCTACCTCCTTCGTATCAACGTATTCCGAATACGCCAACGAACTATTTTCATTCTGACGATTAATTATTCCTCGATGCTTTTACTTACTTACGTTAAAATATAACACGCCGTCTTTCATAGTGTTTTACACTCTCTCCCCTTCCTTCCCTTTTCACCGCCATTATCGCTCGATTCTCTCTCAATTATACAGAAAATAAAAATACGTAAATTTTCGACGCAAGCGTCGTTCCTCTGTTTTAAACGTGAAATCTTTAATAATACCAGGACTTTATTATATCGTCAAACTTATTCTATAAACCGACTACTTATTTTAAATAAATGGGAATATTTATTCGCCCTTTTAAATTCCGGCCCGTATATTCTGGAAAAAGGTTTTTACAAATTTCCTCGTTTGCTTACCAAAATAATCTCATGCGGATTAAACTAGTTTTATTAGCCCCTTTAAATTTACAAACTTTACCGAGTGGTCAACAATAGAATTAATACTCTGTAATACAATTTCATATTTAATCTCCAAAATAATAGCATTTTAATCCACAGATGTAACTGCTTTTCAATCTTTATAATTTATCGTCCTATAATAAGGAAAATAAATTACACCAAAGAATATTTCATAATTTCTGCTTGTTATACCTTTGATTCTACAGAGCCGCTTTCATCCCATTGTTAATGCCTAAATGCAATGATAATTCATTTAGTAAATACATGAATTATATGAAATCCTTTATTAAATTTTACCGCCTGTTATATATATATATATATATATGCACATCTTTTTTTTTGCTTGTTTTTTTAAGCATTAACAAATTTAACGCTGCCGTTCTTAACTTTTTTAAACAAAATTTGTTTAAATATTTATAAGTTATACGTTACTAAGCTTATGGCTTCGTCTAAACGAGTATAAAAAGTCTGTACTATAGTAGAAAATGGAAACGCCGTTTATAAATGGTGGGAGTAATAATAAAATTTCAATCAATATCTCATATTTTACGAGATGCGACATTCAATGCACGGTAATTGATACAAAATGTTACCAAACTATGTAGACAACGAAAATTCAGATAATTTATATTTCTATAAAGAGATTAAATGAAAGTTACTTGGTAATACAAGATACAGTTAACGGAATTATTACGTATATCTGAATTATATACTAATTGTCGACACTATTCGAGGATAGTTATCGCGTAGATTAACGAGGCATCAGCTTGTAGATGATCCATAAAGATCTAAACATAAATCAATGGATCAAATACGACGGATGAACTAATTATTTAATAAAATTTGTACGTTTACAATCTATATTTTCTTTTTATTCCCATATTTCCTGCATCGGCGAATGCACGTTAAGGGAATTATGAATAATAGACAAAGGAAATGCGATAAGAATAGGAAAAGCGGTTATAAATTAAATGTAGAATGCGTTGTGTGTTTAGATGTA
This sequence comes from Ceratosolen fusciceps, assembly GCA_018883505.1. NCBI lineage: Eukaryota > Metazoa > Arthropoda > Insecta > Hymenoptera > Agaonidae > Ceratosolen > Ceratosolen fusciceps. Next base: position 8,526,119 of record RCIC01000003.1, on the reverse strand, counting down.
GTTTTAAAGGGATTTAAGGAAGCAGCGGAATGTAAAAATAAGTATTATCCACATTAAATGGCAATTTATTAATAATAAGCTCATTGCAATTTATACGGGCTGAGTAATAATAATGACTAAACTTACTCCTCGAGGAATGGCATTAAAAATTTATATCGTATATGGCCGACGATAAGTTTGAATAAAGGGAACGTTTGTTTACATTTACGAGAACATTAAGAGTTAACGCGTTTAATATATTTAGCGATTTACGCGCCCGTCAACATTCAATTGCAAGTATTATAATAAATTCTTTACGCGGTTCTGTAATCCATTGGTATAAAAGGCCGATAAGATAAAGGCAGGAATAAAGGAAAATTAATTTCAATACGTCAGCGAGAAGGTCGCGAAGGTATGAATTCTTTAAACGGGTTTGTCAGAAAGGCGGGGGGTGGGGGGAGTGGGTGGGAGGCGAGCGGTCGCCTTTTAAAACGATTAAGGAGAGATAAGAGAATCCTACCTCCCTACCACCCACCCACCCGCTCCCAGCCCAGCCCAGCCCAGCCCACCACACGCACGCACGCACGCACGTACGCACGCACGCACGACTTGTTCAAAAACAGATTTTGGAATCCGCATTTTGGAAGAAGCCACTTGAAGCTCGAGCGAGGGCCTGTCGTGTGGTACGGGAGGCGAGCGAAGGGATTTCGTGGCGAAGTTCCAGAATCTCCTATTGACTCCAATTTTTTCACAACTCTACCAAGAAGCTTTAAGCATTACCATAACGTATGAGTCTTTTACAGGGCATAATAAAAACAACTTGGAAAATTGAAAGTTTTCTCGACTAATAAACGAAGGGGTCGGAATGTCGTTGTTAGCCGACGGAGTACTGGGAGTACTGGGGGGGAGGGGAGGAGGAGGAGCGTTATCGATTACACGTCAACGGTTTGTAAAAATCATTCAATTTTAAAGGAAAGGCGGTGGACGGGTTGGATGGGGAGAGGGGGGGGGAAGCTGTTTAATGGATAATAAGGATTTGCTGTTCTCTCGATAGGTTTTGCGTTTGGATCAATTGTAAAAGTTAAGAAAGCATGCACGGCAGCGAAGAAGAGAACAATCAAGAGAATCGCGGCGACAGGAGTGTCATGACTGCCAAAATCGATATGGCATTGGCTGCGGAGTCGAGTCGCCCTGCCGATAAGAAGGCTATCTACCCGATCGGCAGCATCCTATCCCCCCACCCCCCTAACTCGTTACGTTACGACGAGAATAAACCATTACAATTCATTACAGAAACCTTTTTTTTTTCTTTCTTTCTTTCTTTTTTTTTTACCTCCGGAGTATATGTAATTGTTGTTTGCATTACGACCAATCGATATTTAATCGTATAGAATTACGCCACTGTAGCCATAAATTTCTTTTATCCTCGTATATTATTCAAATAAAAGTAATACATCGATAATATAAATATGGTATAATTATAGCGTGTATTACTTCTGAGCGAGTAAACTGACTCTTTATATTGTTGTATCGCGCGAAGATTTACGTAAAAAATTGAAATGCAAGCTTAATAATTAAAAAAGCCCAGTTGATCGATTGTTTAATTTTTATAAACATAAGTAAATTGCCAACTACAATAATGTTCTGGTAATACCAAATAGATACTTCCGAGACACGGAGTAAGTCTTATTTTAGCTTAAATTGTGCATTCTATCGTCTATTTGAAATAAGATTTACGTTCGGTTCTCCGAGCAACAGATGCCAATGAGTAATCAACAAAATGCAATCGCAGTCTGTGAGCTTAAAAATCTAACGCAGATTACTTTGTTTATCTATCGGCTCATGCATCTATAGAATATTAGATCGTCATGTTCTAGTATTTAAATGACAATGTTACATTTAACGGGAAAAAATGTAGATTTATTTAATCAAGAATATTCTAAATGAAGAGTAAATCGAACGGTAATAGACGTAAGAATTATCAGTTTAGATGCGAAAAATAAATGATACGCGTGACGCGTCTTTTAGAATTAGAGATATCGTCAGGCTTATCTAATTAGCCGGTCGATATGGAATTTAACAAGCTAAATCATCATAAGGATGCATTGCTTTCGTAGAAGTGAAATAAAATTCGGATATTTTCGATGAGGCCGAGCGCAAGTTTAACGATAATCATCGGCTTCATTAACCAATACAACTTTGTCAATATACGTAATCTATTGAAGTTTATCGCATTTATTTATATCTGGGGATAAACAGTATAGATTAATTAATACAAAAAGTAATAATAGAAAAAAGTGCTTTATTGAAGTTCTTAAATTCAGTTATTTGATATTATACTCACTTTTTTATCGATACATTTTACAACTGATATATGAGAAATATTTAATAAAAGGTCATAGCTAATTCGATTCGTCAAGTCTTAACTTTACGTTTAATATACTTAGTTTAACAATACAGGTAAATAGTCATACATTCGTAGGAGCTATTAATACATTTTATAATAAACTTTCTTGTTTATATTTTATATTGGGAATACTGCATAAGCTCGGGAAAGTTTATTGAATTAATTAATCAAGTGAATTAATAGATACCTTGAGGGTATTGCAGATTTCGGATTAGAATTTCGATGATAGTGTTGAAGCATGTAGTCATTTAGTTTATATTGCATGTATAGAAAATCGAAAATCGATAGCTTCTCTCATACACGCGCGCGCACACACACACACACACACACATATATATATATATATATGTAGAAATATTCGAATTAAGCTGTTTGATTTAAAAACGCGATTAATTATGCGCTGCTTTATTTCCAATAATGGGAAAGGTAAGCGCGCCCCAATAATTAGAAAAATAATTTATATTCAAATAGCAGTTCGGCGAATATTACAAAAACAATAATGAAAGCCACATATACTGTGTATAAATTAACATTATAGCGCAGAAATTGATTATCGCGTTTGAAATATTTTATTTGATAAAGTTTTTTTAATCGATGCGAGATTCCAAAACTCAAATCCGTAGTCCCAATTACGTTATACTTTAAACGTATTTTACGACCTTTAATATATCAAAAAAAAAAAAAAAAAAAAGTCTTTATAAACCAATACGAATATTATTGGTACTGATATAATGAATAATAGTCACGTACGTTAAAATATAATACTTGAATTTGAATTGGCAATATAAGATTTTAGATATTGATGTTTCTTTTTTTTTCTTTTTCTTTTCTTTTCTTTTCTTTTCTTTTCTTTTTTTATGTACAGAAATCTCTATTTCCACGTTTATCGACTAGGCGAGGTTACTGAAATTTTTGATTCGACTATCTACATAATTTTACTGGTGCTCATGACTGAGTATCGTTTTCAACTCCGCCTATATATATATATATATATAAATGTATATACGAAAGAGTATTGTGAAAGGAAGTTGAAAATCGAACTTTCCATTATAAATATTATTCAAACTTGGATGGTATTGAGAAAAGAAAATTATTATTTAAGTATTTATTTAAATAAATAGTGCCGTCAGGGCAAGATTCGGCACAATATTAATGTAATTATACTTGCAGGGTATTATTTTACGCTTACGTATTTATCGAAATGAGAATCAATATAACATATCTACCCGTATATATATATATATACATATGGTAAGAGTTTTATTATCCGAATAGCAATCCGTTGGTCGTGTATTAGAAAAGTTTGAAAAAGTGATGAGAGAGAGAGAGAGAGAGGCGCAAGAAGGGGTCGCGTAATATAAAAATCAATGACATTTCCAATTGATACCTTAACTATAAATAAGATCTTTAATAAGGATGATTGGCGAAAAGTCTGACAAAGTTATTCATTTACGCGGTAAAAAGAGGTATTGGTTTTGGAATTATAAAGCCAGTGTCCTCGTTGATAAAATCGTGCTGGCCTAAGCATAAAGAACGGCTTATCTTAACAAAGTATGACTCGGCTAGACTGACTCGATAACTCCAAACAAACAATACGAAAAATAAATAAATAAGAAAAAAAAGAAAAAAAAAGAAGAAAAAAAAACAGGAGAAAAGAGTCGAGGTTAAGTAGATCAAGGGCAGAGCTTAATTAACGAAACATCGGGGCATTTAGCGCGAAATCAATCGATCGCCGATGACGAGGCGGTGGCGGCGGCGAGGGGGTCGCGCGGAGGGTCAGCTTACCCCCGAGCCCGGAAACGCTTTCCTTCCTTCCGCACTTTTCGGCCTGATGAATATTTAATGGCGTTTTCAGACTCATTGAGCCGACTCGGGGGGGGGGGGTAGCCGGAACGTCATATCGATCGTCCCCGCAAAAAGTTCCTCCCCTCTCTCTCTCTCTCTCTCTCGCGCACCAATTCACTTGCGCTTATGAAAATTAAGGCTAATCGTCGCCCCTCCCAATCCATCCAATATTTACTAAATCTTATTTCTCGTAAGCAAGACATTACGAGCTGAATCTGCAGACAGATTTTCTCCGTGGAAGTGGATAGTGGCGTCTCGTTGCACTTTTGCCTATTTATGCATTGACGGAGCCGAGATCGCGCCCGCTCTATCCTACGCGTATTTGCATTCGAGAGAATTTATACCTTCGGATAGTTGTTACTTTAAATAAAGGGACTCCCGCGATCTTTCAATGTCGCCGCACTCCAATATCGGTATTGAAAACTTCAACTTTATGCTACTACTCCGACTTATAATATTTCCATGGCTATAGGGCTATTTATGAGCGTGCCATGGCCGATGTTTTATATAGCAAGACCGTAAAATATTTCGTCCTGAATAAGTTACCGCCGTCGCAGAAGCATCCGAGGTGATTTGGGGTAGGGAAGCCACTGGATAATGTATTCCCGGCCTCGGGCGCACACCCGCGACCCGTTCGATTACGCGTTATTATTGAAGGTTATTGGGGTTATTGGGGTTATTGGGGTTAAGGGTCCCCTTAATTCTCGGCGCGATAAAGAATTTTGTCAGGCCTCGGGCACCGCGGACGAAAGAACGTCTCGTTCGCGTAAAGCGAGAGTAATTAAGGACGAGCGACCGTCCGTGAAGCCGGACCGGCTCGTCGCGTTATCCCCAAATGTACGTTGTCCAAGCCACCGGCAACGGGGCTGCCTTTTGATCAATGCCCTAACAAAGAGTAAGTGTTTCGCAAACATTCAAATGATTTGTCGGTTAGAGCCAATTACGGAGCCGCGTCCTTAGCCAGCCAGGTATGATTCTACGAGTATAACTTTCCTTTGCCCACCCTCTTAAAGTCCTCATTACCACAATCAAAGTCAACAAGGCTCTTCAAATTCTCTTAAGTGTATTTAACTAACCTCAGAACTTATAAGTTATCTATCTATCTCTCGCTCTCTATCTCTCTCTCTCTCTCTCTCTCTCTCTCTCTGTCTATCTCTCGGCCTTAATGACAATCTCGCACTTTCAAAAAAAAAAAAAAAAAAAAATATATATATATATATATGATACCAAAGCATTCGGCTTTACGAATACGAATGGGGAAGACGAAGAATTGGACGAAGAATTGGACGAAGAATTGGACGAATGTTCATGGGATTCGTGGGATACATGTTAAAGATGGAAAGGGTAATGATCCGGTGAGGGGGATACGTACGTCCTCCCCTTGAGGGCCAAGGAAGTGCAGGCGAAGTGCTATCGGAGCAGCGAAGGAAGAGGCGCGAAAGGTGATCGAACGAACGAACAAACGAATGAAAATGAATAAAGGGAGCCGTTTTTTTTTTCGCGTGCAGCCGAGGATCGAGCGATCCTAGGAGGCTAGAGGGTCTAGTTAGGATCGACGGGCCGATTTACATTCGCCGGCTGCACGCGTCTCGCATACGTAATGAGGCGGTCGACGTCGTCGGCTAGGCTGTACCGAGCCCAGGGCGCCGGGGCGGGGGCGGGGCAGGGCAGGGCGGGGCGGGAGATAAAAGCGCCGAGCGAACGAGGGAGCGCAATTATCATGATTAAGCGAATTACGCAGGGGCGGAACTTTGGAGCGCCGAGTGCGGGGCGCCGAGCCTTTTTCTCCACCCTCACCCGCCGTCCTGCCTCGCACGAACACCCCCGACGGCCGGAGCTGCCGGCTCCGGCACCACATACGCGCGCGCGCGCCCCCCCCTTACTTTCGTACCAGTGGACAATAGGGCGGCCTTTCTTCTTTTTCTTCTTCTTCTTCTTCTTCTTCTTCTGCTTTTATTTTCATCTTTACCGGCTTTTCAGGCCTCGCGCGTTGAGTTAACGGGATAAGATCTTGGCAAGATGAGTCAAGGTCACGGCCAAGACGCCTTTATCGGACAAAATGGACCAGCTTTTTCTTCCTCTATGAGCTTTTGTCGAGCTGGGAGGAGGGGCGCCCTTCGTTTTTTTTCTTTTCTTTTCTTTTCTTTTCTTTTCTTCTATTGTCTATTATCTTACACCTACGTTGGCTATTTATTTCTTTTCAGCCATTACAGTCACGCATATGCAGTATTTGTCGAGCTTTTCCGAAATCCGCGCCTACAATTCTCTCATCCCCGGCACCTCCAAAGTGAATCCCGAATCAGCTACTTTCTCCATTCGGACCCTTAAACCTTTTCGTATTCGTTCCGATCGCGTCCGCGCCTGCGCCTTCGCCTGTCTCCTTCCATTGCCTGCTGACTCACCCGACCGATTAAACATTTCATTTTACAATGTTGTTTATCCGACGATGTAAGTGGATCTCGCTCGCTGGCCATCGAGCTTCTCCCGACTGCAATCTTTATTTGTTTAATTGTACAATAATTAATAGCGAGCAAGGAGTTACGCCCAGAGCGTTTAGCCACGTTATACAAGATTTACCATGGATATTAAACCTTTAACTGGCTTGTCCTTATCCCGAGCATTCCTTATCCCTTCCTTCTCCGCCCTAATAACCGTGTCATTGTTCGCTTTCAACCAAAGTTTCATCGGACCATCGAAAAGAATTCAACCAATCGGCTTGCAAACTTTCCTCGCAAATTCTCAAAATATTACCCAACTTTTTATCATTCCCGCAGATTATGTATTTTTGTTATACCGACTCCGCTCTTGGCCAAATAAGCCCGAAACTTTTTCATTAATATTTTGTGGCAAATATATATATATATATATATTCGACGTGGCGGGGAGACGAGCGACGAGGAAAATGTTGATCCTCCTTTTTAAATATTAGCCAATGACTAATTAAGTACCTTTGCGAAACTCAACTCACGCGCATGAAATATAAATAGAATAATAGTCCTCGGAATGTAAGGGAATGTCCAAGCACCTGCGAAATCCTTTAAGTACGCAATGTACATTAGGCCGAATTCACATTGCCGTATTGACTTTATACCTTCGTCCTCTCGGGCAGAGTAAATTATTTCTTCAAAAGAAATTCCGACAAATCTTGGAAGGTTATCTCGGTGGCTAAGGACTTTTGTTGGCACGCGGCGCGACGTAGGATGTTGTAAAATCTTTAAAATTCAGGACTATTTATCAGCCCTCATTGGAGACGTAAGGATTGCGCATGGGGGACTGTTTAAACTAAAGCCGGGTAAGTCGAGTGGTCGGGGGGAGGGACGCGTGAACGGGAGAAGGTAAAGGAGGTCGAGACGGAGGGCCGATAATAAAGAGGAAACGATCCGTGGAAGTCTAGGGAGCCGAAGAGGATGGGGGTGTCTGGGGGGAGGGTGTCAGGGCCCGTAAGCCCGATGGTCTGTGACCGCATTGATTTCACGTATCTCAGCCCCGGGAGCTCATGAATATGTAATCTCGATGTGCTCGGCTAATATGATTTTTCATGCGAGATTCGAGAGCTGCTACGGCAAGAGACAGATGAGACATAGGGGAGAGAGAGAGAGAGAGAGAGAGAGAGAGACGGAGAGTAAGTAAAAACTTGCTTAAAAGACGGACAGTAAGAACAATAATAGTAGTAGTAGTAGTAGTAGTAATAATAATAATAAGAGCGTCTGGCGTAATGGTCGGATCATGCTTAGCCGCTTGCCTCGGCACGTTTCGGTGATATGCCGGCGCTCGAATTACATTTGTTTCGTTCGGGAAACGACGCGAACAGCGCCGGCCAACCTTTAAAAAGTAAAAAGTAAAAAGTAAAAAGTAAAAGTAAAAGGAAAAAAAAAAAAAGATAGGGAAAATTCGTCTCCTACGTTAATGGTTTCGGTCTGGGTTTGTTTGCTCTCGACGTTCCTCTGGCTCCCTTATCCGATTATATTTCTCTCTCCTCCCTTCCCCCTCCCCCATTCCCCCTTTCCCCTTTCCACCTCCCACGTCGATCATCGCACCTGCATTTCGGTTAAGGATATTCCTCGCGGTGAGAAAGGTAGGGTGGGAGGGGGCGCTCCCTCGTGAGCAACGTCAGTCGCCGGAGATCGCGAAAGAGGTTAGTTAAGCCAAGCCAGCGACCTTACGTGCTTGCATTCGTCGCCGAGTATCAGGGGATCAGGCAGAAGCTCGCTTCTGCCGTTGCACATGCACTCCGTGGTAATGCACTTTGCCGTCTCGGCGCTTCCCCCTCTCCTGACCGCTCGGGCGTTCGTACGCGGCGCTCGATCGCTCGATCCGTCCTTTCTCTCTCCGTCGGTCGCGCGCGCGCTTCTACCGCATTCTGACCGCGTCCACCCCGCCCGTCCCCCTCGCTCGCCACCACGAGCGCTCTCTTTCCATCGGTCTGACGCTTTACTTTTTTAATTAACGTCGAGCGGCGAGTCGTAAGCTCCTGCCTCGGCGAATCTTCGTCGAATCTTCGCGAATCTTCGTGAATCTACGTGAATCTACGATTGTACCTTGTACCTTGGCGTTCCGTTGCACTGGCTTGGCGGCCTACCTGCTCTTGGATTAAATAATCGTCGAGGCGAGTGCCAAGACCGCGAGTACCGGACGGATGAGAGCGGTAAACATTTTTTGTGTTTGCTTATCGATCGGCTTTGGTGATCCCACCCCTTGCCCCGCGACCTCGTGGCCACGTATACGTTACCGCAGCGGCCGGAGGCGCGTATCCACGATCTCGTGCAAATATTTGACTGGCAAAATTAAAGCAAAAGCGGCCTCGCGATGTTGTCTCACCCGGACAGCGTATAATACGCGCGTCCCGCACCTCTCCGCGGGCGAAGAAAAAATACAGGCGTTCGTTCGGTCCATCCTTCACGGAGCTCCTTCGCCCCTCCGTCCCGTAGCCGCACCTTTACTTTAGAACGTACGCAAACACGGCCGCTCCTTTACTTTCGCAAAGTCGGCAGTGGATTCAATATCGCGCAAATACAAGGGAAACGGGGACCGAAATTTCGCTTAGCTCGCCCCTCGATGGCTCGTAGTACCGGGCTCCGGGACCACCTCCGGGAGCCTCGATCGCAGCGACGCTAAACGAAATTAACGTAAGATAACCAACGGATGCCGTAATTCGTTGCATTGGCCTCGTCGTGTGTCTCGTACGTGTAGCAGTCTCGTAGGTGTAGCAAGTCGGCGGCGCTCCGGGATGGGTGGAGGAGGAGGAGGAGGAGGAGGAGGAGAAGGAGGAGGAGGAAGTGCGCTCGGCTGTTCGCGCTCGGAGTAGACGTCGAGGCTGACGTTAGAGGCGGCATTCCTCGGATCATCAGATTATTTCGCAACGACAACCGGCGCAACGATAGCACTTTATCTAACGCCCATAAAGAGTAGCTTAAGCCGAATAAACAAATTGCGTTATTCGCAGACTTGGATACGAATATCTAAGCCCGCGGGTCCATATAATGACGCTCGTTTGTGCGAAGGAGCCTTTTTTTCTTTTTTTTTTTTTAAGAAAGATCGACGACGTTGCAACCGTACTTGTCCGGAATAAATAAATAAATAAATAAATAAATAAATAAATAAATGACGACTCCCCCCCCCAGCCTCGAAATCCCATTGAATAACGGAAAAAGCTGAAATATTTCCACTGTAACGTTTGGCGGGGAATCGATGCGCCAGCCGAGTTTATGTAAATATTGCATGAAAAATGCTATTCTCATTTTCTCTCCGGTCTCCGTTGTTTACATCGATTGTACAACGTTGTTTAATTATTGAGAGGAGCGCGGAGGATTCGTAGTTCCGCCGCCGCCGCCGCCGCCACTCTATTCACTTATCGCTGAATATTCATGGCGCGGCGTCGCGGTGCCGGGGGTGGGGTCGGGGTCGGGGTCGGGGTAGGTGGGTAGTAGCAGAGGATATACGAATACGAATACGGATACGGATACGGATACGGAGAAAAATGCTCGGATAATTGAAATTTCGTAGGAGTTTGATGCACGAGCATTGTACGAGCGCCGCTGTTTAGTAGCTCCACGAGGCGGAACCAATGTAATCGCTTGTGCAAAACTATTTCTTAGGCCACACGAGGAATGGGTGACAGGTGGAGGTGGGGGTGGGGGGACGCAGTACCGAGCCAGCTTATCCGATTAACGAGATGGGACTCGTATTGGCACTGAAGAGGCCCAGACCAGAATTGTTCATAAACGTCAAAGCTGGGCACGCTACGGATTCGATTCGCTGTACTGCTGAGCGGGATGGGTGGGGGGGGGGAGGCCCCGAGCTAATTCGTGGCGAGGCTTTGTGTCAGATTCCCTTTTGTGCAACAAACGATGCCAAAGCAGCGCGACGAATACTACTACCGAGCGAATAGAGGAGGCCTCGTCACGAGAAAAATATTAAGGAGAGAGTCAGGAAACGAATATGATAAATTCACGTTTATTCGCTGCCTGTCGGCCATCACGCTCTGCAAACGAGCTCCCGCTAAATTCTATGTCGAATTACCGGATGTGTGTGTGTGTGTGTGTGTGTGAGAGAGAGAGAGAGAGAGAGCGAATCGGAAGAAATATCGCGCATCACAACTACTACCATTAGCGTCCATAACGAATTCAAGGAAAGTTATTACCGGTATCTCGAGCGATTCAGGAGCCATTCGTTCACTCCTTAACCCCAATAATCGGCGAACGCCTTCTGTCACCTCGTCATCGTTCATTTTCTCATTCTTAAGTGCAAGAGACTTTTACCAGCGGATGTGACTATTCCGGGTTCGCTCAATACGTATTTCAGCTTCCCAGCGATCGTTTACGCTACTTTGGCTAAATTTAAGTTCTCTTGGATATTTATAATCGCACTCTTCATCAAATCATCATTATCATCATCATCATCATCATCATCATCATCATCATTATTATTATTATTATTATTATTCGTATAATTATTAATAAACAGAAAATGTATGTACGGGTACGGCCTTCGTTTTCTTAACGAAGAATAAGAACAACAAACCAACAGCGTTGCATCCCTATAATTAAATATATACATACATATATGTGTGTATGTGTGTGTGTGGAAATACGGTATTCGTCCGAGAGTAAAAGAAAGACCAGCAAGCGTCTGGTCTCTGTATAATATTCCTGTTGTTGTAACACAGCTTCGTTTCGTTTCATTAGCTGCGGCTGTAAGTGCAATGCCGACCGATATTTATAGCTCCCAATAATTAAAGTTCGCTCTGAAAACAATACGTGCGCGTAATTTGAAAAACCGGCCGACGGAGGAGAAATCGCGGAAACGTATGAATTTCCACGTAGAGCGCGTGATATCTGCCCCTCGGCCGATAACAAGAGCAATGTAAAGAAAATTCATTGGGATATATTGCAATAAGTAATGTCTCTCTTGTCCTCGTACCCCCCCCCCCGCCTCCCATTGCTCTCGTATCGTTAACGGATAACGTTATTTAAAAAAACGCGGCCGAGGACTGTTCATCGACTTCTCTCACCTAACGATATTAATGACTATATAATCAGGGCAGAGCTCTTCAGCTCCGTCACTTGCGTAGCTCGGATTAATGAGGGAAAGTCGACCGACCGCGTTACTTTCCTCATTTATTCACTATTATTGCTCCCCCGCCATTACTACCACGTTGTCTCCTCGTAATAAGACAGGCGAAAGGGTATGGGGGGGAGGTAGGGGATAGGGGGAGTGATGGCGGTAATTAGCGAGCGAGTCTTCCTCGTTACGAGTATATTTATTTACATGGTAAGAGCGGCTGGCGATCGACCGATGATTCGCTTTAATCGCTAATCGGATGCTCGAGGTAACGGGAGTAACGGCCTCGCTGAGCCCAATGAAAGCTCACCGACTGTCGGAGGGGGTGCAGGAGGGTGGCTAAAGCCGTCTCGGGGTCGACACGGTCCATTGGTTCCCGTAATTCCCAGGCCCCGCAGAGTATTGTTAAATTTGCGAATTCGGCTGAAGTGAAGGAGTCGGCTGCCCTTAATAATGCGGGGAAAATCGCGAGTCCTTGCGAGTCCTTGCGCTCGGTACTCGGCCTTTGTCGTCCCTGTCCCTCACCGCACCCGCGCGTACTGTCTATTATCCATAGTGCCACCCACTAAACGTAATATTCTCCGTCAATATATATATATATATATATATATTCAACTTTGGGCAATTTTACAAGGTCTCGGGCCCAAGCCGACCTACCTTGCTTGACCTCTCCATTTGTCTCTCGCGAACAATTTCGCCCTTGACATTCATTAATCCCAACGTAGCCCATTACCTTTTATTAATTTTCTAATTCTTTTCCTCCTAGCTCACGCCCCCACCCAACCCACCCCAACCCTCTCTCTCTCTCTCTCTCTCTCTCTCTCTCTCTCGTATAATTATGCAGGTAATCGAAATCGTTCGAAGGGTATAAGAAGCCGCACAAATTCACATTGAAATTATTGCTATAAAAATACAATTACTTAAACATACAGACCGTAAATCACTTTAAAGGTAATTACATCGATTTTAAAATTAAAATTAAAAATATATTATTGCTTTTTATTCTTTACGATTATTTTTATTGAAGTAGAGCAGGAACGTAGTAATGGCGCAATAGTTACCGCCGAGCTTAAATAATGGATTATTGAACATTTAGATTTATAAGCTTTTACATTTATGCGGCACTTAAATTCATATAATATCCCATTATTGTTACATTTTTTTTAACTTAATTAAATTTTATTATTTTTAATACACAACATTTCTTACGATTAATTGCAAAATTTATTTATTTATTTATTTATTTAATTTTCTTCTTTTTTTTGTTTAATCTTTATTTTACAGCTTTAATTTACAGCGAGTCATTAACATCGATTTCATTTTAATTTAGTGCTAATATTAATGCTTTCACATAAGATAAATAATAATAGAGTAAATAAATTTCATTTTAATTAATCAGCGGGTTAAATTTATTGCGCAACACTAAAACATTATCTACTTTTAATGTAACCTGAACTTCAGAAACAGCTACAATTCATTCGACCAATCGACTACACGCACAAGTAAATTTAATATAAATTTTTTATAAAATTATGGTTCCTATCAATTAATCTTTTTTTAAGCCAGTTGAAAGGTGTGCAATATAGATGTGAGATCTGTTATCGCTTCACCGTCATTATTTAAGAATAAATCGATACGTACGATTATGTGAAGAAAGTGTTTCTACATTTATTTACTTTCTAAAAGAACAAATTATCGATTACTTGTATTCACATTAAAATATTACAAAAATATGTCCTAAAAAAGTTTTGGATGATGATGCACTTGCTTGTCTTCGAAAATATTTTCTGATAAAACAAGTATTAAAATGACCTTAACCAGGAAATGTATACGTTACAATATACGATAGCAGAATTTAATTATTAGAGAGAGAGAGAGAGAGAGAGAGAGAGAGAGAGAGAAGAGGATGAAGGAAAACTACGAAACTCAACGATCACAAAAACAATTTATTATTTATCGAATAATTCTCAATATCGTCGAGTATTATTGAAAATGTACGAGGGACTCTTTGCAGTATGACAACGCGTTTTTATAATGCTAAATCGTCCAAGTTAAATTGCTGTCCGACTCGACTCCATCACTTTAAATCCCCTTCCCCGATTTTTGACGTAATCTCGAGCGTGCGAAATTCGCATTTTTATTTTACTTTCTTTCGAGTTTTTTGTCTCCCCCGCCACCCCCCGCCACCCCTTGTTCGTTTACGTGCGTTTGTGTTCATTAAAAGCAGCGAGTACAAGTGAATTGTAAAAAGCGAGGCTGGAGAAGTGAAAATTTCATCGTATTATATTAATGCTGCGGACAGGGAAGCGAAGGCTGAGCGAAGCAGCGCATAACATCAATAGATTTTAACGAATCGATCACTTTTCGGGGGTGCGTCCACATTTTTCTCGGTCAGATATTTCTCTTTTTTTTTTTTTATGCCACCGAACGCTCGCGACGCGCAAGCTCCGAGCGAGCGAGTGGGAAGGACGGATATCGAGACAACGCACACGTACCTCGTAACCGAACGCGTATCCTATCTATATATCTGTGACTGATGGGAGCGCGCGTGTGCCCGTATTAGTGGCTCTGTATTAGTTTAGTAACGCGCGGACGGTGTTGGAGGTGATATATCTAAGGACTCGCGACAGCCACGTCCAAATTACGGACAGCATGGCCGTAACGTGCTTTTGCTACTGCCAGTCAAGCGGATTGACATTTCGGGAATAAAAAGGGACTTGCGTCTGTGCGTGTGCGTGCGCGCAATAGAGAGGCAAGGGCAGGAGGAGGAGGAGGAGGAGGAGGAGGAGATGTGGCACAATGAGTGAAATGGGAAGGGCGGGGACTTGGGGAAAAAGGAAATATGAGGAGCCAGTCGCTAGGAGGAGGAGGATCTTCTGGAAATTATAAAAACTCGAAGAAGCGAGTGGGCGGGAAGGGAGAGGCTGGGAGGGGGATGAAAACGTGGACGGAGGACAAATACGAAATAGGAAAAAGTGAAGCGGCGGGAGAAGGTGAATTATAAGGAGAGACAAAGTTATATCAGAAAGAAAAACAAAGGTTTTGAATATGTGGGCGGTGAGCGTTGGTGAGTGTTGGTGGGGTGAGGATGAAGGGCTGTGGGTGGAGGGGGAGTGGAGGAAAAATAAAGGAAACGATGGACAATTTGAAAAAGTTTGCTAAATATTGAGGGAGGAATTGAAAACGTTGAGGGAGGAAGGAGGAAATAAAAGAGTCGCATTTATTAAGAAAGCTGATGAAAGTTTAAATTAAATAGAGAAGAGGAAAGAAGGAAAGAAGGAAGGGAGGAAGGGAGGAAGGAAGCAAGGAAGGAATCAGCGTGCAAAATTTTAGCGCAAACGTAGCGAGAGAGAAAACATAAATAATAAATTTAAAAGATATAAAAGCCGTAGTTGCTTTAGAGAAACGTGAGAGAGAAAGAGAGAGAGATAGTAAAGAACACATGCATAAGGGATGAGAAGGGAGAAAGAAAAAATTATAAATTCCAGGTAAAGTACATATTACGAGGGCAAATAAAATCCCGTTGAGGAGCGGGGAACGGGAGTGGATAAGGGAAAATGAAGGATGAAATAAATATTGGAGAGGAAGTGTAAGAGGAGGAGAGAAACAGAGTTGCGGCAGAGGGTTGGATTGGGAGAGGTGAGGGGGGGGGAGATGTAAAAACAGCGAGGCAACAAAGGGAGAGCGAGCGCGCGGAATGATGCAGATGAAGTATGTCGACGGGACTGGAAAATGCAAACCGAAGGAAAAAAAGGGAGTGGAAAATATAAGAGAGAGAGAGAGAGAGAGAGAGAGAGAGAGAATAAAGCGCGTACCGGATTTGTATAACAACGCGCGACCGGAGCCGCTGACACCGTTGCACAAGCTCCGGATCCGCGCGCATGAATAAGGTATGAGCTGGGGGCGCGAGCGATCCGAGCGGTTACGCCTGTCCCCGGACGGGGTGTCCGCGGATCGAGCGATCGGTATTAGAAAACGGAGTGAAAGTGCCGCGTGAGAGACAAAGGGGTCCGCCGGGTCAGTCGGCCCCAGCCTTGTTGATTCGCCGCCCCGGCAAGGACGAGGCGTCGCTATTGCACCGGGTCACGGCATACGCCCCTTGCACGCGACTCCCCCTCGGCGGTTTCGGCGATTACGCGACCGCGGGATCGGCACCTGATCGCCCTTACTGCCACCCCCCCCCCAAACGGCTCCCGCCCGCGCTCTCATTTATTGCTCCCCGACATGCCAAGTGAACCTTCTCTCTCCCTCTCCCCCTCTCTCTCACTCTCTCTCTGTCTCTCTACCCCGTGCCGCCGACCCGAGCTCCGGGATAGTATCGAGTGGGTCGTCGGGGCGTCGAGTCAATGCGCGGACGTGGAGATACGGGCACGATCGGCCCGTCGGCACAATCGGCCCCTACTCTAGGAGCCGAGTATCTACCAAAAGCCGAAATCGTTCCTTCTCCTCCCTCCCCTAAAACCCGATCCTAAAACTAATCGCCGGGTCCCACGTCGTTCCCACCCCCCGTCCCTTGCCCCGGCACTACCAATATAATAAATAATCTCGTACTGAGAGGGTCTGCGCTGTACCTAATGCAGCATTTTTACTGTATTAGGAAAAGCAAAAAAATTGAGGGAAAACTCTGCTAAAGTTATTTTTTTAAAGTTATCTTGTTTAATGAAATACGGAGTTTAGTCGAGCAGATGGATTTGCTCTATCGCGTCGACTGAGAATAGAAAGATGTTCACTTCGACGCTAACCGAACGTTAAACTATTACATGGTAAAGATTTATTCTGAAGATTTTCGTCGTCATCCGCGATCTATGACATTCATTGGAACGAGCGACTGACGTTGTATGGACGAAGGATTCCCCAGGTGAACATGTCCAGAGACAAGTGCCACCCCGACCCCGCAACCCCCGACCCCACGCCTCTCAGCCTATCATTGGGACTTTGACGAAGCATCGTTAGGATGCGTTTGACACGCGATAGCAGCGTTCCGCTCCGACTTGCTCGGATTTTCCTTTACCCCCATTTTTTGTTTCGACTCCCCCCGCTCCCTCATCCCGCCCAACGCACAGTGCACCCGTAATCCTATACTACACTTGATACTTCTTTGGCCTCGCGGCGAGTCCAACGAATCCCTGCGTTTCTTTTATTCACCCCCTCTGTCCCCGCCCCCTCTGCCCCGTCAGTTACGCCGAGCTCGGGGAATCGAGAAATCGCGGTTTTTTTTTCCAGGTCTCGTTCGCGTGCATATTCAAAAACTGTCATCGTCCAACTTTTGAGTTTACGGTCGCTACGGGCTGGGTGGGATGGTGGGGAGGGAGGGGTGGCGGGAAATTGAAAAAGAAAAACGCCGGGCGACAGATTTATCGAATAGGGGAATTCTTTATTCGCAGAGCTTCATCTATCAGCTGACGCGATACCGATGCGCGCGCGCGCTTTTCCTCGACGATCCCTCCCTCGAGATTTCACAAGTCTAATTTCAAATTTCAAATTGACAATACGAAATATTGCTCTGCATTCACTTTGGAAAGCGGCACGTATTTTACAAACGCAGAACTGCGCGAATCCATCGTCCACGTGTAGAAAATATCCTCACACTCCCCTCCCCGACCCCCCGATCCCTATTTCTACTTGCAAGTTTATTTATTTAACGAGGTAAACTTTATTGAAGATCTATCTCGGCGATATCGAAGATCGTACGAAGATTTAAGCAAACTCTGCCCGACTTAGTTCTGGCATTTCAAGGAAAACCTTCGGATTTCCTCCCTTCTCTTAAGCGGCTCCATTTTTAAAATAACAATTACGACGCTTCCAGTTGTTCTCAATTACACAGACACGGCTTATATACTGGCAAACGTAACAGCAATGAAGTCTATTCCCTGTTTCGTTATTACGAAATCGATATGCAGGAAAGAGAAAAAGTTCGTTATCCCCATATTTTTAACTTAGATTTCTATCGCGTTTCATTAGATCTTTTATCATTGTGCCGAATATGATAAATTAATTGAGCGGGCTAATTGACTTTTGAGAAAACTTGCCGGATTTCCGCTCGGCAAGTAGACGAACGAACGTGTTGATTAATTAAAATAAATCCTCCGCCCCCCCCCCACGCCTGCCATTAATGGGGAAATTGATAAATCTTGTATAGTAAATAATAGATCGTCAGGCCTCAATATATTGTTATCTATTACGTATGATTTTGCGCGTGGGTGTTTAAAGGTCGCTGGCGCGTATTTATATTTGAAATATTTGAAAATACAATAATCTATCAATTAAGGGCGATTGGCAATAATTAATCGAAAATGCCGAGTTCTGGAGGAATCCTTGATAAATACGTTTATTATCATTACTACTGTTATCATTGTTATTATTATCATTGTTATTATAATTGTTATTATTATCATTGTTATTATTGTTGTCGTCGTCGTCGTTGTTGTTTTTTTTTGTTATTGTTATTATTGTTGTCCGTTGCATCGCACGAAAAGCGTATCGAATGCCTGACCGAGCCGTGCGTGGTAAAGGAAAGTTGAAGAAGTTTGAACGGGTGAATAAAAAAAAAAGAAAAAGTCCTACTGGCTTTGGAGTCAAGTGGATAGAAAAAAAGCAGCAAGCGATATTGGTTCTTTGGTCCAGTGGCAAATATTATTTCGGCTCTCGCGGTTAAGTTAGCCATGACGCGCGCGGTCCGTGTGCACGTAGAGTAGTAGTTGGTGTCAGTGTCGGTGTGCAGAGGCATTCCTACTTAAACAGGGGAGTAAACGGCTCGGAACGAATAGGAAAGCAATGGCATTATTGATTCGGACGAGGTGTAAGTGTACGCGTGTACACTACTCTCTTCGGCCGATCCTCTCGCTAAACTTCGATATAATTTCTCTCCTCCCCCTCCCCTCACCACCCGCCAACTCCATTAATACCGACGCTGCCATTTCGTATTCTTGTAATCGTCCCCCCCCCACGCCCCCGGACCCGTAAACGCATCAGCGCTAATGCACCTCGGCTCAATAAATATTACAATAAAAATGACAATTGTCATTACGACTAATTGCGGTAATTTTCACGATATCGATATATTTAGACGGACAGCACATATAGAGAGCATAAATTTTCGTTTGCTGGCAAATCGCTCATTTATGCAAATGTTTTATAAATTTTACGTGCATCAATAAATGCATAATGAAGGGAATTCGGTGATAATTGAACGGCGAGGGGGCATTAAGATACATACATATATATATATATATATATAATTTTATAAAGAAATCTATACGTTTGGAATACTGTCCGAGGCAGAAAAACATAAAATTTCACGGTAGATATTAAATTTTATACAACGTATAATGTTATAAATATAATAATACAATTTTCACGAGGATATTTGTTATCGGGAGCTAATGAAGAATGCGCGCTCCCATGCTCATTCGCTGTAAAATGATTGATTTAATATTATTAAAATTATTAGATACACTGTTACTAATTAGCAGCACTTGCCGTAATTAACGTAATAATAAAATTATTTAAACATTTACATGTAATTAATTGATGAAAAATACTGAATAATAATCATTAAGTAAAACAATCCGTTTGAACATTACGGATA
The DNA here is from genome assembly GCA_018883505.1 of Ceratosolen fusciceps. Lineage (NCBI taxonomy): Eukaryota > Metazoa > Arthropoda > Insecta > Hymenoptera > Agaonidae > Ceratosolen > Ceratosolen fusciceps. The sequence continues at coordinate 8,506,740 of RCIC01000003.1, read as the reverse complement.
ATATATTGGTAATAATGTGTAAATAATACTCAATTAATGTAGAGATAAATTATTTAAATATTTGCATATGATTAAAATGATGAAAAGTACTGTGGAATAACAATCGCCTTCGATGTTTCGGTTAATATATATTTATACGATGCGCACGATAACGTTCCGCATTTAAAAACTTCCCCAACTAAATAATAAAACATAATGGATCGTGTTCGAAAAATGATATTAACTTTTCCATAAAGAAGAAAATAAAGCAGCGATTGATTTTGATTCGCATTATCTTCCCATTATCCGGCCATTAAATTTAAAATTAATTTAAAAACAAAGGGTCGTTGTTGGGGTTATTGGGGATGGATAACGATTCCCGTTCGATGTTATTTATAACGGCTCAACCTTCCGCTTCTCGTAGGTATCTCAAAACTTAGTTATCGGAAGGATCGTCTAACGGGAGGACAATGAATGTCCCGCCGAATGCGAGTTCTCCTCAACGGAACGAAAGTGATTGCCTCTTGCTCAATAAGGACGTAAGTAAGCTCCCTTGGGAATAACGTGCGCGGTTAACCTAACCTCAAAAGCCCATTTTACGGCTGGGCTTGCTCTTGGAGCCGGGAACGGGACGTATTTGTAAAATATCACTTTTGCCGAAGAGCGCTAGTGAGTGAGAGGAGCTAATGACGCATCGAGACATTCTGGGGGGGGGGAGGAAAGTTTATAATTGTCTCGCGTGCCAGACAGCGAGTAACGCGTATTTGTATCCCGGGCCGATCAGTCACGGAATAATATTTTATATTATTGCCGATCGATGCTCAGCAGCGGTGCTCGTGGTATCGTCGCCCGACGACGAGCTCTGGATCGACGAAGCCCGTGAAAATCAATCTTAATTAATGCCTCGGCGAATAAATTAAGCCGCGGATTGATTTAAAATAGTTGCGCATGCGTTGACGGGGGGAGATTATCGGTACAACGAACGGGGGCGAGGACAGTACGTCAACGTTATTCGAGCGGAAACATCGACAAAAGATCTATATAGCGTATAGCCCGACAGACTGCCTAATCAGCTTGTTGATCTTCGCGTGCGACTCGGCTCGTCGTTCCCCGTGAAAAATCACGTTAGCAGCTCAGCCCCACCGATGCTCTAAACCCCCCCCCTCCCAACCCTCGGTTTCCACGGCCCCGACTAATCAGCAGATGGGTTATAATAATCTTAAACTTGGGAATAGATCGGTAATAGAGACTTGACAGATACACACTTTGACCATTAATGTGCGAGTTCTAGCCGGCCGCGTGTCAGCCCGCCCCCCCCCCCCGCCAACTCTCAGCACCGCACGCCCGCGCGATTTGGGGCCCGTAACTTTTTTCAACGCAAGCAGCGCTCTCGTCTCACACTTTTCCAGCGAACCACAGCTACGTAATTAAGCTTTCCCCGAACACAAAGCCTTTCAAATAGTAATACAAAAATTCCTTTATTTTTTTTTTTTTTTTATGGCTTCCCTCGGAGTATATTAAAGACTCTTCGGCATTATTGGGAGCCGACGAGTCCTTCTCGTTCGCATTAGCGCTTCTGCAAACAAACAAGTCTCCTAATGCCTTAATCAATAAAGTCTTGAATGGAATTTTACGTAAGAAAGTGACAATTACCGTCAAATTCAATTATCTTCACTTTTTATAATCCGGTCTTATTTAGCCCTGAAACACTAATAATAGCCCCAACACGTTTCACATTATACACCTTATGTATTATATACAATAGCTCACGTATAAATGGCGTATGTGTATTTAAAGCTAATGAGCTAGTATAAAGTAAGTTGATCGCACTAAATCGAACAATTTCATTTAATTAACTATGAGCGACGTAACTCGTGCGAAAATTTAATCATTATTGTGAGGCTTATATCCCTTAGGGAGTTGATTGATTACCCGAATACCTGCTCGACTCCGTATATTCTACGCGAATTATTCATTTTTCATCGGCTTCTTATAAATTTCGAATATAAATGATCATCGGCAGGCCAACTTTTCAGCCAACGCTATCTTAAGTTGCCATTACTTGACAAGGAATTTTGCATATCGGTTTCGAGGATCGGTTACGATATGCAAGCCAACTCTTTTTATCAGCTTTATTTATAAACGCGAGAGTCGGAAAATCCTAACTGAGAACTCGATCAAAGATGATCGAGAACTGTGGGCGATCAGATGAAGAATCTTATTCTATCTTTCTGATTTTATATACCCGGTCACGTGACGGTGCGGATACTACGGAGAAACGCCCGGGACTCGAGGTTGAGCTCGAGGTGGCAAAAGGTCCACGTGATCCAGGGAAATCGATTGTCTGCGTTAACCTGCGTGCTTAAGCCACTCACAGGAGCACTTGGTCTGCTTATCTATTTATTCGATTAGATAGGACACGCGAGTCGAGCGCGGATGGGGACATCGGCTTCCAAGGTCGATCACTCCAGCAGCAAGTACCGAGATCAACCTTAAACATCGCTCACAAGAAGATAGAATAACGGAGCCTGATCGCTTACCGCGTCGGTGCCGTGGCCGAATCACTGGAAGCCCGAGAAACATTTCGTAATAGTCCCCCACCACCCCACCCGCCACCCCGTCCCGCCTATCAACTACCTACCGACCACCACGACGAAGATGACCTAACCTCCGACAAACTTTTGCTACCAGGGACGGTTCCGGGAGGAATTTATTCCCTCGCCGTCGCTCCTAATTCTCCTAAGCCCGAAGGACGGACCCCCTCCTCCACTAGGGATATGCTAAACGTCTGACAGCCCTAACGTACGTACATAAAATATATATATATATATATATGCGTGTGTATACAAATTTCTCAAGTTTGAAAATTACCTAGGCGACATCGATCGCTTCTCGTCCCCGACCTCCCCTCCCGCCCCGGCTCCCACGTTAGCGGCTTAAGCAAATTTTTACCTTTTATTATTCCTTAAGCAATACCGTCCGCGCGACCAGTACATGAGCCAACCTAACCTGACTACGAGCAAGATCACCGAGGGCTCGTTAGGGTACCCTGCCAGACAAAGTTTTTCTTCCTCCCGTCCAGGAGTTCTCGCGGTCTTCAATATACGAAACATCGAAAGTGCATTTTTACGGGGCCGAGAGAAAGATAAATAGAGAGAGAGAGAGAGAGAGAGAGAGAGAGTAGCCGGACTCGGACGCTCGAGGATTCTAACGATTTTTACAGAACTTCCGGTCGAAACTGTCCAGGTATCAGGACGTACGGTACGGTATACGAAACAGTCCGTTCCCGGTGAATGCATTTACGAATTGCTGAAATTTTCGTAGACGGCGAGCTTTTATTTTCACGAGCTGAAACTTGTCGGCGAAGGGAGCAGGGAATTTTAATATTGCCCTATGCCGTAATGGGTAGTGGTATGGGCAGGTGGGTTGCCGATGCAGAGCGAGAAGTACGAACCAAGAGGTGACTCTTGGAATTTATCGAGCGGGTCGGCCCTCCTTCGGCGGATCTTCCGCTTTATCGGTCCTTTCCCTCCCCTGGTCTCGATGGAAAACCTCCCCGACTCCCCTCTCCGCGTAAATCCTTCGTTGGCTGTTGGAGTATCTCCGCGGTGGCAGGGAGGCATCCAGAGCTCCTCCTCCTCCTCCTCCTCCTCCTCGACTCTTTAATATCTATCCAGAGTTAGTCACACTGACTCCCGCCCCCTCTCTCTCTCTCTCTCTCTCTCTCTGCTTGCGCAGTTTTACGTAAGCTCGACGAGTGGGGGTGGGAGTGGGAGGGGACAATAAATGGGTCGGTGCCAGGGCTCGTAATGGCTGGATTACTTTTTAAAGAGCCTTTAACACCTGACTGCCTTTAAATATTGAAGAAACGATTCATCGCGGCGTCTCGTCTTATCGCCTTATGCCGGTGTCCCATGCACTTACGCTCGGCTCTGCGCTTGTGCGCGCGGAGCTTTTTGAAGCGCTTCGACCGTCGGGTGGAGGGGGGGGGAGCATTTATTATTCATCGAGTGAAATAACTCTTGGCATCTTTCGTAGCTTATATGATTACTAAAGTTTCCCGCTGCTTTCGCTATCACTCGCTAACGTTAAGGGAATACGTACCCGTTGGATGCAACCCCACTCCCCCTCCCCCTCCGCCCGACCTTCCGTGCGTCTCTGTCTATCTCAATCCACCGAGTAACTGACTCATTTATTAGTTATGAAACGACATCGAGATGTTGTCAACAATTTTACAATAATTTTACCCACAGTCTTGTGGTTCACATCTCCGTACCAACGCAATTCTAATTTTTAAATTATGTTTTTTCTGTTTTTTTTTTTAAGTCCATCGCCTAACGCGTCCCTGAAATTCGAATTACTTGTTTAACCGAAGATATTACAAAAGGAAGATACGCGATATGCGCACCGTGGCTCAATAAATATTATACGCATACCGACGTAGGTTAACGCGAACTCTAATAAAATATACGAATTACTTTGATTGAGAGAAATCGCTTGATTCGGGAATGCCGATTACCTCAAAACTGATAAATTTCCACAATTAATCGAGGGCTTGGTCCAATTAATTTCTCCAAAATTATGATCCAAAATTAAACCCCATGGTGATTTAATACGACCAGTGTCCCAGAGTCCCTTTTAAAATCTACTTTTCGCTCATTCCTCCCTAAGGCTAATTAATTAGTATTGATAAGGCGGCCATAACGTCTGTATTTATCGAAGCTCGTAATAATACCCACGTAAGTATGCTGCTCCTATCTCCATGTATACTATTAATTGATTACAATACGAATTACCAATGCAGGTTGTCTGCAGACTATTATACAAGGCGTTACAATCACGTCTTGTTTCGTATTTAAAGTGACGAGGATTTCAACGGTGGCAGCGTCAAGGTGTCCGTTCGAATATTAAATTTATATTAAACACGAGCGTGTAAACTGAAGTACATCCGACTATGTGCCAAGTTTTTATATTGTTTTGGGAAGCAATTTGTTTTAACGTCTGCGGAGGTTATTGGGGAAAGGAGTGCGCGGGAGTGAGCAAGTCGGACGATAATTAGCATCAATTATAGCCAGGCCTACGTTTCAGGCAATGATAATTAAATGCAGCACGCAGACGCTGTCTTTCAGTAATTAAATTCGTACGAAGAGGCGCACCGTACGTTTTCCTTCCTTCGTATGGCATTATTAGAATATATTTCGCTCGGACATCGAAGGCTAACGACGAGTAGCGGACAATCGTCTCCCGGTTCTCACGTACCGTGTCCTGGTATACCAGACCTTACCTCCTCGACACCGTCACTCCAATCCCACAACACGCTAAACAGAGACAGAGAGAGAGAGAGAGAGAGAGAGAGAGACTCGAACAAAGTCTCTTGGGCTTATTCGTACAGGGGGCGGACGTACCGGTGTCGCTACCAGTCTCGGCCTCGTACCCACGCGATCAGCTCCTTGTCATCGATCCTGCAAACCTTCTGCGTCCTTGACCCCTCCGCCCTCCGCCCTCCGCCCTCACTCCCCCCTCGCCACACCGTACGGAGCAGCGAGGGAGTTCTCGAGACTCCTGCACGGAGGAATCGGAGCCTCTCGAAGAGAGCGGTACGCAAGTCGTCTCCACATGGAGCTCCGAGGATCTAGCGACGGAGTTCGTTACGACCTAACGATCTTGTCCGCACGTCCACAGTCCTCCGACTTCCGGAGCTCGACCTTCGACTGGTCGCGTCAGGCCGCATTAATAATCCCTCCGAGTTTTATATCCATCGATATAATTGATTGCCGTGTCAGACCGTTACTCGGTCTGCGAACTACCCTCCTCCTCCTCTTCCTCCTCCTCTTCCTCCGCCACCACCCCGCCCTCGGTATATATCGCTGAAAAATACCATTTTCCCGGCCCACCCTCTGCCGACGAACACCAAAGCGAAGAAAGCCCACCCGCCTCTACGTGTTTCGCCTGAAAAGGCTTCCGCTGGCGTTTATCGACGTTCCGCCGCCCTAGTTAGCCCCAATGTTAAGGGCTATTTTTGTAAAGGGATGGCCGGGTAGGGTGGCGAGAGGGATGGGGGAGGGAGGTTGACGAGCCGATGGAAGTATTAAATCACGCGAGAAAGCTATTCGTTCGACCGGGAGGTAGAGTACGGAGTAAGGAGCCCGGGAGGCTCCTGTCATCTTTATCGACCTGGGGGGGGGAGGAGGAGGAAAGTATTTCAAAGCATTAGTAGCCCCTGTCTGGCACAAGTTACGTACCAAGTAATTCCGTGGGACGGGCCGGTCGGCGGGAAAGGGAGGAAATGAGAAGGGGAAACAGTACTCACCGCAAGCTTGTGCTTTATCCGGGGCGTCCTCGACTTTCTCTGGGGCAAGAGCACCACGACGTCCTGGTCCTTGATCCGGGCGCTCACATTCTTGGAGAAGGAGCTCGAGACCGCTGTGGCTGCGACAGAGGAGCAGAGGGTCGCCGAACCCTCACCCCCGGCGTACTTTGAGTAGGCGACGTTGGTCACGCTGTTGCTGCCCCCGTACGAGACATTGTGAGTATTGTTCACCTGGAATCGAGCCGAGCTTCATTCCTCCGCTCCTCCATTCATCTGCATACCTACCCGCACTACTACTACCACTACTACTACTACTACTACCACTACTACCACTACTACTACTACTACTACTACTACACATGCGCCTACGCGCTCGCACTGAACTTGCCCTAGTTCGCGCTACCGCCTCTATTGCGATTGTCCCTCCGACTGACCTACTCCTTACGTGAATTATTATTATTATTATTATTATTATTAACGCGATTAAGTGACCGATTATTATTGCCACCTCTTCGAGGGTAAATATCCCTTGGGTCCTTTTTGATCAGGAGCAACCCGGTCTGGTCTGAACGTCCTGACAGCGATCCCGCTCCACCAGCTTCATGATAATGGATATTCCCGGTGATTTTATCTGCGAGAACTCGTGGTTTTCCTTCCTCTCCCCGATAAAAAATAAATAAATAAATAAAAAAAAATAAGACGCCACCGGTAATTCGTCGTGGATTTTTATGTCCCCCGCGCACGCTGCGAATAAAACGGATTCGCGAGGCTCGTCTTTTGCAAAACAACTTAATCCATAATGCACGACCTCCACGTCCATTTTATTCGATGTCAATTATTCACCGTGCGATTAAAGGAAAATGAGAAGGAAAAGGGGGGGGCGGGAGAGTCGGGGGAGGGGGGGGGGGGGGAAGACGAAGAAGTAGAAGAAGGGCTCGAGCATTTACGCGTTTACGCATGCGCCGAGGCAGTGGCCAACGTAATTGTCTCTTTCGTAAATCGCATAAATTGAGGCATTGATCCGTTCTGCCGGACAGAATACTTTCGCGATACCTTCCCGTTAATTAATTTCAAACGAAGAATGCTCCATCATCGGATCGTATTTAAGTACCGCTTTGACGTAAAAACAAGATCGACCAATAAATAAATAAATAAATAAATAAATATATAAATAATAGACTTAATTCTTCTTACTCGTTAATCGTGTAAAATTATGGAATACAGCGACGGAAGCGTGAGAATCATTTATTCTCACGATCGAATGAAGGAAAGGATTATTCAAATTATTAAATTTAAAAAAAAAAAAGAAGAAAACTCCGGGAATTGAGCGTTTTGGTAATGAAAATATCGCGAGTCGCGATAAAATTCAAATGCATTCTATATCGTCAACGTTAAATTACGTGCTCGATGTAAATTGGAACACGTGGTGCACACGTCGCATCGATTGCACCTTCTTATTCATATTCCATTACGAATGCCGTTTAGATTATACCCTTCTCGTTGTTTTCTATATAAAATTAACGATTTCTTATCAGCTATCAGCGTAATTTTGCGACAAATTATTATTCGCCGTTCTTTAACGTCTTTACATTCGTGTTCGCTAAAGTCTGACGAACGTGAATGAGACGGTGTAGGTAAGCTATAACGTATAGCTGATAACGGGCTGATAAGCGCGACGGGGTGGAGTTTGAAGAATCTGTTGGGGGCGAGAGCTGCGTGACCTGCGAGGTCGGCGATTCACCTGTACGAGTATGTGACAGGCTTGAGAGGCGATCTGAAAGAGACCGTCCTGGAGATTGTGTCCGGAGTGGTCAGTCGCCGCGTCCCGTCCTCCCTTGCCCCATTTGAAGGAAGACATGTCACAGCCTGAGGAGACGACGACGACGACGACGACGACGACGGCCTGTCTCCCCTCGACTCCTAGTAGTACGACTCTTACCCTACGTCCTCGACATTACCTGCAGCAGAGTCTCGCGTCCAATCTGAAGCAGAAGACTTTTAGGATGTAGAGTATCGGTGAAGCGAGGGGATCCAGGGTGGTATTGGACTGGAAGGGGCCTCCGAGCTTATAGCTGGAACCCGAGCTTATATTCACGTACGACTCCACCAGCTGTCGTTACAATACGTCCGACAACGTAGACAACGCAGACAACGCAGACAACGTATGCCTGCGTTCGTCGGCCATTATGTAATCAATGCTCTTAATTGGCATATCATTTTACGGCTACGAAAGCAAATAAGCTTGCGAGACTTAGTACAAAGGTCGTGACCATTGTCATATTATTCTCCGCGTCGCGTTGAAGGACGTAATTTACGCTACTGAATTCAAACCCGACAATATTACGACGGAATTGGCCTCGATGCTCAAGTCAAGATGTCCATGGCGTCTTAACGGGTCCTCGATATTATTTTAGCTTAAACGAGTTCGGGGGCCATTCAGCGCTCTGGGGGGAAGCCATTACCGGTATACAAAGTACCAAAATACAAAATGAAAATATTAGAAAAAAAAAAAAACAAATAGGAGAGCTTATCAGAAACGCGTGAAGTACTTAACCTCAATTCTATGAACGTAAGAGTTGTAAATTCATTTTTTTTCCATTTGTTGTCTCTTTCTCTTTGTAATGAGGAAATTCGGGTACGAGGGTCCGTAAGTTTCTCTTCTCCCCAGGATTGGACCGATTGGGCCTGTGCGAGTCGAAGAACGCGGGCCAGTTTGCAGAGGTGGGGTGGAGCCGGGGGGTGGGGGGCTCGAGGGAGTGCGCAGTTGGGAGCCCCCCCCTCCCCGACGGTGTCTGGCGTGTGTCGAAGAGGTCGCGTCCTCGCGATCACCGGCGCGCCTAATGTAATTGTATCTCCCCTCCCCTCCCGGCGTCTCTTTCGTAAATAATCGGTCCCTTCCTCCACCACCCCACCCCCCAATCATTAAAAAGGGGAAATTCATTCATTATCTCGCCCCGCAACTGCGTAGAATCGCCTCAATTAGCCCCTTTACGCATTCGAGGCTCCGGGTAACAGCTGATCGTCGCTCGCGATCTCTCGGGCAAGTTGCACGTGGTCGTAGAACTCATTGACAAGAATCGGCTTCGATAATTCAGCGGCGCGGTGCATGCGGTCAATGCGTTGCTCGCCGATTTCCATCTTTAAACGTCCCCGAGTCGCATGGCCGTCGGATCCTGCGGGGCTTGGGATATTCTTTTGTTTGAAATGACTGTAGAAATGGCCGATAAGGGAGGGCTCGCTGTAATCGTAGATCCATAAAAACTGCTTGACAAGGTGAGCGATCAATCGATGGGGATCGGGGATAAAAAAAAGAAAATCCTCCCTTCGGCTTCCCCCAATGATTTTATTGTCTAATATGTGCCGGATACGGCAGGGGACTGGATAAGCGAGCCGGGACTCCTACTCGCTGGGGACGCTAACGGGCCGAGCTCTTACCGAGGACTTTCAAAGCTCCTCGGGACAATGATAAACTAAAATATACAAGACTTCGTCGAGGCGGGTACTCACGTGGTGCAGCGCCGTGGGCAGCGTCGTCCCCGGGCCCGGGGACTCATCGTCCTCGAGGTCGCTTCGGTCGCTTCGGTCGCGGCTCGGACTCTGGGCCCGACACTTTTCACTTTGGCTCGCGGCTTCGCTCTCGAGGCGCGAACCGTGCACAGACCCCCGGGGCGTATAAATGCCTCGAGGGGAGCGTTTTTCGGGGCCGAGCCAGGGAGTCGGCTCGCATGTGGCGCTCTCTCCCACCCAGGCGCGTCCAGGTACGCGCCGCTCTCTCTCTCTCTCTCTCTCTCTCTCTATCCCACTCGCTCACTCGCTATTATTCCCCGTTCGCGGCGGCTCGCTCGCGTTTAAACGACGAACGCCTCCGTCGGAGAGAGGGTGGGTGGCTCGCCTGCTGGCTGCCGGCAGACCTGCGCTTGGACGCCTCCGCCCGACCTCGATACTACCGCGGCCCGCACGCCCCCGCCCGAGTCTGCCCTCTAGCCCTCTAGCCGTATCTAGGCTACCGGCCACGGGTATCCCTCATTCGGCTACCTGGTGAGAGCCTCCTCGAGGAAGTCCCACGCTAGGGAGAACCGCGACTCCACCACCATCGGGATTAATTACTTGCCGCCATTATTATCTCCCCCTCCATCTTGAGTCGCCTGGACGCGGTCCTACGTCTTTAGCTCCCCGCCACGCTTCTCCTTTCCTATTTTCTTGCCACCGTAACCTCATTAGCCTTTCATTTTAATTCCTAGCCGATTATTAATTAATACCTCCTCGCTAATTACCTTCCTGCATCGCACTGGTAGTGAATTATAGCTCTACAATTAGAGCGCGTGTTCATTATCCAGAAATGATAAAGGACGATCAGACGTTTTATCCGAAAGCAGCCTTTCGGATAAAAATATAAATAATAATAATTTCTTGGTCGTTTTTCAGGTTTAGCGTTTAAAGCCGCGCGATTGCACTGTTCGGTGAGGGGGGGGGGCGGTGGAAGAGTGGAATGGTGGCGCGTTCGCGTTCGTTAGACGAAAGCCGTGATATTTCGATCGAGCCTCGGGCGGATAAAGCGATCGTTTTGCTTTCCTTTTATATGCCGATTCTAGACTGTTCTCGATAATCGAGCTCGATTTAAAAAAAGGCGTCCTGGGCAAAGTCGAGCATTATATCGCCGGCCAATTGTCATTGGGTCTGCATTAGAAAGAGCTAACGCTATCGATCAGATAAGCTTCAGTGATCGATAACGTGTTGTATATAATGGGCCGTCGCTGCCATCGCTGTCACCCCCTCCGCCCCTTCGCCGCCACCACCGCCGCCGCCGCTATTTTTAACTTCTCTATGAGGGGCAGTGGGGGGAGAGGGAGGAGTAGGTGGAGGAGAAGGAGGAGTAGGAGGAGGAGAGCCCAATCCTAGGCCTAGGATGCCGAACGCGTGCGTCCTTACGAGTTCTGGAAACGGAAAGTTTTACAATCTCATCCCCTTACATAGCCCAGAAGGATTTTTAAATGTGCTTGCGTCACTGCGACATGCTCATGCGCGAGAAATCGATAATTTCTCATCCGAAATTCCGTTTCTACAGCTTTTTTTACAAAAGTTTTAACGATACAGCAAACGCACCCCCTTCCATAAACTTCTTTTTCAACTGCACTCTACACCACGTATCAACGATCTAGAGAGATCTAGAGAGAGATCTAGAGAGTGAGAGAGAGAGAGAGAGAGAGAGGATTGATAATCAGGGATTCGCGATTCGTTGTTAAATTTCCAGCGGCCCGTCCGAGCCGTCCAATAAGAAACGTCGACTTTAATTCACGCGGGGTGAGGGGCGAAATCCTACCTCCATTTAGCCAAGTTCAAAGTCAATTATTTTCCGAGCTTTATCAAATGGAGAACGATCTTCTTGCAATATCGAAGCCCCGTAATCCGTCTTGTCCATAATTTAGTCCCCGTGACCAAGACATTTCAAAGCCGAACGCAAATAAAGCAGCCCGACGCTCCTCTAAATAATTAAAACGGAGCTTTGTTTCGCGAATCACCCCTCCCTCCTCATACCCGGCCATCCACTCAAACATAAGAATATAATACTTTTCGATGAGCCGGATAATCCGTCTTCGCCTCCCTCCCCCCCCACCCCCCAACAACAACCAATATCTAGTTTATATTATAATAATTTCATTTCAATCACAAATAATAATTTAATAATTTGCAATACAAAGGCATTCGGACTACTCTTTTGATCTAATTATTTTTACTAATTACTCCGGACAGTCTCGGTTTACCGATCCCCTCGTTATATTAATTAATTTTAATAATAATAATAATCATTATAGCAGCCGGGACTTGGAAATACGATAATTCTAAATCTGCCTTTATTTACTTCATCGACTCACACTAATGCGTCCTTAACCAAACCTACTACTTACGTTTTATTCGTTCGCATGTCAACCACTACTGATTCTACGACAATGTTCTTTTTACATTTTTGAGAGAGAGAGAGTCGCTCAATAGATGATCATTAAATTACGGACAAATAATGAAATGAATAATAAAATTAATCTCGTTTTCAGGAGCTTTATCGTCTAAACAAAGCCCGACGGGTCCTTTATGTCGTATTATTATTATTATATGTAGTATTTGTTTTTTTTATTTATTTTTATTATTATTTATGTACTAATTTCCGGCTACGAAAGTAATATAATAATAACCGTACCGATACGACGGCTCCGCAGTCTCCCTGCCTCCCACCCGCCCACCGTTTAACCCAGCACTTAACCATCCGTGCGAATTTACCGGAGTTATTAAAAAGTATTGTCCTCGGCGACTTTTATGATAAATCGTTGCCGGTATGTCTTCCTCCTCCTCCTCCTCCTCCTTTCTCTCGTGGTAAAACAGTCTAGCCCGCGAATCACGAGATCGTACAATAAATTGCCGCCATTGGCCGATCTCTTGTCCGCTCGACTATTTTAGCCGTGGAAAGCACAGCCGAGATGGTTTGCTCCCCTCATACGAATTGCCTCCCACCGGATACATGAATTAAATGCCACCTCCTCGGCACCATACGAACTATAAATATTGACAGCTCGGCGGAGCCTCGTTCTCTACCAACAGACATAAATCGATAATTGAAGAATCGACGCTTCCCTGGATTTGCAGAAAACTTTCTTCGGCCGCTATATTACAAGTGAATATGAAAAATTCCCAGACGCGTACAGTCATAGGCTGAAAAGCTCATTTACTCGCATCCTCTGTATCCGCGTACTCTGTATACATTTTGAGCCGCATGAATTTGACATACTTTTATTGGCGCGGTCTCGTCCGCATGCTCCCGTTATAATTTGTTTTAATTAATTACAGCTCAATTTTTCATTATCCACGTGCATAATTATCCAAATTGGATGTGTAATAATTATAACTGATGAAGATGAAAATTCTTTGCTCCAACAGACTGTGTTCCATGTTTAAAGATCCCGTAGCGGAATACTCGAGTCGATACTCCTAACATAATGTGCATGTATTATTAGTTAATATTTGAAAATAATCGCTGGTACTTTGGCTGAGTTTCGGTAAGCTCTCGGAAATAATAATCCCCCGTCCCCGTTATATTCCCCGCTGTTATTATAAATCAATCGTATGATCGAGCACTCGGGCAGATTAGAATTAAAAGTAAGAAACTCTTTGGCCAAACGTACTTTAATCCGGTCGAACTTAACGATTCCTCGTAATCTCTTCAATTATATCAATGCGTTATGATGCTGCCGATGCTGCGATTGGCCCTTGCTTATCGCTCCGTATTCTCATAATTTATACGCTTGCAAGCACAGTAAGCCAAGCGCGAGCGTCCAGACCCGTTAACAAACTTCAAACCGTCAATGCTGTTATATATCCTTCGGACTAAACTATTCATGAATATTAAGGCAAGAGCTGGAAAAAATCTTCGACTCCTTTTACCTAATAATCATAGTAATAACGACAACGACAACGACAACGACAACAACGACAACGACAACGACAACGACAACGACAACGACAACGACAACGACAACGGCAACGACTACCCGTCGTGCTTAATTACTCTGGGGGCGGTTGGTCAGGGGCGGTGAGTCAGGAGGGGGGGGGGGGAGCAGTGGATCATTGCCGTTTCTTATTTTACGAGCGGAACTTAATATTTATTTCTTTGTATAATAAGGCACGGCATCGGAGTCGATAATGAAACTTAAAAGCTCGGAATCCCATGGACCGAAAACTGTTTTACAGCTTAAGAACTATCGGGAGGAGTAATTGTTTTAAAGCAGCTTCGATTCGAAAATTCTGCTTAATTGAAATGTCCGGGTCAGCGCACCATGTATTTTTCTTGATTATATCCTTGAAAATATTAAAGCCCAGCTACAAGGAGAAATTATTACAGTTCTACTGGAATTTTTATACTTTAACGTCATCGGCATAAGCTCCTCTTCAGAATTTCATCAAATTACAGAGGAAGCGCTTTTTCTTATTTTAAAGAATAATATTCCAAAAGATTTCACTGCTCATTTAAATTACCCAATTTACCCTTCGATAAAATTCTATTATCGCTATTTTATATTATTCGCCAAGTGCGAATATTATATAAAAGCGTGGAGTTTTAAGAAAACTTACCTTACTCAACTTTGCCTCTATTTTACAGATGATCTTCGAGGCACGTGGAATAAAAAATACTCCAGGAATCAATGCTGGCGAAATAAAACTTTCTTTCTGACTTGTTTTAAGTAAATAAAGAAATAAAGTGAAGCGGTTAAACTTCCGGAAACAACTTCTAATAGTATTTGTTGTTGTTTTCGTTTTTTTTTTTTTTTTTTTTTTTTTAAATACATACGTATATATATATATATATATATTAGTTTAAGGGATTCGTTGTCGTGGCAAAAGTTTCTCTCTTTATCTCTTTCTTTCTTTCTTTCTTTCTTTCCTCCTCCGAGAGAGAGAAATTCTGAAAAGTAGAGTTAGAAGTCAGATTTTCGCAAGCTTTTGCCAAACTTAAGAGCCAGACTTATAACCGGATATTAGTCAGTTTAAGTTTTTCGCATGGATGTGAATATAAATCACGAGTGTATTTTTATTTTTGGTACACCAAGACAGAGGACTTTGGTGAAAAGTCAAGGGACCCAGGCGGCTAATCAATAATTGCTCTCATTTTTTTTTTTTATTTTTTTTATTTTTTTTGTATTATCCTTGCTCGAGAAATATTTTTATCGTCTCATTATCGCTCGTTTTATCGATTATTTTATCAAATTTACTCATCGTTAAATTGTAAGATAAATATAAGTTTGCCGACATAAAATTTTTCCAGAACCGAGCTAATACCTCGCTATTATCACCCTCGCCGTCCAACTACTATTATTATTTCCCTTATTTTTTATTCATCCAGAGTTTGCTCCAACTAATAACTTGTTAGAATCCTAGCTGAATCATTAAACAATGTCACTCTTGAGTACGTAGCTCTCCCTCCTGCTACCCACCCCCCACCCCCACCCCCACCGCACCCCCCACACGCTCCACTCGCCGCGAAATTGCGCTCGTGAGCAGGGGCTGCCGGGAGGTGAAATTTTATAAATAAAATTCATAATAAAATTATGCATTTCCCCTTTTAATAAACGTTCGCGCTCATGATGCCAATGACTTTTCATTATTATTTTAGTTAGCGAGAGATACGTATATATCGAATAGAGTGCCAGCACTCCTCTGATTTTTCGCATTGATCAGTCAATCTTCTTTCAGGTCAAATTACTCGCCGGGTAATAATGCTTCAAGTAAAAAAAAAAAAAAAAAAAGAAAGAAGAAGAAGAAGAAGAAGAAGAAGAAAAATAGAAAAGAAATGGAAGGTGGCTATTATACGTCGAGGGTAAGTTGTACTCGTACGGATAATACAATAAAGGTATGTAAATACAGAACTTGCTATATTGTTAAATTATTTTGTTTGGGAAAGTTCTTACTCTTTAAGTTTCTAGTGAAATGTTTAAAGATTGCAATGGCAAGGGGCGGGGGTAAAAATTCTAAGCAAGATAAAATGTATAATTAATTATGGAATTGCAATTTTAATGCGCGAAACTTGTAGAATAAATTATTCTCGAAAGAATAAAGCTCTTCTGGATTTTCTATTAATTCTTTTATGATAATAACGCGTGGCTGTGCGGAGAGTAAAAAAATCCCGGGAATGCCCGCTATTGTCGGCGCAGCTCCCAGGTAAGGGTAAGGGAGGGCAGGAGGCCGCGGATAATCAATCGGCAAATGCGGTCGACAATGTCATTTACAAGAAAGGAGAAACGGCAAAAGCTCCGTAACGACACCAATGGGATACGACGAAAGCTAATAAGCAGCAGCAACAGCAGCAACAACAACGAGGGCATCCCTCCGTCTCGTTACTCTCGCTACCCCCTCCCTCGCCCAACAACCTTCTGCCGAGATAACCCTGGGAGAGGGTTCGTATGGGTTATCGGGCACGGCGTGTGTAACGCCAGTCGTCGCCAACTCGGGAGTTTGAGTTTTGATGAAACGCACGAATGACGTCGCGGCGTCTCTCGCTTCGGCAAATTAGAAGGAAAAGCGACGGTAGTGGTATTGTATCCACCCCCTCGCCCTCTCCCTCGCCCTTACGGCCATTGTACACGTGCAGGTAGACGTAGCGGTCGCCGTCCGCGCGCTTCGGGCTCTACGCGGAGAGAAAACCGAGCCGATACGACGAGTCTGCGATGTAACGAGCAGATAAGGAAATGGATACGGGCTTTCTTCCCTTCCGCTTTTTTTCTCTACTTCCCTCGGTAAATGCGCCCCTTTTTTTTTATCATTCCCTCTTTACCCCGGTTTATTGTGCAGCTGCTTGTAATATTAATGTCGGCGGCGCCCGCGTCTTCTTCGAAACGGCGAAGGGCTTTCTTTCTTTCTTTCTTTCTTTTTCTTCCATCGACGAACTGCCGGAGATTTATTCCTCCTCCTCCTCCTCCTCCTCCTCCTCCTCCCCCCTCCCCTTTCCACACCAAGCTCCCTCTCAACCACCCAATACGTACTCCCGATAAGCATTATCGATACGGGTTCAATTAATTAATTAATCCTCTTCGTCCATTCCTTTCGGACGCGTCGATACATCACCGCATGCAAATAATACACGTGCATGCGTCTGCGTATATTTTATCGGGTACAACATCGTTGACCCTCACAGCTTCGACAGCCTCCTCAACTCAAGAGGAGATGAATATCGGATAAAGGTAATATGACTGTAGGGATTTTCTTGACGTCCCTCCGAACCTTCCAACGAACCTTCCAACGAACCTTCCAACGAAACTTCCAACGAAGCTCCACCTTGTACCAGCGCTGCTGCACCTACACTCCACAGCCGCTACTTTTAAACAATATTTCGAGTTTGTTGTTCCGAAGCTGACTTTCTTATCGGATGGCTAATTACTTCCTTTATGCTCGGGGGGATTCTTTTCCTCGGCCACCAAATAAATAATTGGGACATCAAAAGCATGATTAAGCCGAGAAAGAGATGGGCTCGTTCAAAGCCGATCCCTAAATTATCACGTAAATTACAATACCTTTGGTAGACTTTGGCCGGTGCACATTAATCTATCCGGATGCTTCTTATCGGCTTCGTTGGACACGTAAGCGAATGCAATTTCCTCCCGGGCTGGAATTCATAACTGGCCGACCAACCTTACTCCTCACTTTTCATTCATACGTCGCGGTACGAGCTCGTTCTATTGGCTCGGGGTACTTCCCCCTTGCCCCTTACCAGCCCAACCCCTTACCCCTCGAGACGAGATAAAGGAAATTTTATAAAACTCAAGGAAATTATACGCTTGTAGCTCGTTCTTTAATTTCCTGTTGTTTTTCTTACTTTCTTTTTTTTTTTTTTATTTTTCCCCCTCGCGTAATTTGCTCGGGACGTTCAGAAATTCAGAAAATCTTCGGCTTTCTTTAAGGGTGGGTGCCTTAGCCGACCTCGAGGCTTCGGCCTTTAATCCCGGTTATTTAAATAACCAGCGAGCGAAGCGCGGCAGACGATAATAAATAACCAAAGCTCATTGGATCTCTTACGGCTTAGCCGCCAAATGTGTCTGAGCGCCCCTAACTTCCTTATCTATCCAATCTCTGACAATATTCTCGTTACAATAACGAACATCGTTGGCCAATAGAATTTAAGGATTCTTGGCATCCTTGTATTTTTTTTCTTTTTTTTTTCTTTTTCTTTTTTTTATCGCAACCATCGGTAGCCAAGCGTTTCGTATTAATTGATTTCCGCATAATTGATAAATGCACCGACAATAACGAAGGCATTAATTTCAAAATCTATTTAACGTAACGAGTAGTAAATTTAAATTTACAATCCGCACTTATTCCCGTTAACTCTCCATATAAATATTCACGAACGTATTTGTATTCGATAACGGGCTTGTAATAAAGCACGTCTCTTCGATATCAATTATTTAAAACTGAAAAGCCAGGCTCAAATAAACGTCACTGCTCTCCGTGTGAAGGACGAGCTGTTTAGAGAAATAAATAATTCCTATGTGCTAAACTGTCATTCCCAAGTCCCTTGAATGAAGGGATAATATTTAAATTGGAGCATTAAGTGCAGTTCGAAGTCTGGCGTGTCATTAGAAAAGAATTAGTTTGCTCGCTCCATTCATCGGATAAGATGCTCTTTCTACTTATTTTTTTTTTAGATCTCGATCGGCAGGCGCGTGTCTCTGCATCTCTTTATCCAGATCTTACTCCTGTAAATTAACACCGGCTCACCCCCTCATCCCCTGAACGTCGCCAGAACGATCACGGCCACCGATCTTCAAGGAATAATCGAGCTTACCTTATTCGAGCTCGCCGACCTCGATGCTCCATGCTACATCTACTTCGAGACTACTTTTGCCATAATTAATGAATTATTGTTATTAACTTTTGTACACATGAATATGAAGACGAGTATGGCTCTTTAACGTCGGTTCGCGACCTTTGTTTCAGATCGAAATAAGTACGGATGACGTTGTCGTGTAACGATTACATTGAAATTGAAGCAATTGGCTAAGAATAAGTTTAGTAAGCCTAGGAGACATTTTTATTTGATCTAGCTTGAAGATAAAGAGAGCGCGTGGCGTCGCTCGGCTCGATTCGCAAAATTACGTATAATACAGCGAGGTCGGGTAATTCGCTTTATTGGCAATTTTCTGGTAACCGTTGAGAAAAAACGCGGTGTATCTCGATAGCTAAATAGGAAGCAATTGCTCAGAGTATTGGTTAGCGGCGGCGATGGCGAAGGACGAGCGGAAACCACTGCAGTCGGGGACGATTCATAATTTCTAGGTGCATTAAAAATTGTCTGCCCGTAGCCAGATTAACCGCATCTGGCCCACAATTTTCTATATTCTTTCAGAGTAATTTAACGATTTTGTGCTCCGACTCGGGTATCCGTTACTCTCACTTGGCTTAATCCATCGAATCAGTATTTAAAACATATCGGGTGACTATCGCACGCGAACGACAGGATCAATGGGCTGGGCTAGGGGACAAAGGATTCCTTAATATTCCTTGAAAATTTCTTAATTATTAATTTCTTGTTTGCATCTTGCGCTGCTGCTGCTTCTGCTGCTGCTGCTGCTGCTGCTGCTGCATCGACAGAGCTCGATCGATTGGATTAATTTCACCCGACAAGCTAAGAAACTCCAATCTTCTGATCAATTGTCATTTATTCTGCTTTTGCAACAATCCATCGGGTTACCGAGCTTTCACACGTGACAATCGCTTCCGTCGGCTCGCTGGAACGTCCATGCGCGTATCATAAACTAAGGAATACTTACGTTAACGTGGACATTTTGAATTCATGAAACGCTCCGGTCCATAAAAATTCAACATTTAAGTCCGACTTTCCTGCCGAATGAAGGAACCAAGCAGAGCCTAATCGGCGTTAAAGATTCTGTCGTTTTTACTTTTATAATCACGATCTCGTTCAAATTCCCGCAGCCGCGAATTACTCTTGTCGCGTTCGCTCGAAAGGGGGAGTATTGTCAATCGCGACTCCTCGCTCGCTCACGTATACACCCACGTAATTCCGATTCTATAACTTCGCGCTCGACCGTTTCTCTTTATTTCATTGGCCGGTTGGGAGCCCCGCGATATCCTTTTTTTTTTTCCTTGAACGAAATATAAAAATCGGTAAATGAAACGTCAGATTTCGTTACGAGTTCACTAAGAATATTCGGCGATGGAAATTCAAGCTTAGCTCTGTGGTTTCCAATACTCTTTTGGATTAAATAATTAAAACCGATCGGCCCCGTGTATAAGTGTATATACATGTAAGGAAGAGAAATTGAATTTTCTAGAACACAAGCGGCCTCGGCGAATTTTCAGTTATGTACAGAGCTTGATTGAAAAGCTGCCTTTTTCCCCTCCGCCCCTGCTTCTTCTTCTCTTTTTTGTTCTTTTTTTGTCGAGTTTAGTTCAAAACTGTTAAGATTTCCTTTTTCTTTCTTTTTCTTTTTTTTTTCAATTACGATCTGAAAATGTTAAGATTAAAATTGTTCGTCGGTCTGTCAGTTCGCGGAATATCCTGTAAATATTTTCTATCCCCGGACTTTTAAAACTGCGCTCAATGATTATCTAAATATTCGTCCGATTACCGGAAGTAATAAAACAATTATCCCTGGTACTTAGGAAATTAATTGGAGGAACAAAAAGGGAACAACAACAATTTACTAAATGTGATTATAAATTCTATAATTTGTCAAATGGACGAATTCATAATTCATAAGTCTGGAAAAAATGTATTATTATTACAGTTTGTACGCTGTTAGTAGATTTACATAAAAATAGCCAAAAATTAGCATTATTTCTGAATTAATCATCGTAATGGCCTGCTTGCGCGATAATTAATTGGCATAAAATGAGTCCTTACGTTGATGATCTAAGGCCTTTAATGATTCTTGGCTGACAAAGGCTATTTAAATGTCATTTCAAACCTATTATTTCTCCAACGTGCCTGCAAATAGCGTACTTGCAGGCGCCCAAGTATTATACAAATACTATTGATTTTACTATTAGTTTTAGTATTGATTTTACTATTGACTTTAGTGTTGATATTTTGCGCAAGAGATGACGGTTCTGGCCGCCAAAGCTGATAGATCGGATTAAATTGTCGCACGCATATTATATTTATTATATAACGCCGCCGTTAATGAAGGATTTAGCGCAGAAGAGGCCGATGACAGTGGAATCGAGTCTGGCCCATTATGTCCCTTGCATTCCCCTTGCCATCCCTTCCGAAGGGACCTTTAAGAATATTATCGGCTCGCGGACGTCACGCGCTTGTAAAAGACAAGGGCATTGCTGAGGGCGAGGAAGCAAGGAACGTCGCTGCTCCTCGTCGGAGAAACGTAAATCGTGTGCGAGTGTACGAACCCTCGAGCTCGGAGGCCCTTTTACGAGTCCCGGCAATGCAAATACAAAGGAATTGGAAAAATCCGGGCGAATCGACGAGCCCGGATTGAATTCCAGTCGCATGACCCGTAAATTGACGAGGCTGCCGCGACCAATGGGAGCGTCACGCGACAATAGAATCAGCCGCTTCGGGGACAGGAGTACAAAGGGAAAGGGACAGACCGTGAGGAACAAAGTTTCTAAACCCCATCAAGTGCTTCTTCTATTACGGAATGCATGCAGGAGTCATAATGGCTCGGGCGAACGAGATTCGTGAGACAAGGACGTAAGACGGCGTCCGCTGCGAAACCGGACTCGTTGTTGCGACGGGAGCATTAAAGTGCTTTGCCGACGCCGTAAAATCGCTTCGTGGCCTTAAAATGGCTTAAAATGGCTTAAAATGGCTTAAAATGGCTTAAAATGGCTTAAAATGGCCGGACAAGCCGGGACAGGGGTCGTTTCCCTGATAAGGAATAGGAAATTAATGATTCCGAGGCGAGGGACGAATATTCCAGCTATTTATTTAGAATAATTACTACGTAAACGTGAGAGGGTATCGCCGATTCGGGGTATTCGCGACTCGGGGGAGAAGGACCGTCTCCCTCCCCGCCGCCGCCTCCACCGCCATCACCTACGCCCCACCTCGAAGCCCAAACAAGTAGCGATAAATTATTTACATTCGACCAATTTATTTAATGGTCCGCTATTTCCAGCCGTTCATGCCGCGCAGATTATCTCCGCGTAAAAAATAAAGAATTTTTAATTACCTCCGACGGCTTCGACGCGGGGACTTTATTATCATTGGAGAGATCGTAGTTGCCGATACGATTATCGATCGATCGATCGGTCGATCGACCGGTGGATAAACACCGAATGTCAGCCAGTGTTAGTGGGCCATTAACGAGGAGGAGTTTAATTAAAAAGCGAGACCGGGACTTGCCGGGAGTTTATGAATTTTATAAAAATCCCCGTCACTTTACTCGTCGATCGATCAAAAAATCGAGCCATTATTAGAGCCTCTCGAGTACGTCGAGTAGTCGCCTCGGTACACAGACGATCAGACGCAGAGCTCAATGGGGGGGAGGGGGTGGGGTCAAACGCAATTAAAAATGCTTTGTAAACCTTGCCTCTCCGTATATTATTCCGCGAAATGTCTTGTTTAAACGATGTTTGCAGTAACGTTTCATCGAAATGTTCTAATATTTACGCTGACCCCGGTCGATACCCCGGCCGGGGGGCTACGGGGACGGTGTCGACCCCGCCTCCGTATCCGCGGTACGGGAAAAATTCAATTAACCGAGCCCTACGTCAATTATTAGGCAATTGTTAGCCAAACGATAGTCGTACAGGCATCGTCGGGCCATCGTCGCCAGTGTCTCCCTTGTGTTCGTTGCTTTGACGACAATAGGCTACGGCCGAGAGTGTCGTCGTGCATGATTAGAACGAACGTCAAGGAAGGAACGATTTAAAAGGCTGGGAAATCGTGCGAGTCGCCGCTCCGTTCTTACTTGTATTGCATCGCCGGTAAATGGCCCTGAAGACGATTAGCTTGCCAGAATAAGGAGAGGCGAGAAGTCGAAAGCTCCTTCTTACGAGTCGTTGGTTGGAAGCATCAGCGAGCGGGCGGGCAGGGGGCAGGGGGGGAGGAGTGATTGCGAGCACGCGAGTGTATCGTCAGGAGGGGTTGGGGGCGAGCGAGACAGCCGGACGGGGGAGGCCGGCACCGTCGGGCCGACGAGCATTAGGGGCACGCGAGTCAGGGCGAGCAGCGAGAGAGGAGAGATGCCAGGACCGATAAGGGCCGGGAGCGCGGGGGCGGGAGGGGGAGGCCCGCAATTATAAGGCAATCGAGACACCTGCTGCAGTGGCGGCAGAGCAGTACCGGTCGCTCGATACCGACGAGTCGAGAAGGGGCTTCACCATCATCGAGACCCGTGGTCGAGGGGACCTCGCCGACGTCCCTGGAATACCTGGGCGGTGGCTTCTTTCCAGGAGACCCTCCACCCGGATGGTGATTTATTTAGAGCCGGCCGCGGCCGAGCTTTTACCGACCGAAAGTCCATCTCTCCCCCTCCTCCTCCTCCTCCTCCTCCTCCTGCTTCTCCTCCTCCTCCCGGCCTCCTCCGCCGCCCTTCCTCCTCCCGGCCTCCTCCTCATCCCTCCCACTCCGCAGACCCAACCCACCGCCGTCCTTCCCACGCGCTCACAATAACCGGGTGATACCATCGCAAAATAACACATCGGCCGCCCTCGCCCTATTCTCTCTGGGGGTGCCGAAAGAGGAAAAACAAAAAAAAAGAATTCACGAACACATTGGCTTGTCCGACGAGTCGTTGTTTAGCGCCTCGTGTGGGGGGGGGGCGTACAATTTTTCCCCGTCTAAAATTCAAAGGAGCCTCGATATTTCCTTAGTCTTCGCTAATAACTAATTAGTTAATGGACAATCTTCGGCCTTTTACAGACCCATAATTATTCATTAGTACATTGGCCAATACATACGGCGTACGTTCCAATTCGACGTACGAACACATACGTATTCCATCATCTAATTTAGCATAGTTGCCGGCCCTCCCGTTCCCCAAACACCTGCCTCGTATTTACATTTGCGTATTTGCTTTTTACATAATTATAAGGAGGGTATTTTTGATAATTAGACCCAGGCTCCGTGGGGGAGGGGGGGGCAGCGGTGACCGTTTCCCCCTTACGTCCCTTTCGGACGGGAACGCGTTCTACTCGTCCGGTAACTCGTATACACTTCCTTATGACAATAATCATAATCCAAGCGGATTTATACCTGCCAAATTATTCACAAATTATTTACATTATTTACAAAAGAATCGACCTTTACGTCCGATTAGTCAACCACGGTCAACCTACCTGCATACCTCACGAGTTAAGCTCATATTATATGTAATGATCATTATAATAATAATAATAATAGTAATAATAATAGTAATAATAAAGAAAAAGAAGAAGAAGAAGAAGAGGAAGGAGAAGAAGTAGAAGAGTTGGTGGCGTTGGGGGTTTTTAAAAATACAGTATTTGAGTCTCGAGCGGAGCCTTCGTAGATGGTTTTGGAAATTCAAAGTACGCGGTTCCTAATTGCCCTTCGTCAAAGTATTCCTTAATAAAGACGTTATTATTGACGTGGAACGGAGGTCCTATCTCCGTATAAGTAGTTGGATTCAAGTCGAACGGGTTCACGTCAGTTCCTGTTTTATCGGGAATTCGATTCAGACAGTGACGTCTCCGGATGAGCCGGGGAGTATTGGTGGCGGTGGTGGGGGGGGGGGGGAGCTCAAGTCCTCGGAGCAATTAAGAAGCTTGTTCGGGAGTGGACAGGCTGCGGAGTAATGATAAACCGAATTAGCCCCCACCCCCCGTCTCTCTCTCTCTCTCTCTCTCTCCCTCACTCACTCACTCACTAACTCATTCGCTCGATCAATCTACACACAAACAATCACACGCGCATATATGTATATGTATATATATATATTTGTCTCGGAGACGCCGATGTTTGTCCGCCGACGCGTTAATCATTTTTTTCTCGTCCCGAAGGCCATTATTTATCACCGCTACGCATCGATGCTCTTTACCGCTCTTATTACTTACCAAACCAAATCATTGGCCTTTCTTTCGGTAAAAATTTCTACTCGACCCCCTCCCCAATTTTTCTATTTCATAACGATAGCAAAGTCTCGTTATCCGATCGGTTTTTACGGCCTACGGCCAGTCGAGGAACGGGCGCATCAGGACGCACCGAGCGGATGAGCCCCGCACATTCCCTGCCGAATGATGAAAACTTCGCGACATCGAAGTTGGAGTCGAAGTTAATCGGCCGCTCTGGCCGTTGAGGGGGCGGGGGCGGGGGAGCCAAGGGCGAAGCCGGTGCGGAGCTTCGGGGGTCCGAAGCGAAAAACTACTTACGAAACTTTGACTTACTTTTCCTCTTTCGACCGCCCTCCCCCCCCCTCCCCCAACCAGTGACGAACCTAACCGAACCGACTCGGCCCGGATAGGGGACGTCGCCGTCGCTCAGCTGATTCGGCACCGGGTAGTAATGGGGCGTAGCACCGATGCTCCTTTGGCCTTGGTGGCGCTGGCGAGATAAGGCCACGGAAGCCCAGGGTCGCGGTCACTTCGGCCCGGGTACAATCACGTCGCGTTCGCTTACAGAGTCATCTCCGGGACGGGTCGGTTGGCGGGACGAGACTCCATCTTACGTCTTATTAACTAGAAGATCTTCTTCGTCGTTGGGGGGGGGGGAGATAGATGTTGGGAGTCCCGTGATAAAAGCAAAGGCGTTTAGCGGATAAGGTTACCGAGGGTTATATCACCGTGGACTCGTCGCCGGTCTCTCGTTTCTCTACCCCGACAGACCTGGCGCGAGCCCAACAAGTCCGCGGCGACGTTCGTTACAAAGTAAGCGTTAAGAGTAACGGATCGCCGAGGAGTACCGGTGCCGGTGCAGCTTTCCGGCCATTCGCGGTGGATCGCCTTACGCTCTCAAGCATTAAATAAGAAAGTGAAACTCGATGAAAGGGAGGGAGGGAGGGCTGGGAGCGATGGTAATTTATTTAAATCAGTATTAAATTAGCGCGGGTATTAAGCTTTCCGTTATTCCTTTGGGGAAGTTTGAGCGACAAACGGGTAATTGAGCATAAATTATTGATCGACGACAAAATCTTTCCTCAAAATCCCCTCTGCTAATTCTTCTTCTTCTTCTTCTTCTTCTATCTCTATCTCTATTTCTATTTCTATTTATATTTCTATTTCTATTTCTGTTTCTATTTCTATTTCTCTACCTCCCTTCTTCCCTCCATCCCTCCATACCTCACCATCCCGCCGTTAATCGGGCTGCGCTTATCACACGCGGTTCCCCGTGCCGCCCATCACCGTCTCGAACGTCTCGAACGTCTCGAACGTCTCCGGAAGCCCTTGGCCGCGAGCCCTCTTTTCACCAGAATTTCACCAGGTACCCCAGCTTCGTCGGCCACCTTGAATAACCTTGATAATTGCACTCGCGCATTAAAGCGTTAGCCGAGGGGCTCTTGTATTCAAAGAAAAATATTTCTAATGAGCAAATCGAAAAATTTACCATACGTAATTGAAGTATGATTTTTATTCCTCAAGATTTATTTACGATAACGAGATGCCCGTCTATGATACTTTCCTATAATTTCGCATAATGGCCCCCCCCCCGAGGGCGGGCTCTAATCTTAACATAATTGGAGGCGGGAAAGTCCTATGGTTATTATTATCTCCACGACAATCGGCAGCAGCGGGTCGGAGGGTGTAGGAGGGGCGCTCGTATGATTATATGCTCTTTCATTATACGGAAGGACAATTTATTTTGAATTTCTAAAAGTGTATTTATTTTTCAAAATCAATACTTGTTGTTCGACGGTAGGCTCGGGCAAAGTGCGTGCGTATTACGTCGCGACCAGCGAATTAAGGATTCGTGGATGGAAACGAGCCGATGACGAGCTCTTTTATCCGAGGCAGGAATTCGAATTTCGAGGATTATGGAAATTATGGAAATTGTACGGCCTGGGCCTAGCATTGGAAAATCACCTTTGTCCAGACTCATTGCTCTCCCTTTAAGGGTCAAGCGAGGAGGAGCTCGGGACATTGATAAACCAGGTTGCATTGAGAGCCTCGAGGTTTTCCGTAAAAATGTATTCTAACGTCTGTAACGTAGCTTGGCTCTCGATTCACCAATCCAACGCTTGTCTTACAACAAACAAGTGGCGATGCTCGAAGTGAAATTCTTCAATTTAATTCCCATCAAATTGGACGACACGGCTACGTAGACTTTATTTCAGACATTCGCGGACCGTATGCGTCGAGACGCGAGGCCAATCGCGGAATAACTTGACTCAAATAACCATTACTTTACTTTATACAATTGAAATTCGAAGCGCCTCCGCAAGTTTTATTATAAACTATTTACAGTCCGATCGAAGCTCGAGCTTACTTTGCTGCCGTCAATTGATCCTCCGGCATAAAGGATCCGTAATTTAAGTAATATTTCATGGGGCAAGGTCATACGTGACAGTGGCATGACAATGGCAACTCCTTATTTGTATTTGCGAATTGCGAATGTCAAACTCAGTGCTCATTTTAACGGCTCTTAATGCTCCCTGCGACCTGCAATAATGAAAAATTAATTAAAAAATAGCAACATTTATAAGAACGTATGCCACCTATCCGTAAACTAAAATGATAATTAAATTTTCATCCATTCTTTGCTTCGTAATGTTTTTATTGCCGCTTACTATACGCACACATTGTATCGTTTACATTAAGAAGCTTTATTTCTTCGCAAGTGGAAATTCACGTGCAATATTGATTTTATAATATAAAGAGCGGATATCCGCGTCTGCAGGAATTAAATATTTACATCACGTTTCTCTGTATTATTACGTCATTTGAGGCACCCGATCGCACATGCGGAGGCGCTATCTCTCTCTCTCTCTCTCTCACTCTAAGTCTCACCCTCAATCTCGCCCAAAATCTCACCTACGCGGCTTATTTACGCCCACGGGTCGACAAAGCCGGGGGTAATTACTTACGAAGGAAATAAAAGGGGCTAAGACCGAAGGAGTTGAAAATATTTTTATTAAATTAAGCAGTTTAAAAGAATTGTCCCGTTTCTTTCTTTTCTAATGAAAGGCAAACGGTTTCGTTCGATACTTCGGGAGGAATTTAATTAAAAAACTTTAAAATTATTCTTTTTCCCGGGTAATTTTCATCTTCCTTAATTAATGCCTCTTTTTAACTATTCGGCGAATCCTCAACTGTATTTGCACGATTTAAATGCTAAACAAAGCCGGGATAGGCAAATATTTATAAATTCGGAATGAATCGATCGGTATGTTAATCTTATGATTTAAATTACTGGCCAATAATGCGCGATCGACACGCCCAGTGCATTTTTGCCCTCGATATTCGGGAAAAATTCGGTATTCGATTATAATAATAATAATGATAATGATAACAATAATAATAATAATAATAATAATGGAATATGGAAGGAAAGGAAAAGGGAGATTAATGTACTTAACGGCGCTTGAGGCGAACGAGGAGCTGCCGCGTGACGAACGAAACGAAGGAGAGAAAAGCCGGTAAAATGGTAGGAAAAACTTTCGGTGAAGCGTAGCCGCAAGATTAAGAGGATCGCCATCGATCAATTTTCTACGCGACGTCTCTCGCGCAGCGAAGCTGACTCGGTTGCATCCTGCCAGGGGCCATCCCCAAAACTTTCTTCTGCCTTACAACGACCTGCTTCCTCCTCTCCGTCCCTGCCCCTACACGTGCTTTATCATTTTTCTGGCAGCCCGAAAAGGGTTGTACTTTTCCAGTTTTTCCAGTACATACGAGATACTTATTATTAACTGGAGCAACCGACTACTACTAACTAAGGATAATTAAAGTTTATTCCCGTATTTTCCCGTTTCCATTAACGTAATCATTTTACGCTTATTAATTCCCAGTATTTATCAATAATGCATATTTATACAAATTACGGATACGTACTCGTGGCTTTTGATATGAATTATGCTTAAGTCGCCCTTTTTGTTTCTATTTTCCTTTTTGAGAAAAAGCTAATTGAATTCGGCCGCGCAGTTAATTTAAAAATGTATATTCTTTTTAATTTCTCAAACTCTACCGGGAGACCAAAAATTATTTAACTCTATAGTTGAAAATTTAAATTAAGCGCTTTAATAATTATATTATGCAGTAAAAAATTTTGCCTCCGTATTTCGTATTAATAATTCGAATGAATGTAAAAATTTAACAATCTATCTTTGATCTTACAAAAGATGATCAGCTGGTATTCCGAGTTTACACACATATATATGCATAGTAAAGGAATACGCGTGTAGGAGATACATGTAAGAAAATCGTTGATATAATCCCGCATAGGATATGCGAGTCTACTTACCGAAAAGCATGCAATTTGTTGGTAATTGGTTGCGTGATGGACTTTGTTAAGCTTTTCCGTAAAATGATCGAAAGCCTTTATAAGATGTATTTGCCTGTTTGCATGTAGGCCGTAAAAATATGATGCGAATTTAAAATTTAATCCCTTTCAAAATAAATAAAATGAATTTTTAATGTTTTAATTAAAATTTTTCTCTACCTTTGTTCAAAGTAACATCGGAGGCGTGAGGAGCCGCTCGAACAAAAAATGTTTACGTGATCTAGCGACATGGTATTAGGAAGTGATATTAATAAATCATTGATGACAAATAAAGCCTGTTCCTCTGCGCGGGTATTTAGGATTTCCAAGAGGTGACGCAGCAACTCCCGCACAATGTCTTGCGACTAAGATCACTAAGATAAGAAACTGTTTCTTTTTTTTTTGTTTTTTGAAGGTTTTATCGAAAAATAAAGAGAGAGAGAGAGATAGATGAAAGCGAGAGTGAGTGAGAGAGAGAGAGAGAGAGTTAAAAGACTTAATCTGGCTAATTAAGAGAGGTTGGGTGAATTACGGTATCGAGGCGTGGGACGAAGGAGTTTTGTGAGCGAAAATCATTAAGAGCGGGAGAGAGCATAAAGACTCGGGCTCGCGTATTCAACGTCTTTTCGCACGACGCGGCTCATTAACGCGGTTGCACGCTACTCGCGCGGATACGCCTTTGTCGGCCGAGGCTCATTGTCGCCGGGCTTTCTTCGCCTTCCGCTACTTCTTTTCCGTCTCTCGTTTCGGCCCGGATAATAATCCGTGCTACACGTACCGCGCAGTGCGATGAGGGGGAGGGCGGCGGAGGGGCGGGGGTGAGGGGGAGAGGCATTAAAAACTTTCTGAATGCGCGGCAACGTCCGAGAGCCGAGGAATTTTCCTATACGACGACCGAGGGCTCCTGGATATCTTCCTCGAGGACTGATTGTCCGGTGCACCTCCGGTCTACCCCCCCTCCCCCCTCAACCCTCACCCCTCAATTCCGCTCCCCCGGTTACTTTCTCCCATCGAAACCGAAGGCCACGTGTTTCCCCAAGCGATTTCTCTCACCGCCACTCGAATCTCACGCGCTCCAGTGCCCCTTACCTGCACGAGCTTTCCCGCACGAGCGGCACTTTCCCCGTCCCTCGGCGACACCTCGCTGATTAATTATTCTGCCAGGATTCGCGTGTCCTTGAAACTACGTCTACTTACCCAAGGAGAGTGTGAAGGAGTTGGCGAAGAGGCGCTGCTACGCGAGGCGATAATCGAATTCTAGCGTATTTATTTGAAAATAATTGAAAGGTCGTTAGGGCCGAGTGGTGAGTGAGGCCGAGGGGGCGGGGGAGGGATTCTGCGCCTCGAGCGTCTTCTGACAGCTGAGAGGGAAAAAGTCTCGATGAGCGGTGTGGCAGAGGTGTCTCGTCGTCCGGCCTCATCTCCGCGGGCTGATCGAATATTTCGATCGCTGCCTTCCTCCCGCCCGCGCTCGAGCCCGAAGATCCAGCTAAACTGCACGAGTCTGCTAAGTACGTAATCGCAATGTTACGCAATCACCGGAATCCGAGGGGGATTTCTACCCGAGGCTCGTCGGCGTTACCTGGGTGAAGCGATGACGCGGGTACCGTACCACGAGGCAATAAAAAACGGCTTGGCTTGGCGCGCGCCGCTTGAGCTGCATCGGCTGCCTGTCTCTCTCTCTCTCTCCCTCTCTCTCCCTCTCTCCCGTCCCCGTGCCCTCCCAATTCCGACGACAGAAAGCCGCCTTAATGAGAATTTATGAATTTCGAACGAGAGTTCGGACGCCTTCGGTATTAATTCCGCGTACGTAATGCCATTCCCATATAAAAGTGCAGTCTGCGCAAGAAATGCAAAAGCCAGACAAGCTTTTAATTAGTCAGCATTGCTCTCTTCCATTCTCTCTCGCTCTCTCTCTCTCTCTCTCTCTCACTCTCACGTACGAGCACGCGATCTATATCGGCTAGTCACCGGCATTGTCAATGACTCGATGGATTCTTGCAGCGTTTCGTGTTTATAATATTTGCGCGACGGATGACGATGGATGGAAGAGCATTCCAGCACCGACTGTAAATCAACGATCGACGCTCGATCTATCTGCTCTTGTCGATCTCCGGTCCCATAAAGGCTCGTTCGGAGAACGTGCCTTGACAAAATGATACAAATCGTAATAACGGGAAGCGGCTACGGGTCGAATGGGCTTGGAAATCCCTTAAAAAATGGCTAAAAACTGGATTAACGAATCAGTATTCGAACCGACTACGTCACGCTTCTTTCCTCGGTTACGTCGAGTATTCGACTCCCCCGGTCTAAAAATTGTCATTGGGGCCAGGCTACCATTGCGCTACGAAGGCATTCGTACGCGGACTTACATGCTCTCGTATGTAATACGTAATCTGACATTTCTCTTGTACAAATGACCGTAATTAACGTGACCTCTCGACTCGTAATTACGCTAATGACCGCTTAACTGCAACAATTGCCCGCGTTCGCCACGCACTTGGAATTCACGCTTTGATAAAATTGATATTTAAATTCTTATCTCTTTCGGACTCTCTCTCTCTCCCTCTCTCACTCGCTCAATTATAAATAGATTCCTTTGCCACGAATTTTTCAGCCGACTTGTTGTTGTACGTTCCTACGCATATTACGTGCAACATTATGCAAATTTATGCTCTTATCTTCGTGCATTTCAGTAAAATGTTTATTTAATTCAAGGATTTATAGAAATTTGTATAAATAAGTAGCGGCATGTTACGCATGAATAGTTAATAATATACCTAGCGCACCACGTCTTCTTCTTATTACTTTTCTAAATCTCGTTTACGGACTTCTTACGGTAAACATATTTTCCTTCTTTCTTTCTTTCTTTCTTTCTTTCTTTCTTTTCACCTGCAGAGGGCGCGAATCGATCAAATCGATCAATAATAATTACACGTACCGATGATCGGCCTTAAATAAATTCCGAATGAATTTATTCAATACGATAGATAAATCTCGTTATAGATCTCTCCAAGGTTAGCTTACAAAGTATATTTTCCATTAGAATATTTATCTTTCTGAGAGCTTTAAGAAGGAAGAGATCTCGCGGATCACATTGACTGATATTGCTCGGACGACCCCAGGTATAGCCGAGCTTCGGTAAGGCTTGAGACGTTAAAATTCCGTTTTCGATAGAAGACCTTGTACAACGTCATCATCGGCCAAATTATGCATAAGCCAACGGGATCGTGATTCACGTAGCGGGGTCTCATTCACTGGATCGACGAAACTTCTCATCGAAAAGTACCTGCCCCTTCATCAGCCCATTCGTTCTATAATTAAAATAAGCGATTTCATCTTAGGATGATCTACTTCCGGTATCGCCTCTAGCTTTCCCATGCGCCAATAATGTACGCCACATTCCGAATCGAGTCTGGAATTATTGTGAAGAAAAAATCATAGGGAGTTATTTTGCCTCTCTGCTTTACAAATGCATGCTTCAGAGGGGCGGGGAGGGTTTACGGGGAGTGTTACGGTTGTATTCCATTAGGGTTATTGTCGTTGGACCGGCTAATCACTTGTGAATAATGCCCTTAATGACTCGGAGCCTCTAGCGTGTAATTATTCCGTAACGGACAGAGTAACGTATGTTTCGTTTTTTAAGTAATTGCTGGCTATTAATTGGAAGGGGCGGAGGGAAGGGGCCGACGGGACTTTATTAACAACGAATCCAATTAAACGTTTCGATAATTCCGCGCGTCCGAGTCAGCCCGTAATAAATAACTCGAGGTCAGCGTCATTTTCAGGCCCTAAATGCAGTTCTGCACCTCCGCAACCTCATTCGCTTTCATTCACGGCCCAGTCATGAAAATTAGGCTCTAGCTAAAATTAACGGGCTATTATTAACAACAACAACAACAACAACAACAACAACAACAAAGACGACGACGACGACGACGACGAGAAGAAGAAATACGTGGTGATGGGAGCATCGGCTAGGTATGGGTAGGAGCTCGTCGGTCTCGATGAGTAATTCCCACATGCCGTGTGACGACGTATTAAGTGAAGCATCCGGTAGGTCCGAGAGTACGGGTGTCGGTCAGGACGAGGAGGGATGGCGGAGGAAGGTGACTCGAGGTCTACGATGTAATAAGCGTTCGCGAGTGCAAGATTGGGCGCTTTGATTTACGAGAGACTTCGCCGGTACATTGGATCCGCGGCCCTAGGAAAGCGAAATAAACCCCCCGACCCCCCGACCCCCGGGGCCACGGCCTGGAGTAGGCTCGGGCACCACGGCACCGGTAGTTGAGCCCTCGTCCAACAGATCGCAGCACCACCAGCACCAGCACCAGCACCAGCACCAGCACCAGCACCAGCAGCAGCCACATGATCCTGGATTAGACGCGTGGACGGGCTGTTACGTTGCCAGAGTGAGTGTGTGAGGGGGGGGTTGCGGGGTTACGGGGCGGCAGCGGGTGGGGAAGGGAGGTAGGGAGGGAGGGAGGGAGGGTGGCTGGAACTCGAGGCTCGAAGCGGCGCAGGGACACTAAAGCTTTTACTGCCAATACTCCCGCTCTAATCCCGCTTTATGGCATCCGTCAATCGAGGATGTATTAAATTGAATATTATATCGCCGGTACGCGCGTGGGCGAGGCTCTGCTCGGACGCAGCCTCACCGGCGCTCGACACTTTTTACCGGTGCACCGCGTAGTCCGGGTCGTTTTATCGAAATTTACGAGCCCGTTCGCCGCTCGTTCGACGAGCCGACGAATTATCCGAACGTCGCCGAGACTTTTCCACGCGTCCGTGCTATATAGTTGGTGGCGGTGGCGGTGGGGCGGGTCGGGGGGCAGCGATCGAGGGATGAGGTCGACGGCGGCAGGCCACCAACACTAATTGACGGGGAGCTTTCGACGGGCTCAGGATAATGACTCAGCCGTGCCAAACTCGCCAACAGCCAGCGGATTCGAACATGAAACAACACTTCGGCTACGCTTACGCGATATTCCTCATATTCGTCTTCTGCCAATCCTCGCGCGGCGATTGTCCCTCTAATTTATCTATCGGTATTTTAAGATCGTCGCCGCCAGTGCCTGCGTTAGCGTAGCCGATGATTTAAGGCCTCGCGACGCACACACATCACCTCGCTTCCTCGTGGCTTTTCATTTTTCTCTAGCACCGCGCGTCATTCGGGTCATTGGTACATAATACGTAAGCTACGCGGTAAGCTCGGAAATAGATACTGACAATTATTATTATTGTCATTGTTATTGTTGTTGTTGTTATTGTTATTGTATTGTTATTAATATCGGCCCGTTCGTTTTAAAGGTTATGAAGAATCGCGCGCCGCTTCTTCGCTAACGAAATTCTAATTGAAATTGTAAATCGAGAGTAGCCAACAAAGAGCGTCGTACAATAAATACTGTTTTATTGCTCCATAATGTGAGTATAGAGAGTATAGAGAGCATAGAGAGCATAGAGAGCATAGAGAGTATAGTCTGTGTATGCGTAATACGGCAATTAATGATTTGAAGGAAGAAGAAGGGTCGGGACACTCGGAGCGAAGGTCCGACGGCATTCGCCGGTCCTTCAATTCGATTGTCCCGCATTAGATAAGAATAGTCGAGCGATAAGCAGGTGAATTGTGCATCCGTCTAAGGAAAGTCGAAGCAGAAACAAAATTCAGGCTTCGGGGATCGTGCACACGTTGTTCCGGGGCTTTCGAAATAATAAGGAGCTTTGAGCGCACGTGTTTATGAAAATTATAGAGAATCGAGGGAGAAAGGTGATTAAGTAGATCCCTCAATCATTTACGCTCTCGCTTAAAAAGCCCCGTATTTATGTTTTGAGGCTCGAGCCGGGTGAAATTTAATTTTAATGGCGCCTCGGCTGTCCGGGGGAGTAAGGGAAAATGGAAAGCGGAAAAGAAAATTCACGCACCACCGATAGTGCTGGTGGTAGTGGTGGTGGCGCTCGTAGTAGTGGTGGGGGTGGCGGTGGCGGTGCCGGTGCCGGTGGCGAGTAGCCCCGGCGGAACCGGTGCTGGACAGAGGAGCGCGTTCTCATACTAAATAATTGAAGAAGGAAGTAGACGTAACGGTCGGTTATGCCTACGGGAATCCTCTTTATTTATTGTTTCGTGAAATTAAAAGGAACCAGCGGTGCACCGATTAATACTGATTGATGCGCATACCTTTAGGGTGGTCTAGCGTATATGGGTTGTAGCGGCGGAGGAGTAGGAGAGCGGGTACCATAGGTTTCTCTACTCGTCGTCTCGTCGTCGTCGTCGTCGTCGTCGTCGTCGTCGTCGGCGGCGGCTCGCGAACCCTCGGACACTCGGAAGGCGCACCCGGCTCGCCCGATGCCCTCCGAGAGCCTCTCCTCCCCCGTCCCGAGGAAGCGATATTAATTACTACGCAGTACCGTGAAAAAGAATTTCCCCGCAGCACCGCTGCCGATAAGGCCATAAAGATGCATTAGGCGGGCGCCGCTGGTGGTGAGGTTTCCAGCTTCCAGCTGGTTAAAGGGGGGGGGGGCGGGGAGGTTAAACGTTTAGGTAGTTGGCGCAATTAACGCTCGGAGCCGCGTATCCGTTGTCGACTTTAAGGAAGCGGCGTAGCCCCGCGTTGTCCGGGACATTGGAAGAGCGCGAGGACTCGAGCGTGGCGGTGTTGCGGGGTAATCCGTAAGGGGGCGACGGATCCCGGTCATCCCTGTCGATCTTGGCCTACGATGATTCAGCCGAGTCCGCGATCTCTAACGGTGATCGCACGAGCCCAATTACCGGAGAGCTCGCGACACCCAGCCATATCGACCTATCGATCGACGAACGGTTAACGGACTCCGGGTAAACAAACGGCGCCCCGGCGTAGCTCAAAGTGACGCCGCCGCTCCGCTCGTGATCTATCGGCACTGGGGAAAGGGTCGCGAGGGCCGGCGAGCGGAGGGGCACAAACGCATTTCGGTGTAGCGCACGCCGCGGCCGTGCGGCCGCTGACGGCCATCCCCTTGCCGGGGGACGTGTACGAGGACGAGGACGAGGACGTGGACGCGGGACGGGTGGGGCGGGTGTCGGAGTGGCGGAGAGCCGTCCGAGGGCTTCCGGAGTCGCCCGAAGCCTGGCTGCGATCGAGCGACGTCCTTTTCTTTCGCCCGCTGTTTTTGCCCCTCTACACCTGTGCCTCCTATCTAGTCCTGCCTCTGGGTACGGGTAACCGACGCGTAAGCCTGACCGTCAGGCCACGGACCGTCGGATTACGACCGAGCAACAGAGCCGCGTTGCCGTTCGCACCGCCGCGATTCCAACTCATACGGAATATAATTAAAATTTTAAAATACTCGGCACTTTTTTCTTATACCGCGCCGATCCACGCTGCACTACTACTGCTCCTGCTCGTAATACGCCCCCCGTCCCCTCACCCCTGCCACCGAATTTTCACGAAAAATCTTCCTCTTCCGTCTCTCTCTCTCTCTCTCTCTCTCTCTCTCTCTAATTTTTTTTTCACAATCCAGTTTATTTCCAGCGGGAGCTGCTACGGATGGATTCCCGGATTATTGGTCCGATGCAGCTTGCTTATTTTTCAAACAGATTTCATTGATGCGGGAATTCCTCCTGGTGAATCGTCAGATTTATCATCTCGTCCCTCCTCGTTTTTTCTTTTTTTTCTTGTTTTTTTTTTTCTTTACCGATGTGCTCGTCTTGTGCCGTCGGTGCGCTTTAAAACGTCTCTCGGATAAATTTAAAAGTTTAATTCGCGTATGCGATGGCCTCTATTGAACAAAATCTTCCCCGAGGAGATGCGGCCAAACATGTAGTCGTCAAGGAATCCCGTTCGGATTTTATACGTATTGGGTGAGAGGCGGGTGGGGCGGGTAGAGGCTTATCGGGATCGTAATATAGATAGAAAAGTGAGCGGGTACTTTTGTCTGGAAATTTAAAAAACACCTGTCACGATGAAGAAAAAGCCAATTTGCGAAAGTGTGGTGGTCGATGAGACTGGAGGGTTTGGGGGGGGGGGGGGGGCTCAATAGTACTCATTATAGCGTAGATGCATGGACCGGCGACATCCGTCTAAATTTTCGGTATTTCCAGGCCTCCTCTGAGCTCCCGTTCCTCGTTATTTCAACCTCAACGTGATAAATCTAC
This sequence comes from Ceratosolen fusciceps, assembly GCA_018883505.1. Lineage (NCBI taxonomy): Eukaryota > Metazoa > Arthropoda > Insecta > Hymenoptera > Agaonidae > Ceratosolen > Ceratosolen fusciceps. The sequence goes on along the minus strand of RCIC01000003.1, from coordinate 8,469,435 downwards.
CGGCGCCGATGATTAAAGAAACGTGGATATGGACGAAAGGGTATCCGTAGCTGGTGGCTACCGCCGATACTGGATTTCACGGGGAGGTTCGCAAACAGAGTCCTGGGCAACTAGTGCTAAAATGACTTTATGAAGTCGCAATTAGGTATACCCGTTCGAATGATATCCAACGTCTGGTGGCGCTTGTGCCCGTGGGAGAGGCTCGTGCGTAGGGGCTCCGTAGCGATCCGGGGTAGACGAGGACGTAGTCGTCCAGCCTCGATGCCGATTACGGAATACTGATCATTAGGGTAAGGGCGAGTCCGAGCAGTCAGCCCGCTTCTGACCTGACCGATAAAAAGTACTAGTCGAAAGAGACGGTTCGGCATCCTGCTCCCCACCCTCCGGCACCGAAACAACGAGACACCCGGCACGGCTACGCGAACCGTCCCTAGACACGCCGCGGTCAATCCCCACCAGTCGTTGGCCGGGAGTGGGAATGACGGGTAACGTGACGCGTAACCTGACTCTCGCTCACTCTCTCTCTCTCTCTCTCTATCTCTCTCACTCCCACTCTCTGCCTCGCGTGCGCCGAGTCGGGTTCGTGGTACCCCCACCGCTAGACGTAGAGCTCGCGCCGACGCAAGAGGGAGAGAGCGAGAGAGCGAGAGAGCGAGAGAGAGAGAGAGAGAGAGAGAACGGCCGGCCGGGGCCGCGAAGCCGACGACGACGGGGAGCAGCCGCCAGTGTGTGCGCCGTGCTCGTCGTGCCCGTAACTGTAGCCGCGCGCGCGCGTGCGAGTTGTTAGTGCGAGCTCAAAGAGCGGCTTCGACAGGTGTCCCGGACGATCGTCCATCCCGTTGTTGTGGTGGTTGTGTCGCGATGTGGTGTGAGGGCCGCGCGTGACGTACGTTATCCAGGCCCTTTTATGTGGAGGAGGAGGACGCGCGCCCAGACGCCGACACCGAGGGATTCCTCCGCACCCGGAGCCAGCCACGCAGACGTCGCCTCCTCGAGGCAGAGCCGAGCGACTCCGGGAAGTGTTGCCCACCGTGACAGGTAGATCCTTACCACCGCATCTTGCTCCGCGTATTGCATCTAACAAGTCCGAGTATCCGGCACCGGCGAGAGGGGGGGGGGGACGAACCTCGGCGACCACCGGCTTTTTCATCGTCAGCGCGAGAGCCTCGTTTCTACGCCCGACCCTTCGCCACCCCTCGCCTACCGCTGATCCTACGTTCAGACTCCTTCGTCAGATGCCGGCCTCGAGCGGCGGAGGCAGAGGCGAAGGCAGAGGCGGAGGCGGCGGCTACTCAGAGAAATAAGAATCCCGGTTATTTACTAGCTGCGCTCGGAGCTTCCTGCTCCTGCTCCTGCTCCTGCTCCTTCTCCTGCTCCTTCTCCACCTCCTGGAAACGCGTGTCGTTTGCGATGATGTAGTCGTATCGGCGTGGTTGGAGCAGGGGTTGGAAGCGGCGGAGAATGGGATCCTTCCTCTCTTCAACGACTTTTCCTTCCCTTGCCTCCGGCTCTCTGCGCACGCATACAGACACGCGTAGGAGTCCTCCTGGTGTCCCCGACGAAAGTGCCCTTGTTATTCGAGGAGGCGAACCTCCTGCGCCTCGTGACTTCGATGTCGGTGCATTTTTCGTCCCTTTTCCTTCCTCCCATCCACAAGAGACGGGGATAAAGAGCAAGAGAGAGAGAGAGAGAGAGAGAGAGCGAGTAGAGCAGTCAGCTTTTTCCAAGACCCGAGGCTAGCGAGATTCTTCACCACTCCCCCTCCTCCTCCTCGACCCGTCCGCACTACGTCTATCTCGTGCGGAGCCGGGGATCGAGTTGGGTGATCCTGATCGTCGCCGGCTCATGGAAACGCTCGCGGGTTCGTCCGGACAGAAGGACGACTGTCCCGAGGAATGTCTCTTACTCTCTCTTACTCTCTCTCTCTCTCGCTATAGCTCTACGTGAGAATCGGACTTTGAAAGGTACGTCGAGAGCGCGGCGACCTGACATCTCGGCTCCGTCATTGTACGTAATCCCCCTCGAGTGAGAAAGAGGCCAAACAAAGGCCGAATCACTTTATAAATGTCCCGGCGATGTAAAATATCCTTGTCAATCTTTAAGTGGCACTTTACACATTCGACTCCGACTTGGGCTCCAACTCGAGCTCCGACTCGAGCTCCAAGTCCAGCCCCAGCTCCCAGATCATCTAGTTACTTATGAATTATAAATATAAAGAATGACCCATGACTCATGCGTGAATATCAAATATTTTCTGCAAATTATCTTAATGCATTAATCTAATCGCTGCTAATGATATGCTCACGCCCTCCCTCCTTTTCTCTTTTATCCGACCAAGGTCAAATTATTCAATAATAATCCCATTATTGTACATGGGTACTCGCCGCTAATCCCCCCTCCCGCCCCGCCACCCAGCGCCATTCTCTCTCACGCTCATTCTCTCACTATCTCTCTCTCTCTCTCTCTCTCTCTCTCTCTCTCTCTCTCTCTCTCTCGTCTCTCTCGTTGCATCTAAAAGTGCGTAGACGCGCGCGTCTGTGTGAGCGACTTTGATATCGTCGAATCACTTAACTCGAGATATAATTACATAACTGCCATTATGTCGGCTAGATAACGACGGCGAGCCCAAATAAAAAATTGGCCAAACATAAACATTTTATTGGCCAGCCAAGTCTACCGAGACTTCCAGTGAATTATTATCTATTTAGAGTCTAATAAAGCACAATATTTCTCCTCGATGAATAAATTTATATATATATATTACCATCTCGTGCTCCGTTGCGTATACTTAGTCTCTCGTAGAGAAGAAATACATTTATTCTTATCCTTGTTTTGTCACTTATAAAACGGATTCCCTTTTCTTATTCCTTAATTTCACGTCCTCTTCCTCCTCCTCCTCCTCCTCTTCCCCTTCCACCATCACCGATGCCACGTACCCATGGTTCTCTTTGAGCTTTGTAATGAATCATTTGATGAAAAATTGCAACATCAAAATAAATTACGATTTCAATACGTTGAATGGAATAAATGATTGAGGACGTATTAATTAAGGAGCCGTGAATAAGAAACGACGGCCAATGCGTTGAAATTGATAAAGAGCGACGAAACAGTGAAGAATTTCACGCGAAGTTGAATTCCTTTACTATTTTTCTTTTTTTCTTCATTTATGTTAAATAAATTAGGATTCCTCTTTCCCACCAGGACGGAGAGCATAATAAACTTCCGCGTGATTTACTATTCATTCGATTCATTTGCCTACTTTACGATGTAACGTAGGCGTACAACTAAAATAATAATCCCATGCGGGTTTTAATTAAAAGCCGTACATGATTTTAACGGCGAAATTTTAGATTTATTAAGTATTTATAGATAGACGCGAAAAGTGGCGGCGCGACTGCAACTGGAGGGGGAGGGACGAGGCCGTTGTAAAATGTTGTATTAACTTATTTCCCGGAATAACGAGGGCAGAACGTATTAGCGAGTCAAGTGAATGAGAGCGAGGGTGAGAGGGCGAGAGGGCGAGAGGGCGAGAGGGAGATAGACGGATAGACAGATGATTATCGTGTAATAAATTTCCCTGGTTGCGCACTCGTAGCGAAACCTCATTAAAATGGCTCGTAATAAAAGGAGCGACGATGGCATGGCGCGAGGAGGGGCGGGGTTGGCGGGGGGGGCAGGAGGAGGAGGAGAGCTCGAGCCTCTGCGGGCCTATTGATTAAGAGAACGAGGATTATTCTTTATAAAGCGGTCAACGCCGGACGGACGGCCCGAGTCGTCGTCGTCGTCGTCGTGGTCGTCGTCGTGGTCATCGTCGTAGTACCACGAGAGTAGCCACAATTCATTCGTAACTCGATGCGCTTCGAGATTACGAGCACCAGCTGAACGAGCAACAGCAGCACCAGCAGCAGCAGCAGCAGTAGCGTCAACGGGATCCCGGCCACTAGAGCCGGACCACTTAAAAAGTCATTAGGTGCCGATTAGAGGAATTCGGGGTATCGGGGGTCGCGAGACCTGGCCCTCGCCGACGGCCAATGAAAAACAAATTACGTTCGGCTCCTCGCGAGGACCGCACGCAGCCCCCGCACCACGAGATAGCCATCTACCACGAGTAAGACGAGACCCTCCGTCTCCGTCTCCGTCTCCGCCTCCTCCTCCGCTACCGCCGTCATCGCCGTCATCGCCGTCATCGCCGTCGCTGCCGACACGAACGGACGGACGGACGGACGGACAGACGGACAGACGGGAACAGTAGCGGGACGGAGGGAGGAAGGGAGCGAGCGAGTGCGTGATGTATGAGTGGCAGGGGTCGGGGGGAGATTAAGCCGAAAGATGAGAGCGAGCTGCGTCTGCGATTTGCCTCGGGTGCATACGGGGCCAGTGTCGCGGTTCTCTCCACCGGATTAGAGACCAGCAGCAGCCTATTCGATTTTTCCGAATTTTTCCGACCTCCCCCCTCAATAATACATCGTGGATGCGGCCGCGATCGAGGCTACCCTCTCATTCGAGCTCCGAGGATGCGTCGTTTCACTAATAAGTTGCAGACAATCGAAAGTCGACCCTTCTATTACGTTACTACGGCAATAATTGCCGAGGGTGACGGGCGATCGAACGAAGTGAGGGGGGGGCGAGGGGAGGGGCGGCGAGTAGCCTCATCTCTTATCTAATTGCGGTTTTTGGCACAAAGTGCCGCTCGGCTGGCTCATTTTTTAGGCTCTCGGGTTGATGAGGCTCGGGTGGCTCGGGAGGCTCGTCGGCCTCCTCCTTGTTGGAAAGCCTCGTAGCCCGGAACGAGGAGTAGACGGGGCTGGATATGGAACTGCGCCTCCTAGGCCACTTTTACTACGTCTTCCCTCGCGAGTATTGAAAGCTTGTTTTATAGGGTGATTGGTGGATTTTTATTCCCCAGGAGGACGTTCGGTTTATTTGGAGAGATTGCGCTTGACCTGATCGCTGTCCTCGCGGTCCCCGGAATACCCTCTGATTTTACGAGTCTCCTCTCCTCGCCTTGCCGCTCCCCCCTCCCCCCCATCCCACACCGCCCATTTCCCGTCGCGACTCGCCCCCTCACCCCGCCCTTCGGGCAACATCCTTCGTTTCGGTTTTTTTTCATAACGAGCCGTCGTCCACCCCTCTCTGAACAGTCGACGTTTCTCTCCCGGCCCCCCTCCTTCTTCGCCGCGCACCGTCGTCCAATTATACCGAGACGATACAATAGTTCTCCATTTATTAATCGCGCCGACGGCGGCGCGAGCCCCGGCACACTCGCCCCCTAATCCGCCAATGTACATCTACGAGCATCGAGCACGAGGTTTAACCGGAGGGATGCCCGAGTGCCGAGTGCGAGCTCCTGCCCCCCCTCCCTCCCTCCCTCAGCCAACCACGGCCAATCACCTACGAACATTCCGTTGTTCGTCAACGCTGGCCGGGTTATTAGGCCCGCCTGACGGAGATATTACCCTTCCGCGAAGAGGAAAATTTCAAAAAAAAAAAAAAAAAAAAAAAAGAAGGGAGAACCTAATGGCTGTCGTTGATGAACACTTTACGACAAATAACGCGCGAGTCGTTTGGCTAGCGACATTACCTCCGAAGCGCGGCACGGGCTTCGCGAGATGTTCGCAGGGGAGGGCTGAGAGAGAGAGAGAGAGAGAGAGAGAGAGAGTGAAATTATAGAAACGAGCGAAAGAGTGTTCATTGTTGAAAACCGATAGGGTTTCAGGGCTCATTTGAATCATAATCAACTATTATGCCATATAATTAATGTTAATTTAATTAAGTTTCATTCAACTTGGTACTACGTTCCCTGAAAATCGGAGCCATTACTTTCCGAACAATCCCTCGCCAATCGAAGCGGCGGTAAGGGGCTCGCGACCTGGGGCTCGACGCCGGTTTTATCAGCTCCCGTGTAACGTTGCCGCCAAGCCAATGCGTTCGTGGCCCCAATGGGCGGGGGAGGGGGGAGAGGGAGGCTCGGCCAGAGGGACGCGAGACATATAGGACGGACGGAGAGTGGGATAGAGAAAATCGCAAACGCGACGGAGATTTGACTCTTGGAAAACAAAGGGGGAGAGAAACGTCTCCTACGAGTGCGACGGACAAACGCAATTTGATATCACAGTCTCTGCCTCTGGCCCTCTTTCTCACTATCTCTCTCTCTCTCTCAGCCTCCGTCTCTCTGATCTTTCGTGTTAGCCGTCTTTTTTGCGGCCGCGGTCGTGTCCGTCTTGGGACGCGGCGCTGCGGTTGCTGCCTCTTCGTTTTCACCAAGTATGTTTCTGACGGTTTCCCTCTCCCTCCCGCCCTCTCTCGTTCCACCGGCGCGCTCTGTCCCGCGGCCTGTAACCCCCCCACCGTCCCAGTCCCCCCTCGTCACCCTTGCCAGCCCCACCCCACACGTAGCCGCTCCTCTTTCTCCTTTTTGCTTATCGCGGACGATAATCTGCCACCGCGAGGGACGAGTTTCGGAATATAGCCTCTGCGGAAAGGCCACGGAGGTGTTGTTAATGCCTTTTCCTTCCTTTTTTTCCCTCTTTTGCCTTTTTTGCCCGGACCCCTTACGCGTCGTACTAGTGCCGATGTTCCAGCCCTGTGTTGTCTTCTTTGTGGCTTTCTTATTTGAGAAAGGCCGGCCGGCCGGCCGACCGCTGGCCGAGTCGAGGCTGATTTTATGATATGGTGCTGGATCCTGATGCTGCTCCTGCTCCTGCTGCTGCTGCTGCTGCTGCTGCTGTTGCTCCTGTTGCTGATCTCGCTGCCGCCAACGCCTCGACCGCCGCCCTCGTGCTCCCCGTCGCTGACCATGGAAAGCACGGCAATTTATCAAGACGACGATTAACCCGGGATTCGCTGGCTCGCTCGCTCTCTCCCTCCCTCCCACCCTCGAGATGCTTTCTTTCATTCGGCCTCTAACTTCCCTCACCCAACCCCTAACTACGTAGCGCCCCGTCCCACCCTTATATTTCCTTTTATTCTCGCCGCTGTCCAACATCGTCTTAATGCGCGTACGCGATAACAAGTTTTGGGAAAGCGATTATTACGAGACGTCAAGGTCCTTTGCCCGTATACTTTTTCTCGCTTTCTCGAACGTAGTTGGTAACCCTGGCGATGTAGCTCGGTAAGGATCCAGCGACGAGGCTCCCTTTAAACCCGTGAAAGCCGGCTGACGTCAGCCGGTGTAATTCGACTACTCCTCCGGTATTTGTTGCATTAGCCACCGGTATCGCCAACACGACAACCACAACCATAACCCCAATAACCACCACCATCATCGTCGTCATTATTGTCGTTGTTTATTGTTGTTGTTGTTGTTGTTGTTGTTGTTATTATTATCATCATCATCATCATCATCATTATTATTATTATTAACATCGTCACCGTGACGGGGATCGTAATATTATCTAGATTTTCATTCTCCTCGATAATTATTATTCCCACGGAATGGACAATGCGGCCGAGTGGAGCATACATTATTCGTAATGCGAGGAAGTAATAAGATTTCAGGAAGTTGAAAAACTAGATGACGTTGTTGTGCAACGCTCCTTCCTGTCATAAGTACAAAGAAGACGTAGGGGGATAACTTGAGTACTCGAGCGCTATTTAGCAAGCTCGAGGAAGAAGAAAAGTGTACGCTCCGAGTGGCCCGGGAACGTATGCAAATACATCCGGACTGGGGATGTACGAGGTTGTCTGATACTCGAGTCCAGCTCGTGGCGTTACCGAGCAACGTAAACGATCGGAAATTTTAATTGAAAATAAGCTCCGCGCGACTCCGTACCGCCGCTAACACGGAATAGGGACGTTAAGAGGGACGTTAAGTGGCATGGATGGGGGCAGGGGAGGAGAGGAGAGGCGCTAAATAAAAGAAAGCCGTAATCAATCCTTCCTCGGCGATACATTCCACGCACGCAGTCCAGAGGCAGACAAAGGCCAGAACGAAAGTAGGAAATAATTGAGCTCTCTGCTGGGCGGCGGGGGAGGGAGGGGAAGCATGTGTACAAGGTAATGCTCCTACGGCTGGGAAAGCCCCACTGCTCCACCCCGCGATGCCGTCACCCTCACGCACAGTATAATCAACGATGGCCGATGTCGTCCATCGATAAGCCCCACTGGACGTGTTCCGGCTCTCTCTCTCTCTCTCTCTCTCTCTCTCTTGCCGCAGTCCTTCGATTTTTCCCTCCCCCTTTCTCTCAATTTCCGTAAATCTCCAAGTCTAAAAGTAACGGCGGAAGCGAGAGTAAGAGCTGGTGACGGCGTGCTGAGGGGTGTGTGGGGGGGGGGCTCTGATAGCGAAGCTACAGAGAGATAGCGCGCGCGCGTATGAGAGAGAGAGAGAGAGAGAAGAGAGACCAGGTGTCCCGAGCTCTCCCGGCCATTTACGACAGCCGTAGCGACGTACCCGCGAGGACACGGAGGTGTAAGGGGCAAAGAGACGCCCCGGACAAAGCAATAGAGATTCGCAATCGGAAGGAGAGCGAGCGGGACGGACGATCGGTGTAGCGGCTAAAGGGTAAGAGAGTTTATGAAGGAGGAAGCTTTTCAGGATAAATGAGCTACAATTGGGCTACGTTCTTCTAACAATTAGTGGCTTACATCTCGCTTACGGTCCTCCTCGGTTATATTTAAATTGCTCGGGAATGTGCTTTGCTTTAAACGCGAGTACTCCTTTCACTTTTTCTTAACGATGATCGATACTATCGTTTAATTTACAAAGGAACCTTAAGTATCCTTGATAAATTACGCTGAAAAAGACATTCTTTATACTTACGAAAATTCCTCCCCCGATGCTATAAATCATAAAGCCCGATTCTTTTTTATTCCCTACTCTCGGATTTTACTGAATATTTATTTTCTTATTAAAGCAAGTAAAAATAAGGAGCGCGGCGGCTAGGCGGGGGGGGGTAAGGGAGGGAGGAAGGAAGGAAGAAAAAATTGTCAAAGTTATGCGTTTGAACCGTTGAAATAAAGCCGAACTTTCCTTTTAGATCGTTAAACGCTGCCATCCTTGCGCCATCCTCCTCAACCACCCCCCGTCCGTCCCCCGTCCCCGTCCCCTCCTACCCGCCAAGATAGTGGAGCGAGCGATTAATGACACGTAATGGTCGGACGGAAGCTCGAGGCAGCTCGAGGGAAAGGCTTACGCGATTCTGCCGATATTAACCGACAATAATAAGCTTTTGAAGCGATTCGCGCGTTCGCGTGACGGCGATGCTTTCTTTCTCGGACGGCATCTCGCGCTTCAATCGAAAGATATTTTTTGCGCTCGAGTCGTTCGTCGGCACGGAGCCAATCATTGCTAGCGATATCGGAGCGCTCGTGGATACCGTCGGCAGCACTTTGTACACGCTCGCCGTCGTCAAAGAGCACGAAATTCAATTATGAAGAATACTCAATTAGCATTAAGCGGCGGCGGGTGGCGGAGCGGCGGCGGCGGCGGCGGGGAAGGGTTAGGAGGGTAGTAGGGAGTTGTTTTGCGGAGCGGAGCGGAGAGGAGAGGAGAGGGGGAGAGGTATTACCGGTGAAATTAAATATTCCCCGTTAACGGGGAAATGGTTTATTTATTATTGGCAACGCTCGCCGGGAGACTTGCATGGACCGATGAAAAATTGCTTTCGAGCGTAATTATGGAAACAATCGTTTACCGAATGGAAAACATCCTTAATTTAGCCTTCCAATAATGGACAGAGTATAATGGAAATCGAGTGAATTCGTGGATCGATTGGCGTTTACGCGCCAACTCCGTAAGGTCCCATTACTTTCGGCAAATGTAAATAAATTATTGCCGCCGGCGACTGCCGGTGGCGTGCGTGGGGAAGGTGGGACAAGGGACGGAGAGGGACGGAGAGGGTCGGGGATGGGAGGGGGGTCGGCGAGTGACGACTTAAGTAAGGATCGTAGCGGTCAGCAGCCACACGTATGGAGTATGGGAAATGGGAGGTAGTCCCGCTATCGATAAAACGGACAGGATTGAAAATCGCATTGTTCGCGGATTTTTACATTTTCCGGCTGAACGTCGTCGGCCCCGGCAGGCGGGCAATATTTGCAAAAGAGCATTTGCCCACTACCCCCCCTGCCCCTCCGCCGTCCCTCTCTCAGCGTGTAAAAATAGAAATATAACCGAGTCGTAAGTAGAAGTAGGCAAGCGCCATGCCATCATCATCCCCCTCGGTCCCGCATTCTTTTTCCTCGCAGCGCTCCCTCCCTCCGTTCCCTTCGTGATCTCCTTCTCTCTCTCTCTCTCTCTCTCTCTCTCTCTCTCTCTCTCTCTCTCTCTCCGTTTACTCAGCTTGTCGATGCAGTTGGCCATCCGCGATTCCGTCCGGACACGAAATACCAACGGAGGAGAGATCGAACACGAAATCACCCAGCCACCGACTTACATTATTCGCCAATGTCCTTTTCGTGCAAAAAGCCTCGGGGGCAGAGGGGGGAGGAGGTATTCCCTCTTTGAACTTTCCTTATTTTTCACTTTCGCTCTGCTTTTCCTTTGCATTTAAATATCCTTCCGAGTTATGTTACTGGCCGTGGTAAGTGCACGGGGGTGGGAGCGGCGGTGGCAGGGACGGCGGCGGCGGCGGCGGCGGCGGCAGCAGCGGTGGTCGTGACACACAAAGCGCGCGCATAAGTAAAACTTGGGACGTTGGATGTTTCGTTATTACTTTATCCGCTTTATCTGCCACAGTTCTTCTGGAGCTTTCTGTTTTCTTGTTTCCCTTGTCTTTTTGTCTTTCGCTTAATGTGCCGGGCCGAGGAGGAGGAGGAGGAGGAGGAGGAGGAGGAGGTGGCCCGAGGCATGCCGAGCTTCCGCTTCGCTTTATTATATCACGTTCGTTTATTACAAGCTTAGCTTTTTGACAATTCCAGTTCTCTTTTTAATTAGAAAACCATATTTATCTTGTATTTATCCGTGGAATCGCGCAAGTGCGCAAACATTATAACGAATTGTACGCGTTGAGATTAATTTAATAAAAAAGAGAGAGAAAAAGAGAGAGAGAGAGAGAGAGAGAGAGAGAAAAGAATAAAGGAACGTAGATAACACGGCTGATTTGCGTAATATTTTAATTTGTAGGAGATGCCTTTCGCCCATTACCTCTCGCGATAATAATAAACCCGAGGAATACTACACGTAAGCGATAAGGTGTTGTTGTATTTAGTCTGAAATGTAACGAAATTGTTTGATACACGGCCAAAGAGTGGGAGTGGGAGTGGGAGTGGGAGAGAGGGCTGGGGGGGAGGGGGGAGAGAGAATGTGTCGGCGGGCGGGCAACATTCGAGACGGAAGTTTTAGAAATATTACTTGTATCTCTTGACTCCGAAAAGCTTTTAAAGCGCATAACAAAATTCAAAACAACTTGAAATAATTTAAGTTATTTTAACGCTTTTTGAGAAGCCGCGAGAGCCGCGGATGAAACAAAAGGGCACAAGGGTATTTATGAGTAATGTGCGCTAAATATAGATGGAGCTTATGAAAGGAAATAAGAACGGATGAAAAGAAAGAAAATAATAAAAAGGGCATTATTTGCGCTCGTGGCCGTGAGCTCTCGAATCTTCCATTCGCGCCTTTTATTCCCGATAAACAAACGCGTATCTTCAAAGTCGGCGGTACATTGAAATGCTTTTACTCGCGCTAAGAAGCCGATGCAGCGCCTGGATTTCCCGAATTTCTGCGGCCTCCCTCCCACCCTACCAACGCCGGCCCCGGACGCCCTTCGCTGCTTCCTCTGCCTTCTAGAATGCCGACCGAACGGCCAAGTCGGTAGTAATAAGCTAATGGGACAACAAGGAGCCGGAGATCCGAGCGCAATAAATTTTTGAAGAGCCCGACCGAGCAGGGACATCGAATGCCGTAGGAGGAGGTACGTGGGATGCACGTGGGGGCCTCCCGTAATGACGACTCCGCTGCTAATTCGTCCGAATAGCGTTAGACAATAATGACAAAAATAGCGGGTTCGGACAATTTATGAACGCGTCGGAGCGCAGAGGAGGCCCGTAGACGACCTCGGGGATATTGAGGATCCGTCCGAGTGGTGGTGGCACGAGTCCGTGCCTAGGGGCGGGGGGGGGGGGCGGAAGGGTTATTGTTCTCGGGAAGCGGGTCGCCGGCATAACGAGAGCGGACGGAGTTGGGACACCGGGAACATCGTACTCGAGGCTGCGAGGACAGTCGAGGACCGCCGAGGACGGATAATGTCCGGCGCGCATGGACGAGTCAGGACGATACACAATACTCCCTTTTGGGTTCGGTGGAGCCGATCGGTCGCGGGCCCCACCAATCCCATTGATTAAACGGCCTTTAGACTTCTTGAATGCGGCCGAGGCGCCGCGTCGTGTCCACCCTGGTTGCGGTGATGGGGGTGGGGTGGGGCGGAAAGTTAAGCTCTTCTTCTTCTTCTTCTTCTTCTTCTTCTTCTTCTTCTTCTTCTTCTTCTTCTTCTTCTTCTTCTTCTTCTTCTAGGGGACGCGTGCGGTCGGTATTGGTCGGTATTTAAAACGATAAAAGGTCCAGGTTGGGGGGTAAGAGCTCCTTCTCGTAAAGGAGACCGGCTCCTCCGTATCGGTCCATGGATGAAACGAGCATGGAGTAGTAGGGAACGATCGATCCGGCAGCCCTGGCAATGAGAGAGCCGAAAATGTATGTATTTTCCAAAAATATTCCAGGAGAAAATTCTGTCGCCGGATTAGATTCGAGATGACGACTTTTTAAGAAGAATTGCCCTCGAGAGTGATAAGCCGAGTCGGGAAATACGATATTATATTATTCCGTTTGTATTACGGGCTTCTCGATAGTCCTTCGCTATCGGATTACGCGGAGGATCGGCTTCTTCGCTATCGTATACGCCGGTCGACGACTCGCCCCGAGGTCACCCGCTAAATACTTACCTTCCCGGAAGAGATCCGGGCTTTTTTTTTATCGATTTCTATCCAGGTTGCGTTCGAGTGATCGTCGGTAAACGGGTCGGAGGTGCGTCCGTAGCTCCGCTACTCCCAACAGTCAGGGAGTCAGGGGGTTGGGTACTCATCAACTCACTTATCCCGGGTACGAAGGCTCGCGATACGACTCCGTACGGGGACTCGCTCCGCCAATACTTGACCCTTAACAGTACCTGCTCGTAAATTTCCTCCCAGCGAATGTGTAATTTATATACAATCGTTTTGTATACAACGAGACTAATAATTACACCTTTTCCGACGGCGATGACGTTGACGGTGACGTTGGCGATGACGTTGGCGACGATGTCGATGACCGAGTTATAATAAATTCCGAGCTTCCCAGCTTTGCGCAGGCTATTTTTCGAGACGCCCACGTGCGCCGCTCCCCTCCAACCTCCTTATCTTTTGTATTTTCTCGGAGCACGTGTACTTTTACGCGATAGCCGATAAGAACCGACTTCGAGCGCGCGTATATACCAGCCGAACTTTACAGAGGCGTACGCGACATGGGCAGCGATTACGTAATCCGTTTTATACAGGATAACTTAATCCGCACCTACGGCTTCCTTCTTCCTCCTCCTCCTCCTCCTCCTCGTCCTCCTCGTCCTCTTCTTATGCCTCCTCTTCGTCTTCTTCTTGATGATCCATATCGCCGGCAATACAACGCCGGCACTGTAACAACGATATCCATTGGCCGAGTTATTTTTAGCATTTCGACTCGTATCGTTCGCCAAATATTGCCGAGCGATAAGAGCCGATAAGGACGGCGGGACTTCGGGGGGAGGGGGGGGTAGCGACGTCATCGGTGCTCCTCTCCTGCGCCTCCCGCATCCACAATCTTTGTCCCGCAAAGTCAATAATGGGCTCCGATACCGGAAGTGGCAATCAAGATCCAACGCGTTTAGCATTGGAATAGAATAGTTGCGAATGTCGTCGAAAATTGGCGAAAATTGGGGCTCCATCGTTTGGATGGAGATGACGTCGTCGTCGTCGTCCTTGTTGTTTCATAATGTCAGTGACAAGGAGAGAGAGAGGCTCGATCTTATAAAATTATTCAAGGCAAATCTATTCTTTCCGCCGATCTACACGAGCCAGAGTCACGCAGACTTAGTGGTGACAGGAGGGGGTGGAGGGACGCAGCCCGGGCGTATGCAAATATCGAATTCTTCGTACGTCTTGGAATCAAGGAACGACGACGACGACGACGACGACGACGACGAGGAGGAGGAAGCTCTCGGAGATCGGAGCCGCGCGACAGCGAGATAATGCTGGAACGCATTAATTCTTTATTCGCGGCGCCTGTCAATTACCGGACCGAGGAATTACAGTCCCGGATAATTCCCTTTGTTTTTCCCTTAGGACGCCTCTCCGATATTGGCGAGAGGCTAACAATGCGAGACCGCCGCCGTCTCGTAACCAATTTACCTTCCCTATTTATTGAAAGTAGCATAGAAATTGGCTTTTTCCGCCAGCTCGATGCCTCTCTACCCCCCTCCCCATCCCCTTCCGATCCACCGACCCTCTAGTCGATGCCGACGACGAACGCCGAACGTCGAACGCCGAACGCCGAACGCCGAACGCCGATGCCACGGCGGCTCCCCGTGCGCATGCGCCTCAGTCGAATCCATTTATCTATCGAGCGCGCGACTCTCGCTCTCCGCGATCTCCTGCATGCGGCAATTAATTATCCAATTAATCCAAAGTCGAGTTGCCGAGGCCTACCTAACCCCAATAACCCCAACTCCCGCTTACTTGCTTTAAAATCATTTCCGTAGCCGAATAAGATGTCGTTGAAGGATTTTTAATAATCGCGGCTAACAAACCGTTCGTCAGTTTCTCTTAATTAAGAGGAATAAACCAATTCCAGCACTAATTATGCCCCCGTCCCCGTACCCACTCCCTCGCCCTCTCTCCTCGGGCTCTTAAGGGAAGCGGGGTAGGATAGGGTAGAGGCGGGGGGAGTAAGGTGGAAAGCCATGATCAGAAAAGCGTGTACCTCTTGACGTCGGTTCGTCCATCGGTGCGTCTTATTAACTAACGAGTCGCTTTGCATTTCCGCCTCCCCCTTCGACTTCCCCGCGAGCCCTCGAACCAGTCCTCGAGGGAGACTCCTCTCAAAGGCGAGGCATCGAGGCGCGAACTCTCGCCTCTACCTTTACTTCCGTCCACTTAATCCCCCTGCGCTCACGAGTGCTCGTTCAACTCAGGTATTCCTGGCAAATGCGCGGCTCCCCCCGCCCCCTCTCCACGCCCAGCCCATGACTCCGTACACGTGACGACCTCGGATCAGCCGGGTCTAAACGTTTTCGTTATACGGTATTCGGTATTCGGTACCCGGTGTAGCGGGGCAATGCACGTGCCCTAATCGATATCGATGCTCGTGTTCGGCTGGCCGATGTCCCATCCCTGGCGTGACGCTCGTTCCGCTCGCTGAAAACTAGGCGGAACAGCGAATCTGAGGCGAGCGCCCTGACGTAAGCGAAGTACTCAGGAGAGACGCACACGTGTAGAGTCCGATAAATAATGCACCAGGGCTGACGTGTCTTTGCCAGCGGGGGACGGGGATCGACCGCGTGCCTGCTGCTGCTCGCTTGCGTTCCCGTCTAGTCCCTTCCTCTCCACCCCCCACCCCCCTCTTGCTGCTCTGCTCCGCTCCGCTCCGCTCTGCTCTAACCGCCGCTCGACGTACGCCGGTCGGACTTTTTTTTAACATTTACGTGTAAGTAGGGGTCGAGCAGCAGACCGCGACTCTGTCCCTCGGCTCAAGTGGCGCGGTTATTCCGTAATTAAGGACGCCCGCGCACCCCCGCCACGTAAGCCCCGTCGATACTTATCTCGGCCTCTTTCCCGGCTCTCCGCTCCATCGGCTCATCCGTATCCGCGCGCGAAATTAACTAATGACCCCAACCTCTCCCAACCTCTCTCAACCTCTCCCAACGCCACCCAACGCCTCCCACCCCCACCACCGTAGCCAGACTGGAACAATACGTACCGGTTACGTATCGTTGTTGTGCGCGTTCCATCATCGTCGTAAGCCGCTCGGGTCCCCTCAATGGCTCTCTTTGTTTACATTGATATCGTCCAAGACTGCGGAAGAGCCAGCTAAAGTAAATATAAATAAGCGCGGCGATGGCCGAGGTAATTGGTCGAGGTGGTAATTGGGCGGGAGGGTGAGGGAGTACTGCGGGATCAACGACATAAGCGGTGGCCGGCGCTCCGTACAAAGGCTCTCCGTGCCTTGGCATTTGAATTGCGCCGACGAAAAAACAATAACCCCAAATCCGGGCATTGAATTTATCAGGAAAGTAGCTGCTCGGACAATGATTGTCATTGAGTAGTGGTCCGCGGTAGAGGAAGAGGGTCGCGGGGAGGGTCATTGGGGGCTAGCCGGGACGTAGGGAGTCGGTTGATTTCGCGCACGGGCTTTGTGAAATTCGACGAGGCTTTCATAGAGAGCCGTTGTTCTTTCTCCGCTCGGCGCTCGGCCTCCTTTTTTTATATTCCTCCCCGGCCGCCCTTGCACAACCCCCTGCCGCCTCCCGACGCCCCCGCTTCGCAATTTCGAATTACGCGCGCATTGTAGAGAGAGAGAGAGAGAGAAGAGCGAGCCTCGGTGTCGCCTTTCGTCCTTTCTTCTACTCGTTACACAGGGTCGACGAAACTCGACGACCCCCCCCCCCCCGCCACCGCCTCACCGCCGTCCGCCGTTCCTCAAGCCGACCCCGAGCCACGACCCACGACTGTCTCACCCCCCTCCCGTCCAATGAACCCTTTGATACCTATGATCGAAAAACGGACTTAAGGGATCACACATTGTTTCGATTTTTTGTCCCGCGCTCTCCTTCCTGCAATTATCTTTACGCTCCTTCGTAATTTCGTTTGTATTTCGGCGGCAGAATTTAGTAATAGTAGCAGTAGTAGTAGTAGTAGTAGTACGAGGAGGAGGAGGAGGAGGAGGAGGACTAAGAGTAGGAGGCAGTAGTTCGCTTTAGCTCGCTGGCGCGTTCCATTCCTTCTTCACCTCCCCCCGCGCTTCGTACGGGAGACCGGCGAGGCGAGTCGCCGCCGCCATTGTTTTGAAACGAGAATGGCTCGATTAAACGTAGACTCAATACGTGACAGCCTACAATAATAGGAGTTATATTTTCTACGTTGGCGCTCGGCATTATGTTGCTTTTTAATTGCTCCAATCCTACTTGGCATTAGCTCGGATTATTTTACTCTTAGCTCGCGAATCGTTATTCAATTTTGGCCTCGTCCCGCCTTCCGAGAACCGTCCGTCCCCTCTATACATTTTATCAACTCTCTCTCTCTCTCTCTTTCTCTCTCTATCTCTCTATCTCTCTTCCTTCCTCTTTCTCTTTCTCTCAGGCTGAAACGACGTTTCACGTCGTGTTCAATTATCATTATCAATTACACACCTTTTACTTTTTACCCACGCAACGAATTTGTTTGCCGATGTCCGGAATTTCATCGTGCTAGCGTGTCCCAACGTGTCTCAGCGACAATGGATCTATGGATCATCTCGTCATACGAGCTGCCTATTTAGAGTCGTCGATTCAAACGCATTTTCTTTTTGATGCCGTGAATGTCCGGGGAACGAAGACACACGAAGTTGATTAAAATCCTTGATAAGATGACAAAGCGAATGACGCCTTAAACGAAAAACCACACATTTCGTTTTCCATAAAGGTGCCTACTAAGATTTTCCAATGAAAAATAGCCCGAATCCCATTACGCGACGGGAGGTGCGAATGAAAAAGGATACCGAGGGAAAAGAGACGGAATAAATGAAGAAAAATAAAGCTTATGAGAGCCTTGCATAAGACAAGATCGGTAACCTGATATGTAACGACTTGGTTACTTCTTCTTCTCTCTCCTCCTCCTCCTCCTCCTCCTCCTCCTTTACCTTTTCTCATTCTTAACATTTCTGGCTTTCCTGCGGTTTCGCTTTTCACTCGATTTTCTCTTTCCCCGCAATAAATAATCCAGCGATCACCTGGAAGTCTAGTCGTTACTCTTATTATGATCATTATCATTATCATTATCCTCGTGATCATCATCGTCATCATCATCGTCATCATCATCGTCATCATCATCATCATCATCATCATCATTTATTATTATTAGTAGTAGTAGTAGTAGTACGATTCTTATTGGATAGGAAGATCGAAGAGTAGCGCGTAAGACGTCTGGATTAAATTTTTTATGTTATTCTTGCAAAGAAGAACTTTAGCTTCGCCTCCGATACTTTTGCACTTCTTGCATATTTCTATTTGAATCGAAGAGAGCAATAAAGCCTTCGATGCGAACGTCGTCTTGTTAACGCAAGCCGATACTCGTGCAATTTAAAACTTTCCTCTTAGCCCTAATAAATAATGGAGGCCGACGTCAAAAGTGTATAATTGTTTATAATAAATTCAACTACAAGCGGCCCGAAGTGATGGCTGGCTCTCACTTACGGATCATCCGTAAATGTATTGTTCGAATTGGTATTACAGTGAAAAATTTATCCGTTGTACGGGATAAAAGTTTCCTTCTCGATATTTCGTTACTTTCTAGCGTGCTTTTTGATATACGACGGCAATATTTAAAATTTAAAGACAAGCCAGTCAATATTCTATTCATCGCCATTAATATAAACGCTAGTGTGGGTTATTTTCCGATGACTAACGACAGGGAAATTTAGCCGATCATTTATGGCTCTGAGCCATCTGTAGGAATACAAATACGATTACGGCGGTACAGTATAATATTAATGGGAAATAAATTTTATCCCGCGTCCCATAAAAATTCGCATAATCTTTGTAATGGAATGCTCGGGCAATTAATGATAAAGTGTGTAGAGGAAAAGTATTTCGAGCTTAGGCTCGTTCGCGATGACTTTGTAACTATTGTCGCGATAATGGGGCCGCAAATGGATTACGTTGGCCTGCGGATTTTTTAATTCAACGCGCACGAGGAGGGGGGAGGAACGGGGAAGTCCGGTGCAATCACACGTCTCACGTACAAGGCGCCATTATCGCCGATTCCAAACTGAGTGAATAAGAAACGAGCAAAGAAATCGTAAAGTTACGATATCCCTTATGTATTAACAGTACCGAATCTAGGTCTACCCCTACCTATATTACCTACATTCGTGGTGCTAGTCATAGAGGAAAGTTCTTTTTATCGCCGTGCGTTATTTATCGTCGGACTTGTCAAGCGCATACGACGACGACGACGACGACGACGACGACGACGACGAAGACTTTGTCGGAGATGTTCGCCCTCCTGTCCCGACTCAACGCTTATCTCCATTGCGAACAACAAGGAGAAAGTAGGCTCGCGGTAATACTAGTGGTAACGGTGATTGGTGGTGCTGCTGCTGGTAGTGGTCGTGGTGGTCGTGGTGGTGGTCGTGGTGGTGGTCGTGGTGGTCTATCAATGCTTTATTAGGCTTCGATTTCACCCTCGGAATCACGGCCTCGACTCCTCGAGGGAATTCATTCCTCCGACAGGGGCTATCGGTGAATAATCCGCCATTTTATTAAAAAAAAAAAAAAGAAGAAAAAAAAGCACCTCTGAATACAAAGATTACACACACGGCTTCTTCGCTTTTGGCCTACGGGCCTTATACTACGAGCCTACTACTACTACGAGCTTTTGAAAATTATTCCTTATTTATTTGGCGTCGGGGGATGCGCTCAAAGTTGTATCCCTCGGCGGTGTCCGCAGCCGAGCGGGTTTTAATTTTCCACGGTAGAGCGCTTTTCTCGGCTAAAATCATTAAAATAACAGAGTCCCGGGACCGAAGATTAACGCTGACGCGTGTTAATCATAATCACACGAGCCGAAGATTATCTTTGCATAAAAGCATTCCGTGTATTTCTAAGCTGCCAAGTAAGTCCCCCCCCCCTCCGATCAAGAATGAATAAAGTAGCGAGTGATTGGTGCCTGGGGCGGGATGGAGCGGCTGGAGCGGGGGGCTGGATATAAAATAGCTGGCTGGATGGCTGGCTGGATGGCTGGCTTGCTGGCACATAACAGCTCGGCTCTACCATCAATATGTACACTCTTATCAACGGCCATCCGACTAAAGAAAAGAAGACACGTAAGCGCCATAAGTACATTGCCCGAGCGCATACGTGGTTCGACCCACTTGCGAACCGTTCCCCCTCCCGTCCCTTCGCCGCGAGCAGACGGCCACCACCACCACCACCACCACCACCACCACCAGCACCAGCAGCACCGGCAGCGGCAGCCGTCGGCGACGCGGTAAGAGCGGCAAGACGGAGGAGCGCCTTCGCCGTCAGCGACCTCCTCGCGCGGGGACTTTATTGCTGGTGGTGCTGGTGGTGTTGGTGACGGAGGTGGAGGTGGAGGTGGAGGTGGAGGTGGAGGTGGAGGTGGAGGGCCTTTGTCTCGCCGACACTGGCCTCGCTCGCGGCGCGGGACTCTTCCGACTAATCGAGACTCGCGCGGCCCGTTCGATTCGATTTATGATCGCCCGGACGCTGGACCGGTCTATCGCTGGACCGACGCGTGCGTCCGCGCGTGGGCGAGCCGGCCCGATGACTAGGAAGACCAAACGAAAATGAAGAAAGTCATCAGACACCCCGTCCCGTCTTTTTTTTTTTTTTTATTGCCAGGAACGCGCTCCCGACCTTATTACTACTACTACTAATACTACTATTGCTACTCGTACGGCGAGCCTCTTGACATGTAAAGTAACCAGAGTCGGCGTGTATGTCGTCCAGGGTCTCTGGGCTCTAATGCTCGGGAGCGTCCTCTGGAAGGAAGTGATCGGTTCGGAAGTGGGTGGCCGGCGGAGACGGGCGGGAACACGTCGAAACCTACGGAAGCAACGGTTTCGTAAAATTACGAAAGACGGCCTCGGCCTTCCCTTCCCGGCTTACCGTCAATTACGATTTGAGCGATCTAAGCGATCTAAGTAAGCGATTATCTGTAACGCGGAATCTCTGACTCGTGACGTGACTCTCTGTCTCTTTGTGTCGCACTCGTCAGCTCTCGATAAGTTCTCATCGTCTCCCGTTAACATTTCGAAAAACAATCTCCGATCAACCTGTTCGTTCATTTATCAAGTCGCTTGATTTCCGCTCCTTTCTACGTTGATCTTTAGCTCATTTTCACCTAACGGGGCTCTCTCTCCCTCTCTCCCTCTCTCTCTCCCTCTCCGCGATTTATTCCCTCATCCGTTGGTTTGTTTGTTTGTTTGTTTTAATCACTTCTATTTTGATTTAACCAGAAAAAATGTTGATATTCGATTTTTGTCTTCTCCCCTTGACTCGAGCGGATTTATGGTAAATAGCATTTAGCTCGAATGATAAATCATATTTAACATAAAATATCGCATTGCAGTTAGGGGCGCATTAAACTGTAGTTTACTATTGACAGTTGGGCCGATAATTGAGTTAATCAATTACTCTTTTGATTCTTTCATTTATTTTGAGCGCGTTGCAAATTCTATGGAGAGGGAACTCGATTAGTATTTAACATGTCAATTCAAGACCATTAAATCACTTGTAATTTTCAATAAAGACAAGTAGATTTTCCCCGATACATAATCTTATCAATGAAGCAATATATTTTCACTGATAAACATGGGCAGAGCTTGCATTTTATTTCTTTATTTATTTGCTTACTCCCCTCCCCACCACCCCTCCCCCCATCCCCGAAGCCCTTTGTTTTTGTTTCTGTTTTTGTTAACGAAGCCGTATCACCACTACGTGCATTAATTACATGCATTTGTGAATTTATAGTTTTGCACGGGGGTTATTGGGTGGGTAGGGAGTGAGCTGGCATCGCTACGAGCAACCTATTCATTTTACTTTTGACCGTTACAGGGAAATCAATATTTGCCTGACGGTGTACGCCTTTATCTCGTCAGGCCGATACGAACGCTACTTATTCTTAAAAGCAATAACCTTGATATTTAATATATATATATATATACATCGACTCGGATGTGCTACGTGTGTTTTATTAACATTTATACTAGTTGAGAAGAAAATTCTGAAAATAACTAATTTATCATTAGGTAGTATAGCGGCCTGTAATCCTGTTTAATGACTCTATTCTTGAATTCTATTACAATGAAATTAATTACTTCCGTTATTTATGTTACAGGTCAGTCGAGCTAATTAATTACGAAATCTGGCGTCTCCTCAGATCCTCAGATCGAGCGTATCGTATAAATTATTACTTTGTACATACGTATAAACAATTAACGCTTACAATTCTAGATAATAACATTATTATTATTATTATTGTTGTTGTTATTATTATTGTTATTATTATCGAAAGAGGCTGCAATTACTTTTTGCACTTGCAATTTTTATAAGAATAGTTTTGTAATTGCCGTAATCGAGTTGACGAGGTAATTTTAAGGGCCGCTTTACAATTTCGAAACTATCTTAGCTACATTGAAGACTATTTAAATGCTTTTGCTCTTAAAATTAATGATTATTATACGCGGAGCAGTAAAATACTCCAATTAATTCATTTTAAATTAATATTCGTATTTTCCTGAGGAAGGTGTATAATTATTACGAGGCGATGTAAATCACTTATGGAAGTATTTAAATTTTTCATTTTATTTTATTTCATTTTATTTTATTTTATTTTATTTTATTTTTTTTTTTCAATAAAAGAGCGAAGTTCGTTAACGTTAATTTTATAAAATCGAAATGCTAATTTCAATTCAGGCGCTGTAATTCATTTCTCGTCAATCAAGAATATTTCACGGCTGACTATAATTATTCAAAATATAAAAATATTTAATCCAATTGACTCTGGCGGCTTAACGTTTCCACCCCAACGAATATTTTACCCCCGCTCATTTTAAAATACAAGGTTAAAGCCTAAATCTTACAGAACAGCATCTGCACAATGACTGTCGCACGTTTATATGCCCCCCACCCCCACACCCCTGTCTCCGTCTTCCGCCGACTGCCAAGCCCTCTTAGCCCATCAATCGAATTAACTTTTATCTTTCTTCTACCTGTCTATCCGCCTGTCTATCCGACCCGCTCCCCCCTCCTCTCTCTCTCTCTCTCTCTCTCTCTCTCTCTCTCTCTCTCTCTTACTCTCTTTCTTTTTCTCACTCTTGGAAACCAGATATGCATGCTTAAAAGTAATTTCACCAAACAAGTTCCTTTTTCTTCGCGTTGTCTTTCATTCTTATACGTGTACAGGTATTTCCAAAGGATTACACGGAATGCGTTTTGTAGGGGCTTCCGGCCGAAAATTGCCAATATTCGTTCTTCGGATCTTTATTTAGCGTCTTAGCTGGAGAACAAAGTACTATAGGTTTTTGTAGAGATTCCGCCAGTGTCGCAGTCCCGACACGAGATTAGATTGAATATCGATATCCATGAGAGGGGAGGCTATCGATATTTTTTCAGGCCACGCCCTCTCTATCAGAGGGTATCTCTATTTATTAGTAATTCATGTAAATGTTTAAATAACGCTCTTAGCCTCCTCTCCGGCATTTAGATTTTCGTGGAAGCAGCCTTTTTTTTTCTTTTTTTTTTGGTTTTTTGCTACCCACTTACGTAAATTATTAGCTATTATTATAACGGGATACGTTTATGACGAGATGTCCAATCAATATGTTTTATTTAAAGTCACAGGGCGCGTTTAAATACTCGCGGAGCCGTATTTCTTTATCATATAAAAGGCCTTAGCGGAGTGACACGATGCTGGGGCCCCGTTAAAAATAACTTTTAAACGCTATTTCATGAATATTACTGCTCTCTAATGATATATCCTTCAAGAAAATAGATTTAAAGTAAGTACGCTCTAAATCTAAAAAGCGAGTAGTAGTGGTGGTAGTAGCAGCAGTAGTAGTGGTGGTAGCAGTAGTAGTGGCAGTAGTAGTAGTGGTAGCAGTGCTCTTGGAGCAGCTAAGCGTCCGCCGGCCTGTCTTTAATACGCTGGAAAATTACAATCTTCGAGATTGACAAATATTACTCCAAGGTACCAGTCACGGTAATAATCAGTGGAAAAGTGCATTTATAAGCGTCCAATGACTCTTTAATGCTAACTGCCATTTTATTTCAATGTAATGACAGGCTGCTCTTATGTACAACAACAAGAACAAGAAGTACATGTAAAATTGCTCGCTTCAATCAGAGATGATTTTTGAGACACGAGGGCTCCGGGATTTGACTGATTTATCACTTTCCCAGTTTAGAAGCGAACTTATTATTGTCTTTTTAAATTGCGTAAATTATTGTCTGCCCGTGAGCGAAGATAAATTTACGAGTACTTAAGCAGTTCTAACAATAAATTTACGTTTATTTCCCTGGACGATCGGCGATACAAAATAACCCGAGACATTGAAACGTATTTTATCATCATTTTCAATGGCTTTCCGAATTAGTATCTAAGCGCAAATCATTTTTCATAAGCACCCTATTAAATGTACTTAACAGTATATCGTAATTGCCAGATAGCCGCGGCTAGTTTTCACTTGCTCGTTACCGTCCGTCCTTAGCGAGGGGTCGGAGGGCCCGGGACGTGCCGAATACGCCTATGGACAGCATATCGGCCATTAGAAGTTGGGGGAGCAGAGCCGAACTCGGGGCCCAGCGTAAGCGCCGCGATTACGTCGCAATTGACATCGGCCCGGTCAATCAAACCTCGTTCTCCTCCTCCTCCTCCTCCTCCTCCGCCACCTTCTCCACCTCCTCATCCTACTACTGCGACGCGCAATGTCACCAATGAGAATAAAGAGCGACACGAGCGCGCAGGAGAGGGTAGAAAGGGGAGAAAATAAAAGTAAGCCAGGGTGGTGAACCAGCTGACGCCTCCGTCGCTCGATTGCACCAGCTTCCTACGGGGCAATCGGCCATCGGGACCGAAAATATTCGGGCCGCGGGTGGCTGGAGCGCACTCCTGCCCCTGCCCAAATAGAATCAGATAACCGTGCTCTATACGACAAATAAAGAAAAATAATTAAATAAATAAACAAATAAATAAATTATACAAAAATAGCTATAACGGAGGAGAATAAAGGTTATGGGGGAGGAGGATGAGGGGCTTTCTTTTCGGCTGAAATGAAAAATAACGGAGAGGAGTGGCGAGGGAGCGTGAGGGGTTGTGGGAAGGGGGTGGGGGCGATCGATCCCCCTCCTTTTTGCAACGGATTCGTAAAGGTAACGATAGCGGTCGTTGTTTATGTTTTTGTTCATGCGAACGGAGTGATTTATCGGCCTCGATTTCGTGGATAAGCGAAGGGGAAGGTCGTTTCGTGGAACCCGAGTCGGACAAATATTCCCTTAATTGCGGTCCGAGGCGAAAGTTGCAGATGAGCAGCTCGGAAGCGAAGCTCTTAATGCGATCGTCGGCCAAGGCGAGCCTCGGTCCATCCGTGCCGCCGCTTTGTACGTGGTCAGGAGCGTACACGTACGCGTATGCAGGTCGGACTAGAGACGCTCGCATGGGAACGAAGCCGTGCGTTTTATCCTGGCGTTGGTGGGGTAGCTTGGCGGTAGTCGGCGAGGGGGGTGGGGGGCAGAGAGGAACGAGTGAATTATCGGCGCTCAGCCGACTTATTAGAATAATCGTTCGGGACCGCGCGACTATGCGTCCTCCTCCGGGTAAATTTATGCTGCTGCTGCCCCCTCCCTCCCCCCATCCCATCACCATCCCCCCTCTCTCCTTTTATGAAAAATGTGCATCATCCCCTCAGAGGACTTGCGCCGACGTCGTGTCAATACGACGATCGAAACTGTCGGGTAAAATTCAGCCTAAGTAAGACCGTCGTCCCGACGAGTAGAATTTATTCGCTCGTTTAAGCAAAACTTGGCCCCGACACTTGAGCAAATTGTCTCGGCGGCTTTATGTAAAACCGCCATGTTGCGTAAAAATTTCTTTTCCGAGGGGCTTCCGCGCCGGATATTACGTGACGGTCAGGCGTCGGGGAGGGTTAGGGTTGGTGAGAGCGGGGGGTGGTGGCGATGGCAAAGGTGTCGGACCGAAGTGCGACGGGAGTGCCAAAGAGTTGTAAAGTTTCGAAGGTCGAGCGAGTGGAAAGGAATTCCCGAGGGAGGAAAAGACTCCGCGATTCGGCTTCCCATGAACTCACGGGGACAGGGACGACAAGGAGTGCAAAGTAGTCGGCACTCGGCTAGCATTTACTCGCTTACTCGTTAGTAGCGAGCGAATTCGATCAATTCCCCTAGAATCACGCGGGGCCTGTGGGGAAGGGTTGGCTTGGCGCGGGAATCGTCGCACGAACGCTGTCGGCCCGTCGGTAATTTCGCGGAGGGGCGGGCGACGAAGAGGGGCTTAGGCGAGGAAAGGGACGGGCTTGGGGTATATTAAGAAAAAGAGTATAATAATGCCCGGGCTACGTGGGGGGGTGGGGGTCGGAGGAAATCGAAGGAGGGCGGAGGTTAGGTCGGCTGGTATCTAGCCGCGGGTCACTCTCTATACGCGCTCGTGACGCATCGGTAATATCCTGTGCGCATACAGTAGCGTCGCTAAGCTACAGGCAATAAAGCGGAATTCCGCGCCCTGTTGACTTAGGACGTAAATATCGGCGAGAGCTTAATATCTCTCATTGTGGTGCTGCTCTTGGCTACTACGCTCAGGGGGTTGAGTGAGACGATTACGAGTCCGTGTTCCCGAGGGAGACTGGAGAGCTAGCGCGGGCGCGCGCGTCTCATACCAATGAACGTCATCCCGCCCTCCAGCTTCTCTCCCGCCCTCCCACCCGCCATCGACAAAATCCCACCCCGTCGCTTCGCCGCTTATGATTTTTGCCAATGTCCTCCTCAACACCCGCTCACCCATACCGACGCGGAACTAGCGAATCTACCACCGTCGTTGTAAAAGGAAGACGGATCGCCCAGCGAGATCCTTCGTACGGGGGAGATTTACGAACCGCCGCGAATAAGGTGGGAATTATTCATTAGAATTGTTAATCCCTGGCTGCGGATCTTTTGTTTATGGCTCATCCGTCAGTCGGCGGGACTGTTACCGGTTCGCTTAGATTTTTCCAAAGTCACGTGGCCTATGATGAAATTTCCTTCGGCAGGTATAATTATTGACGTATCATCATCTTGTGATTAATAGGCCCGATCGCGTATGGATCACCGCTTACCGATCTCTCCCTGTCGTGTTTATCATTAACCGGCTTAAATTCTTCCCCGACAGTGTTCGGTACTTTTACTCCGAGTCGGTCGGACGATATTTCTTTTTTGGCTTTTTTCGCTTTTTTCGCTTTTTTGTCTTTCTTGCCGTTTTCTTATTATTGCTCGGTTAATTACGGCGAGCAGACCGATTGGAAAGTAGGCTCGTTAAAAGTCTTTCATAACGGAAAATGAGAAAGCCCGAGAGTTATGTGCCTCGGGTGCGTTTTTACGCCCGTGCAAAGTACCCTCGTGGTATGTACTACTCGTCGGACTACTCGACCTGATCACGAATGCTGTTGGAAGGTTATTGGGTCGTCCCTACATTTATCATTCCCGTATTCTTATCCTAGGCCGATTCCTCCTCGATTCCTTCTCGATTCCTCTTGGTATCCCTTTCGGAGCCGATTGCACTGGCCCACGGGAGAAGAGCCCGGTCGGTCTGGGCTCTAATACGAGGAGAGGGAAAAGCGGGGGAGGGAGAAAAATAAAGGAAAGGAAGACGTCAGGTTTGACGTCGTGACGGCAGATGGTCCGCCGGTCCGAAATACTCCAGGGCCCGGGCTTTCTTCAAACTAGCCCAGCCATTATAAGATGACTCGTTAATCCGGGCTCGCATAAAACCATCGAGTGCATGGCTCTTAATAACGAAATTACGGTTTCCACGCGAGCGAGGTTATTTTGAAGAAAAAAAACCGAGTCTAGAGTGTAATGGGTGAAGGCTGGGTTTCGGCCTCGCGTTCCCCCGAGTCCTTTCTTTACCTCCCGAGTCGCGCGCAACCCTCCCTCGCTCCCACTCCACCTACCCACACCTATACGAGTAACGAGACGAGATTTCGAAAGGAATTAGTTGGTCGTAAATTCGTTGCTAGAGCGCCCGCATGGGCCCTTGACATAATGGAGAGAATAGAATTGATGAGTTGGGCTGTCTCTCTCTCTCTCTCTCTCTCTCTCTCTCCCAGTCTCTCTATACCTCGTGTGTATATATATATATATATATATACGTGCGTGAGGAGGTATTTGATGGCCCGGCGGCGACAGGCGTACGCTGAAATAGCCGGCGAGAGTTGTCATTGTGGCGGTTGCGCCCTCGGGCCCTTTAATTTCGTTCCGGAAAATGGCCCCAGTAAGCCCTCGGCACACCGCCACACCGCCACACCGCCACACTCCGTCTACGGCCGGACCCTCTCCGTCCCCGATGCGTCCGGACGCGTGCGACGAGTCATAAAGGAGATTAGAGGCGGCTACCGATGTCTTTGTAGAAAATAATTTAACGAGTATGCGGGGGCTGGACTTTATTATTGGCCCAAATTGTAGGACGTTTAAAAGCTCGGGCGGACACGCTCGTCCCTACGATACGGTCCCTTCGAGAAACCTTCTATTTCTCGATACTCGAGGCCCGGACCAATAATTCCTCAGCCGGTCTTTGTCACAGCGCTCCCGAGCCCCGCTAACCAAAGGCTCCTCCTCCTCCTCCTCCTCCTCCTCCTCCTCCTCCTCTACCTCCTCCTCCTCTACCTCCTCCTCTATACGGCCTCCTCTATACGTCCTCGACCGATCGAAGTATCGCTCCGTAGCAAGCAATTGAGGAAATGCTCGTTCACGAGACACTGCCCGAGTGTGCCACGTTCCATTGCGCTTCGGCCGACGATACGTTTTTTATTTTTATCGTCGCTGCATTTTAAATGATTGTCTGCTTCTCGGTTCTCCCTCCGGCGATCGCAGCTTCCCGGGCCAATTGTCGGGAGCAATTTCGTTACTCCGAGCGATTGTCGTATCGAGCCGATAAGGAAGGTATCCTTCTCATGCATTATTCGAATGGCCGTGCGTAATAACTTTTGCCTCCATAGTGCCACCCATTGCCATAGTGGCCTCGTACCTGTGTGAGTGCATTCTCTTGTCTCGTAGAATACCCACGTGACACTCGACCGGCTTTTGTAAATCGACCTTGATTTTCGGCAGCTCCTCGTACTCGAAAAGCGCACGTCGATCATCCATGACCAAGTCCAGAAACACGCATAAATTGAACAACATCGAGGGCTAATATAAAGAATCTTTTGGCAATTTTCGATAAATTTAGACAAGGCCTCGCGACGATTTATACTCTTAGGCTAAAAAATTATCGCTCGCTATCGGATAATAAACTTTCTTATCTCAATTCATTTTCATCATCATCTTCTTCTTCTTCTTCTTCTTCTTCTTCTTCTTCTTCTTCTTCATCATCTTCATCTTCATCTTCTTTTTCATCATCGTCTCCCCCATTTACCTTCTCCCTCGTCTTCGTCTGCTTTCGAAATAATTTCTCAACGCCCCTCTGCTGTTATTACGTACGAAGCGAAATTTCCGAATAATCTCACGTTACGCCGCTCATACGTATTTCAAGGTAAACAAATTACATATAAAATATAATGGAATGGCTCGGTTTTGAAATTTAAAGATTCGCTCGAATCCGCCGAACGAGTGTAGGCAGCAATTACTTGGCTGCATATTTTCGGACATTCCTTTAAAATCCGAAACTGTCACCGCTTTACGTACTACAGTAATAACGGTAATTACTCAACATCCCTTACCACCACCCCCCTTCCGCTCCCCTCCCCACCCGCGGTATTACTTATTATTTTTCTAGTATCGCGGGAGCGCGTGGGTATAAAGCGCTCGATAGTATAAAATTTCATAGACGAGAGCCGAAATTTCGCGCCGTACCCGCGCTCGTCCTTCAATTACTCGATAAAATGATCGGCAGTGGTAGGCGGTGGGGGGGGGCGGTGGATCATCCGAAGGAGCAACGTCCGAGAGGGCGTGGGGAGGAGGAGGAGGAGGAGGAGGAGGAGGGAGGAGAAAATTACTTCGGCGAAGAAGCTCTGAGGCGGCCGCGCGGCTCTATGTCATTAAATATTAAAATACTCGGACCGAGGTAAAAGAGCGTTTAGCTAAATAAGGATAATACACCTGGCGGACGAGGACCACAAGGCGCGATGCGTATTCAATTTGCCCGCGAAATTCGGGAAAGGACGTGACCGGTATTAGGGACTCGTCTAGAATTAATCTTAATGGGCGCAGGTGCCCCGAAACGGCATTATCGCTAAATTATACACGTGGGACGAGGGGCACGGCCGTAAGGACACGGTTGGCCGACGGGCTGCAACGGAGGGGCAGCGGAGGAGGGCATCGGAAACACGCATGAGAGATCGTTTCTCTAATTTCCTCGTGCGCGTCGGTAGCCTTAGTTCGGCTTAGAAGCGACGAGGAGCGAGCGGTGCCGCGCCGCCGTGACCGAGAGCTGGCCCCCTCGTATGGCGCGTCGAGAGGCCGAGGGGCTGAAGAAACGAGCGAAGGAGGAGGAGGAGGAGGAGGAGGAGGAGGAGGAGGAAGGAGCAAAAGGGCCGAACGAAAGAGAGAAGAAAGCGGGAATCGGCGATCTTATCCGGGGCGCATATACCGGCGTATTGTGAGTTGTCCTTCCCTCCTGCGGATGAAATTACACCGTAGACGTGGTAGGGAGGGTAGGGCTGTGTGTGGGGGGGGAGAGGGGGCGATCGGTAGGTCGGATAATTCGGGCAAAAAGCGCGTCGATTCGTCTCTAATGATCCCCCGATCGTCGAGAAATTGAGAATTTCGGGAGATTGTGCGGTGGTGACTTTGCGTATCCGAACAGATCTCCCGAAACAGGTTGTTAACCGAGAATCTCTTACCGATTTGTTGTAGCACAAGGGTTATTTTGCGTCCAGGCATCATCGGTCGCATTAAATTTGTTCCCCGGAACCGGTAAACCAGGTGTTTACTACCGCGCTAGAGGACGATGATACCCCCCTACCCCTCCCCCCTGCCCCCTGCCCCGTCGATGGAAATAAGAACCTCGGCGATCGGCGGTATAAAGTTATCAATTAATCGGCTCCCTCTCCCATCTTCCTCTATAACCAATTAAACGTGCACTTGGTCGGCGTAATTCCTCGGCTGTCTCTAGGTGCCCTTAATGAAAGCCATAGATAACGGCCTAACGCGTTCGTCTTCGTCTTGGAGTCGAGTTTTTAATTTGTTAAAGAAAGCCAGCTCCGCGAGCTCAGGGCCTGCATTGTACAAGTTTTTCCCATTGTCTCTGGCTCCGCGCGTTTTAAACTTTTCCATTAAAACGTTCAATAGCCATCCTTTATGGCTCTCGAGGGCCTTTATCATGTAAAAAGCCGAGCTCATCGCCGAGAGGACTCGTATAACTAATTCTTAACATATTTTGTTTCAATTTTTAACTCGTTCGCCGGTACACGCATACAATTCCTCGGGCCATTGAAACTTATGGGCTTTCTTATATTGAGCGGCCGAGTCGTTATGGTAAATTATATTCCGACAATAATGCAGCGAATTTCCTTCCTGAAAAAAAGGAAGGAAAGTAAAAAAAGGGGAGATTTTAAAATACCAAAAAGAGAATAAGGAAAGGGCGCGTGAGTAGAGCGTCGAGCTCCTCGGTTGCCACCGCCGCCACCGCCGCCGCCACCGCTCTATCTAGAAATGAGGCGGCGGGAGGGAGGGAGGGAGTGACGAGCGAGGCGAAAGGGCATTGGACCCTGGAGGTAGCCTCGGTAGCCTCGGCGAGCCTCGGCACTTCAGGTAGAGAAGCGGACCGAGGTAAATCGGTTTTCCGGACAAATCGAGCGTTATTGCTGTACTTTACATCGAATAGCGCCCGGAGGTTGCGTCCTTTTATTTACGACGATACCCCGTGCGTCGATCCTTTATTGTTAGACGAAATTGATTTACGAAAAAAAGGTAGACGGATGAGGTCGGGCATCGAGGAGCTCTCCCGCGCATCATTAAATCCGCGTATTTCACCCATACCCCGCGCCTTACGGGCCCCGGGCGTATTAGAAATTACAAGAAAAAAAAACATAAGAGGAGGGGAAAGAAAGAAACGGGAAATGAGGGGGAGAGTTGCTTTATCGGCGGGCCCCCACCTGGCCCATCCCCGTGACCCATTAAACGCCATCGAGCCTTGATTAATGTTGGCTCGTGGGATCTTGACGCGCTAGGCCTAAAGCCTGCCCGAAGCCGGGGCAGGGGGAGCCCGAAAACTCGTTTATAACAAATGGCCCTCTCCAGGAGCCCGGAAAAATGACAATCCCGATGACAGGGTAAGTCCGCCCACGCCTCCGACCCCATGCTCCTCGATTTTTCAGCGGAAGGTTATCGGGGGCCGGTGAATCGGAGGGGCAGGTTAAAAACACGCGATAACTCGAAAGCGTTCGTTTCGAGCGGGCGGGTGGGGGGAGGGGTCCCCTCGTCCCCGTGACAGGGGTGAGGGGCCGTCCGTACCCCCCCAATCCCCCTCCCTATTATCGCGTTCGATCGGCTTCCCTGCCAATCGCTTAAGTGGATTGGAGCGAACTTTTTTTTTTTCACTCATCCTCTCCGTCCCCTTCCCGTCCCATCCCAACCCTTCCCCCCCCGCCGTTTCTTCATCGCCTTATCCGTTCAGCTACGCGGCCGCAATCTCTCACGGTGGCGTAACAGCCTCACGGGCCCTTTAAGTGCCCTCCCGTAGACGCTGATACGGAGCTCGTCCTCCTCAACCCTCCCCAGCCTCCTCACCCTCCTTGGCCCCTCAGACGAGGATATCGATCGGCGCGCGAGGGCTACTGGCCAGTCGAGGGGCTACCATCGCGCTCTCCTCCACAATCCATCGGATTTCCTCGGCTCGATCACTTTTTTTCTTCTTCTTCTTCTTCTTCTTCTTCTTCTTCTACTTCTTTTTCTCTCCCTTTATCCTTTATCGTCGTGACGCGCGTCTCTGGGCCAGCAGCAGCAGCAGCCACCCTTTCACCTTGGCTCGGCCTCTTTTTTCTCCGATTCGTTCATCTGCTCGAGTAGCTTTTTTCCGGCGTTCGTTTTATGGGAATTTGATTACGGACACGGAAGGAAGGGCGGGGGGGAGGAGGAGGGAAGGGCCGAGTCGGCAGACAATGGCTTTCCTGTAAATCATCCACTTTCTTCTCTCTCTCTCTCTCTCTCTCTCTCTCTCTCTCAATCTCTCCGTGGTACTTTTTCTTTTCCTTTCTTTTATTTTCTATTTTTTTTCTTTCTTTTTTTTTCAAAGCTGCTTTACGCGCCGGGAAATGTACTTCGTCGGGGTTTCGAGAGGCCCTTCCCGTCCAATCGGAATTTCCAGCCGACGACAGCTGGGCAAAACTCCATTTACTTTAGCTGCATAAAACTCTAATTGAGATCCACGTTCGCCCTTCGGATTTATTAATCGCGCGGGACTTCTTTTCACGATAATCCCACTTGTCGGTTATTGCGGCATTAATTATACGTAATCAGTAATCGATTTATTGCATTTATCTCTCGAGTCATGAATAATTTATCCGACGACACTCGTAAGCGTACGTACGACGCGCGCGCATCACTAGGATCGAATGACTCGTATTTGCATTTGCTTAAGGACGTTATTTAAGACGCGGCTCGTGATATCCGCGCGGAGTGTAAAGCGTGTCGTCATACTCCTTACCTGCGTTTATTATCACCGACAGAACGTATTTCAGCCTCTACGCTAATACTACTAATTATTTTTCCCAACGTAATTATTCATTCGCTCGTCTATAGCACCGGCTCACCTCGGCTTTCGGCCATTTCTCTATTACTCCAACCGTACCGGCAGCCGTATTAATTTCCTTAACTAATTGCCTCCAACGGAATAAGCCTCCCAGATACATTTTCTTGCGAAAGCTAATGATTTAGGAATACAAAAAAAGAAAAAAAAAGAAAAATAAGACTCGAACGCTCTTGCGACGTGGAAGGGAGAAGAGAGAGAAAAAAAAACCCAAGAAAATAATCCCCTTTAATGCGACGCTTTGATTTTAATATTCAGTATGGATAATAAAGATATTAATATCCGAGGATACGCGGAATGCAGAGTATAAAATTTGCGCACGACTTTAAACCTCGTGCATTCCATCATCGGGAGGGAAAATAGTTTTTAAATGAACGCTAAACCGAGACGAAAGAGGAAAAAAAGAAAAAATAAAAGAAGAAAAAAGATCAGGTCGTAAATTATAGGTTGCACAAATATAATCAATATAAGCCTGGCTTTTTACTGGCAAAGGTTAGTCGAACCGGTCTTTAGCACATCGTATACAGGGAGATTGTTGTAGCCCCGGTAATGTTTAAAAATTGCGAAAGCCCCGGCTTTCCCTAAGCAGAACTCAAAGTCTATTGAGATTAAGAGGAAAGCGCGTAAGAGTGCGGAGGTCCGTTAACGGAATATCGTTTCAGATACCGCCGCGACTCATCGCCGTGCTGCAGGCGAAACGAGAATCTTACCCATGCGATGATGGCAAGTGGCTAAGGATCCTTGGTCGTTGGCACGTGACTGCGTAGCCGCGATTCAAGTCTCGGGATAATATTTTTCGATGAGCGGGCAGGATCGTCGGCGGGGTAGCAGTGGATCATTAGCGCGGCATCGATTAGCTTTAAAATCATTTAGTAATTGCATGTCGGGGAACAATGTAGTTAATTCGAGCCTCGTGAGGAGGAGGGGGGGCTTCGGAAGAATCAATCGGCCGCTCGTCCCGATTCCGATCACGCAACGTACGAATTGTTGAATTTTTAATTGCGCCGTTCGATCGGTCGAGCCTCGAAAAGTCCAAAGCCGTTGGCCCGTAAAATACAAAATTGAGAACCGGAAACGCGCGCGCGCGCGTGTGATAGACAGACAGCGGAGTGGGGAGAGAGAGAGAGGGAGGGAGAGAGAGGCCCCTCCCCACCCCCATACACACGTACAATATAATAACCACAACGGACGCGATGATACGATCTAGATGAGAATGCCGGCCAGTATACCACGGATACGATCAGAATCAGAATTTTTTAAATCCAAAATACGAATTATTATTTTCTCCTTTTAACGATACTCCACGTATTTGCTGGATTAAACGCGGAGTATCGAAAGTTTTCCCGCGAGCTATCTGTCCGCGCAGCGTATCGCCGAGCTGAGCCGGAGCCGCCGTGGTCCGGGATTCGTGGTCCGGGAGCCGTGGTCGGAGCCGTGGTCCGGGTGCCGGGGGCGCGAGAGCGAGGCAGCCGCGCACACACGGAGGGGGGGAGGGTGTAAGAAGAACGTAGTCGCGGCGAGGCGAGTCCCGGCCTCTCGGCTTCTTACTTTATTAAAAGCCCAGGTGGAAAACCGCGTGGGGGGAGGGGGCAGCCAGAAAAAAAAAAGAAAAGAAAAAAAGCGACGTGAAATATCCGCCGAGCGGGAGCGGAGAGAGGGGAATATAAAAGCGAGGAGGAATGCTGGCGGGGATCGGCAGCCTTGGGCGGGTAGGGTCGGGTCGGGTCCCCCGTAGCCGCAGACTCCGGTAATTCCAATCTCAATTATCTCGCGAAAACGAAAGCGCGGCCCTGCCGAGCGTTCTCGATTGACATTAAAAACAAGGGCCCAATAAAGGCTGCTCGCGTGCGCTATTGTAGGTGTTCGCGCGCGCGCAATACGGAGAGGCGACGGGCTGTATCGCGTTGTCGGCGAAGGGGTTGGAGGGGGTAGATATATGAAGAGATACACGAGCCAGGCGTACGAGCGGGCGGCTATACACCCAGAGTCAAAAGCATTTTCTCATCCGCGGACGGACAATGGCGTTCGACTCTTAGATGGAATCGCGCTCGCCGGCTCCTGTGACCGATGGTTGACCGTCCGGGTCAGCCATCCGCTACGACCTACAGCTGTTCCCTTAAGATGTATCTTAACGCGCGAACGAGCGATAATGTATTACGTAGATATGACGGGGAGGGTGGGGGATCAGGAGGGATTTTGGGTAGAGGGGCGGGGGGCAGGATCAACTTTTGACCGGTACTGTATACGTCTCCTACCTCTTCACCATGCGTGCCGCACTCGCTCAAGATTGAAACATGCAACTTGCATTATCGAATATCTATCTCCGTCCTGCCCTATCGACCTACCTACCTACCTACCTACCTACCTACCTACCTACCTACCTACCTACCTACCTACCTACCTACCTACCTACCTACCTACCTACCTACTTATGTACCACCACCGTCCCCCCGTCCCGTGAGCTCATCCACGATCTCGGGCTCACACATTGAATTCCCCCTAGTCGCTGACCGTGCGGCCGTCCGAGGCACAGCAATCTGCATTTGCATATAGCGAGGAGAAGAGTGATGAGTAGTAGTGGTAGTAGTAGTGGTAGTAGTAAGAGTAGGAGTTGGAGGAGGAGGAGGAGGAGGAGGAGGAGGAGGAGGCAGTAGGCAGCGGAGATGATCTGCTGCCGCTCGGCCACTACATTGCTCGGGGCGAAAAAGAGCAGCAGAGCCGAGGGAAACGGAGTCGGTGGGAATGGCCGGGGCAGAAACACGCATACAAGTGTACTCGGTTCGAGGGACGAAGAAACAGAATAGGGAGAGCGGGAGGAAGGAAGAAAGGTACGTGTGCGCGCGCGCGCGCGCGTCGAATGAGGAGAAACCGGTAGGCGAGCGCCGCAAAAAGAAGCCACGGACACGGACACCGACAGAAGACGCTGACCCGTGTTGGTGGTGGTAGCGCTTTAAGCACAGAAGAAGGTCCGAGGAGTCACAGCCAGAGAGAGAGAGAGAGAGAGAGAGAGAGAGAGAGGGAGAGAGATGGACGGACGGGGAACAGCTCGCGTAGGGCTAATTATTGGCGAAAATTGCCGGCGCGCTCCCTTTTTGCGCAACGGCCAAGTCGACGCGACGACGAGGATGCCTCGGTGATCTCGTTTTTGAAGGACAGCGGGCGAAGCAGTATGCACGCAGGGACGGGGAGGGGCGAGCGGGACGGGGACGGTATGCGCCTGGGGAATTTTACGGGGCCGCGCGACACGCGATAAGATGGTTGTCGTGCACCCTTACCCCTACCGAGCCATTACTTTTTTTATTTTTAATACGGAAGGGGAGGATTGGCCTCCCCGACCGGAGGCCCTCGGCAGGATCAACACCGTCGGGCCTTGAGTTTCGGCGGAAAGGACACCGCGGCGGGAGTCTTTATTCTCCCATGTAGTTAATCGGTCCATTAGACCCGTAATGGGGGCAGGGGGGGAGGATCAATGTAAAAAAGTGGATAAAGGGAAGGGGAGGCGCATCAGTGCCGGAAGAGAAATCTTGGTCGGATGAAATTTTAATATTTTATTATAATTCGTGGCTGCTGGCCTTGGATAAACGCCCTGGAAACCTCCTGGCCGGAGAAAATAAAAATGAAAAATGAATAAAGAAGAAGAAGAAGAAGAAGAAGAAGAAGAAGTGGAAGGGTTTCGCCGCGACTGACCCCCCCCCCCCGACCAGCTCTCTCACTCACTCAGTCTCTCGCTCCCGTCCCATATCTACCGCAATAATAAGCCTTCCTAACTCAATTAATAACGGCTATATCTCATATCGATACATTAAGTATACGTGTATCTAAGTTATTAATGTATGCCGCCCCTTGCGTATTAATATTCCAAACGCGTAAATTGTTTAAAGTTTTTGCTATCGGCTCGTAATGCCTTAAGAATTTTGA
Source organism: Ceratosolen fusciceps (assembly GCA_018883505.1). Lineage (NCBI taxonomy): Eukaryota > Metazoa > Arthropoda > Insecta > Hymenoptera > Agaonidae > Ceratosolen > Ceratosolen fusciceps. The sequence continues at coordinate 8,431,854 of RCIC01000003.1, read as the reverse complement.
TAGCCTTTATGAAATTACCCGTCCGGCTCTCCTGCCTCCCTCCACTCTCGGCTTAAGGTTTTTCCGACCTTAATAATTTTAAGAATTTCTCCTTCAAAGGCATTAAATTTAATTTAATAGCCAGCCAGGACTTTTAGCCTCGACGTTCAAATCGCCTGCTTTCCCCGGTATTATTTCCCCGCCCGCCCACACTCTTACTCGCTCGCCGTCCAATTTGTCGAGCATTCGTTCGTTGGTTCGTCCGTTCGTCCGTCCGTCCGTTCATATGTACGTATTAATTTATTTATCGGCGGAGGATCGTTATTAAACCTTCGCAAAACGTTCGCCCCCGACTAACACTACAATACATTTTATTCGAGAATTTATGCTTTCGCGTATCGGATATCCTAATCGTCGGGAGGCACGCTCTCTCGATAGCCCTATCCCCCCACCCCCCACCCCCCCATATCCAGCTATCCGCGTATCCTCCACCTATCGGGTAGTGCGCCTATCAGCCTATCGGCCCATGTAATACCCGGAGCTCGCTAATTGAATATTAAAGTCTAGGCATTTTTGCGAAGCTTTCGTTAATGCGGAATCCCAGAGCGCAGCTCTGCATCAGCAGACCTTTCCACTCCGATTACGGTATACCCTGCATCCTTCGATACCTTGTACCGCCGATCGTTTATTATTATAAATTTCCACGAAATGTAACATCTCGCGACAGGCCTCAATAAACTATGAAACTTACGTGCGGGAGGAATGCGCTTTCCCACCTTTAATCCTCACAATTTTTCTCTCCCTATCCTTTATGAACATCGGGCATTACCCGATCCTACTCCGCGCCGCTTTCATCCTACCTGTTGTTGTTGTTGTTGTTGTTGTTGTTATTATTATTATTGCCGATTACGAATCGACGAGTGGCCGGTCTTCAATATCCCCCCCCCCGCTGGCTTATTAACGCAAACGTTTATTTGGTTTAACGTTACGTTTGGTATTTAAATTAGCCGAGCCATGATGATATATCTGGAATTCTTTCTAAAAGTAGATGTAAAATAAGGCGAGGGAGGAGGTTACTTTATATGGGGCAAGGAGGAAGGACGTCGTTACGAGGGGCATAGCATTACACTTCGGAGACATGTCAATTTCGTATTTGAAATTCCCCGATGATTTTCGTTCGCCGGCTGGGAAGAGAAAAACTCGGCGGCCCCGACGCCGCCATCGCCGCTTAAGGAAGCGAGGCCTGACGACACACACCGCCCATACACAACTGACCACGTGTGCGTGCGTATCTGCTGGTCGAAGCATGACGGGGTTGGGGTTGTGGGCGGGAGGGGGTGGAGGAGCTTCGCGGAGCGTCTTAGTCGGTCGGTGAATTTAAAATGGTTTACGAGGGCCGATATCCTATTTCTCGGGACGAGCTCTCCGAGCGGGAAAAGTCGAATGGAATACTCGGGACCGATTCCGATACTCTTCTCTGAGGCAATAAATCCTCCTCCGGAGGAATTCAATTAATATCATAAACAATTCGAGCCCGAGAAGAATTGCCGAGCGAAAGTGGCGGCTTTGACGGCGGTGGTCGTGCTGCTGGTGCTGACGAGTGGCCGGGTGGGAGGAGGGGTGGCAGGAGATACGCCGTTCGTTCTCAGGTGAATCAATTCCGTTTCTCGGCAATATGAATTTAATTTCCGGTAAGAATGACGCAATTCAGTGGGATGCCTCAATTGGAAGTCGCGCCGTGGGTAAACAATCGGCAAAGTAGAGGAAAAATACCGATTATCGAGAGGCGAGGAAAACATTTCAATTTCGAGAAGGTCTCGTCGATTACCGTCGTGGGGCGGGCGGGGTTGGGGGGGGGGGCTGCCCCGATGACGCGCTGCACGGCATCCCGCCTCGAGCAAATAAATGAAATTGCCACGCGGAAGTGGCGCGGCGGCTGTCTGGGGGGAGGGGTGTTAGGAGGGTGGCGTTAGCATCTCGAGGACTTTGGCTGACAGTGAAACAAGATGCCAGCGGCACTGCGTGTATGTGCGTATGTACGTCCGTCGGTGTATGCGATAGAGAGGGAGAGAGAGAGGGGAGAGAGAGAGAGAGAGAGAGAGAGAAAAGTGACGAATTTATTTACAGACCCGTTAATACCCTGATTTACAATGATTTTAATTAAGATGCTTGTGACTAATCGTATTTCGCACTAAGCGAGCGGTCGGCCGACTTCCCTCCCCGCCCCGCCGTCGTTCCGAGTAAGACAAAGTACGGAGCCGCACTTTACGATCTTTACGGATCGAGAGTCGCTCGCACCTTTAATATACATAGAAATCGCGCGGTGCGCCCACGAGAGGACGAGCTGCGTAGCTCGAGGTGGTTGCCGACCTTTGGCGAAAGGGGGAGGGGGCGCAGCCGGGGAAGGAGAGAAGAGACAAGCGAGATTCGATCGCGCGGTACGATTGCTCAAGATGCAAATCCCCCGGAGAGACGAAGAGCAAAATAGCGCCGCTGCTGGCATTAAGAGTTGCTCGATGGAGGGGGGCGAGGGGCGAGGGGCGGGAGATGTCGGGCTTCTCGTTTCGTTCTTTCCTCCTCCTCCTCCTCCTCCACCTCCTCCCCTCGACGTGCGCTCGCGGATCGATGATTCGGCGGATGCGTGTGCGGCCCGATGTGCGTGATAATACTACGCGCGGTAAATAACAGCCTGATCGTGTATTGTTATTCCGAGCGTGTGTGCGATTGATATAGAATATTAGAGATTTGTAGTCGGGCCGAGGAGTGGAGAGACGCGGCGGCTAGGAGGAGCATATTGATTTCTGCGGAGGAGCTGCGCGGAAAAATTTAATTCCGTCGGCTCCATTTATTAATGCAGCCGAATCGCTGATTCGTCAAGGCGAGAAAGTTTTTCGGCCCTTCCGATCCTTTTCCTCCTCTTTACTCGCTAATAAATGTATATATACATATATATATTTACTCCTTTTTCCATCTTCTCTGCCGATCTTCCTCAATTAGTAAAGTGAATTTTCGGTGGCAGTGCCGACTATGATTATAATTAGTCAGGATTATTAATTGCGCGTCCATGCTACGACTCGACTCGTTCGTTGGATCATCGATCCAACCAAGTGAGGAAAGGATGTATGCTTGGTAAATGAAAAAAACATAAAAAACCGTAATGCCAAGGCACTCGGAATATCGATATTGTATAATATTTATTTACTTCTGGGAAAATGTAGTACATCTCTCGTTCTCATGTGCTCGGCACATGTAGTAAAAAGTCCCTCGGAGTACTTTATCTACCGTTTGCGGGACATCGGTTGGCTCGTTTAGCGCCTCGGGAGCTTCGAGTGACGCGACGCGTGTTGCGCTTTTCTGCCTCAGACTTACAGGTATTAATGACTTTAGATGCTTTTGGCCGATATTAGGGAGCGAGGGACTCGCGAATGATGACTATTTTGCTTCTAAATAGACGTGGTTGCGGAGAGTGGGGGGGGGGATTAATCGGGTCGTAAATAATGAAGGGAGGAAGCACAATACGAGCGCGGCGGCTGTGATCGAATAAAAATAAGGGCCGCGTTATAATTTAGCCGTAGGCCTAAACGGATGGTCGGGACGAGGCGGATCTCAGTGCATGAGAGAGACAGAGAGAGACAGAGAGAGAGAGAGAGGGGGAGAGAGAGAATGCCTGGCTAGTACTACGTACTACGCTCACGGCTTCCTCATTCCCGCGTGTAATTACGCAGAGTGCGCACGCGCGCCTCCATAGATCGTTCGAGCGAGCGAGCGAACGAGTGAGGGTTCGGGTTTGGGTTCGGCTACGGGTTTACGTTGGGGTTGCGGAGGGTGGGGATGGGAGTGGGGGGGACGTAGGGGAAAAAAGCTGCGCCGGCGACGGCGGAGAGCCAGCGACGCGCCGTATAAGTTCAAGTTCGAAGCCTCCATTCATCTTCTCCCTGTCAATGAGTAAGCGCATTCCGCATTGTCGCAGCCACGAGATGACGATTACCGAAAAAAGCCGCTGAGAAAGCAGCGGCCATTATTATAATCACGATAGGCGCTCGCATTCCCCGAGCGAGGGCAAAATAATTCACTCGCGTCGTTATCCCATTGTCGAGGCACTTGCCCCACGCGTATTACCCTCTAATTGCGTCATATCGAAGGTGCGCGACATGCTCCACCGGCCCTTTATTAGCCCAACGGCAGATGCCGGTGGCCGGTAGCCGGTGGCCAGTGGCCGATGGACGATGGACGATGTCCCGCACCTCCGCCAGAGTCAGGCCGTATTAATAGTCCCAGCGGCTCTTAACGAGTCGGACCAACTGTTCCTCTTCTTGCTCCGATATATAAAATGCCTGGCAAAGCACCGCGGAACCCCACGAGGTTATCGGGGCGGGGATGTGGTGAGAACGACTAACCCTGCGACGACGACGACGACGACGACGACGACGACGACGACGACTGCCCTCGAGCGAACGAGAGCCCCGATAACCGAATAAATAAACCGAATGCGTGCGAATTCGTAAAAAAATGTTTGTTGAACGGCTCATTGAAGCGATCGGCTTTAATTAAGTTAAGTTGCGCCTTAACCTCGCACATTAACGTCTGCGTCCATCCCATCGTAGGCCCGGATTTATTTCATCGTCGAGTTCTCGATCAGCACGTCTCCGCGTGTGGATCATATCCCGCGCTCCGTATCTCTTCTCTTATTGTCGATTTCCCGCGCTAAGGTACAGACGAGGAGCGCGTCCTCGCAGCTAACGAGTCGAGCGGAATAATAATGCCCTTCGCTCGAGATATCGATATCTCGTCGGCCCTTTACGTCTACCGCGCACACGTCGCCGCTGAGAACTTCACGAGCCGTACGAGAAAACAATACGTTACTTATAGGTTGTCAAGTAAGGAGCGGAGCCGCTCCTCGGCTGCACTTTAAGCTACACGTTAAGTCGGTCTCTCAATTTTCTTTAACCAGACCAGAGCAGACCCTTTCTAGCCAACTTGGGATCAATAACGTGGCTATTTAATACATCGGCGCCTCCGTCGGCTTCCTTCGTCAGCAACGAATGCCATCGAGTTAGGTCGCGGCCCTTTAGGTCGAGGCCGCTCGAACGACATCCGCGTCTGCCGCCCATTGCGCGCACCGCCCTCTCCGTTCGACCCCATCGACGGGGAAAAAGGAAAATAACATCCTCCTCCCCTACCCGCCCCTGTCCCCAATCACGGGAGGTTATTCATTGATTCCGCGAGCTTCCCACGCGGAGGGGGTGAGGGGCGGAGTAATATTAATTTTAATTAATCCTTATGGGGACAAGGCAGCGAGGGACCTGCCTCGTAAGATCCCGCCAATGGCTGAGGCAGGAGACCGGCCTCCATTGGGATTTCCACTGAGCTCGATCGACATGAAATCGCGCGAATAAAAAGAGCCTGCGCGCAGGGCCGGTTAACTTTACATTTAATTTCTGGAGAGAAACGAGTCGCCCCGTCCTCCCCCCCAATAACCCCAATAATCCCAATAATCCCAATAATCCACCCATCGGTCCGACTTCCCTTACCGGGGCCCCGAGTTTCCTCGTTTTATCAGATGACGCTCGTAAGGGCGAGGCGTTTCGCTGGCCGGACGCGCGCCACCCTAAGAACGCTGGCTCGCTCCAGGAGTCGGTGCCGATGTCGCTCCCGACGCGAGAGGAACAGTTAAACTTCTTTGTTATCATTCGTCCTTCCTTCCTTCCTTCCTTCCTCCCTGTCCACGTCCTTGGTCAGGCCGCCGACGGTCAAGACATAGACGGTCCCCGAGGATCGTGCATAAACAGTAGTTATTATCCGGGGGCGGTCGACGGGGGCCGGTGCTCGTCCCCTCCTAATCTGGCCGGCTACGCAAACAGGAGGCGGTAATCGCATTGGCCCCGTTAAACGATAGCGCAAATAATTCCAATTGGGATAATTATTATTGCGGCTCGGGCGTGTTTGCCTCGCTCGCTTTGTTCGCTCGGCGCGAAAATGGTCAAACACCGCTGACTCGCACGGTGACCAACAACAACAACAACAACTGGTCTCGGCATACGGCAATTAGCCCGAGTCGGCCGGTTCCGCGACCTCCCGCCGACCTCCCGCCGACCACCCGCCGACCTACCGCCGGCCTACCGCCAACCTTCCGCCAACCTTCCGCCAACCTTCCGCCAACCGCTGTAATGATATATCCTCCCGGGGCGATGTGCTCCAGAAGCGGCTCGGGCATTGTCGTTACGCATAACTCAAGGTCATGAATTATTTCCCGACATTAGGTCGTCCGGGTCGTCAGGCGTGCGATCCCGTCGCACCCGACAACCGGCTCTATATATCGATCGTTGATTTACGGATCATTGAGGAAGTCGTTTCGACGCCACGGTGACGTACATGACGTAGATAGACTCCGCTCAGTCCGAGGGACATCTTCTACGCCGCAGTCGACGTAACGAGGGCAACTCTCGGCTAATTGATTACCCGTGCAAACGAATACGTAATTTTTGTAGCCGACCGAAGGGTATATCGAGGTAGATCGAGCACTCGGTACATTCGGTATACGGTATTCGGCATTCGGTATACGGTATACGGTATTCGGTATTCGGTATTCGGTATTCGGTATTCGGTATTCGGTATTCGGTATTTATTATGCCGGAAATTGCATCCGTCTGGGCATGTAGTATTGATTCTTGGAGGGCGAGCGGCCGCGCTGCGCGAGGCTCATATTCAATTTAAAATCCGTAATTGCAGCTCGAGCAATTAAATACACATAATGCAATTGATGGCTCGGGCCAATTAGCCGAGCGCGCTTACCCACTCCTTTACATTTGGCTTTATGGAGTCGCCGTTGAAGAGAGGCCGCCGAAAAATGCTCTCTTCTCCCGATAAAATCGCTCCTTTCCTCTCGACAACACACACCCCCCCGCGCGCTCTCTCTCTCTCTCTCTCACACACACACACACTCACTCAGTATCCCCGAACAAACTAATTAAAGGGGCCTCCCTCCCCCGCCCCCGTCTTTTGTCGCTGCTTAGCCGTGCTTATCGTACGGCAATCATAAATTCAATCTCAATTTAATGAATGCCCTCGCAGTCCAAGTCGGCGAGATAGATGGAGAAACTAGAAAGGGGAGGGGAAGATAGGAATCAGGGCTAGGCGGCGCTGTGGGACCGAATAAATGAAAACACGAGACGTCGTCGGCAGCATCGGCGTTAGTCGTCGGAGCCGAGCCGCGGGTGGGTGAGAAGGATGGGGGGGGGGAGGAAGGGGCTACTGCCATTCTTGCTTAAAACCGTTCAATTATAAATTTAGCCTTGATAAATATTTTTCTCCCTTCCGATGGGTTCGACGCGTCGGCGCTTCCTCCGTTTTCTCGTTTTCGCAGCATCCATATCTATGCCCAAATGTATGTGTGCGCGTGTATAGATGGTTTTGTCGAGTTGTCCGATGTGATTTAGGGAGACTAATAAAAGCGGCGAATTTATTTAACGCGGGCGAAGCCCGTGGTGCTCTGTCCCTCTCCCCCGTCTCCCAACTCTACTACCCGGGCCACAAAATACACATACACGCACGACGATTGATGGGCTTTAATTTGAAGGTGTAAGGGCGCCGCTATTATTGAGACATTGGTTTCGGCGCCAATGGGAACTTTTGACATTTGTTTGCGGACGCATGAAAAAAATTTCCAAATTGATATCATAATTCTTACTCGAGCCCGAGCCCGAGCCCGTCCCCGAGCCCGTCCCCGACGACCATAAAAAACAATCCTCATCATTGCTCGAATTATAGCTCCGTCTGTCCTCTCCTTACTCGTCCTATCGTCGGCCCTTTAAATCATTACCTTTATTACTATTGCTATTGCAATGTCGAGCGCGACGATGAAAGAGGCCATCCCTTCGGCCATCCCTTCGGCCGTCCCTCTCGATGTCCTCGACAGCCTCCTTCCCGTATAGTCGTATCGGAAAAACGCATTCTTATACAGAGGATTCGTAATTTATGATAATTGCGAGCATAGGCGTCCCGCGCCATTCCCATTTGGGTATTTAAAGTAGGCGATAATACGCTCGACGGCCCCAATACATGATAATAATCGATCGAAAGTATTATCGTTCCTTATTACGCATTAGACGCGCGTCCTCCCTCGATCCAAAGCTGAACGTAAGATAAAGCCATCGACATCTTTTCCGCTTTATCAACATTCCTTCCCCTGCATATCTTCGCTCTCTCTCTCTCTCTCTCTATCTCTTCTCCCCGTCTCGAAACCATCCTCCAAGCCGTCCATTATCTTTTTAACCAACTCATTCAATTTTATCGTCCATTTCACTTAATTGTTCCTCCCCTTCTCGCTCTTACTCCTTTCTTATCTTCGCGCGCCCTTCATATTTCTCCCTCGCTCCGCTCCACTCCACTCCACTCCACCCCCCCCCGCCTCCCACCCTAAACCTCACCCGTCCCACCCACCGCACTCGTTCATTTTTCTCAACAACCGCGCTCATTCAATTTTATTTTCCATTTCGTTCAATTGTCGTATCTTTCGCTCGGGACTTCCTCCTCCGACGGGAGCTGCCGTCTCTCGCTTCCACGCACCCCGCCCCCCGGCCCCTGTCCCGAGAGCACCGCCGCCAGAGTCCAGAGTACGGCCGAGCGGGAGCTCAGTCTAGCTCGCCAACAAACTCACATGCTTGCCGGCAATATCGCCGCGCCGTAATATTTATGGCTCTCTTTGTGCTACGTGCGGGCGCTCATAAGTGCGTTTATGTGCGATTCCAAAGCCACGTGCATGTACGCTGAACGGTTGTGCTTGTGTTGCAGGATGCAGGGCGGAGAGGACGGCTCGGCGTGGCCGAAGGGGAGGCTCGCCGACGCCCCAAGGACGACGACTATGGCGATCCCGTTGCTGATGCTGCTGACGCTGCTGGCGCTGCCCCAGGCCCGTGCCAACGGTGAGTCACCCTCTTTTGCCCGCTTTTCCTTAGCCCCGTCCCTCCCTACCACCTTCCTCGTCTACCCCGTGGAAATCGCGACCCCAAGCGCCTTCTCCCACGACATTCCCAGGGCCCGAACGAGCCCACCGATCCTTACCGACCTTCGTCCGTCCGTACTGCCTGCCTCGTCCCTACTACCTCCCTCCCGCTCCTCGTGGAATCCCCCCCCAAGACCCCCCCTGAGGCCAGCGGTCGATCGACCGGGGCCGATATTAGAGCCAAAGTCGTCCGGCCCGCGGATCCTCAATTAACCGCCGGAGTAAATAGGCTTGGGAGCCTCGCCGGAGGAAGCATTAATCACGAGTGCCAATGAGTAGGTGCGAAGCCAGAAATCTTTTTCAGCCGCCGGTAATAATTGCCTATGACAGCCCGGAGGATTTATGCTTGTCCAGTGAAAAAAAAAACTGCTTGAGAGAGATAGAGGATAGTGAGAGAGAGAGAGAGAGAGAGAGAGAGAGAGAGAGGGAGAGTGAGAGGGAGGGAGTCGGAGAAGGAAGAAAAGTAAGAGATATATCAAGGGCAGAGATGGATTTTCGAGCGGAAGTGGGATCCTCATTAACTATTGATATAAATGTTTGTTGGGAGGGCATCATGCCTCGGTAATTTCTCCGCGTCTGATGTATACGTCGGTGCTCTATATCAAATCCAGCCGACGCCGGTAGCGCACTTGACATGTAATGCTCCGTACGTATTTGTACATGTCAGTATATATCGCATGATACTTAGGTGGTAGCGCTTTACCTCCCTCCCGCCCGCCCTACCTCCGTACCACCATACCTCCGTACCTCCGTACCTCCGTACCACCATATCTCCATACCTTCGTACCTCCACATCTCCTACCTCCCAACCATCCCCCATCCCGTACCATACCATACCATACCATCCCATCACATCCGACTAGCCCCTGCCGCCTCGCGCTCTCGGGCCATACCCGTCACTCGCCCCGACCCTCGCGCCCTTCATGCGCCTCTCGAGCGATGCTTCTTCGCTCCTGCGGAGGAGAGCGTCGGCCTCTCTTTCGCCCACCTCCAGGGAATCGAATGTAATTGCGCGTGCGTTGAGAGACGGAGAATACCGGGGAGATTAACTCGAGGGACTCCGCTGCCGGTCCTTAATGAGGCCTCCTCGCAAGACGCGTGGGACGGACAAGGGGGTCGGGGGTGGGGCGGACGGTGTTTCTGCTCCCTCTGCTTCTACTTTTTTCCTCCGAAGCTTTGTCTTTCGCGGATTGCAGAGCGCGATAAAATCCCGGGACTCGTGGTCCGAACCGACTCTGCCGTCCTCCACGCCCCCGCACCCCACCGACGGATCCGTGGCTGGACCGCCAATAGGTCCAGACGGCGCGCTCGTCTTTTTCAGTTAGTCGTTTTCGCGTGGATAAGGGCGCCGAGCCGCGGCTCGTAGACCCCGTTCAACGACCTTTTCGTATTTCGGCGAGTCCGGCCGGATACGGGATATCGATGCGAGCCCGCTCCCACCCCTCAGCGCCCAGAACCGCTCCCAGCCACGCCTAATGAAAGCCGTGCATGAATAATAACCTGCAGGAATAATGAATTTTCCCCGAGGTGGCCGGCGTAGAGAGAGACAGAGAGAGAGAGAGAGAGAGGGGAGGGGGAAGCGGCCGACCGAGACTCGCCGCGATCTTTATCTCCCTCCCCCCTCACTTGCTTTAAACTTAGCCAGCTCGCGCCCTCATAAACTTTATGTTAAACAATTTGCACGCGGACGGGGCCAATTTCCAAGACGATCTTCACGGCCAAGCGTTGATTAGCCCGTGCTTTATACCAAGATCGCCGCTCGCTTGTCGCCCGATCCTTATTTGCACTTGGATTACTCCAGGCGGCTGCTAACGGCTTTCCTTCCTTCTCCTCCTCTCCACCTCCTCCTCCTCCTCCTCCACCTCCTCCACCTCCTCCTCCTCCTCCTCCTCCTCCTCCCCATCCTCATCCTCCTTCACCACTTCCTCCTCGTTCACCCGCTGACCGCGCGACAGCTCCATAAGAAGCTAAAAAAACAATACTGGAGCACGCAGCCTGCTTAGAGAGAGAAAGAGAGAGAGAGAGAGAGAGAGTCAGGGGGGAGGCAAGTTTATCTGGGTCGCGCTTATTCTTCCTTTATCTTTATTTTCGATTTCGAGAATTACGCTTTCTCGTACCGAAATCCAGCACAGCCTTTTCTCTCGTTACTCTTACGAATAGAACAAAGACAGGCATACGTACGGTCGTCCTCCTTACTAATTCCCTTTTTGCCGTACCTCGAATCAGGCCAATTTTTTTTCTCCCTTTTCCTCTCTCTCTCTCTCTCTCTCTCTCTCTCTCCTCCGAGAAAATTCATAGCCCAATGATTATCTAGCGACTTTTTGCAATAATAATAATAATAATAATAATATTATTATTATTATTATTGTTGTTGTTATTATCATTATTGTTATTGTTGTTATTATTATTGGAACGTAGGGAACTCGCTGGCCGTTGGATCGACTCGGCTCGTCGGTAATTAAAAAAAACTCACCGCTCCTAAGCCATTTTAATAAATAGGCAATTATTTTCGTTTCTCTCGGCTTTTGTTTATCCCGTTCCTTCGTATTGGGTGCATTGTGTGGGTACGGCGAGTCTCTCGGGCTCCGCGGAGCGTAAACGTCCGAATGACTATAATTTAACAGACAACAAATATTTTCCCTTCGAGAGACATGTAAAAAAACGTATACGCGCCGCTATCATTCCGAGACGATCAATCAAGAATAACATTCTTAAAGTAAATGACGTTTGCGCTAAAATGTCCGAGGCCGGGGCTTCTCATTTTCTTATCCCCGCTTACATGGGCCCCGTTCGAGCTGCTCGTACTGGTCACGCGACCAGTAGTCCATTCGTCTCGTGTGCTCGTGCGCCTGCGCGACCGTTCCTCGTTAGCTCCGTGTCTCCCTGTCCCTTCAGGTATCGCTCCCCCCCCTCCGCCCGCCACCCCCCCATGTACAGAGACCGGCGCCACCCGTAACAAAGCTAATTCGCAGCGGGACGTTTTTTGTTATGGAAATTCGTAGGGGTTAGGAGGTAGGGGGTAGGAGGCACGTAGTAAATCCGTAATCCGCGAATACTTGCGGAATATCGTATTATTTCATTTGAGTCTGCGACAGCGAATTCGTTGGACCCGTTGTTGTTGTTGTTGTTGTTGTTGTTGTCGCTGTTGGCGGTGGACGGGTACGGTATGCGCTTCTTCTCTCTCTCTCTCTCTCTCTCTCTCGGCAAGGACAACGGATTCAATCTTATTGAGTTATTGCGCAGCAGCAGTGGCAGCAACAGCAGCAGACTATATTGTACGAGCAATCCAATCTCGCTAGCATAATAAGACATTAATTTTTCAAATATCGCCCTACGCGAGTACGAGTAACGGATAATTTGCGGTATGGACGAGATGGAATTTTACGTGCTCGATTCCAGGCTCGCACGCACACGCTGCCCGGAGTAACGATATCAATTAAAGGTAAATCGTAGCGGGAAGTTGCTGGGAGCGAGCTCCTCTTACTGGCGGGGCTTCGGTTTAAGTTGGAGTGGCCTGCCGACGGTGACGAAGGGAGGAAAAGCTCCGCCGTAGCCAAGAATCAGATTGGGTGTGGGGTGCGGGGCGTGGGAGAATAGCCGACTATGCGTGATACGAGCGAGCGCCAATGGAAATTTCGACGCTGGCATTCCGATAATTCGTTTAGCACGCTATAAGCCCCCTCCGCAACCCTCCCCGACCCTCCGCAACCTTTCAAAAACCCTCCGCCCCCCACAATCAACCCTCCCGCCCCCACCGGCAATCCCCCGCGACCCCGGCACTCAACTCGAACGCGGCTCATCGATCCTGCGCCGCGATTTCTTTCTCTCTCCCGCACTCACGCACTCACGCACTCACGCACTCACGCACTCGCTATCCATCCAATCCACTACTCATGCAAACTGTGGAATGCTTCGGATGTCGAGGGCCAGTCTGTACGTAACGTAACGTAACGTACGCACGAAATGCGCGCACAGACTTACAAATTCGTTCGATAGGTAATACAATGGTTGGAAAAAAAAGCCGCGCCGGGGGCGTTGGGGTAGCTGGGCGGCTGAAGGGGGAGGGGGCGAAGCGAGGGGCGGAGGAGAGCGAGAGGACCACTACGGCCGTGCTACGGGCTACGCCCGCCTCCTGTAATTTAATAGGAGTATCGATGTCCGGATTTATTTTCCAAGCATTTTTCTTGGCCATCGGTACAGGGCTTTCCAGATGAAAGTCTAATGCCTTTGAATTATTTTAAGTAAACCACTTCTTCCCTCTGCACAATTTGGAATGCAAAGCGTCCCGCCAGAGGAGTATTTCCCATTTGCCTTTTTATTAAAACTCAATATACCGCTCTTTCCCATTCCCTTTTCTCTCCCTTTGTGTGCTTTACCCTCCCGTTTTCTCTCTCTCTCTCTCTCTCTCTCTCTCCCGTCCCTTTTTTTTTTTTTTTTTTTTTTTTGCATTCGTTTATTTATTTATTTATTTATTTATTTATTTACTTTATTTACTTTATTTTTTATTTATTTCCATTATGCTCTCGCGGGATCGTTAGGCTATTATTTTTACTTTACTTGCCATTAAACGGACAAATGGAGGCAGACCTTAATTAAGTTTTTTTTACCCGCAATACATTAATATGGACATATCGTTGTGTTTTTATTTATTTACGAAAACTCTTTTGTTTGCTCTGTCAATTCGATTTTTTTTTATCTGCCCCGCACGCATTTATTAAATAGCTCTGGGCTCTAATTGTATTGCTTTAATCTTATAAAATTTTTAATTAAAAAACGAATCCGCGAATTGTTTGTAATCGAGCGTTGTTTGTGTACCTCTGGACCCTCCGTACGCCCGGCCCCCCCGCATCCGCTGTCGCGGGTACATCATTCGAATATGGAGCAAAAATGCAATTGTTTAATAATAATGCCACTCGAGCGATACGCTATCGCGTCGTTGCTTACAGCCAAGGGCGCTCGCTCCGGTGTTTAAATGCACGCGTACGACCGCTACGGGAGGCGCGCGTGCGTGCTAGCGAGATAGAGCGACGGATAGGGATAGGGGTGGAAGAGGCTCTTTAGGGAGAAAAATGCCTCGGATAAGCAGAGTCGCGCGAAATATCGTTACCGGTAATTCAATAGGGACGGCGGAGGCGCGGCCCCGATGAGAAAGTAATTGCTTGGAAAATGCTATTACCGTGACGTTTCTTCTCTGCAAGCGTGTGTATCGGCAGCACGAAGTGACAGAGCGTGAATATTTTGCGAGGCGGGCCGCTTTCAATGGCGATTAATTGGAGCTTCGGGAGCGGGACGGAGGATGGGCGTAAGTAAGCAATTTCGTTGGGGACCCACCGGAAGCTGACAGGCTACCGGGCGCAGAGACGCGGCCGAGGATCCTCGATCAGGACGGTCTCGGACGGTCTCGGATGGTCCCGGATGGTCCCGGAAGCCTCTCGGCGGAGACTCCCCTTCTTAGTCTTACGAGCCGGGGGTCCGAGCGATCTTACGAGCGTATAGAGAGACGGGCGGGAGGTAGGTGGACCGATTTGTCGAGCGTCGGTAATTGAAGAGCCGGAGCGTCACCGCGATAATGACGGGGATAATTATAGGAGAGCCGGGTCGGCAAGTGCGAATAAGGGAGTCGCGTTAATGCCGGGGTAGAGGCTTGTTAAGAAGCTAACGAACCTATGATATTCCGCCGTCGCCGCCGCGGCTGCGGCGCGCATTCATCGGCCGTCAAGCGGCTCTGCCCGTGGACAATCAATCCAATCAGCGGTGGCGCGCTTTACCGAGTCCCCAGGATTCCCCAGCTCTCCGCAATGAATTATGAATTCTCCTCGTCGGCTGCCCTCATCGTCGACCTGACCAGCGCCCTAGACTGACTACAATCCCTTCTTCTTCCTCCTGCTTCTTCTTCTTCTTCTTCTTCTTCTTCTTCTTCTGCTTCTTCTTCTGCTTCTTTTTTTTATTTATTTTTTTGTTGTTTTTGTTACCCTGCAGGACATGTCCCGGGGCTCTGAATTATAAATGACGCCTTGGCAATGCGTGCGTGCGTTGTCTGCGCGTGTGCGCGTGCATGCGTGCGGCCGAGTACCTAACGTGGTTATTGCGGTGCGGGGCGCGGTGCGTATCGTGGCAGGCAGTTTTCTTCGAATGGAAAAAGCGAGGAGCGGACCGACTGTCCGTACGCGCATGCTTGGAAGCTCAGCGACTTCCGTCGCGGCCATAAATTTCGCACGCCCAGGAGTTTTTGCCGGCCGTTCTCCGTCGGTAATCGAGAAACGATTCCGTATCCCCGTACGCGGACGATAGTCGCCCGATCGGCTGGAGGCTGCGAGGCAGAGAGGATCATCAACTCCTCCTCGTGTCTTGGAATACGAGGCAAAAAATCCCCCGGCCGAATCACTTGGCTCGACCCTCACCTCTTTCCCTTCGTCTCCTTGTGCCGCCGCCCCTCGCCCGCCCCCTTCATTCGATTCTCCCTTCGGTAGCCGCGCTCGTCTACTTCACGACTTATACATGCACCTGAATTTTTGCCCACCGCCCTCCCCCATCCTCAACCTTTCTTTCCACGTTTTTTCGAGCTCGCTCGAACCCGCCCCCCCCGTCCACCCCCCGAGCCCGATTCTCTTTGTGCGGCTCTCTCTCTCTCTCTCCTTTCGCCGGACAATGCCGACTACTACTACCACCACTACTACTACCACCACCACCACCACCACCACTACTACTACTACGACTCTCTATACGTCCTGGCTCTACCTGCCTTCGTCTAAAGCCCACCTCGCCCCTCCCCCCACACACGCATACACAGCCTCCCCCCGTGCGCCCCCACTCGCCGTCGACCTCGTCAATCTATATCGAGTCGGCGCATCCGATTTTATGTGAAAAGTGTATGTTTGATTCGCTTGCCCGGATTCGACGTAATGCTTAATGAAACGCTCGGCCCGAGAGCCCATTGTTCCACGAGGCTCGAGAAAAAGAAAGTGGAAACGTTATTTGCTCCTGTACAAATTTCCCCTTCCATCCATCTAATCGGGCCGCCGAACAAAAGATGCTAAATTCAAACGCTGCACACGAGCGAGACCCGCCTCCGCCCCCGTTACCACCTCCGCCTCCACACCGTTCTGCGTCTACTTACTTTGGCTGATTTACATACAGCCAAGTCTATGTAAAAATATCTGCTTTAATAACGAACGAGTTCGTTTTCGGACTCGTTTTATAAAAGTAAAACGGAGCCATTTCATTCGTCCTCTTCTTCTTCTTCTTCTTCTTCTTCTTCTTCTTCATCTTCTTCTTCTTTTTTCTTTTCTTTTCTTTTC
Organism: Ceratosolen fusciceps; assembly: GCA_018883505.1. Classification (NCBI taxonomy): domain Eukaryota; kingdom Metazoa; phylum Arthropoda; class Insecta; order Hymenoptera; family Agaonidae; genus Ceratosolen; species Ceratosolen fusciceps. The sequence continues at coordinate 8,415,576 of RCIC01000003.1, read as the reverse complement.
TTTTTATTGTTGCTTTATTGTTGCTTTATTCTTGCTTTATTGTTGCTTTATTGAGTTTTCGTTCGTTGCGCGAGCTCTCTCACGCTGAAGAAAGGAAGAAGAAAGAACGGTATGGAAGAATCGACGTATTGCCGTCCGACTAATACCGAAAATATGAAATAATATGCTGTAACCGATCGGTGGAGGCTTTTTCTTAAACCGGCGATACTCCGAATCAATGGCTTGTTCCTTTGAAAGGGCGCGCGGGACAATGAATAAGAGAGAAAGGGCTGGGACAGAGGGGTGGGGGGGGAGGTACAGCAGTAACAAAAACAAAGCAAAGAGAGAGAGAGAGAGAGAGAGAGAGAAAGGATATATATATATATATATATGTATATGCACGTGTAAAAGGCAATAGCGAGCTCGTGCGCGCGACGGCTATGTACATCCTAAACTTAAACGTTATTCATGTCAAGACCTTAGTGCAGCTTACAACAAAGATTCATTTCAGCGTACTCGAACACGCCCTTCTTTCTCACGTGGCATCCCGTCCCGCGGTACGTAGGGCCCCCTATCAAGAGCTCTATCTCACTTACATAAAGCCAGTACTCGACTCAACCTACATCCTGACATAATCCGTTCGATACGTCCCATTGTCGTAGTTGCTATTTATTCTGGCGCCGATGCGCTGCTTCCTTCCCTTAAAAAAATCCTCGCTCTACAGCCAAGACAAGAGACGCAAGCAAGGGCTTCAAAAGGAGTTTCGCCCTTATCCGAGAAGAGAATTTCATTTTTATCCTCCCCCGTCCTCCTCCTACATTATTATTACATTATTATTATTATTATTATTATTATTATTATTATTATTATTGATTATTATTATTATTATTATTATTATTATTATTATTATTATTATTACTACTGTTACTACTGTTACTATTATTATTATTATGGTTATTATTATTATATGTCTTGGCCACCGTAGCAATTTCGTTCCACTGGCCTCTTAACACGTCGACCCTCTTATCTTCTCCGCTTCTTCTTTCTTCACTGCGTGTCCCACTCCACGGGGTCACCACGAGGCCTATCATTCCACCCAGAGCCACTCCCGATGACCCTTTACTTTACCCTCGCGAGCCCTCGCGAGCCCTCGCTTCCTCATTTCCATCTAGTCTCATCGGCGGCCGACTCGCGCGACCTCCTGTCCAAACTGATACGTGGACGAGCTGCCGTCCCGGGGCCGGCGTAGCTGGCCCTTCCTGGCACAATACCATACACACGCGCGCGTTATTTATACGTATTGATATATATATAGGCGTATCTGTCAGGGTAGGACGGAGCCCGACATTCTTACGGTCCTACGGTCAAAGGGGATCCGGATTACGGGATCGCGGGCCGAGCCGGGTTATTGGGGTTAGTACACTTCCACGGAGCCAGTGCGGCTTCTTGGTGCGCTAAGTGGCTGGCGTCGAATCCCGGCTCCAATTTACATGACAAAGGAATTAATATCGCTGCGGCTGGTGGAAGAAGTACTTGCAAATCCTTGGTCGAGGAGGGAGGATGGGATCCTTTCCGGGAAAGCGCATCCTACGCGATGACGAGGGCCAGGTCCAAGGGAACGTGTATACGTGCTCGCGAGCAGGATGAGCGCCGGTGTAGGGTGGGGGAGGGGGTGGGGGGTTCTGGCAGCGGTAAAGGTCGCTAATGATGACCTTATTTCACGGGAACAGATCGGGGGGTGGGGGATGGGGAGGGGGTTAGCCACTCGTAAAGAACAAACGGGGCGAGTGACTGGGGGGTGGCGGTGGAGGCGAGGCCTCCCCGTCCCGTACGACGGACTGGAGGCGTCGTGGCTGCGAGCGGCAGATACGGGACAATTCGGTCTCGAAGCGTGTCGCGAGAGAGTCGAATCACACGATCGATTTATTCGGCAAACAAGTCCTATGCAACGGCCTCAAAGAAACCTTTTGTCTTTCCTCTCTTATCCGTCTCCCCCGAGTCCAGCCCTTCCTCCTTTATCTCCCCCCTCGCTCAGCTCGCTCTCTTGCTCTCTCGGGCTTCCTCCCCGCTGCCCCTCCCACTACTCGGCGGCCGCTGCCACTCGGTATCTTTCCGCTTACGCTTCGGAGTCTTTGGAGTGTCGGCCCCGTTCATCCTTGAGACTCCTCGCGACCTCATCGAGAGTGCAACAACGACGAGCCGGTCGAGGCCGATGCTCCTCGACCGGGTTGCGCTTCCACGGTCTGCTCGTCTTCTGCGGAATCGGGGCCACTGGACCTCCTCCTTCCCCCCTTTTAAAGTCCTATCGTTACAGTTCCGCCTAGTAGCCCCCGCTCCCTGGCTCCCTGGGGCCTTTTGACTTTGCCCCGAAAGAAACGGCTCCGTCCTCGAGGTGAGCTTTCCCCTCGGCCCCCCCCGCCCCCGCCACTTAGCCATTGTCGTTAAGTCGTAGCGTACGGTTAGATAGAGATCGTATTTGCCGGGCGCGTCTCCCCCCCCCGTTTGCCCTCGCGATCAATCGGATTCGCGAGAGCCGAGGGGAAAGGAAGCTGCTCCTTCTAACGAAGTCTTCTGCCCGACTTCCTCTTACTCCAGAGGCGACTTCGCGTATTTCAACTAATTATTACAACGATATTTATTGTAGCGCGCTGTGCACTTCCTCGACTCTAATGCTTTGGTTGGACGGGTAGGTAGGGCCAAGGGTATCTATCGCTGGCAGACGGGAGGATAATAGGCCAGGGTAGGAATAAGACTATCGGCACGGCCGCGGTCGGTGCCTTAAGTATTAGTTGGATAGCGAGGGTCGGCCGAGGGAGGGGGGGGAGGGACAAATTACGGAGTCAGAGTCGTAGCGGAGGGGAAGGAGATCTAGGACTCTTGTTCTGCGGACTCGGCTCTGGCTGCGTAAAAAGTCTAGGGGGCGGAGCCGTTGGCGGCGGGAACGGTAAGTGTCCGGGCCGAAATGCTCCGAAATGCTCGGGAGGGAGGGGGACTCAAGTTCACGAATCCGTAAATTTATACGGCCGTCTCGAACGTCCATGTAAAGCGCGGAAGGGTCATCGATCTCACCGAGCGTCCCGTAACGTACGGACACCCCGCCTAGATCTAGTTGAAGCTTCGGCATTTCAGATATACTGGTGACAGAGAGAGAGAGACTGACTGAGAGTGAGAGAGAGAGAGAGAGAGAGAGAGAGAGAGAATGCGAGCGAGTGAGCCGAGGGGGACAAGGGATCGACGGTTAGGGCGCGACGAGTTCTAGCGTATCAAGCGGTGGTTGGCGGTACACCTCGGCCGCACGTACACGTAAGGATGTGTGCGCGGCTGTTGTCGGATGCGCGACTCCCTCGCAGCTCTCCCTCACTCACTCCCGCCCTCTCGTCGGGAACAATGTATTCTCATTAGTAAGTTTCGGGGACCGGCGCCCTAGGTCCTTAATTAATTTTAACGCGTCGCGATCACGGCCCAACTTTTGGCCCTCCCACGCCCACACGCCCCTCCCTGTCGGAGAAGCTTACAATGCTCTCGACGGTACTGGCGGGAGGGGGGGGGAGATGGGTGAGGAAAAGAAACGGACCGCTCGGAGAAAAGACTGGGGGCAGCTCGAAATTAGCGGGGACAAGTTCACCCGGAACTTTCTTGACATCCCCCCCCCACCACCCCACCCCTCACCCCACTCTCCCAGCCCGATTCTAACGAGATGACGAGGAAGTTTAGCGGCTAATGGGCCGATTCAAAGCCCCTCCCCACCCCCACCCCCGACGCCTTACCGCTCCTTACCGCTCTCCCTCCCGTCCTCCGATCCTCTAATGCCGTATTTTTACGATTTAGGATTCTTCTGCTCTCCCCGTCTTCGTCTATCCTGCAGTGAGAATCGGCATCTCCTCGGCCCTGCCTATCGTAAAGTACTATCACCGTCTTCTGCACAAGTACGACGTTCTCGTCGACGAGGCAGGAACTCAAGGGTCGGGGTTTAACGGGAGCGAGCGGCAATCAGGAATACGGAGCTCCTTATCGCCCATCTATTATATTCTGATAATTACTCGGCCGGCTTGGCACCGCTTCCAACCATCGCAGGCCCGGGTCTCACCTGACCGAGGCTAACGCTATTTACGACCCTCCCCCTCCCCTCCCGCCAGAAGCCCAATAACCCCATGTGTTTCTCTACCGGATGTCCGTCGGGCGCGAGGATGCCCCCGGTTCCAAAAACTCCGGCGACCCCTCGATTCCCCGGTAATTATACTGGACGTACGAAACTGCCGCGACCCGTAGCGGTGCTACGTAGTCTATTGGGCCGCGTCACGTGATCCCGTGATTTAATTTGCGAGGGAGAGCGGCTTTGTGTGGTGCGATCCCTCGCCCCCGTCCCCGGCCCCGTCCCCGTCCCCGTCGCCGTCCCGTGGATCGATGCCAGCCAACAATCCGAGGACGGCGTCTTCGAAGGCGCTCGTCCTCGACATTCACGGACACGAGCACACGTGAAAGAGGCTCGCGGCTCGAAGAAAGAGAATGCGCCGGAGGGGGCAAGGGAAAGACGAGGTTGGGGGTGGGGTTACGGGGGTGGAGAGGCGGGGGGGGCGTGATATTATGTCCGTGGAGGCGCCGACCGTCTGGCTGCCTGCCGCTGGCACGGCTGTCTAACCGCCCCCCCCACCACCTTCCCCTCCCCCGCCCACGCCGCGCCACCGACCCAGCCCGTCGCATCCGACCACCCGTGGCAAGGGGCTCACGTACGGTTGGCAGGACTGGGCGCGATATTAGCTATTCCGACCGCGTAGCGCGACACGCGCCCCCTACCTCACCACCCCACACCCATCCCGTCCCATCCCCTCCTGCGTCAACACATGCACGGAGCGTCGCGACGCTGTTGCACGCCGAGACCCCGATCGTCTACCCTATACGTGCCCCTATACATTATCTAACCCACACTCCCACGCGTTTCGTTTCTTCTTTCTCTCTGGTGCTCGTGCGCCTAACTCATTTTCGCACCAGACGCCAGCCAACCCCGAGGCGCCCTTGCCATCAGCCTCCTCGACACCCCCCCCCCACCCGGTTCACCTACTCCTTTTGCTCCGTCCCCAGACTCGCCCGCATTATTCCTTCCTTTGCCGGCGTTCCTCCTGGCCCGGCTCTTTGTATTTTTAACCGAGAGCCGCGAGTTTTTCATCGGCCCCGTCGCCCCGGATTCGTGTCCGAAACCCGACTTCGACCTCGGCGACGGGCACATATATAATCTATCCGTTTTCACGACCCCAATAACCCCGACCCCGACCCCGAGCCCGATCCCGACCCCGACCTCGACCCCTACCACTACCACCCGCTCCCGCGGCCACCCCGGTCGCATTAATCACGCCAATTACGCTACCCACCCCTCTCTCCCCCATCACCGCCCCCGCGTGGATTTGCGCGGAGGGGGGCGTGCGTTAATACGGAGAAATGCGGTGCGTCATCCGCACGCTCGCCACCACAGCCTCTCATTTTTATCACGAACGTACTCTCGGCTACACCGACGAGACCCGCTAACCGCCCACACAGCCAAACTATCCTTAGCTCCCCGCCCCACCTCTCTCGCAACTCCCTCGCAACTTCCTCGCGACTTTGCTCTTCCGCACAAACAACCCCGTCCCACCGCATCCCGCCCACTTTCTTGTTTGATCCTTTCCTGCCCTACGGCTTCCTACGACCCCCGCAAAGGTCCAAGAGGGACGTTTCCCTCGCATCCTCGGTCGCGTACTTGTCCCGTCCCCGCGCAGCTGCCGCGCCGTGCTTCGAGAGGGTATCCTCCAAGGGCCGCCCCCCTCCCAGCATCCGAAGCATTCCGTCGCGACAAGTCCTCCGTCGTAGACGTTCGCTCGTAACCCCAATAACCTCCGAGACTCGGCTGTCTCTCTCTCTCTCTCTCTCTCTCTCTCTGTCTCTCTCTGTCTCTTCTTCCTCTCCTCCGGGCATTGGACCATTTGTCCGGTCGGCCCTCCTCCTCCTCCTCCTCCTCCTCCTCCTGCATCTCCTGCTCTTCCTACTCGAGCCGTCCGTGTCGCCCAGGGCTCGTCAAGGGAACGACCGCAGCCGGTGAGATCCCGCTTCCATTTCATGCCAAATGCTTCCGCGTAAACTCATTCCCTACGACGTACTCGTACCCTCGCTCTGCCCCCCGCCCATCGCCTACCCACACCCATACCCACACCCTCACCCACACCCATACCCGTAAGTCGCCATTTCGATTTATATCAGGACCGATATTTAAAAACCGAGGCGTGGGATTATCGTGGCGGCGAGTCTGATCCTTCTACTTGCGAAACTGGAATGTCACGCTCGCTCACCACCGGCGCGTTTCAATTATATGTACTGACGGGGGGGAGGGGGGAAAAGTGCCGAGGCGCGATCGTGTTATAAGGGCTCCAGCCATGAAACGCCGCGCGAATGCATTCCGTCGCTCCTTTCATTCTCGCCTCCCCGCTCAGCCCTTGTATACCTTATACACGCGCACATACAGATATAATGTGTGCGTACGGAGTAGCGCGTATCGCCGTAGCGCTTCATTGCCTTCAACATCTTCGGCTTTATAGCTTCTACAGCGCGCACGAGAGAGAGAGAGAGAGAGAGAGAGAGAGAGAGAGAGAGCGCAAGAGAGGATATTGACCGACATTTATCCTGAGAGCAATTAGATACGTTGCTGCCTCGGAACGAGTAGACGTCACTTCAACGCATACGAGATGTGTATATATATATATATATAGATAGATAGATAGAGAGAGACTGTAATCCCTAGGAGGAGCGCCCGTCGCTCGGCCCATTAAAGCGATTGAGATGTGAAATAATTTGATAAACAAATCATAGATCGAGGTATAATCGAGGACGTGTATAAGAGGACAATAGACTGAGAGTAGACTGAGCAGGGGGGGAGGGGAGGGGGTTGCAGCACTTAAACCATACAAAGTACAATGGAATAATTCGACTCGCGGGATTTACCGTTCGACTTAATGCACGACTCTACATTTAATTATTCTTTTTGCTCGTGTTGCAGGTGTGTTTCGCAAGGGATCGAGCGATCGAGCCCCGCGAGTAGTCTCTCTCGAGAGTACACAAGCGTCTGATATTCGATATGATAGGCGAGGCGGGCGCACTCGTGCGGCCCCCGATACATCGAACGATAAGATAAGCCGATACGGGAGCCAAGTGCCTCTCTCTCTCTCTCTCTCTCTCTCTCTCTCTCTCCCCCGTTCCCCACGCCGTAACCGCTGTCAGCCCCCCCCCTCCCCGACCGTATCGAATCCTCGAAATCGTTTAATGCATAATGAGGAGAGAGTAACGGGAGCGGCCGAGGGGGCTGCGGGGGGCTTATTCGAAAAGGTGACAACGACGTTAAGCGGGCCCGCAAGGATTGTCTGCCGGCATGTTAATGGAGAGGGGGGGGGAGAGGGCTGCGGCGGCGTGGTGTCGCGAGCTCTCGTAGAAGGCCCTAGCGCGGAAGAAAGAGCCCGGGCCGGGGGCGATCGCTGCCAGTCACAATCACCCCGGCGACGGAGCTATGGAAGAATCGATCGGTGCCGCTGTCGGGGGGGCTTAGTGGTATCGCGGGCAACTCGCACGCTCGACCAGGATAATTCACCGGTCGACGCGATGGTGCCGTGAGGGAGCGAGAGAGAGCGCGGGGAGGGTGGGCGGGGGGGGGGGGCGGGGGGGGGGGTGGTCTTTCGGCAATGGCCGCTGCTTTCTTAGTGGCGCTCGCTCGACACTTACACGTGCCTTCCATTACCGGACACAAAGGGGCTCCCCCTCGAAGGACTCGATGTTTTTAGGGCGCGGGAGGGAGGGGCGCGGAGGCTGCTGCCGGTCAGAACGGGTGGAGATTGGGGGGGGGGGGGGGGGGGTCGAGCCCGGAACGTAGAAACCCCTCGTTTCGCTCTCTGTTCGTTTGTTGTGGTGGCGACTCTGATTGCGAACGCCCGGCGTGGGGAAGAGGGGCGGGTCGGGTCTTTCATTCCCTTCGATGGCCTTCGATTCTGGGGATAAAAAAAAAACAAAAAAAAAAAAAAAAAATAAACCCGACCGGGACGCCGCGCGCCTTCTCCTCGCTCGCTCCTTTTTGCCGAGCCGCAATTATGTCATTCCCCGCTGTCCTCGGCTCGACTCGACTCGACTCGACTCCGAACCCCACACCACCACGACCACCACCACCACCACCACCACCACCATATGCGCCTTTTCTCTCTCGATTATAATCCAGGGCTTTTATAATAATTCCCGTTCGGAAATCACTTCCGTCGCCTGCTCGACCTCCATGTCCTGCCATAATTTTTATTACAATTATTACCATTACCTTGGCCTCCTCACGTTTCTTCCCACTCTCTTGCATTTATTTTATTATGTCAATTAACACAAAAGAAAGCGTTTTACGCGTGCTATGACTTGACGTACTATGTCAATTACAAAACACGGATAAGTCCTTCGTGTTAGTCGTGCGCATGTATATCCATCCGGGACCTTTCTCTTTTTTTTCTTTTCTTTTCTTTTTTTTTTTTTTTTTTTTTTGAAAAGGCTGGCTCGGCAGGAAGGAATATCACCTGGTGCTTCGGAGCCGCGTGTATACACACACGGAAGCCCGGCCTAAGCTCGGTCGTAACAGCTTTCGTGTAAGCGTGTGTACGCTTGAGGGAAGAATCTAGCCGTGTCCCGTGCCGACCGTAGCAGGTCAGCGTAACGCAGCCCCTCCGTCCCTCCGCCCCTACATTCTCGTAGCGACCTTCGAGTCCGGCCACTCGTTCGTCTGGTTGACGCTACCGGGATCCACTTTAGCCGGCCAGCTGAGCTCTTCCCAGCACCGCCGCGTCCTTCGAAGGGTCGGAATAAAAAGCGACAGGGTAGGGCGATCGGGTGGGGTGGAGTGGGATGGAGTGGGGTGGAGTGGGGTGGGTAATCCGAGGGCTGTACTCTCGTACAGCCGAGAGTGGCTTACAAAAAAACGTCTGGAAGTTCCTCCCTTACGATGATTCGCCGAACTAATTAATGGGACTTGGCTCGGGATGTAATTTCAGCGATTTGCTGGCTCGCCCGCCCCTCCCTCAGCCCCTCATTCCCGTCCGTCAATCGGAAAAACAGGTTTCCGACGTCGTCGCACCCCGGCTAAATAGATCGCGAGCCACGTTACAGTTGCCTGTGCGCGACCTGAGCTCGCGACGCGACAATGACTCGTCGTTCTATCGGGGGCAGGGGATGGAAGCCCTGATTTACAAGTCAGCCTACAACGGAAACTACGTACAGCAGCCTGTACCGGCGACAACAAGACGTAATGTATTTAATAGCCTCGATAGTAATTGTGGCGATTGTTACCCGGGAACGCAGACAGGTTTTATCGTATTCGTGGTTCGGCAACGTCATGATGCGTGATGGGCGGGAGGGGTTATTGGGGTGGGTACGGCTGCACGATAACTTTATAGATCGGCTGCTGCGAGACGGGAGGCGGGGTAGGCTCACCTGCGAATAAGTAGGTAAGGCTTCGTCTCGGCTCTTACGTTTTTATCGGTTATACGCGTAGCTTTGGATGACGTAAGTGAGCTCTCGCAACGCTTCGTCGGCTCGCGCGTCGCAAGAGTTAAGTTTTATGGGCCAGCGGTGTTGCAAGCCAAGCGTGGACGCGACCGCGTATAATATCCTCGTCGGCGAGTGGCCAAGGGCTCGGAGTGAAGGGGAAGGTACGAGGGGCCGGGGACTTTTCGCGCGAACCCGGAGCCCCGCAGATTTGATTCACAAAGGCCAGCGCCGATTGTGAAGGGCCGAGCGTTTGCTCTCTCTCTCTCTCTCTCTCTCTCTCTCTCTCTCTCTTCACACCAACGGTGCTCGCTCCCACGACCCCGTGCGCTTCGACGATACTAAAAAAGCGGGGCAAGCGGAGAGACGGACGCGTGTGGTGTTGCCGTTCTCGACGCTGCTGCTGCTGCTGCTGCTGCTGGTGCTGCTGCTGCTTCTGCTTGTGCGACCCTTCGCTCGAGTGGATCCGACACCGGGCGAATCGCGCGACCCTTCGCTAATAGACGCGGAATCCAATCATCGGCCCGCAATAAATATTCATTTCGGCGTCCCCGCTCCGGTTGGCAATAGCTTCGCCAGGTCTCTGGGCTCCATGGGATGATTTATCAACTCGTTCGGCTCCCTCCCGCCGTCCCCGCGCTCGCGTGTCACCGGCCGACGAAATGTGGGAAGAAGACGAGGAGCAGAGCGGTCGAGTAAAAGTGCGCCTCCGCCAATGGGTCCGAGGCCCTCCTAGAAGAAGAAGCAGAAGAAGAAGAAGAAGCAGAAGAAGAAGCCCTTCCGTCGGTTCGATCGGTCCCCCGGTCCCGGCGATCGCCTCCACGAATCCCGGGATACTCTCTCTCTCTCTCTCTCTCTCTCTGCTCGGCTCCTTTGTCGAGGCCTGCGCGGGGCTGCTTTGTAGGGCCCCCTCTGACCCAACGTCGACGATACTCCGCAATATTCCACGACATTCGGCTATTGAATGCCGCGCGGCGATAGCGCGCCCTCCCAGAGGCTCGGGACCCTAAGATCGATCCCTCGCAGCCAGCCTTCCCAACTTCCCCGGGTCCCAACCCTTAGACTCTGGCCTTTCACTACGCCCTCCCTCACCCCCTCCATCACTTTATGCATCAGACTCCTAGCCCGAATTAAGCCTAGAAAGCAAACCACCTACCTACCTATACAATACATAAAATATTGGTGAACGCCCGCTGTCCGTACCTCCAGCCCCGTACCACGTACCCATGGCCGACGCCGTCGCCGACGCCGAACAAAGGAGACGCTGATTTATTCCTTATATTTACACTATACATACGCGATTGTTTGGCCCAGCGAGACGCGATAACTTTTCACTGATTTCACGCGTATTCTCCGCTGCTACGCGCTCCCGACGATATTATTCAAGCGCGTAATTAAATTCCCAATAACTCGAGTTCTTCAGCATAATACCGTAATTACGGATCGTGATTCATTACTCTTTAGTCGTTTTGCAATAAATGATTCCGTTATTACGAATGATTGCGGAGGCAGGTAACTAGCTCGGGCTCGGGCTCGGGCTCGGGCTCGGGCTCGGGCTCGGGCTCAGGGGTAAAGGCAAAAACGAAGAGAGCGGGAGAGCGGGAGAGAGAGAGAGAGAGAGAGAGAGAGGCAATAACAAAAAGACGAAAAGTGGTTATTTGAAAGGCAGGCGTAACCCGTTGGCATAGTCGTTGGATTTTTAAATGGACACACGTGAAGGGTAAACGCTCCCGTAGCAGAGGCCGCTCGGTCGGGATCGAGAGTCGAGCGGCCGCACCTGCAGGAGCATTCGCGAATCCACGTCGCCTGAAATGATATAATTAGCTTATAAAAATGAGGCCCCCGAGTCGGCTGATATCCGTCCGAGGCTAATTGCAACCTGCCCCTCTAATCTGGAACGAAGGGGCGCTCCTCCGGAGACTATCGTCCGTTCCGTTCTCCGTTCCCTCGGCCCCTCCGCCTCGCCGCCTCGCCGCCTCACCGCCTCACCGCCTCACCGACCCGACCAATAATCTCCGTGGAAATAATAATATTTTATAAGACAAGGGAGGAAGGTATAATTTAGGCTCGGAATAGGTAAAAATGCGGGGGCCAGGTATAGGAGTAGAGGAGTTGCGCGACCGCTCATGCGAGTCTTGCGATAAGTGTTTAATTAATCCGGCCGAAGCCATTAATTTCGCGGGGGAAAGTGGAAGACGGTTGCCTCGGCTCGCTTGACTTGGATTGAGTTTGGGGGGGGGGCGAGTGGAAGTATGGGCGAAAAGGCTGAAAAACCATGTGGCGAGCCGCTTCCATTTGTTACAACTTGCAGGCATATAATCACGCGGTAATGGAACATTCGTTGGAAAAACCGCTCATCCTTCCATCTCTCTCTCCCTCTCTCTCTCTCTCTCTCGATCTATGTCCGTATCGGCGGAGTTTTCTCGGCGAGGATGCTCCTCGCGGGACTGGCTGCTTAATAGGCGTGTAACTGAGTAGTCGCGGACCGAGGGCATAAATAACGGCGCTCGCGGCCGATTATACGCGAGACGCTTATTACAAGCGAGGGAGACCACCTCCACCACCACCACCTCCTCCTCCTCCTCATCCTCCTCCTCCTCTTCCTCATCCTCCCACTCCGCCTCCCCTCTTCGCCTCTCCCTGCCCTGCCCTGCCCTACCCACGATGATCCGTGAATGCCGAATCCGTATATAGAGTATATATATAATCGATTTAATGGTCCTGGAGGAGCCGGGCGACGCTCGACGTAAGGCCTCCGCACTCACTCGCTTATTGAGACGCCGTCCAACTTTCATCCCCGCCGCTTAATGAAAAATTTATAAAACCCGCTCGAGTTTGGCGGAAGGAGGTGGCTGCTTAAGGGCCCTGCTTACCCTGGTGCGGTATACGGGAAACAATAGGATCCCGGCGGCGTCGCTCCCTCTCTCTCTCTCTCTCTCTCTCTCTCTCTCACACACACACACACACTCTGTGTTCTCGACGTACCGAGCGAAAAAGAGGAATTTATGGGCCTCTGTCCGGCTCGCGGCAATCGACGCATCGAGCCACTCGGCCGCTGACATCTTTGACTCCCTTTAACTCCTCCTGCCTGTACATCAAGTACCGCGATTGCATAATATCTCCTTATCGAGTCGGAGATCTCGGATACGTGAGCCCATTCTCCGAGGAGATCGTTATAGCCGGATAATTGAAACGAATATGAGGAGGAGACGCGCCGCTCGGCTCGCGCTATTGTCGTCAACCAGGTAACGAGGTGCGTTCCAACATATACCACTGTCCCACCCGTCAAGCGCCGCACCTCACCGCACCGCACCGCACCGCACCGCAGCTACCCACTCGTCCCTTGTGGTGATAATAAATCACCTGTCAATAATCAATTGACTCGACGGCGTATCTAGCAAGTGCTAAAATCTTCGTTACCGACGACGAGCGCCGCTTTAGCTGCTGACGAGGCTGCTTAGCATCCGCGCCGGCTTACGAAGAATCGCCGCGCCAAAGCAAATAACGCGTACGAGCCTTGCGGATAATTAAATACAGCCTTGCGCGCGTGTCTTGGCTCCTACGGCACGGACACACATACGCGCGCGCGCGCAGAGAGATGGGGGGGGGAGAGAGAAAAATCCGGCTTCAAGAGTCCCGCGGCAGTGAATAATAAGAAAAGGGCCTTGAACCGCGTCGCGTATACCGACGTCTACGACTACCACTACGGCTACCGCTACGGCTACCACGACTACAACGACTAGGAGTACAAGTACAGGCCGGGCTCGACGCATCGCGATTGCCAGTATCGCTTGAGCGATCGCAACATTGTACCTACAGTATTGCATATTTACGCAAGGGCATTTCCGAGAAATTGCGGCTTCGAGAGCGAAAATCAAAAAACAAAAGGGAGTAAAGAAGAAAGTTTACGAGGGAGCGGTAAAAATTGCCGACCCTGCCCGCTCCATCCCCCGCCCTCGCAGACAGAATGGACCGAGCGCTGTCGCTGCTGCTGTCGCTGCTGCTGCTGCTGCTGCTGCTGCTGCTGTTGCCGTTGGTGCCGTTGGTGCCGCCGCCGCCGCCGCCGCTACGTTGCTTTGCGCAAAAGCAATGATGACCTTCATTGTCGCGGGCCGGCGGCGCGTCACTTACAAAAAGGAAAATATTTTTCAGCGGCGAGACCGCAGAGGCACCGGCTCCTCCTTCCTTACTCAATTACGCGCGTACGCGCTCCGTGCAGCTACGATGCTCGCGGGATTACGTCGAAGAGGAAGTACAAAGACAGAGGACGAGGATAACTAACTCGAGCGCCTAACTTCATAAATCATGGCCTCCCCGCGACAACGCCTCTGCAGCTTCCCATGCGAATCCAAGGCGCTTTTTTCCCCATCTCTCGGCTACCTTTCAAAATTAATCGTCTCTCCTCTCTCTCTCTCTCTCTCTCTCTCTCTCTCTCTCTCGCTCTTCCGTTAACTTAATATTTTCTCCTATATAAACAATTTATGGAGGGGACGAAGAAGTTTCTTCAAATAATTAACTTCAACTCTTGTATTGGTTTAGGAAATTGTAGCTCTCTCTCTCTCTCTCTCTCTCTCTCTCACTCTCTCTCAGTTCAATGAAAATCGTACTCTGGAAAGAAGTGATTTTTAATCAGACGGAGCAACCGCTTCCGCTCTTGCTTCAAAATTTCCGCCCCTTGTTCACTCTAATCAACAGTTGATAGAAAGTCGCATCTTCTTCCGACATCTTGTCCCACAAGTTTGCCGATATATACGAGAGAATATCAATCATTGATGATATTGATGCTAATGTTCCCCTTTTCACTTTTTATCGTATTATAACGGATACGTAAAGTCGAGCTAAGGTGCGACTCTCTCTCTCTCTCTATCTCTATCTCTATCTCTATCTCTATCTCTCCGCGTCTCTTTTATTCGATCTCGGTCCCATAATTTGTAAACCAGAGACTTGTTTTAAACAATCGCTTCCTGCCAGGCTCATCCTCGACGGTGATTGTTATTTTCGTACATGGCCGATTTTAAAGATGCGGATCTAAACTCCCGGCCATTGTGTTGCAAAGTGGCTGAGGTGGGGTGCATGGTCGGGGGAGGGGGGTGGGGTGGGGGCTGAGGTGCTCTTATCAGTGCCGGTCGGGTTAGCCGAGATTTGCCGATGAAAGAGTAGTTCATGCTAAAGAATTCATATTACAAAGTAGTTTTACGGAATACGGGTCAGGTTATTGGGGGTGGAGGGTGGGCGGGAGGTGGGGCGAAAGTATCGAAACAAAGATAATACGAGAGCTAATTTAAAATTCCAATGAAAATGTCACTGCTTTTGAGAACAAAGAGGTGATTGTTACGTGGGGTTACGTTTGGCTTGTTGTGAAGAAAAAACATCCATCGGCGGGGGAGGGGGGTGAGCGAAGGTGGTGGCGGAGGTGGAGGTAAGCGCAGAATTCGCGAAAGAGTATTTTAGCATATTATAAAAAGCACTTCCGAGCTCTCGTGTATGTATATAGGTTTATGCCTCTCTCTCTCTCTCTCTCTCTCTCTTGCTCCCTTGCTCTTTTGCTCTTTTGCTCTTTTGCTCTTTTGCTCTTTTGCCCTCTATACAAATACGGGGAATACAGAACAGGGCCCGATAAAGAGTCTCGAGCGTATTTTTTCCTTTTCTTTCGTTTTTAATTTTTTTCGTGCCCCGTAGCCTCGTGCCGAGAGTAAAAACGGCGGCGTCGGAGGAGCGCCTCGTCGAATATTAATAAGGAATAACGCGGCTCTTAATACAAAATAACGCAATGGCGCGTAAAAACTCCTCGTCGGCATCGGATTGCGGATTTTTTGTTATAATTGCGATGGACTTGGGTAGGGAGAGGGGGGGGAGGGAGGAGGACCGATTGGAAGGCCGAGGCGGATTTTTTCTTACGTCCGAAGGAACGTCGGCCTCCGGCTTATTGATGGACCGAGCCACGGAAGAAAAGAAAAGGAGGTGGCCGGAGGGGTTGGAGGGTGCTGGAACGAGGCAGTAAGAAAACGGGGTAAAATCAGAGGCAAGAAAGGTAAGCAGGAGGGGAAGGAGGAGGAGGACGAGGAGGAGGAGGAGGAGGTGGAGAAATGCAATTTGTTAGGGAACGGGATATTTATTTATTCCAGAGTCGGCGGCCCACGCGGTATATTAGCCACGGCCGAGGACGAAATGAAAAATGAATGAGTACGAGAAGCCAAAAGGCAAATAAAGCGTAGGCTTGGTCGAGGCGAGCTATTTTCAAGCCTAAGGGCCCCGCGGCCCTCGTCCGGTAGACAATAGATCCTCGCGGAGGGAGAAACAATCGCTCGACGGAAGCACCAAGGAGAATTCGATTTGTCGCGCTACTTGGCTGCGGGAGACACCCCCGCGACGAAGATGTGCCCCCGGTGTGCGTGGGCGACCGGCTAGAGGTTGACCCGAAAACCCGACAAGTTTTAGGGCAAAGAGCAGCCCACCGTTGCCCCTCGCCCCCCGCCCAACCACGCCGCTCACGACCCGTTACCTTGGCCCCGCTATCTCGTCGTTAAGCCTCTGATTGATTTTTCCTCCAGCAGCTCCACTTTATTACCGGAGCCCATCCGTACCGCTAAATGTATGCTAAATCAGTTTCCTTATAAGCTCACGTACCCCCCCGCCCCGCCCCTCCCGCCATTCCCTTCCACCGAGTCGTTCGGAAGCTTATGATTTACGGATAAACGAATATTCGGCAGAAATTTACGAACAACGTCTTTCCCCGATGCTCTCGCATTGGCCAGCTCGTATCTTTCTCTCCCTTTCTTCTTCTTCTTCTTCTTCTTCTTCTTCTTCTTCTTTTTTTCACCTCCTTTCATTTTAAATTAAAAAGGAACCCCAATAACCGACCTCACCGACGAATCTTAACTTATACACGGAAATTGAAAATCTTATCGGAGCGTATGTCTGGGACCGAAAATTTCGACGCGCGAGACGCTTATAAATATGAAAATTTATTAAGCATCGCGCAGCAGAGAGAATATAAGGAGTCGCTCGGTGGTCTACCTTATTTACAGATAAACATTTATTGGACAAATATTTCGCGAAAATCTTTTCCAACGGAACACGCGATTGACTATTTACGCCAGTTTTACTTAACCTCTCCTTCGTTTCCTTCTACCTCTTCTTCCTCGTCTTTGTCCTCGTCTTCCTCCTCGTCTTCTTCTTCTTCTTCTTCTTCTACTTCTTCTTCTTGCTCTGCTCGCTCCTCGACTCCTTCCGCATGCAATATAATTGACGACCCTATGAATCCACTAGATCATTACCCGATGAAAGCTTTACTATGATACTGTCAGCTGTTATAAGATAAATTAAAGCACTGGCATCAGTCATTTTGCGCCAGATAAAAAGAATCCGTTTTACATGGGGCATTAATAATGATTGGAGTTATTAATAATAGAATAAAGCTCCGGGAAGTTTGGACATTTATTACGGGAGCGAATAGCCAATAGCCGACGACGATCTACGACGAGGAGAGTACGGCCGAGCGCCTAATTATCCGGATACCTTAAAAAGAGCTCATTCACCGTATAACGAATGCAACATCCGCCTCGGATGTTTTGAACTCGCCGATCGGAGCTGATCCGATCTCGCATATACCGAGCTTTAAAAGTTTATCCAAACTATCGGAATGATCTACAACACCTCCTTACATTGAAAATTCAATGGCACGATTAGGCATGAATAGAATTTGTAGGCTCGGCAGCCACTAGGTCTATATCGCGATACATCCTCGCCGTCGGCCGGCAGCCAGCACAGCAGCCTTTAAATCCTCCTCTCGCCCTCTCCGTCTCCCGACCATCCTACTACCGCTCCGCAGATCACGGGGATCACGGCGCGCGCGCGCGCGCGCGCTCTCTCTCTCTCTCGTCCCCGGCCGACCTCGGATACATTAGCATTTATACTTACGCGCTGGAATGTCCGTACGATAAAGTAAGGAGGAAAAAGTGTGGGGGTGGCGAGGGCTCAAGGGGCAGAGTGCGAGAGAGAGAGAGAGAGAGAGAGCACCAGCAGCAGCGAAGGGAGGGCCAACATTGTTTACGCCCCGCGCGCGCGCGCGCTACTCAAACGTCATAAATCGAAGAGCTCGACCGGCCGCGGTATCAGCATCTCAACGCGCACGTCGAGATTTATGTCGTCCATTAGTGCGAAATGCGGCGTCCCCGTAGAGCCTCCCCCGTCCGAGAGCAGCTTCCACCGTATCCGGAAATCCCATTCTAAATCCATATAAGGGAAGATCCCGGAATCGAGCGCCGACGGCTGCTAGAAGAAGGCTCACCACCACCAGGACGCCAAGGACACTCAGCATACAGCATCCAGCATACAGCATCCAGCAGCCACCAACCAGCAGCAGCAGCAGCAGCAACGGCAGCAGCAACATCAGCAACAGCGGCAGCCTTCCTTTCTTTCGGCCTTAATCGGATGTATGTGCTCGGCTCCCTCCCTCCCTCCCTCCCACCGACCCACCCGCTCCGTCCCGCCCGGCCCTGCCACGGAACCGTCTGCGGTACACACGCTGGAAAGTGGCGAAGCGCGCGCTTTGGTGCGAAACAAGAAAGAGCGCTTTAAATAAATTAACATTCGGAATGGCCGAGCGGAATCCCGCGACATTCTCTCTCTCCTACTCTCTCTCTCTCTCTCTCTCTCTCTCTCTCGAGCGAGCGAGCGAGCGCGCGCACGTACCTAGTTGTCCGATCGCCAAATCCCCCCGCCCTCCCATTCCATTCTGCTCTTTTGGCTGCTTTATAATCCATATGGATTTCGCCAATTTTACTCTCGTATCGGTATTCCCGAAGCGCGCCCACTTACACGCCTCTTTTCTTAAATCCTTCCCCCTTGTTCTATAAAGCATCACGCGAGGCCATTCGTGCCGGAAACGCCGAGATTATACATATTTCATGTGATACAATATCATCAGTGGGCCGGCCGCGGTCGCTTCCGCTCCCGCATTCCTTTCTTAATTATTGGAAGAAAAATCCCAGTCCCCGTAAGGGAGACGGGATTAATTAATTGCCGACTCGGCTCTGCTTGGGTCCGGGTGGTGGTCGGGTGGCCGGGTCGTCGCGGGGGGCAGGGGGGCGCGGGGTAGGGGCGCGGGGAAGTAGGAGACACGTAGACAGACGGACGCAGGGGCGTAGTGGTACGTAGTGGAGCGCAGTATAGCGGGCAATACGGGGTGAGAGGTTCTTTTTTTCTTTTTTCTTTTTTCTTTTTTTTTCCTTACCGTTCTTTCATCTAATTAAATTTGGCGGCCGGTAAAATGATATTTGCCTATCGCTTTAATTAATATTGGATCCCGGATTTATGTATACAATATACGGCCGTGTAAAGTCAATGCGGCTTTATGCGCTACGAAGCTTAGTCGGATTAAATCCGGCGATATAACCGAGCGTGCATGGATTTTCCATGTTGACTTTTTTCCTTGGTTACACTGCCGTGGTGTTGCCACGTCATTTGAATATCTACATCTCTACACATTTTAGATACAAGCGTACATTTATTACGACAGTAATGCAGAGCCGCCGCGCGTAACCCGAGGATAGAAATGTTTTAAATAAAATTCCTCGCAAATATTTATGAATTATTGCCATTCTGGCGCTAAAATTATAACCCCGTAATTATATGCCGCTGACGAATAAACGTTACCCCCGTACCCTCCGCCGTCGTCACCACCACCGTCACCGTCACCACCGTCACCACCGTCACGACCGCCACCACCACCTCCACCACGAGCAGCAGCAGCAGCAGCAGCAGCAGCAGGGCCGGCACCGCGCAATCTGCGAATTCCATAATTTCTAATTTGCCGAGGAGGCGGCCGATCGGGCGGCGGATTAAATTATTAAATTATCGAATGAATCGCGTAAAAGCAGAGGATAGGGGCTAAAACAGAGATGAAGGCCACTGGCGAATCTTGCGATCTCGCGCAACGATATCTCGCGGGACAGGCTGACTGAAACACTATCTCAGATGGTCGTGGCGGCGGCGGCGGCTGCGGCGACGGTGGTGGAGTGGCAGGATCGGGCCGGGGGGGGGGGGGATGTAGCGGGCTGTCCGTGGCAGAATGAAAATGATTAATACGCCGCAAGGAGCTTAATTGTCTTATTTATTTGATGTTGAGCGTCAGAGAAATAGATGAATCTTTCATTCCTCCGGCGAGGGTAAAAAGGCAGAGGAGGAGGAGGAGGAGGAGGAGGAAAGAAAAAAAGAAAACAAAAAGAAAGAGGAAAGGAATATCCTGCGTTGTACGGCGGCGGTTAAGGAGACCGAGGGCGGCTCTGCCATCGATTGACGCAGGATAAGAAGGAGCTGGACGAAATATCACAAAAAAATTACGCCAATCACCGCTCCAGCTATTTCAGCTTCTTGTATACGGGGGAAAAAAAAAAAGTTAGCGGCACCGGCTCCGACGGAGATGCGAACACAAAAAGGAGAAAGAATAAGATAGCTTGAGGGAGCGAGTGAGCGAGTGAGAGAGAGAGAGAGAGAGAGAGGCTCTGCCTTGCAGAAAAAGTGTCGTTTCCGGAATTTCAGAGTTTCTCCGTTCGGACTCGGCGGCAGCAGTTATTTCTTCTTCCCCCGTTGGATCCCTATCGTTTGTCGCTCGCTCCTCACCTCCGCCACCACCAACCCCCTCCGCCCCCCTCACTCACTCTCACTCACTCTCACTCACTTTCTCTCTCTCTCCTCTCTCCTCTCTCTGTCCAGGTCACTCGTTTTTTCTCGATCCTTGTCTTAGATCTCCGTCCGTTTTGACTTCTCCCCGTCTCCCTAGCTTTATCTCATTTTTTTCTCCTCCCCCCGTGACCCTCTCTGCCCCTCATTTTTACCGGACCCTCGGGATGTTTGTTTGTAGATAAAAACTTCCAATTGCCAGATCTCCTGATATCGCTTTTCTATATCCATGTAATTTATAAGTAAATTAATAGCGTAGAGTGGGCGTGGAATGGTCGTTGCGGCGACGGGGGCGGGGAGGGCGGGGGTGCGGGCAAGAAAATAAAATGTAATCGAGCGATTGCATTAAGAGCGATGGACAAGAGATTGGACCGGGCAGCGCTTTGACTTTGTAGTCGTGTATCCGAGGAGATAATGGCGCCGGGCCCGAGAAAAATTCGTAAAATCCACACTCGTTCTTTGCACGAGCCGCTGCTCTCAGACACGAGAGACTCCGTCATTTAGTATCTTTTGAAAATTTATTAAAGTGCACTGCTCCCTCCGCCTACCTCCCGCCGCTGAATTCCTCGACAATCTTAATTGGTGTGGGAGGCGCGGGCCTCGTACTTATTCGCCACGAGACCCCGGAAGCCTTTGCCAAATTCGCCTCACCGTGCGAATCCCTGCACACGAAGCGATTCGCTCCCTCTCTCTCTCTCTCTCTCTCTCTCTCTCTCTCTCTCTCTCTCGTACTCTCGACTGATGTTGAATAAAATGTCCGTGCGACACGTGAGCGAGTGGAGCGGACGGAGAGAGAGAAGTTTTTCGATCGGTTTAGCAGCGGACTAAGCTATTCCTCCCCGAACTTTCGAGTCGTCTTTCTTGTCCGCTTTTATTGCTCCTTTCATTTCTCATTTTTTGTTTCGCTTATCTATGCCAAAAGCATCCCAAGTGCCACGAATGCAGAAAACAAGCTCCTAAAGCCAAACCTTCTCTCGGATTCTTTTCCTCCACTGCATACGACCACGTATTACGTACGGATAATAACAACAACGACAACAACAACGACAACAACAACAACAACGATAATAATAGTAATAATAATAATAATAGTAACAACAACAACTAATAATAATAACTCGACTCTTGTTATAAAATTCAAATTTCACTCTGAGGACCGTTATTTATTCCTCTTAATAATTGTTCATTCGATTGGCTCGAATACCGAATGCAAAATAGCGCTCGCTCTTATAGAAAATAAAAGGTCCCCTCCCCCTTGCGAGCCGTACATCTTCATCCTTTTCCTTACTTATCCCGACTCTCTACGCGGCGCTTTATTTATTCTGACGAAAAGACGCGTTCCCCGACTACGTTACCCTTCAAAATCCCCTCCTCCCCCGCCCCCACCATTTGACAATTCAAATGAGCTTTTTATCCTCCTCGAAGACTCGAAACAAATAGAGTAAACGAATCCTGTTAATCATGACCGAATGCGTTGTAAAATCCTCGGGCTCCAGTGACTCACTCGCGTGCAGAATTTCTACAAGCATTACCTCTTGCACTTACATCTAAATAATACACAAAATATCTTATTTGCACAATATCTTCCAAACAAGGAGATACAAACATTTTATCTACTTTTTCTTTTTTACTTTTGAAATCGCTTTACGAAATATTATTGATACTCGCCGACATCATTATTATAAGACCGTAGATTTTCATAATCACTTGACATTCTTGATTTAATACTGTACATATATATATATATATATATTGGTGAATGCGCAAGGAGAAAGCGCGAGTATGTATGAACGTGGTGGACTCGTCAAAGCATTAATTGTACATACATTGTAAATGTTTCTTAAGCGTCGTCGAAACAACTTGTCAGTTCCCTTTTTATGTCATAAATCTTTTCAGAAAATTCTGTTGATGTAATTACTTATTATAAAAGTGTATCCGCGTAATAAGCGAATAAGCCTTGGGCATTTTTATTTCTTGTAGATAAATTTCACAGACAATTTTTTGTACTCCCGAGGAAATAAAATCTTATTCGTCTTATCGAAAAATTCTAGAATGTTATCTTATTTTTCCAAGAAAATCCAACTTCACTTTTCTTATTTAAAAAAAAAAAAAAAAAAAAAAAAAAAAAAAAAAAAACAAGAAGAGATGAACAAAAAAAAACAAAAATGCCTGGCAGGTTTTCATGTTCTCTGAAATAATAAATTTTATAAATAACTATAGAGAACGATTTGAAATAAAACTATTTCCACGCAGCGATAGATTTATACAATATAAATTACTTGTTCAGGGAGAGGAAAAAAAATTCACGATTTCGCACATAAAAATGTAAATAAAAAATATAGAATAAAGTATAAATAATAAATTCCAAAAGAGAGGAATGATTTTTGAAAATTGAATATTATATTGTAACTGCTTTCATGTTTACTAATAATCCGTTTATAAAGGGCGGGGGGGGGAGGTCGATCATCGGATTCGGGCATATAATGACGTAAAAGGCCGTGTCCGGTAAAGCGAAGGGGGGAAAAAATTTACAGGAAATTCGCTTATTTATTAAGATTTTATCGATAAATTAATTTGAGAGTAATGAGCACGTTGTAATAAAATAATTTTTCATCTGTTTCAGGTATGCTAATCCCATAAGATTTTTCGGGAGATAGGTGCTCGTAAGTAATTAAAGTGAAAAAAGCGAGGAGATAAAGGGCATTATTATATGTCGGGTACGTCAAAAAGGCTTATAAATTATTTCCTCGTGTTCGGGATCTCGTCTTGAGTAATATCCAACACGACTTTTCAACTTGTGTGCGGGGAATGAGCGGCGCGGCCCCGTCGTTGCTCCTGCCGCTCCCGCTCGCGCTCCCCCTCTGCCGCCGCCGCGGCCGCCGTCGCCGCCACCTCCACCTCCACCACCGCCACTGACGCTGCGTTGTATTAAATCGAGACAGAAATTTCATTCCGACTCCCCCTACCCTTCCCACCCCCCAGTCCCCCGACCAACCAAACCGCCCCCCCCCCAACCCCCCAACCCGCGCGCCTCACCGACCTAGGAGAGCCGTGAAGCCGGTAACCGCCACCCACCCGCCGGGTCAGTCGAGATTAGATGGATAGACCAATCGGGGCCCGACACAAAATTTAAATTATCCACATAAATCCGAGGGCGGTTCGCTATTCGTCTTGACTAATCTCCGGTTATCGAGCGCTTTCTCAAAAGCACGACCCGCAACGAAAAGAACCGCGTGAGAAAAGAAGAGGGAAACGGGCCCTGACATGGGAAAGGTCGTCCCATGCCACCTACGGACGGAAAGGTGGGGCGGGGCGGGGATTGAGCAGGGTGCGAGGAAAAAACCGTGGTCGGGCGGGCTTAAAAAAAAAAAAAGAAAAAGAAAAAAAAATACGGAAAGAGAGAGAGAGAGAGAGAGAGAAACGAGACCTGTCTTATCCGAAACACATTTTCCTTGTGGCTTGTCGCCGCTCCCCGAGACTAGATAGCCCTTTCCCTTCCCTCAGCCGGCGCCTCCTACCCCCCTCCCCCCTTCTGCCGTACGACAACAACCCGTCGAGGACGGCCTTCGGACCGTGATATTTCTCCGCCTGTCGGAATAGTACGACTCCGCGACGTTCTCCGTTACACTCGTCGGCGCGTCCAGGTATATCCCCTTTCCCCCGCGTCCGCGTCTTCCGCGAGCTACACTTTCTGTCCGGGTTTTCGCTTATTTTTACAGGTGTGGTGCGACTAGAGGCCGGAGTCCCGGGCCCTCCTTTGGCTTTCGCCTCTTTATGGCGGCGAAGGTTGGGCTGTGCGGGTCGGGGACTTGGGGGCTCGAAAATACGTCGCTTCCTATACTTTGGCCCAAGTGCGACGAAGGCCTCCGACGAAAGTATTAACGGGAAGCCATTAGGCTGATGAGCTTTCGCCAGGAAGTTCCTCCTGCAATTTTCTTATTTCACGTGTTCACTCATATATATATAAGCGTGCATGTTTATATGTATCTGTATACGTGTGCAGGGCATTATTTTCAGCCCCGTGCTTGCCGAAAATAATTAGGTTAAAATAGTACGCCATCGATCGGCCGTGCCATCACCTGTGCCGCGTGCCAACTCCGGATCTCTCTCTCTCTCTCTCTCTCTCTCGCACTCACACAATCTAAAAATTGGAAGGATTTGTCGCTTCGCGGGATAGAGTCCCATTCGATCGTGTATTTTATAGACTCTGGCTGAGGGGCACGGGACTCCGTCGGTTCTTAACGCTCGCCATTGATATTCCTCGTAGGGGTGAGGGGTCCGAGGGTGGCGGGCAGAGGGAGAGGGAGAGGGTAGGGAGAGACTTTACGTCACGGCGCATCCGGATAGTCAAAGGAGAGCCGCGTAGGGATAAGAACATATAGGAAAGGAATTAAAGTTCGTATCCGCGCAAGCTCACGAAGGCTTCCGAGCGCTCTTTATTCGCATAAGTCCACGTAAAGTCCAGGGCAAGTCTAGGGGCAAGTCTAGGGGAAAGTCTAGGGAAAGTCTAAGGAAAGTCTGTCGCAACGTGAAAACGTAGGTGCAAAAAGGCCAGGGGACCGTCTCGACTGCATAAGTTGGACGGTGTCGATGCAATAGCGATAGTGAAAAACGCTCGCGTCCCTAGTATCGGCCGATTCCTGGCCTGGTGACGGAGAGGAGGGGTTCGGTCGGAGCGGTGGCTGCTTATAATTTTACAATGCAGCAGCATGTCGGTGCAGTTATTATTAGTAGTTTGTACACTCGTTAGTCGGAAAACTATAAAATAAGTTATAATAACAAAAATTGAACGCTTTATGTAATATTGCTTGGTCGGGAAAACTTTGTCGGCCTCGCGCAGTTAAGTCAAAAGTTAGGAGTAAGTAAAGTTAGCCGCCCGGGGCATAATGTACCTTTTGAACTTAAGTATCATCCGGGATGAGATTTAAGTTTTAATAATACATGACATTCAATTAGTCGGGGGCCAACAACATGTCTAAAATTGAGAAACAAAAACCGGTGCCTCCGTCCTCCCGGCCTTCCCTCGCACCGCCCCCTCCTCTGCGCCCACCCGCCCCTCTCTTCGCAGTCCAGAGTGCACGCGGAGCGGAAAAATAAGGAGAGGCCGATACCCTCGTCTCGTAAATCTGGTTAATTCGAGAAGCGTTAAAATATGCAAGATTTCCCGGCGTCGGTGAGGGTCAGGCACGGCGTCCGTGGGGGTTATTGGGGTAGGGGGTAGGATAGAGGGAGGTAGACGAGGGTGAAGGAGTAGAAGCAGGAGGGAACGGCACGGGTCGTAGGCAAGGATCCTGGCGCAGACGTAATCAAGAACTCGATTACCCCAAAAGTAATAAACGTAACAACCTCTCAAGCTGAGCGATGTCTGACCTCGTTCTCTCTCTCTCTCTCTCTCTCTCTCTCTCTTTCCTCGATAAAAGTCGATCGCCGAGAAAAAGTCGAGGCTCCGTCTTCCACGTCACATAATCTGTAACTCGGCAAATCCATTCGGTGGGAAATAAAGAGGCGGGGAGGAGGGGTGGGGGATGAGGAGGGCGACGGAGGCGCTAACACGGCCGAATCCACGAGGTTCCGTCAGTCCGTCGCGGCACACTTCTCTCCCCTCGTCCGAAGCCCCTCTCCCGCACTTCGGTGATCGGGCACCTGTCGACGATTTTCCTCCGTCGTTTGGACCATAAAAGGAACGAAAAAAAAAAAAAAAAAACGAGTGGGAGTATCGGGCACGTGGCAGTGGCTCTGCCAAGTAGATAACCGCGTACGTGACCAATTTCGCGGTTGGCCTCAGCCTAGGCCTTCTCCGGGGCGTCTCCACGGGCACGTGCAGGTGTTTGTCTTGGAAGTTACAATGCGGTCAGCGCTACTTTGCTTACGTGATCGGGTGCATTGCTCACGTGCAGCTACCCATTTTCCCGGGCAGCGGCCGCCCTTACGCTTTATTCGTCGAAATTATATCGCCAAGGCATGACTGCGTGCTCGTGGGGATGATTCCCCGGGTCCTCGAAGGGAACTCCTGAGATAGATAGAGAGAGAGAGAGAGAGAGAGAGAGAGAGAGAGAGAGAGCGGCGAGGAATGTATTCGGAAGGATAAGTTTAACGATGAAAGTCGCGTTCGGCGGGATTCCATATTTGGGAAAAGGAGCAGAGCCCTCCTTCATTCGTTTCGGCTCCTCTTCCTTCTTTGACGGATAATTTATTGCATTAGGAAATGAGAAAATGTATTCGATGAGCAGTATATGATAAACCGATCTCGAGATTTATTTCATCTCCCCACGCTCTCTCTCTCTCCCCTCCTCTCTCTCTCTCTCTCTCTCCGTACGACACTCCATTTTCATCAAAGGCTCTCTCGTCGCTCCCCCCCCCACCCCACTCCCATCCCGGTCCCACCTTACTCAATCGTTCTTTGTATTCCGCGTTTACGGGACTCGGACTGCGCGTGTCGAGCACTTGGGAAGCCCGCGCACCGACATCGGCGACCTCGACCTGGACAAAAGCTCGCGCACCCCTTCAAATTACAGGGATTTAATGCCCCGATGACTTTGGCTCACCCGTCTTAATAGATAAACCGAGACTATTATCTGGCCCCGAAGGTGATGTTACGCGGCAGGGAGGGCTGAGTGCTTACGCTGCTGCTGGTGAAAGAGGGCACAAACGGGACGCGTATTGTCTGTCCGCTGTTTACAAAATCCTTCAATACATTTGTAGATCATGGGTCGATGCACGTACGCGTCCGATCATTCCCTGCCATTTTATTACCTTTTCCAAGAGGATATTTAATACAATCCGTCTCTCTCTCTCTCTCTCTCTCTCTCTCTCTCTCTCTCTCTCTACTCTCTCGTACTCTCTCTCCGCTCTGTCGGCGCTCTGCCTTCGTCTCGAAACGAGCGCTCGAGACATTGTCCCTCCTTCTATTCTGCACGCTTAATCATAAAAGTAAGTACCATTAATCAAGCCCGTGGAATTTGTATTTAAACTCGCCAGCGATTTCGAAAAATGCATGATTTTATCATTATTCATTGAGAGTTCGGCTTTTTATCGGCGACAATAAGGGCGAGCGGATGAAATTGAACGGCAGCCGATCCCCCGATGAATCAGAAGACGCTTCGCAAGAGGAAATTACTTTAAATTCGTTAGAGTGTGAATTTTATGAATGGATATGAATTTACTCTTCTGCGCAATATACTTTATGCCCGGCTCTCTACTAATTTCAACGTACTACACAAAGCCATGATTAATCTTTGCTGCGCGGGCTTGAAAAAGTCCTTCCTCCGAGGTTTATTGATCATACGTTAGCTCTCTCTCTCTCTCTCTCTCTCTCTCTCTCCCGCTAAACTCACCCTACCCGACTACCCGCTTTCTTATATTCAGTTTTCCCCTATTTATTTACTCAGTTTATCTCTTTTTCCCTGCGCACTTTCACGTGTCGCTCACCCTGGATGGACTTCCATCTCCCGTCTTTCCTCTCCGTATATTTGCTCTTCTCCCCGCACCCACCCGTCGCCCCTACACGCTCGCTCGTTCTCTTTGCCCCCACAACCCCCGTCGCCACCGCCGCCGCCGCCGCCGCCGTCGCCGCCCGACGCGCGACTACGCGCCGTCATTTCTTTCTGCGATCATTACGGATTTTATTATTTACACGGCCTTAGAAATATCTCTTACCGCATTGTAAAATCCTATCCACCTCGTTGTAATAAATCTTCGCCGGAGCCTTATTAAATTATAAAATTTAATAAATCATTAATTTCGATGGACTCGAGAAGGTTTTAATGTCTCCCGTTCTCGGCCGCGCCATATGTCATCCCGCCAAAAAAGCTCGGACGCCGCTCTCCTTAACCCTTTTCACATAGGAAGCCTTCGTCGTCGATTTACATGTGAATTAAAAATGATTAAGAACGCCTCCCCCCTCCCCCTCCTCCTCCTCCATCCCCGCACGCTTCGCGCGTACACACACGGTGAGAGAGATAGATAGATAGGTGGATAGATGAATAGATAGATGAATAGATAGAGAGAGAGAGAGAGAGAGAGAGAGAGATTAATAGGCATAGGACGACGAGGCAGGACCGTTGGAGGGTCAGTCAGGGCCGTACGTAGCAGCAGCAGCAGCAGCAGCAGTGGGAGGCACAGGCACGAGGCCAGAGGATAGCGGGATGGTGGTGACTGGGCGGGGATCGATGGAATTCCAATTGTCGCATTGGTCGGGCGGAATAGTAAAGTTGGGCGAAACGAGCGGATCGATTAATCTTGGCCTCGCGGGCGCGGGGCGAAATGTCGCCAGTGGTAGCGGCGCGAGATAGCGGGCGACCGGAGACAAAGGCAACGACGGCGGCTAGGTTATCGCGTTAGGTGAACGGGTGGGATAACGATGGGGAGGGAGGGAGGGAGGGAAGGGAGGTAGGTAGGTGGGGATTAACTTAGCTGCAATTCCGAGAGGGAGTTTTTCTCCGGGTCGGACAAGATCCGCGACGACGATGACAAGAACAATGCGGCGCGAACGCCAGGACGGGACGATGGGAGCGTGAGAAAGTACGGAAGGCCTGGCCGCCTCGGGCATCGCCGCTAACACCGCTCGCTCGGTTTTTGCCCGGATGCCCTGGCGACGCGACGCCACAGTTCACGGGACCGCGGAATGCGCTGATTAATTGCCCCCGATACGTGGTCGGGCCCCGGGCCCCGAGTAGTCCCTCTTCCTCGGGTTCGACGAGCCTCTCCGAGAACATTCGTCGCCGCAGTACCCGCAGATACATCCATCTTCGATTTTCGCCAATTTTCGCCAATTTTCGTCAATGAAGGGGGCAGGAGGACCGGGAGGGGGGATGCTAGTGTGGGCAAAACCGTACCGAAAATTATTTAAGATCTGGTAAACTCGGGCGATATCTGTCGATCTTCCCCGGCATTACTTCCCTACGTGGATTCTTAATAATCCCCACCCCCTCCCCCGCCGTCGTTCTCGTATTTAAAGCGGCCCCGTCATGAAGTAAAGACCGCGCAGTACCCGATCGACGGATATTTAAATTTCGCTGCACCCGCTCTGAGGATGGAAAAAAAAAACTCGGCAGTAGTTTCGCAAGCCGCTTCTTGCACGGGGGCCGCCCCTCCCCTTGCCCCGCACGGCAGCGCGCTCCCACAGAGAGGGATAAAGAGAAACGCGGGAGCACGGACAGGAGCGTTAGAATGTCGGTCGCGCGACGAGCCGGGTATTTTAATTTCGTTTGGCCGGCGTGAAAAATGGCGGGCAAGAGGGGCGAGCTCCCGCTGACCCCACGGGAAAGGAGGGAGGAACCACCCACGCGAAAGGGAAAGTGATAGGGCGAGTTCGAAGCTTGTTGGGGGGGGGGACGAGGAGCACGGGCACGCCGCCGACCCTCCCCGCCCGACTACGGCGGTCGATATTACGCCGCTGCCGGCTCTCAAGATGAGTTGGAGGAGGAGCATGGGGATTTGCGTCAGGATGGTGTAGAAGGAGACTGAGAATATGGAGGAGGAGGAGGAGGAGGAGGAGGACGACGACGACGACGACGACGACGGCAGACTTTCCGAGAGGAAATTTCGCTCCACCGAAGGTCGTTGATTTCGGCAAGGAAGCACCGATAGATAAAGATAGACGGAGAAAGGATACGCGTGCGTGTGCGTGTGCGTGCGCGCGACGGACGGAGAGAGTAGATGTACGGGATTGACGCTTCTGACGTGTTTTCTTTGTGCGTTTTCTCCCTTTTCCTAAGGGGAACTTCTTCTTCTTCCTCTTCCTCGTCTTCCTCTTCTTCCTCCTCTTCCTTCTCTTCCTCCTCTTCCTCCTATTCCTCCTCTTCCTCAGCCTCTTCATCCTGGGAAATATTATTTATTTCTCAGTCTCGGAGAGGGATGCGGATCTACTATCGTATATATATATATATATATTATACTCGTTTGCCACGGAGTTCGTTACATTCAAATTAATGATCCCCGTTCTCCTTAATTTATAACAGATTTTCCAAATAAATCAAGTATTTGCAAATTCTTTCCATCTTTATTTATTCCGATATTTTCTTTTACGAGCCCGTGAAGTAAGCGTTATTATCGACAGGGGCGCGCGCCTCTATCCATCTTTTGTGCAATTCATATGGGAGTGGAGAGAGGGGGGGGTAGAGGCGGGAGGTACGTCAGACAGACTGCTAGTTCTCCTACTTTTTCTACTTTTCCGTGGATTTCATCTTACTTTAATGCAGCAGCAGCAGCAATAGCAGCAGCAGCAGCAGCAGCAGCAGCAGCTACGCCACCTTAGACACCTGGACCTTTTTTTTTTATTTATTATGTATCGAGTGCCAGTCTATTAAAGCCGGCTAAAAAATATCCAACGAAATTTAAGCGCTGCTTCGTGCGTTCGAATAAAGTTACGTGGACGTCGAAGTATAAGAGCATAGGGATCAGTCTCCATATAAAATATAAATATTCTATATCTCAATCGTAATAAAGTTTAAGATCTTTATACGTCCTTATCGGAACGTAAAATTGTATAATTCTTGACGTAAATTTACTATTCTTGTATTGTAATTCATATAAAATTCCGAATAAGTATTTTCATTGGCACGCGGAGGACATTCGTGCGTCGCATTATTTGTCATGTCATGTAAGCCGCGGGTGGGCGGGGAGGGGGGGAGAGAGAGAGAGAGAGAGAGAGAGAGGATCCAGTGGAAATTACCTTTGTTTCGGGAAATGCCTCAATGGGAGTAATTGACTGAGCGTTACGTACTCAATTGACTGTCAAGAACGTCAGAGGATCCTCCAGGCCGTAAAAATTCATGCGCAGAGTAGATTTTTCATATAGAAAGTTGGTCAGTTGTATTTGGCATATGTATACAAATATACACGGGACTTAATAATTATAAGTATAATCGATCCATAGGGAACGGAAAGCGAGTCGGCTTTGTTCGTTGATATTAAAAAGGCCAAGGGCGGGTTGGGGGGGGGAGGAGATAGAGTTTAGGAGAATTTAATTGAAAAGTTATTGGGAATGAGTCTGGAATTGTAAATTCTTCGATTGGCCTTTGAAATTCTGATCCGCGCCCTTTGTTCCTCAGGGCGTCTTTAATCTGTCCGACTCGTCGATCTCGGCCAACGATGCGCAACGTCGACTCTACGCATTCGGCTTTGATAAAAAAGAGAAGGAACAGGTACAGAGGTGGGCGGGGGTAGACAGAATATCTCGAGATCGTCCTCCCGTCCTAGGGCGTCAATTATTATCGGACCGACGTCTCCTGGCAGCACGTCGACTCCTTCCAGGACCTCCTTAAATACTTGACAACGCTCTCTCTCTCTCTCTCTCTCTCTCTCTCTCTCTCTATCTCTATCTCTCACTCTCTCTCTCTCTCCCTCTTCTCTTTATTCGGCTCGGTCCACTCGAGTGCAAATTCCGTATCGGGGAGCGAGCTTCACCCTCGCGCTCCCTAACGATCCGAGCCAATAAGCAGCCTACGCGTCGAGGAATCCGTCCTCAGGAGCTTTATAGAAGGCAGGGACGCGGCTGCGCGAGCTCCCGTAGATCCAAGGTCTTCTGTGCTCAGAGGGGCAGAGCTCAAGAGAGCTGGAGAGGCGGTGCAGATTGAAAAAGTCATTTTCACATCGTCGGCGCGAGTCACGTTGCCGGGGCCGCTTACGTTTACGTAAGAGCGGATATTTGCGGGAGGGGGAGGGGGGCGAAGGCGGTTCCCACAAACGGCTCCGTTTCCCTACAACGTCGCGGCGTTAGGAAGGATCGAGACTCGGAGCGTTGGGTAGACGTACTACACGGACATAGCTCGCGTTCTTTTGGGAGGATAGGCTCGTCGGACAGCTGGTGGACGACGGTTCTCCGCGGAGACGAGGTCCGGTCGTCCCCGAGTCGCGGAGCCAGACTCGTGTAATAATAACGAGCTCTCGGGGACTAATAGACCAGAACTGGTGGCTGGATTAATAATTCACGGATTGTCAACGAGACTCTGACCCATCCCCCTTCCCCCTACCATACCATACCCAAGTCGCCCCTCACCCCCTTGTCAGCAGACGGCGACTCATCAAATATCCAGACCGGGGAGCTTCCGCGAGTTTTTAGCCCCGCGTTATGAGAGCTCGGACAGAAATAGCCGGAAAGCCGCGGCCCCGACGCTATTCTCGGATCTGGGAGGAATAGTAGCCGAGCGCAGGAGAAGATGATAAAACGCCGTATTGCGATCGATGATAAGTCACCTAGATAAATTCGATCCCTCCCCTCGACCCAGCGCTTCATTAGCCGTAATAAATGGTGGAGAGCGTCGTCGTCCCCGATCTCGGGCCGAGGTCTCCATTTCTCAGCAGCCGGGGAGTGCCGCCGCTCGTGGGCGCGGAAACCGAAGAAGAAGAGGAGGAGGAGGAGGAGGAGGAGGAGGAGGAGGAGGAAGAAGAGATGCGGCGCAACGGCTCGTCGCATTAGCCTCCCGGATGCCCGGCGGCTGTCTCCCCAGGCAGACGCACGCAAGACGGTGTACCGAGTGACGGCGGAGGGTTGGCGCGCGCCATAAACTTTATCGATTCGGAGACAGATGGCGAGAGGGAAGGGGGATGGGGGAGGGTTGGGCGAGGAGGGGGAGGATGGGGGGGTATGACGAGCCGCGGAGATATTGGAACCAGCCGCGTACGAATTCGACGAACAATTTACATAACCTAACTCGATTCGATTTCAATCTTCCGCTCGATACGGGCTCTCTTGCGTGTGTGAGCCGTAGGCAGTAGGAGCCGAGCGGAAAAGGAATAAAGACTGGATGATAGTAGGGGCGCGGCGGGCGGGGAGGTTATTTCGAGAGCCGCGGAATTCGGCGAGCCTCGCGCCTATTCGATTAATCCGACGTTTATTCGGGAACGGCTGATGCTCCAGGGCGTGGTTTGTCAGCGGGTATCGTGGGGTACGTGGTGATCGAGGGATGGCGGTCGGTGGAGCGGGGGCGGGGGGGGTAGTAGTAGTAGTAGTAGTAGTAGTAGTAGTAGTAGTAGTAGCAGTCGCTCGTTCAATGGGTTAGGAGTCAAGTCATTTTTAAGGAACGTTTGCTTGCACTGGACCAATGATAGCGAGGGCACATGGTAAATCGCCTCATCGGCCGGAACAGTCGTAAAAATTTGAAACGAATGCTGCCGACTCGCGTCCGCTAGACGAAATAGTAGCACAAATAGAATGAACCGCGCGGCTCCATGTACATTGACGCATCACTAGTCGTTCTTATAGGCAGCAGAGCTCAACGCGGTCTGTACTTGCAAAAGAACTGCTCATCTGCTTTAATCCACCTATCGATTTACGTTCTTATGGACCAAGGAGGCCAAAAGTATTCCCGCCTCCTCCCTACTTGTTATCTATTAATACGAAATTCGTATCGGTGTGAATAATAATTGATGCCGCAGCGACAGGGAAATAGAGATAGAGATAGAGAGAGAGAGAGAGAGAGAGAGAGAGAGAGAGAGAGAGAGAGACGTAGATCGATGGCGCTCAGTATTTATTTATTGACGGACGCGCAGCGCCATTGGCAAAATCAATCTGTTCCAGAAGCGGAATTAAAATTTATTTAAAGAAACGGAGCGGTCGAGGGGTGGGGTCGGTTGGCAGCACTTAACGTCGTGTGTGGATAAAATACATGGGACGGATGAGTGATAATTGGATTATCCGGGTGGAATATGAAAACAATGGGGGCTCGCCGCAATTACGTGTAAAAACGTATTGGCTCGATTTTAATGAAGATAATGAGGCTCGGAGCTCTCGGTCGGCGATTAAGAGTAGCGCGGGAGACCGATTGCGGGGATGAGTTTTAAATAAAAAGGAGGATCTACAGTTCATTGGGCCGGCTCATTTTCAAGGGGATAATGTTGGCAGGCTTGGTATTTGCCGGGCAGGCCCGGAACAAAGGCTCCGAGTAATTT
Source organism: Ceratosolen fusciceps (assembly GCA_018883505.1). Classification (NCBI taxonomy): domain Eukaryota; kingdom Metazoa; phylum Arthropoda; class Insecta; order Hymenoptera; family Agaonidae; genus Ceratosolen; species Ceratosolen fusciceps. Next base: position 8,381,499 of record RCIC01000003.1, on the reverse strand, counting down.
TCTAATTAAGCGGCTCCTCTCGGTTAGCTCGATCCATGGCCTTCGGACATTCAAAGCTATGGGCTTCTACGTGACGGGGTTGGCTTCCGAAGGGATTGGGGGCGGGGGGGGGGTGTTGGGACGAGCGGGGATGTTAAACGGCAGTGACGAGAAGTGGCGGAGAGGAGTGCGGGGTGCGGGGCGCGGCTGACAATTATTTACCGAGACGATCGGGAGTCTCGGCTCGGTCACGTGGCCTACGTGGCGGCCTCCTTTACGCCCTTTACTCGGCCGTAATACGGGGGAGAAAAAAGGGCCACTACGGGGATGGCGTCGACAAATGCGCCTCCGCGGAGACCCGAATAGCGACTTCCGTACGCGCCGAGTCGTTAAAGAGCCTCCGACTCAGCACCGCTTTGGCCAAGTGCGAACGTTCCGCGGCTAATATCGCGCCTCGTAAATTACCCGGACCTGTCAGCGTCTCTCAGTGGCTCCCCCGCCCCTCATCCACCACCCCCCCCCGACCAACCCGACTAACCCGACTAACCCGACCCCGGAGGATGGCCCTTGCGATTCTCGACGGCTCGTCCCTTCTCCCGCAGGTGGCACTCGCGTTTTTCTCATCCTTCTCCAGGCTTGCGCCCCGATGCCCTCCCCCGCCCTACCCCGCAGGTGGAGACCGACAAAGCCGCGGGCTTTCGACATTTTTGTCAACGTTCCCTCACCACTTCCCGTCCACGAGCGATTATCGCCCGCCAACGAGGATAAAACGAGACGTCTGAGTCTCCTCCGCCGGCCCCTACTCCGCCACCTCCTCCTCGTGCACCTTCCCCACCGCCTATCCCCCCCCCCCTCCACGACCTCCGCCACGACCTCCGCCGCCACCTTCGCCGCCACCTTCGCCGCCGAGCCGTCTCTCCGCAGATTTTATTATCTTTCTTTGATACCGAGGCATTTTTCTCCAAATGTTTTATGCCGTTCCGGCTTTCCTGGAATCCTCTTGGCCTGGAATAAATAGCCGCTTTCTAAAAAATCATTTTTCTCCACTTAAACGGCCGCCGGCTAAATACGCGTTTAATTAATGTCCTTGACTCACGTGCCACGGGAGGATGCCCCGTCCTTTCAACATTTAATTCAAGAGCTCATATAATACACACCACGACGCGGCCGTCCGCGGATTCCAGCGCGCGCGCCTCCACCTTTTTATCATCCCCTCGGCCGTAAATTATGCGTACTTTTTTATCAGCGCCATCGAGTGCGGCTTTGATTTTCACTTCCTTACAACCCCCGGCGGCTTTTCGCAAAAGTGAAAAATGCCTGCGCTCATTTTGAAAAATGAACTCTGTATTGTTTTAGTAACATGAGAAGCGCGTGAGCGCGCGTGAGAGCGAGAGAGAGAGAGAGAGAGAGAGAGAGAGAGAGAGAAATAGACACGACGAAGCCACGGTATTTTTAACATTTGAGATGGATTAAGGCGGTAAACCTGTTTCGCTGCCCACTATAAATAATGCCCTCTCTCTTCTTTTTTAAATTTCCCTCCTCTTTCCAAACACTTTGTTTTCTTTTGCGTTCTCCTCTCTCTTTTTTTTTCTGCTTCTGCTTCTGCTTCTTCTCCTCCTCCTCCTCCTCCTCCTCCTCCTCCCACTTCTCCTCCTCCCACTTCTTATATCTCTTTTTTCCCTTTAGCTCGCCCAGTACTATTTAACATGCGCCAGCGAAATTTATCACTCCCCCAGCTGACACTTATCTCGAAATTATTTAAAAATCATATGTAAAACTCGGGCTCGGCTTTCGTTATGACGCCTCGGCCAAATCGTCTTTTAAATATCCGGATCCCGGGAGTTATTAAAAACAGCGAACGCAGCAGCCGCAGGGTCGGGTAAGAAAAAGCTCCGGACACGTCGGAGCCTCGGAGGACGAATCGAGGAGGATCGATATACAAAGGGACGAGCGGGTACTCGGCGAGGCTCTCCAGCCGGCGGCAAAGGATTCTAAGTGAGTGAGAGTGAGAGAGAGAGAGAGAGAGAGAGAGAGACTCTCATTACATTATGATAATCAGTCAGGCTGAGAGACAAATTACCCAACAACGTAACTAATTCCCAAGTGCCAAGCGCCAAGGAATAATCGCTTCGTTAACGCAATGGCTCTAAAAATAAGGCCGATATTTTCGCGGAAGGCTTTTCAATTTAGTAATTTAGTCGTCCGTCCGCGTTGTTTGCCGTGGCAGGGTCGGGGGGAGGGGAAGTAGATTAGAAAAAGATTAAAAGTCCACGAAACGCCGTCGCGGTATTTTTCAATTAGATCCCGAGAAGTCATTCCGGGCAGTCGTGCGCCTGCCAAACAGCGTCAAGCGTAAAACGGCGTCGAGGAAGCCGACGTCGTTGTCGACGACGACGACGACGACGACGACGACGACACAGCGACGACGGCAACGTCGACGAGTAAGAACGACGACCGGGGCTCCTCCCACTCCAGCTTTTTTCCTCCCTATGTCATTATACACCTCCGTTCGCTTCCTATGCCGTTTGCATTTTCTTACAAGTTTTTTTTTTTTCTATTTTATTTACCCGCCTTTACCGTCACTCTCCCGACACTTCGTAAAAAAACTTCGGATACTGTTACGCGCAATTTATCCCTTATTTCCAAGTGTAATTATTTTAAGCCCGGCTATTCGTAAGAACACCTATATATATATATATATACATATGTGCATATGTACATATGTATATATAAATACGCACCGATGTCCCTCGAATGACAATGTCTCTAGGAGTCGCTTAGTTCGACGTTGAATATTACTTACCTCGGCTTCCTACCAAATGTTTACTTGCCCTTTCCTATTTCCTTCCTATCTAACGAGCTCGAAGGCCGTTTGAACCTTCGACACCCGCCCCCCGCCGAACTTAAGTTTTACAATGCCCCTCCCATCCCCGACTGCATCCTTCTTCGATGCTTCTACAAACTCCGGACTCCCTTATCGCAGTCGACTAGTCTGAACGATAATAATAACAATAGTAATAATAATAATAATAATACAAAGATCGAGAGCCGCAGGGAAGATCTGATATTTTGGGGAATGGAAGAGTGACGGGTCGGTGGCGCTCGGATGTTGTAACTCGTTCGACTAGGGAATGAAACAGAGTCGAGTCGGTATTGACATTATCGGGCATCGAGTACTTCCTCGGTGGAAATTGCTCTAAAATCCTCGGGCGGTTAGATTTACTTTTTCAGCCGAAATCACGCGATAGCGTAATTTACATGCCGCGCGAGTCTGCGTGCTCTGGTCCCCTACGCAGTTAAAAAAAGGCCCTTGGATGGTTTTCACTTAGCCGCCGAGGATTTTAAATACCCGAGTACGACGGCTTAATTATTCCCTTCCGATCCGGGCGGTGACTCGCCCCGGTACCCGGACCCGGTTACGCCACCTTCGCCATGTCAGCGCGAATCACTCTCCCGGTCCGAGTCTCGTATATTTATCTGTCTATATATATATATATATATATACGCATGTATACGTACATGAAGGAGAACGCGCTCCTTCATTCTGCCGCTCCCTCCGCTCTCTCTCTCTCTCTCTCTCTCTCTCTCTCTGTGTGCTCGTCGAGCGAGCGAAACGGCCGCGTCCGGCCTAAATAAAGACTCGACGACGGTCCCCGGGGGCTTAATTTGCGAGGCCGTCTCACTCAGGGCCGCAGACGTTTAAACGCCGAGTTCCGCGACTCTCGGCGCGAACTGCGCGACGTCGCTTAATTAGCGCCTCGTGTGCTGCTACCCCGAGTCCCTCCGCACCCCAACGGGTCCTACACGCCTCGGTCGGGCCAACCACCCCCGCCCCCGAGACGCGCTCGTTTATCAAACTCAAGCGGCGCTCCCTTAGCCGCGACTCGACCCGACTCGACTCGACTCGATTATAAATCTGGCCCTCGATCCCGCTCTCCCGGAACATCGTCACGTGACTCTCGCGACGACCCCCACCACGCCCGCCAGCCACCTCTCGCGTGCGCGACTTCAATAAAAAAA